>CM056052.1:130521850-131182980 GCA_029574335.1 Rana kukunoris
TTTTGATGTCACAATGTAGAGTATACGATTTCCTATTATCTGTGCCCAGTCTTGCCACACAGAGTTAATCCAGATCTGAGTAATCCTCTTTCAATGTTCAGTAAAATGAACAGCCTTCCAGATAAAAACCTGCCTAAATAAAAAGTCAGTTTTCTCTCTTCTTGCTTTGGGTGACAGGTTATTTACATATCTAGCTTGGACATGTTTATCATATGTTATGTTATGTTATGTTATGTTTATCATAACATGAGGTATAAAAGGTGAGAAATCCACCCCTCCCCCACATAACACATCCTGGTAATATACAATAAAATTTGGATCACCTCGTGTTATGATAAACATAACATAAACATGTCCAAGCTAGATATGTAAATAACCTGTCACTGAAAGCAAAAACAGAGAAACGGACTTGGCAGGCTTTTATCTGGAATTCTGTTAATTTGCACTGAACATTACAAGAGGATTACTCAGCGCTGGATTAACTCTGTGTGGCAAGACTGGGCACAGATAATAGGAAATCTTATACTCTACATTGTGACATCAAAAAAAAAAAAAAAAAATTCATGGTGGGTCACTTTCAGAATCCATTGACAAGCAACTCCGAGGCGATCTGTCTATTTAACCCATTGAAAGCCTGCCGCTCCGCAACTGCCTACGTTACACTTTCTGATGTCGGTTCCGCCTGCCAAATGTAGCAAGTTGTATCATTTTTGCCACACCACAACCATAGCAATATGTAATAACATGGCTGCCACCCATGTTACTTTGTGGTCAAGAGAAATAAAACTGCAGAGTATGAACATCATGTAAAACTGTATTTACTGACAGTTTTTAATGACACTTTATTGAACTGAATGGTAAACATGCCAAAATGTGTGCGTCATACCTTTTTTTGTATTACATTGACACATGCGCCACAAAATGGAATGTTCCTCCCACACTTTGCATATACATACCATAGGTGTATATACATCTTTGGCCAAAATTCAAAAAACAAGTCCAGCCGGCATTCATAATTCTTGATTCAAAATGTTAATACAATGAAAAAAAATATATAGATGGTGTGGGCCCTCTGATCCCTCCTCTATTGAATTCTATTGTAACTGTCTGCCCTCATGTTGTAAAGCGCTGCGCAAACTGTTGGCGCTATATAAGAATAATGTATAGCAGGATAAAAACCCCATGGGTAAGTTACTTGAATTGGTATTTTTTTTTTCCCTGCCATTTGTAAGGACTCCAAAATATTGGATGCAAGGGATAACTTCAGCAGCAGATGTATTGGGATGTGTTCAGGTGCTTAGATTAAAAAATAAAAATATGTATCGTATGGCATTTTTTAGGCATAATTTACCACTTTCTTACTGGGCACTTGAACCTTCCTGCCCAGACCAATTTTCAGCTTTCAGAGCTCTCACACTTTGAATGAAAATACAACGCTGTACCCAAATGACATTTTTATAATTTTTTACACAAATAGAACTTTCTTTTGGTGGTATTTAATTACTGTTGGGTTTTTGAGAGACCCCCCCCCCCCCAAAAAAAAAAAACCTGTTTCATAGGTTGTTATAACATTTTGAAAACGGGTAATTTTTCTCCTAGATTGATTTAGGCTGCACTGATGGGTGGCACTAATGGGTGGCACTAAAGGGCACTGATGATTACTGATGGGTGGCACTGGTGACACTTATAGGCAGCACTGATTGTGGCACTGATGGGCATTGATTGACCGCACTGATGGGCATTGATTGACCGCACTGATGGGTATTGATTGACCGCACTGATGGGCATTGATTGACCGCACTGATGGGCATTGATTGACCGCACTGGTGGGCATTGATGGACCGCACTGGTGGGCATTGATTGACCGCACTGGTGGGCATTGATTGACCGCACTGGTGGGCATTGATTGACCGCACTGGTGGGCATTGATTGACCGCACTGGTGGGCATTGACCGCACTGGTGGGCATTGACCGCACTGGTGGGCATTGATTGACCGCACTGGTGGGCATTGACCGCACTGGTGGGCATTGACCGCACTGGTGGGCATTGACCGCACTGGTGGGCATTGATAGGTGGCACTGTTGTGCAAAGGTTGGTGGCACTGTTGTGCAAAGGTTGGTGGCACTGGTGGGCACAGATGAGGCAGCCACGGCTCTCTGTGTGACAGACCTATGGTAAAAAAAAAGAAAAGATTAGCAAACTTCTGTCATTTGGAATCATATGGTAAGGGGCCGGGATCAACCCCTTACTTCGATCTGTGATTAGCCCAGTTTCATAGACTCGGTGATCATAGGGTGTGCAGGCAGCTCATGCATGGGAGGATGTCCTATGACGGCCTCCAGGGAAATTGGGGCCCACACTGTAGCTGTCATTCGGCTATAGCGTGGGCGGAGGTTAACGTTTTTATAAACCCTTACATGTTCCCAGTGAAGTTACTAGCCCTATGTGATACTCATAGATTAAACCAATCCTCCTGTATAAGTTGTACCCGTTCATCTGAGCCTTTTCCGCTTTTCTGAGCTTCCAGATGCAGGAGGTGGTGAGCTGATGACACACTCTGCAGCTTAGAGATGACAACTGAGTGTAATCTGAGACCTGAGTGGAGGGAAGAGATACACTCCCCTGTACACAGACTCACATGATGAGGCAGTCATCTGCTGCTTGTTGGAGCTTCCCTCCCCATCCCCAATCATATCTTGGAATCGCATAGCCTGTCAGAAATTACCAGACTGCAGACCGAAATCACATTGGTGCTTTGGACTCAAGCAAGTTATTATAGAAGGATTTACTTTGTTAATTTTTCATTGCAGAGGTTTACAATCATTTTTAGGCCTAAAGGGGACATATGAATGGCAATTTATAGCGTAGAAATGGCAAGTTATCTGCATTTTAATAATTAGATTTTTAAAATGTTTAAAGTCTCTTGGATTATGTTACATAGCACCAATATTGACACATTTCTGGTGTGATGGCCACAGTGATGGTGTTTATATGTAATGCTTCCTTCTCCGTATGACAGAACTGGTGTGACTAGATCTGTATGCTCTGTAAAGTGCTGTGTAATATGACAAGGCTATTTTAAAATACTTGAAATAATAAAGAAACGCCTTCTGTTCTGAAAATACAAGGCCCCCCCACTGGAATACCTGAAGGCTTGTATTGTTGAAGTGTCACTAATCGCTTACTGTCCAAACGCACAATTTATCCAGTACACATAAACGTTCTTTTAAGTATGTAAAAAAAAAAACTTCCCACACATTTTTCTCTGCAACCCCCCCAACCCCAGAGCACGTACCACTCTGATCAAACTACAGTCCCCAGAAATCAATGTACTATCCATCACTACTTCACATGCACCATCATTTTCCTTTATTCAACCTGGTCCCACCTACAAGATAAAGCTGCCGATGATATGTGGATGGCAGTTACATGAATGGGTGTACTTCTGTGCTTTTACATGCCAGGGCTGGAGTTGTTGGCTACTTCCAATGTCAGGAGCGAGCCCTGGAGAGTGGGACCATGTAGAGCAAATGTAGTGGTGGTGAAGTGGTGACTTAGAAAAGTTTGAATTCCATTTATAGGAGATGCTCAGTGTAAACCGAGAGGACACGTGAACAGTAGTCATGGTATGCAATATACTAGTAGGTTTAGTGCCACCTTAAAAGAGCAGTATAACCACAGCTTGTTTTGGCCATACTTCTCTTGTTGGCCAAAAGAGGTGCAGTTGCTTTTGCTCTCCTGAGACCCAGAGTCATCTTAAAGGGGTTGTAAAGGTTTGTTTTTTATTTTTTAAATGGGTTATTTTAAGCTAGTGCATTGTTGGTTCACTGACCTTTTCCTTCGATTTCCCTTCTAAATGTTTTTTTTTCTTTGTCTGAATTTCTCACTTCATGTTTCTCCTCAGTAAGCTTGCCCCCATTATCTAAGCCGTTCTGGCTGGGCGTTAGGCAGCGTGCTCGCCCCCTCCCTTGGCGTCTCCCCGCAGGGATGTAGTCCCAAGTGAGCACGCTGACTAACCCCCAGCCAGAACGGCTCGGATGATGGGGGCAAGCTTACTAAGGAGGAACGGGAAGTGAGAAATTCAGACACAGAAAAAAACATTTAGGGAAATCGAAGGAAAAGGTAAGTGAACCAACAAGCTTAAAGGAACGTATTTAGGGAAAAAAAAAAAAAAACCTTTATAACCCCCTTAAGCCGGCCATAGACAGTTCGAATCTCGGCCGGTTCAGCAGGAACTGCCAAGATTCGAACCATGTATGGGCAAGCTGAATGTACCCAAGTTGATCTATCGATCCTGTTGAATTTTACATGCGATTATTGCTAGCAGCTGTTCTAGTAATAATCACTGTGTTCTCTCAGCCTGGATGGCTTCCCCCAGTGTGATAACACAATTACTCCATGGGGGAAAAGTACCCAATCAACACTGTGTTAATTGGGGAGTCCAATATGTTTCTTTTCTGCAACCTGTAGTTGGCCTTGGTCAATCGGTGTGGCATACCTGCTTCATGCCCTGGAGGGATCCCGCTGCCTGATTGACTTCTGGTTCTAGATCGGCTGAGTGCCAAACCAGCTTCACCTGACCCCTCTCCAGCCCGGAGCTTCAGTTAGCGCTTGAGCAGAGAGCAGACTGAGACCTGAGCGATCAGTGGTCATGTGATTGATCAGTTCTCAGTCTTAGAGCCAGTGTGGAACAGCTCAGCATAGAGGTGAGTATGTATTTTTTTATTTTTTTTGTGCTTTTCCTTTAAAGAACTTTGTGCTGAAAAAGTGAGATTGCTTTTCATATACAGAAGACTTTTTTGACAGATGATACTTTCTTTTTTCTTTGATACATATATATGTGGGTGCAACTTGTACATTTTTATACAGATGCTCGTGTGCATGTTTCTTGATTGTTCAAAGTATTTTTGTGAAAACCTACCACAGTTTTCTTTAGAATACTTTTTGAGGTTATTGTATAGATTTATTTAACATGGTTTCCCCTTGTGCTAACGCTCTAAAACAAAAGTTAAGTAGTAGTTTATATTTAGCTCCTGTGGTTTTTGTCGGCTGAACCATGGCAGAAGAGTCTTCTCAACGAAGGAGTGGTTTTATTACTGTGGTTTGTTTTTCAGTCCACACCTTCTGCAAGAATTGGCATATATAGCTGATAGAGCAATGCTTGATAGGTCAGGAAGTGGGTTAGTAGCACAACACTTACATGAAGAACTGACATTCTCCGAATGCCTATGACTATAAAAGTGCAGAGCTGTGACCCCTAGTCCTTAATTACACTTAACTGATAATGATCTTTATAATGAATGAAATTTATGGTTCCTGTCGTATAACTGGCAACGCACATTTCTTGGCAGATTTTTTTATTTTATTTGTAGCTGTCATGCTTTGTTTTACATTTTATCAGCGTTGTAATTAGAACTTATTCTAAGAGCAAAGTTTAACAAATTAATGTGTTGGGCTAAGTTAGGAACCATTAGTTAGTTGTAAAGAACACCAGGGTTGATTTACTAAAACTGTAGAGTGCAAAATCTGGTGCAGCGCTGCATGGTAGCCAAGCAGACTCTAACTTCAGCTTGTTCAATTAAGCTTTTTTTTAAAAAAAAAAAAAAAAAACCTTGTATGCAGAGCTTCACCAGATTTTGCACTCTCCAGTTTTAGTAAATCGGCCCCCACCATTTTAGGTTAAAAAGTAGAATATTGTTTTTTAAATAAGCTGTTGAAATCTCTAAAATACCAGTTAGCACCTTTTTTGCTCTTTCTGAAATGGTAAGGCCTCTTTCTCATGGGATGACCGATCGTTGTCCGCTGGTCAGTTTTTTAGGCTACCCGATTGGACCATCCAGTGCCTTCTATGGAGCGGCGAATGTCAACGAACATGTTCATTTAAACCGGTCGGCATCCCATCCCATCCACCTAAAACGGACAGATAGGGGATCGGATGACAGTCAGATCTAAATGGACAGGTGGTCCGTTTACATCTGACCACCCAAAGAGCAAAGCAAGGGCGGATCCAGACCTGTCATCCACCTGCTCAGCGGGGATCAGAGGAGAGGTCCTCCCCTGAGCAGGGAGATCCACAGTGTGAAAAGGGGCCTAAAACTGCTTCTACACAGTCCAGGGACCAAAACTGTGGAAAAATATTGTCTACCTCCAGCATTTCCTTTCATCGAAAAAACACACCACCTCTGATATTTTTTAAGTGGAACTCCACTCAAAACTTGAAGATTTGCTATGGTACAAGTCATTTAGAAATGGTAATTGTGTCTGGATTTCCTCCTGAAGTTTGCTTCCTGATATTTGAGAAGACTGCCTTATGGTTGGTTTTGTCGTGTTTGCACTGCACTCAAGAGAAGTGTTCTGGCCAAAGACAATCTGTATTCAGCGGCTTTGCTGCCCCTTACAGGTCGGGGAAACCCAAAGGACATCCTGCAAAAACAAGGAACAGAGGACATACCAACCTAGTGTATTACACCTTTGTAATAATTTTGTGTAAAAAAAAAAAAAGACAGATGTGTACTCGCAAACCACATCATATGAGAAGACAGTCCATACATCTGACGTTTTTTCGAAGGGGGATCCCCTCTTCCTCAGAGCCAACTCTGAGGAAGAGCGGACCCCCCCCCCCCCTTGAAAAGCGTCAACCGTTTGGACTCTATTTCCATCCTTTGGTTCTTGTCTAGGTGACCAGGCTGCTTCAAGTACATGTTGATATGCCGTATTGCCAATGCCGTTTGTGAGTACACATCAGTTTATTTTTTATTTTTTACACAATACATTTATTTCAAAGGTAATGCACCCTCTGTTCTTTTGTTTTTGCCGTATGTTGGCTGTTGTCACTGATTGCTAGTCTTGCCAGATTTTGAATGAGATTTGATGTCACTACTGGGCTGTTCTCCTAGCTGGAGACTCTTAAGCTAAAGATGCTAAATTCCAAACCCTTACCATGATAGCCACCTCCACACAGAGTAACAGAGCAAGTCATGGTAAATCCGTAATTAGGAAATGGTCAGCAGCGGAAAGATCACCAATAGTGCTGGTGACTAGTTCTTTGCAATGAAAGAAAAAGGTTTCTGATAGAGCAAAATGGCAAGGGTGTGCCACATCACAAATGTATCAATAAAGAGAAAGACCTCTGGAGTGGGACTTTAAGGCCATTACCACACAAACAATGAAAAATAGTAAAGTATTATTTTACATTTATTAGAAAACCATATAAATATTGCACATAGCCGTGGATACAGTATTTACAAAAATGCAATGAAAGATATAACTTCCTGAGCCGGACGCGTTTCGGAAATGCTGTCTCCTTCATCAGGGGTTTAGTGGAAAATTTTGTATCTATAAAATTCAAATGCATGAATAGTCCTACACCCAGCACTTAGGGTATTGTTAACTTGCATCATAGTCATTTGCAAATACATACAGCTATCCATATTTGTTTAAAAAAAAAAAAGAGAATGACACTGTCACATGGAGTCCCCTGTGCACCTAATCCACATTGTTGTTACTCCAATCCAAGATGGAATTGGAAAGAGGAATCCTCAAATGGTATATAGGGACCTTTGAAATATGCCTGCCTTTTTCTGAACACAGCTTTTAGCATTCAGGTTCTCTTTAAGGGTTCATATATACAATGGGTGACCGCGATATTGTGTCAATCTCGCTCCCTTTCTCGGCGAGATTGACCACCTACGAGCCCCATCGCGGGAGCCAGTGCCGAGCCGTCATAGAGGCGACGGGGACCCGACTTGGATTCCCGCCAAATCTACACACAGCGTTTGGTATGAATCCTGAGGGGGAACTCCACGCCAAATTTTAAATAAAAATCTGCTATGGGTTGTAAGGAGAACCCCCCCCTACGCCGAGAGATCGGCATGGGGGTCCCCCCACAATCCATGCCAGACCCGTATCCAAAGCACGCTGGCCGGTCAGGAAAGGAGTGTGGGCAAGCGAGCGCCCCCCCCCCCTCCCCCCCTGAGCCGTACCAGGCCTCATGCCCTCAACATGGGGGTTTAATAAGGGGGCCCCCAGATACCGGCCCCCACCCTAGATGAATGAATATGGGGTACATCATACCCCTACCCATTCACCTGGAGGCCACTCTGCGGGGTCTTCCATCTTCTCCGCTGTTGTCTCGACACTCTCCGGTGCCTTCTTCTTCAGGACTGCCTGCCGCTATCTTCGTGTTAGCTCAATTACTAGCGGCGGCCAGTCCGCTCTTCTGTGCCGTTCTTCTGTCTTCTTCTCTTCTCCAGATGTTGACTCGACGCTTCTTCCCGCTGTTATGACAGATATGCGGCTCCCAGCGATTTACATAGGCCTCTCTTATGATGTCACAGTCCCATCATGCTCCGGTACATACCCACGTGGTACCTAGTAATTTAGAACTGAGATCTATGGAGCACGGCTCCCTTGGATTCGATGTTGCATTTGTCATTCCATGACTTACTTTGCTTTTGTCCCATATCACCAGGCATATCATTATGTACTTGAAGCAGCCTGGTCACCTAGACAAGTCCCAAAGCGTGAGAAGACAGCCCAAACAGCTAAAGCTTTTCAAAGGGAGAATCCCATTTTCCTCAGAGTTGGCTCTGAGGAAGAGTGCATCCCCATTCGAAACACGTCAGATGTTTGGACTGTCTTCTTATATGAACTTTGATATGCTTCATTACTGATGCTGTTTGTGAGTATGGTAAAGGCACAGCACAAACATCTCAGGTGCATCCTGAACTGAAGTTATGTGCATTTTTTCTTTTAAAGCACCGGAAAGTGTACTCCTTGGACTTACTGAGACTAAAGCTTACGTGACATCAAACCGTTGTTGGCTACTAGGTTGAAATGACGGGCTCCTGAATTTACTGTTCATGTGCCTTCCTTGGTCTTAAATGTTACAAATGAAATGCGTATATTACTTGCACTCCAAAGATCTGTTAGAAATACATTATATCCTTTAACCAGCTCCACATTTCTTCAATTGGCGACTGTCACTTTCCCTTTCAGGGCAACATGAATGAGTATTTTGAAAGCCCACTTTGTGATCTTCGCCACACTCCCCTGTCATTCCATTCCTCTGCCCTTGTACAATACCCAGAGTGCTTCCAGATATGGAGGAGCAGAAAGCATTTTTCCAGAATATAGTTCCCCAGCTTAATCTGCCAATTTACAGGCTGGAGGAGAGCGTTGTCATCTCTATAAAAAAAGCTCCTACATTATGCAACACCGAACGTACACAGGCTGTGACTTCTGGCTCCAATGAAGGAATGTAGCAGGGTGTGTGGTAAAGGTGGATATAACTGGCTTGGCGTGGTTAGCTTTATGAAGACTCTATCAAATT
Organism: Rana kukunoris; assembly: GCA_029574335.1. Classification (NCBI taxonomy): domain Eukaryota; kingdom Metazoa; phylum Chordata; class Amphibia; order Anura; family Ranidae; genus Rana; species Rana kukunoris. Next base: position 130,531,183 of record CM056052.1, read on the forward strand.
GCCCTCATTAGACAAAGTGGCATAATCTCTCTAAGCCAGGGGTCTCAAACTGGCGGCCCTCCAGCTGTTGCGAACCTACAAGTCCCATAAATCATTGCAAGGCTGACAGTTACAAGCATGATGGGGCTTGTAGTTTCACAACAGCTGGAGAGCCGCCAGTGTGAGACCCCTGATCAGCTGACTAAACATTTTTACATTCTGATTGTACAGTATGATCTCCTTTAGGTCCACCAACAATTATGTAGCACAAGGACCTGCATCATTAAATACAGAGCAAAGTGATTTGTAAAGTGAAACTAAAGGCCAAACTTTTATTTTTATTTTTTTAGTTTTGGATAGAGTGGAGAGGCATTAGAACCCCTGTCTTATTTTTGTTTCTGTGCCCCCTGTTAGGGAGATTCATTCTGTCTATTTGACCTTTTTACCATTATCATTAAATGTGATTTTGGGTAGTCCCCAGAAAAGTAATAGAGGCGAAATGTTCCTAAGGGATTCCCTTAATTTGCAGGGATTTCCTCTCATGTCCTGTTTTTGGCTATGGGACAGGAAGTGGAGAAAAATCTCCCCAATGGGACTGATAGGGGTTATTTTTTTTCTTCTTTAAACCACATCAGGCTTAACCCAGAGTTTTGAGGTGTTGGAGGGGTTCATCTTTGTTCCGCCCTTCATATTTCCACCTCGGATTTGCATCATTTGTGGTTGATTCAATGTATTTTGATTATTTTATCTCTGATAGGGCTTATGACCCTCCCTTTACTCTATTCAAAATGAAAAAAAAAACATTTTGCCCTGTAGTTCTACTATATGGTCTTGCTACAGGGATCCTGTAGTAAAATGGCTAGCCTAACAAAAAGGATCTGCAGAACCTAATCTTCTTTCATTTTATATACATAGAAAGCTGTGGCGATTTCTTCATTCTGTATTGCTTTGCAGTGCTTCCATTTCTTCATCTAGGTTAACATTTCTTGCTGTTCAGGAGCTGTGGAAAGACGTCTCACACATTTCTGCCTGCTAAACATTTGATTTATATTTGTTCAAGCCACCACTGTTCAGGATGTTGCCAAACTATTTTTATAACATGTAACAGGAAAAGCACATACCCTTTTTTATTTTTTTGTGGTATATGTGAAAGCTTCACTCAACTGCCTGTATTGCTGTGTTTCAAGATTGAAGGACGTATGCAATTGAGGTAGCCCAGAGCTGGACAAATACAAGAAGACAGGTGAACAATTTGGCAAAGCAATAACCATTAGTGTATACAGGGCTGGACTGGGACAGAAATTTGGCCCTGGACTTCATCCAGACTGGCCCACTTTGACAGGTCTCTCCCATGGCGGCCGGACAACTTCCGCACCCCCCTGGCCACCAGTACCAGTGGGGAAGCTAGACATTATTTCACCCAGGCAAAGAATCAGTTCGGTGCCCCCCCCCCCCCTTTATGGGACAATATTAGGCAGAAGTGAGAAACTCCCAGGCCATAGCTGTTGAGTCAGCTGTCTGTCCCCTCCCCCCATGCACCTCTGTCATCCCCCCTGCTCCTCTGGTCCTCCCTCTGCTTCTTTGTTCCCCCCAGGTGAGCGATGCAGGGAGGGAGAGACAGAGGAGCAGAGGGGAGCGGCAGCCCGCTGTCACTGAAGCCAGCCCACTGAGCCAGCGGCCCACTGGGAAACACCCTGTAGGCCCAATGGCCTGTCCATCCCTGAGTGTGTGTGTGTGTGTGTGTGTGTGTGTGTGTATGTGTATATATATATATATATATATATATATATATATATATAAATTTTTATTTTATTTTTTCAAAGATTGCATTTGCTGTCAAGGTCCAACTTTAAAGTTTGCATGGGGACAGAATTACTTTTAGGCAACTTTTGCCTGCTTGCATTTCCCTGCATTTACTGTTCATTTGCTGTGTTTAAATTGGAGGTTTTTGTGCAAATTCAGCAGATTACTGTCTGCACTCCTTCCTTCCCCACACTCCATTGGCAGTTTTACACAGAAGTTTGTGAGCTGACGTTTGCAACTGAATGCAGAGAGAGGGAGGAGCTGTCAGAATTCGGCAGTAATGTTGGGGGTGGGCAGGACCCAGCAGCTCTCAAACACCAGCCAGTGGGATGGGATCTGGGCGGGCTGCTACGTGTATGTGGTCCTGCCCCCTTTCTTAAGCAGCCCAATCATTGGCTGGTGTTTGATAGCTGCAGGGTCCCGCCCTCTTCCGGCTCCTTCCCACCCCCGACATCACCGCTGAATTCTGACAGCTGGTCTCTCTGCATTCAGTTACATATAGTGTAACTGTGAAACTACCAAATCAGTTTGTGTGCAAAACCTGCCAGTGCCACCCAATGCCAACTGCCAGTGGCAACCAGTGCCACCCAATGCCAACTGCCAGTGGCACCTGCCAAAAAAATAAAAATATGTCTAAAATATCGGCCGCAAAAACCAGCATCATATATTGGCCATCGACCACCCCCGAATTCTAAATATCGGCATCGGCCAGAGAAAAACCCATATCATCAACCTCTAGTTCAAATGAGTATTTAAGGTTAACTACTTAACCTCTGCCGCACGCCTATTTACGTCTACAGAAGGGCACGGACAGGCAGATGGACGTAAATTTACATCCCTGCCTACTAGCGGTTCAGGGGTCCGATCGGGACCCCCTCCGCTGCGTGCGGCGGGCCGCTTACCTCCGGGAGCGATCCGACTCGAGGGGGCGGCGGTTTGTTTCTGTCCGCCCCCTCGTGATCGCTCCCAGCCAATCCTGTGCGCCGCCGCCCTGTCACTTCCTCTGCCTGTAAAATGTAAACATAGGCAGAGGAAGTGATGCAGCGCTCATCTCGGCGGTATTTTCAAACCGCCGAGATGAGAGAAGAGGCACAGTAAGTAAGTCTGCACCAACACTACACTGACACCAGTACACATAGGCACATTTAACCCCTTGCGATCACCCCACACCCCCTGTCACACTGTCACTGAATGCAGTGATCATATATGTATGATCACTGCATTTAGTGTCAGTGTGACAGGCAGTTAGTGTTAGGTTCAGGGTAGCCCCCGTACCCCCCCTAATAAAGTTTTAACCCCTTGATCATCGCCCTAGTTAACCCTTTCACCCCCTATTGCCAGTGTCACTAAGCAATCATTTTTCTGATCGCTGTATTAGTGTCACTGTTGCTGCTAGGTAACTATTTTTTTTTTTTTTTTTTTTTTTTTTACTAAAGACATGTGGCTGAATACATTTTGGCCTAAATGTTTGACTAAAATTTAGTTTATTCAATTTTTTTTTTAACAAAAAGTAAAAAATATTGTTTTTTATTTTCAAAAATGTCGCTCTATTTTTGTTTATAGTGCAAAAAATAAAAATCGCAAAGGCAATAAAATACCATCAAAAGAAAGCTCTATTTGTGGGAAGAAAAGGACGCAAATTTTGTTTGGGAGCCCTGTCGCACGACCGCGCAATTGTCTGTTAAAATGACGCAGCGCCGAATTGTAAAAACGCCTCTGGGCATTTAGCAGCATATTGTTTCGGGGCTTAAGTGGTTAAAGTAGAACTGCAGGCAACCCTTTTTTTTTTTTTTTTTTTTTTTTTTGCATTTTAGGAGGGTCATGTTTATTTTTTTATGCATCTGTGTCAGATTTGTAAAATGAGAAAGGGAAGCTAATTGCTTGTTAGAGGGAAACAAATGTAGTTTTCTTTTGGAAACCTTAAACCATGAGGTCCATAATACTGCTAGTCCCTACCTCTACCTACGCAGATTTCTCAGTCCTTATTTTCATCCTTCTCTGTTTCTCAGGGGTCAGTTTACCCCAAGTTATGTTTTATTATTATGCAATTTGAATAGTATATTTAAGAGCTTTAGAAATGCAAATGTTTTTCATACTCGGTTACATTTGTCCTATGTAAATATTAAGGAAGTGCATAAACAAACTTTAGTTTCTGGAATTTGCCTGGTTCCTTTACCAAGGTGTTAGGAACTTTTTCATCCTTGTTCCTTGTTTCTCTCTACATCTTTTGGGTTTTTGAGAGCTCTGCTGTAATCCTTTTTTTTGTGTGCAAATCTTGTCCTAGTCCAGTAACTCCTTGGAAAGAACAGTCTAGGAGGTGGTCATAAAAAAAAAAGAGAAAGCAGAAAAAGTCTACATTTTTTTTTTTTTTTTTTTAATGCAAACAGAAATAATGTCAAACATGTTCCTTTTATTATAGAACAGCTCTGGTCTATTTGAAAATCTGTTATAGTTAGCAAGTTCAACAATTCCTCATTAAAACAACATTCTCATTCCTGGAGAGAAAGCCTCTTGAGTTTAGACTTGACATTCTCAATATTTGTCCGTATCTGGCCCTTCTTAGGCTTGACAAAATAGTGCACGCTATGCAGCACAGGAAAAACTCGTAGGGTATTGGGAACAAAGCTTTTATTTCTCACACTCTTTCCACTATAGCAGGGGTGTCCAACTCCATTTCACTGTGGGCCTCATCAACATCAAGGTTGTCTTCCAAGGGTCGGTTGTATCTGTAAGACTGGATGTCCAGAGCCCTCCACCCACCCATAGATCACCGTGCTCCCCCCTGGATGATGAGCAGAGGAAGGCTGGAGTCAGCTGTCTGTTGAATGCTGAGACAATGGGAGGCAGAGACAAGGGGGTGCTATGGATGCACAGAGAGGTGCAGGATCTATAGGAGATCTGTCATCCTCTCTGCTGCCAACTGCTGAGACAAGGAAGGGGGTAGAGAAGAGCCTGTATGCAGCTGCAGAATCTGGTGGAAGAGTTCTGTTGTCTTCTCTGCTGCCAACTGCTGAGACAAGGAAGAGGGCAGAGACGAGCTTCTCTGTAGCTGCAGGAAGAGGTGCAGGATCTGGTGGAGGAGTTCTGTCATCTTCGCTGGTGAGACAAGGAAGGGGGCAGAGACGAGCCTCTCTGCAGCTGCAGGAAGAGGTGCAGGATCTGGTGGAGGGGTTCTGTCATCTTCGCTGGTGAGACAAGGAAGGGGGCAGAGACGTGCCTCTCTGCAGCTGCAGGAAGAGGTGCAGGATCTGGTGGAGGGGTTCTGTCATCTTCGCTGGTGAGACTAGGAAGGGGGCAGAGACATGCCTCTCTGCAGCTGCAGGAAGAGGTGCAGGATCTGGTGGAGGGGTTCTGTCATCTTCGCTGGTGAGACAAGGAAGGGGGCAGAGACGTGCCTCTCTGCAGCTGCAGGAAGAGGTGCAGGATCTGGTGGAGGAGTTCTGTCATCTTCGCTGGTGAGACAAGGAAGGGGGCAGAGACGAGCCTCTCTGCAGCTGCAGGAAGAGGTGCAGGATCTGGTGGAGGGGTTCTGTCATCTTCGCTGGTGAGACAAGGAAGGGGGCAGAGACGTGCCTCTCTGCAGCTGCAGGAAGAGGTGCAGGATCTGGTGGAGGGGTTCTGTCATCTTCGCTGGTGAGACTAGGAAGGGGGCAGAGACGTGCCTCTCTGCAGCTGCAGGAAGAGGTGCAGGATCTGGTGGAGGGGTTCTGTCATCTTCGCTGTTGAGACAAGGAAGGGGGCAGAGACGAGCCTCTCTGCAGCTGCAGGAATGGGTGCAGGATCTGGTGGAGGGGTTCTGATGTCTTTGCTGGTGAGACAAGGAAGGGGGCAGAGACGAGCCTCTCTGCAGCTGCAGGAAGAGGTGTTCTGTTGTCCTCTTTGCTGCTGACTGCTGGGACAAGGTGGGGGCAGAGATGAGGGGGATGCCGCAGCTGCAGGAGAGGTGAGTGGGCCACGTAAAATGGCCTGGTGGGTCAGTAAACAGTCATTAAGTGGTACACTTTACAAATGACAGTAATGCAGGCTTCTGCAATCTTAGTGCCCACCTTGCAGTGCAGAAGCCTCCTGTTCGGGTACCGACAGGTGTATATTAAAGGCTAAGTTCACCTTTTTCAAAGAAAAGCCTATGCAGTCAAGGGGCCCTGTAAAATTACTATTTATTTTGTTGTCTATCTGTAGGCCTTTTGGGCCCCCCCTCGAGGCCTGTCAGAAAAACTCCCATTTAGCAGTCCCCATGTCCTCAGATTTTCATTACTGTAATGCTGGAATTCACTGCCCAGAGGTTTTCATGTCCTAGCCTAGCAACAAAGCAGGACACAGGAATTGCTAACTGGGAGTATTTTGGCCAAGGAGCCCCAAATAGCCTTCAGAAATGACAATAATATTTTACACACATATATATAATACTGTGTCCCCTCGACTGCATGGGCTATTTTCTGGAGAAGATGAACCTAGCCTTAAAGCTAATAGAAAGAATAAGACTTTATGGCTTTTTTACTTTTTCTGAGTTGCATACATAAGTGCACGTAATCATGCCTTTACAGAGTTACAAAGGAGGAGAACAATTCGGACTCTTGTGTATTTTTCTCAAACTTTTATTCTCTGAAATGACAGCTGCGGGGATGCAGTTTCTTATGTTCCCATGGTGTCATTCGAGGATTAGGAAATGCTTCTTGTAAATACTGTGTGGTTTTCCTTTTATTTTTAGCTCTGCACTCTGCTCTGTGTTTAGAGAAGTAGTGTTTGTTCTCTTTTAATAAAAGAAGCTGGCTTTCTTTTCAAGTATTTACAATTCCACAGCGTTTCTTTACATTCACTGATTCCTCTGTAAATCTGTCTTTTCTGCTTTGTGTAGAATTGGTTTGTAGATGTAAACTCAAATTGGATGACCGCTCGCTAAAGCCCTGTGTGTAGTAAATAATTGCCATCTGTTTAATTTTTGAAAATACTGTTTTTTGTTTTTTTGCATTTTGGTGCGTCTGACGTTCTCCAGGCTCTTTGTTGGCTGTCAACATGCACTCACTGAAGTTGTGTTTGCATATAAGGCATGCCAGAATGATAACTGTCACAGTTGCTTCTGCTTTTACCCGAACTGTCAAGCCATCAAATGGCTGAATCATAACTAATCACATATGCAGCACTACCTCAACTGCAGATCAAGCAGAGGCCAAAATGGCAGCCTCCTTTGGCTCTAAAGGATAGGAGGGTTTAGTTCCGCTTTAATGAAAACAACGGAATATGCCTGCGCAATGAGAATTGTCGTGTCTGCTTGTCTCCACCAAATCCAAATTTGACGAGGGTGACAATACAGAAGAACAATTGGGAGGCAGAAACCCTCCAAGGACGGAGGACAGCGCCCAGAGCACAACACTGTGGTCACATCATGATCCAAATACGTGTGCACGAGGAGCGCATAGTGTTCCTGGACGTCATGCCCGTCCCCCGCTTTCTTTGGTGCATACCGGACTTGGCCTTGAGGCTGTGCAGTAAGTTTCCCAATTTGTCTCCACCCCGTTGGGACATAGTCTCTGTTCTCCCTTATTCCAAGGGCATTATCATTAACCCCTGTCCATTTTTCTATTTCCAGTATAATACTTCATAACACTCCTGATGAATGGCTGTAATGCCAAGAAACGCATTGCCAACCGTTACTTGTTTCTATTACATGTTTTTCAATCGATTTTATTTTATCATGTATATTTGCCACGTCTATTTGTATTGCATGCTATGAGCAGCATATTTAGTGTAAGTCTTGTGACTACCTATCCATTTAATACAATCTAAAATTCATATCGGATATTTCTCCCTCGTCTTCCAGGACGGCACTGTGAGAGTAGACTGGCTCACCTGACAGGAAACACAATCAAAAATGAAGTTTAAAAGGCCCCACCCCTCCCGTGTGCCTCAGTTCTGATTGTGTTTCCCTTTCAGCGAAACGTTTATTTTTTTCTTGTGACCTAAGGCCTGGGGCTGGTGGTCCCCCCCCCGGAGCCCGGACCGCAGGTACTGGGTGCCGTTGGGTCCGGTGTAGCTTGCTACCCCCCGGGGGGTTTCCCCTTCATCTTAGTCCAGGGGAGAACAGGAGAAGTCACAGACTCCCCTGGACGCCGGAGCCTCCTAGGAGGGCAGGGCTCTCCAGTGCTCCGAAGAGGCCACATCCTCTCTCCCCCCGCCTGGTTCCTACCTTGGAGGTTGGACGAAGGCCTCCCCCTTCCTGCTGGCTCCATCCGGGGGTTCGCCGGACCGCATGGCGGGTGGTTAGGCGCCGCTCCGAGCGGCGCCATTAGCATCCGGGCGCCTGTTGATGACGCGCACGGCGCCGTGACGTCATTCCGCTCCCGCGCGGCAAGATGGCGGCCCCCACCGGACAGACGCTGCAGGCGATCGGGGCACACGATAAAGCAGCCAGGGAGATAGAGGGGCCTGGCGGTCTCAGAGCGTATCCATGGAAGACCTCTCCTCGGCGCACGCGACTATGGAGGAGGACCGTCGTTTTCCTATGGCTGCAGAGGAAACCACCAAGGGTGAGTCCTTCCTTTTTCATAGGGGGTTTGTTGTCCTCCCCCCCCCCCCCCCCTCTCCTAATCCTAAGAGGTGAAGGCTAATGGGCATATGTTTCTCCCTGATATGTTTAGGTGAAGACCCTGTTGCCCAGGGGGAGGCCAGCAGAGTGGCTAAGCCTCCTAAACGTGTTAGGAGATGTGGCAATTGCAATGACAAGTTACCAGTTGAGCATAACAAGCCATTTTGTTCTAAGTGCATCTGTAAGCTTACAGGGAAGGAAACCTCACAGATCATGAAGCAATTTCTCTCGGTTCAGACCGAAATGCTATCTACCCTAAAGGAGTTTCAATCTTCCCTAAGTAGAAAGAACATTGATTCTCCGGTTCCGGGCCCCTCCTCCCAGGAATCCTCTTCAACCTCTCGTCCGTTTGTACCACTACAGGCTCGTAGAATGTACCCCTCGGATTCTGAGGAGTCCGAGTTAGCCTTACGTAGTGAATCCCTGGTTGACAGCCAGGCAGAGGAGGAGGAAGAGGAGGAGGAGGAGGATACCAGGACAGGAAAATATATGTTTCCTTCTGATGATATGGAGGGTCTTTTAGCGGCTATCTATGCTACAGAGCACATTCAAGAACCAGCAGAGCAGGTCTCAGCCCAGGACAGGATGTACAGGGGTTTAATAAAACCTCAAACCATGACCATCCCGGTCCATCAGTCACTAAAGGACATTATCCTCAGGGAGTGGGCAGAACCTGAAAAGAGCTTACCTAGTTTCAAAACTTGGAAACGCCGCTGTCCCTTTAAAACGGAGGTAGTAGACACCTTTTTTAGGGTCCCTAAGCTTGATGCCTCCTTGGCACAGGTCTCAAAACAGTCAGACCTTTCCTTTGAGGACTCAGGCAGTCTAAAGGATGCCATGGATAGGTGTACCGACACTTCTCTCCGTAGAGCTTGGGAAGCCAATGCAGCCTCCCTTGGTCCTGCATTGGCCTCAGCCTGCGTGGCAAGAAATGCCGACGCCTGGACTTCAAAACTTCTAGACCATATCCCCAATTCTTCCAAGACTAAGGAGATACGAGATTCCCTCCAACTTATTAGCGGGGCAGTGGCCTACCTGGCAGACGCAGCGGTAGAAACCATTCGCGCCTCAGCCAAAACTGGGGCACTCATTAATGCCTCTAGGAGGGCCGTCTGGCTAAAGACTTGGAGGGGTGATCTTGCTTCAAAACGCCGTCTATGTGCTCTCCCCTTCAAGGGTTCCCTCTTGTTTGGGGAAGCCTTAGATCAGGCTTTGTCCAGGTCTTCTGAGAAGGGGAATAAGTTCCCTTCAAAACCTAGGCAGACTAGGAAGCGGTCCTTTCGTCCCAGCCAGAGAAAGATTCCGGCCCCGGACAAAGGACAATCCACCAGTCGTCGTTGGTCCTTTGGTAAAGATAGACCAAAGGGGGGGATCCTTTTTGCCAATCCCAAACCATCCGGAAAGGACACCAAGTGACGGGAAGGTGGGGGGCAGGCTCGCCAGGTTTCTTCCAGCCTGGGAGAACATAACCCAGAGTCCCCATGTCCTGCAGATAATCAGGGAGGGTTACCACTTAGAGTTCAGAGAGCTCCCCCCCCCGGCCTTTCTCCTCACCCACCTCCCAAGGGACTCCAGCAAAGCTGTAGGCCTCTCCCAGAATATTATAAGTCTGGCGGAACAGGGGGTCATAATCCCAGTCCCGCCAGACCAACAAGGTCAGGGAGTATACTCCCACATTTTTGTGGTTCCCAAGCCGGACGGCAAGTTCAGACTGATAATCAATCTGAGACCTCTGAACTCCCATCTCCTCTACAAAAGATTCCGGATGGAAGGCGTTCACAGCCTCAGGAGTCTTTTGTTAGAGGGCGTCTTTATGGCAACCATAGATTTGAGGGACGCCTACCTGCAGGTCCCGATTTTTTCGGGACATCAGAGGTTTCTGAGATTTGCCCTCGCCTCCGCACAGGGAATTCAGCATTGGCAGTTTGCTGCCCTCCCTTTTGGTCTGGCCTCCAGCCCAAGGGTATTTACGAAGATCCTGGCGGAGGTAATGGCTCATCTACATCTGAAGGGGGTCTCCCTCGTCCCCTATTTAGACGATCTCCTGCTTTTCAGCCCAAGTCAGGATCAGCTCCTTTCGGACCTGACCGTCGTCATGACCACTCTGGAGACGCTTGGTTGGATAATCAACAAGCAAAAGTCCTCCCTTCTACCGGAACAGCGGAAGGTATACCTGGGGGTTATCATAGATTCCCGAGAGAAGAAACTTTTTCTTCCCCAAGAGAAGTTCCAGAGGCTTGTGACGACGATCGGGTCTTTAGTGGCTGCAGAAAATCCCTCCCTCAGAGAGATCATGAAGCTGTTGGGTCAGATGACCGCTTGCATTCCAGCGGTCCCCTGGGCCCAATTGCACACAAGACCACTTCAGAGGTTCCTCCTCTCCGCCTGGAACGGAAAGGAGGACACTCTCGATTCCCGGGTCAGGGTCCCGATCCTAGTCAAGGACTCCCTAGAGTGGTGGCTCCACCGCCAAAACCTCTTGAGGGGCCGTCCGTGGAGTCAGACCGATCCACTGAAGGTCACTACGGACGCCAGTGCTTGGGGTTGGGGAGCCCATGTACAAGAACTACGGGCTCAGGGATCCTGGGATCATCATCAAAGGCGGACCTCCTCCAACTACCGAGAATTACTGGCAGTGGGAGAAGCTCTGAGGGCGTTCGAAGGAAGAATTCAGGACAAGGACGTCCTGGTCCTTTCCGACAATGCTACAACAGTCGCCTTTCTCAACAGACAGGGGGGCACCAAGTCCCAGTCCCTCCTGACACTCTCCCTGGAGATCCTGGGTTGGGCGGAACAGAGAGTACCCTCTATTCAGGCAATCCACATAAAAGGAGCCACCAATTTGGAGGCCGACTTTCTGAGTCGTCAACCCGTTTGTCAGGGAGAGTGGGAATTATGCCAAAAAACCTTCGACTGGATCTGTCGACGGTTCGGGGTCCCGGACATAGATCTTTTTTCCTGCAGGAAAAACAGAAAGGTGAACAAATTCTTTTCCCTGGTCCAGGGACCGGGTTCCCAGGGGGTGGATGCGCTGGCCCAGGACTGGAATTTCCGTCTGGCTTACGCTTTTCCCCCACTGAATCTGATCCCAAGGATCTTACAAAAGCTGGCCTCCGCGGAGACGAAATTAATCTTAATCGCTCCTTGGTGGCCCCGGAGATCCTGGTTTCCCATTCTGAAGCTCTGGTCTCTAGCCCCCCCGCTTCCCCTGCCTCTCCGAGCGGATCTCCTGCGGCAAGGGCCGATCTTTCATGCGAACCCAGGTTTCTTCAGCCTGACGGCATGGCTATTGAAAGGCGGAACTTGCAACAGAAGGGCTGCTCGGATAGAGTCATAGATACCCTACTATCCAGCCACAAGAAAGTCACCAGACACATCTACACAAAGGTCTGGACAGTCTTTTGGAATTGGTGCACCGCTGAGCGGATCTCTTCTCCCAAGACTCCCGACATCCTGGAGTTTCTTCAGGATGGCGTGGAATTAGGCTTAGCTACTAGAACTCTAAGAGTCCAGGTGGCAGCTTTATCATATTTTTTGGAGAAGAGCCTCTCAGCGGAACCCCTCATCAAGAGGTTCCTGACAGCCAGGGACAGACTCTCTCCTATACAGATTTCCAGGGTCCCCTCATGGGATCTTCCCCTGGTCCTGGAACAGCTGACTAAGGCACCATTTGAGCCTATAGACAGCATTTCTATAAAATTTCTTACGATTAAATTTACTTTTTTGTTAGCCATCACGTCTGCCAAGAGAGTTGGAGACTTGCATGCTTTTTCTATCAAAGAACCCTTTCTGCGGGTTTTTGAAGATAGGGTTATTTTGACTCAGGATCCTCTGTACCTTCCCAAGGTGGCAACCAGGTTCCATAGGTCTCAGGAAGTTATACTTCCTTCTTTTTGCGCAAATCCCAGCAATGAAAAGGAAACCACTTTCCATTGTCTGGACGTAAGACGCTGCCTTTTAGTTTACCTAGAGAGGGTTAGCGAGTTCAGATCTTCCCCTCACCTTTTAGTTAATTTTTCAGGCCAGAAAAAGGGCCAACAGGCAACTAAGGCTTCCATCTCCAGATGGATTAGGCAGGCTATCTCTTTGTCATACACACAGGCAGGTAAACCACTTCCTGTTATTAAGGCTCATTCCACGCGTTCTCTGGCAACCTCCTGGGCAGAAAGGGCAGGAGCTTCCATAGAACAGATCTGTAGAGCGGCAACCTGGTCCAGCCGGAATACGTTCATCAGACATTATAGAGTCGAACTACTGTCTCCTCAAGACCTGAGTTTTGGTAGGAAGGTCTTACAGACGGTGGTCCCACCCTAAGGTAGGCCTGAAGATTACTTGCTTCTCTCTCACAGTGCCGTCCTGGAAGACGAGGGAGAAAGTACCAGTTACTTACCGGTAGCTGGATTTCTACGATGTCTTACAGGACGGCAGGCCTACTTCCCTCCCCTTTTACTTCTATCTATATTCCTCCTTTTTTCTTAGTCTCTGTTTATACCGTGTTCTAAAGAGCGGTTACTTATCTTAAACTGAGGCACACGGGAGGGGTGGGGCCTTTTAAACTTCATTTTTGATTGTGTTTCCTGTCAGGTGAGCCAGTCTACTCTCACAGTGCCGTCCTGTAAGACATCGTAGAAATCCAGCTACCGGTAAGTAACTGGTACTTTTGTAATAAATCATATACTGTAACTTCATCTCTATGTTCTTGTTGGAGGAAAACCACCTGACCTTCAGAAGACAGAATAAAACCCTGCTCTTCTGATGTCAAGAGAGACGGGAACAACGAGCGCCCAGAGGCGATTTAGTTCGCATGTGCCGCGCTATATACGTTTTTCATTCATTCATTATTCTTACCTGACATGGCGATCCCTCATTTAAAGTCCCATAAATTCTTCCCTCCTACCTACCAAATTATGGATGGAGGCCACCATGTGTTTTATATTGTGTGTGTGTGTGTGTGTGTGTCAGGTCACATCCATTTATTGTACTGTTAGAAATGTGTTAATTTGAGAAATGTCCATCCTGCTCCTTTAAATTTTAGGGCTGGTTTACACCATCTTCTTGATGCATCCAAGTGCGCTCCCATGCATCACATTTTCGGCAGTCCATTAATTTAATTGGGCTGCTGAACATACAGGAATGTGCAAAATGTACAGCAGGCACAAATTTTACAATCGCAACCATAACCCTCAGTATTGATGTCTGGGAATACATAAATAAGCCCCAGCATTAGTGGCAGTGCTTATAACCTATGCCCCCTCGCCCCAAACTGGGCCTCAGTAGTAGTGCTGCTTAACGCCCTCTGCCAGTTGTTGGGAATGACAGTGCTTTTTACCTTGACACACCTACGTTCCCAACTGCATTGGTGGTCCGTGCAATTTGTTTTTAACATCTTATGCACACACCCATCCCCCCAGTTTTTTTTGGGGGGGGGGCAGCATTGTTCATTCAGTGCTCTTTGATCCTACATTGGCTGTCTGCACGGTGGCATCAAAATGTAATCTTGCCTAAGCACACGCTGCTTCTCTCTCCTCATTGAGGACAGAGCTACATTTGTAATGTCTGGAGATCTCTTGAGGGTGTTTTCAACATTTGGCACCCATTTGGTGCCAAGAACATGGTAGACCCAGTCTAGAACATGGCGTTTTTTGGTCGCCAGGGTATTAGAGGGTTGGTGAGCTGCCAGGATTCTGCTCTTTAAAAGTAAAGAGAAAAGGAGCTGTGATTTCAGTGTCTTTGTTAAATATTTCTTCAAAATGGGGCTTGTTTTTAAAGTACTCATAAGACTTGTTCAGAATATGAAACTGTTCATTCTGGAAACAGGTTCACTTTAAAATGTAAAGGTATTTCCTTACCTCCAACCCACAACATGACATTGTATGAAGAGTGAGATATGAGCCGACGTAGAGCTATAAGTTCTTGGAGTTGAGTTCTTTACAGCCATCACACTGCCCAAACCTTGGGGACCTACTTCAGTTCGTATAGTCCGCACTTTCCCTTGCTGGGTCTGTATGGGAATACCAATTAACCCAATGACAGTTGCGCTGCATAACCCAAGTGAGCCGTGTTGCAGTAATAGTGTAATCATTTTGAGTTTTGGAGCAATGCAGAAGATCATCTTTTCAGCATTCAAGAAATTTTAAGTAGCAAGGATGTGATTAGAAAACCTTTTACTAATATATACTGTTCCACCCAAAGTAAATTGTGCTGGCAGCACCCACTATCGCTTTTTCTGTTGCCTTCCTGTTCTTGTAAACAGGATTGGTCCGTTTTTACATTTGACTGCCCTCTGATCTGACCAGACGGGAATGAATCCCCTTTCATTTATTCTTTTGCTGGATCGGATCTGACCCGGAGGTGGTCATTTGTCAATGGTCAGAAGTCTATGCCCATAGAGGAAAATAAGGGGGCCCATCAGGTCCAGCTGGAAAAAAAAACAGATGGCTGGACCTGATTGGACCTCTTGTATTTTATGTAAAAATAGGGTGCCCTGTGAATCTAGTTGTTGAATTCCTAGTTCTAAACGTGAGCTTGTGCCTTCTTTCTCACTTTAAATGTTTATAGGCAAACCCTTGTTTGTCTTTCCAGAGCCAACATGCGCTCTAGGGTTCCAAACCTTTAGCAAACAGCTCCTTCCGAAGAAATTGCTCATACCTTCTACCTTCTCTCTCTGTTGGGTTTGTTGGTTCTTAGCTGACCTTAATCTGTTTTTATTTTTCCTCCCTAAATATACTAAATCCCCCCGTCTACTCTTTACAGGTGTTCACTCCCTTTCGGAAACTGATCCTTAGTGCGGACAATAGGAAAGACATGGAGGAATGGATGGCGGCGCTCAAGTCTGCTCAGAACCGTGAGCTCTTTGAGGTAGTAACCTGTATATATCCAGTGACAAAAATCTGACCAAGGTGACAAATATGTGCTGTTTGTATTCATTATTGTATGGAGGAGGGGTAAAATGACAGAGCAGTATTTCGCTCTGCGAGGAAGCCTTACGTGCTGCTTTCTATTTATAGATTGTGGGGCATATCTTGCCGACTTACCTGTCAGATTTGTTATAATTGTAAGTGATGTAAAGTATTTACAAGTTTGTTCTGCACTTTCAACTTTTTTTTTTTCTTCTCTTGTGCAGACTAACAATCAGGAAATAGTTTTACCTCCTAAGTTTAGGGTAGTGTCACTTCTCCTCCTGTCATTTGCATAACAATCCCTGATAGGCAGCACTGCTTTAGGCAGTAATCAGACCTGCTGTGCCTGCGTGTACACACTTCTTTACCTACACGATCTCTGGCTTTATGTTTTTTTTTTTTCTCATGTTTCCAGTCTGCCCAGTACAGTGTGGACCACTTCTCCGGAATGCACAACTGGTATGCCTGCTCCCATGCTCGACCCACCTACTGCAATGTGTGCCGTGAAGCTCTCTCCGGTGTCACCTCCCATGGACTCTCCTGTGAAGGTATGTGAGAGGAGACCTACGGAAATCCCATATGTACTACGTAGTGCTGTGCAATCTTTAGCTGCTTTCTGTTTGGAAATCTCTAAACTTATAACTTGTATATTTGTTTTTCGTGTGTGCGTATTTTCTATATGTGTGTATGGGCATGTATGTATGTGTGTATATATGTATATATATATATGTATGTATATATATGTATGTGTGTATATATATATATATATATATATACACACACATACATTTCATATTTAAGATGTCAGAAGCTGATTATTAACAAACAAGTGGAGAAACAAAGGAAACAAAAAAAAAAAAACACAGACAATGCAGATAATATCCATGGTGGGTATTCCACCTGCTGTAAGCCAAGTGTACTAATCTCCAAGCCACCGATTGTGCTGTCACTGTTTGTGCTGTCACAGGATCTTACATTCATAATATTAAGATATTACGATATGTCAAAACTGAAGTGCAGTTTGACTTCTCTTGAACATTAAGATGACATACAGGTATTAAAAACCTACTATAAAACGGTTCCATGGACTGTTAAGCACCGTTCAGTTAATTATAGCTAGCATTAATATATAATTTGTACTGTATCTATCTGTTAGTTTCTTTAATGAGTCATCCATTGCCCCAGGGCAGGGCTGGGATTCCATACTATTTACTAAAGCCTCCTTACCTTTACTGAAGATTAAATGTTTACTTTGTTATTAGGATAATGTATTTGAACAGAGTACCCTGACAACACTGATGCAGCTTACATTGCTATGTACCTGCTGTAGACTGGTTATGTTTGTGGTGGCTCTTATCTCGAAGTAATATATTGGTGGAAGATAAAAACATTTAAGGCAGGGATGTCCAACCTTTTGACCTTCCTGGGCCATATTGGAAGAAGAAGATTGTCTTGGATCACACATAAAATACACTAACAATATGGACAGGTGATGAGCAGAAAAAGTTGGTTAGATTACAAGCTAACAATCACTGATATAGATCATATACCTCTCTGAGTAATACAATTTCATTTTTTATTTTAACCTGGTTCTTCTGGAAGATTTACCCCTATTCATGAAAAGGCAATTTTTTGAGATGCGGCACTGCATTACTTTAACTGACAATTCTGCTAAATATTTTTGGTAAAAGAAAATCCCAATAAGCCTATATATAGATTGGTTTGTGCAAAAGTTATAGCGTCTACAAACTACGGGATATTTTATATTTATTTTTATAAAACAATTTTTTTTTTACTAGTAATGGCGGCAATCGGCAACAGTTGACACTAATGCTTTTTGGGGACCAGTGACACTAATGCAGTTATTAGTGCTACAAATACAGTCACACTAATACAGTCATCAGTGCTACAAATACAATGACACTAATATAGTGATCAGTGCTAAAAATATGAACTGTTACTGTACTAATAAAACTGTCTGGGAAGGGGTTAAACGGGCGAGCAATAGGGCTGTGTGTCTAGCCAGTGTTTTTGCACTGTGTGGGAGGTGATTTTACTAGGGGAAAGCATTGATCCATATACCTGCTTTGCAGGAACACTGGATCAATAACTTCCCTACTGACAGAACGGTGATCTGCCTTGTTTACATAGACAGATTTCAGTTCTGGCTCTCTGCCTAATGATCGGCGTGTGCCTGCAGACATAGAGTCCACAGTAACCACAGATCAGCTCCTGCTGTGTCTTATCACAGTGGGAGCGAGTCACAGCAGCACGCCTGTGCGCCCCTGACCTAGAAGTTACGGATCACGTACTAGGTACGTGATTCGGTGCTGAGCGGCCACCCTGCCACAGTATATGTATGGTGGGCGGTCTGCAAGTGGATTAAGGTGAAAGAGGAAAGCATAAAACTACTGCAATATCTGACACTATTTTTCATAACTAACACATAAATATCTGGTACGATGGATGTAGTAGCAATTCTCAATGAATTCCTGAGGTACTCAGATATTTTGGTTCTAATTTTTCCCTTAATATGCTGCAACCTTGAACATAGTTGCAAACAAATATAGGCACTGATGACATGGATAAGGCATGATTTGTGAAGAGAATGAGATTTTTCTCTGGGAAGATGAAATGTCTAAAAGTCCAGTAAAATTTGTAAAATTTCTCTTTGGATGCATGTGTTTGCCAAGTGTAAAAGGATATTTTTTTTAAATGCCCCCAAAAATCAACATTTTTAGGTAAGTTTACAATTTTGTGTTGTGCGGCAATCATAGCTGTCTTGGGCCGCATTTAGAGCTGTCTTGGCCCGCAGGTTGGAGACCCCTGTAACTACACACAGTAATGCGACACTTTCTTCCTGGTGTGAAGAAAGCCTCTCGAGGGGGAAGGGGGTGAGCAGGAGTGTCAGGACGCCCACTAACACACAGCTCCTTTCTCTATCTGAAAAGTAGATAGAGTCCTGACCCTCCTGCTCGCTCGCCCTCTCCCCCCTCAAGAGGCTTTCTCCACACCAGGGAGAAAGCCTTGCATTACTGTGTGTAGTTACAGACAGAAGAACAGGAAGTGAGGATTTCTCAAAAGAAATAAGGACATTTTAACCACTTCAATACCCAGCCATAGAAAATTGACGGCCTGGGATGGGATTTACCATCCTAAGTGGCCGTCAATTGACGGCCTGGGCATTGCAGGCGAATATCTGGATGATGCCTGCAGCCAGAGGCATCATCCAGATATCCTCTTCTTCAGCCGACGATTCTGCACAATGTAAGAACGATGATAGCGGCGGTTCCGCCGCTTGATCGTTCTTACAGGCCGCGGGAGGGGACATCCCCCCCTCCCGCCGCCATCCGGTGCTTCTCCGGGCTTACCTGTGCCTTCGGGGGCCCGGAGAACGAATCGTCGGCGGCGGCAGGAAGCATAGAGATGACTGGTGACCAGATGGTCACCAGTCATCTCTATGACCGTCGGAGGACCCGGGCGCGATGTGATGACGTCACGCCCGGGTCCCCGTAAGTAAACAAAGCCGCGATTGCGGCTGTAAGCCCCCATTCATGAGATCGGTGAATTTTTTTTCACCGATCTCATGGTTTCCAGCCTGGAGGAGAGATGTGAGGTCTTATTGACCCCACATCTCTCCATAAAGAGGACCTGTCACACACATTTCCTATTACAAGGGATGTTTACATTCCTTGTAATAGGAATAAAAGTGGAAAAAAAAAAAATGAAAAAAAGTGTAAAAATAAATAAAAAATAAGTCAAAAAAATTAAAACGCCCCTGTCCCCGATAGCTCGCGTGCAGAAGCGAACGCACACGCAAGTCCCGCCGACATATGTACACGCCGTTTAAACCACATAAGTGAGGTATCGCCGCGTGCGTTAGAGTGCCAGCAACGAATCTAGCACTAGATCTCCTCTGTAAATCTAAACTGTAACCTGTAAAAAATAAATAAAGCGTTGCCTATGGAGATTTTTAAGTACCGAAGTTTGGCGCCATTCCATGAGTGTGCGCATAATTAAAGCGTGACATGTTGGGTATCTATTTACTCGGTGTAACATAATCTTTAACATAATACAAAAAAATTGGGCTAACTTTACTGTTTTGTTATTTTTTTAATTCATAAAACAATTTTTTTACAAAAAAAAGGCGTTTGAAAAATAATTGCGTAAATACCGTGCAAGATAAAACTTTGGAATGACCGCCATTTTATTCCCTAGGGTGTCTGCTAAAAAAAACCATATATAATGTTTGGGGGTACTGTGTAATTTTCTAGCAAAAGAATGATGATTATTACATGTAGGAGAGAAGTGTCAGAATAGGCCCGGTATGGAGGTGGTATAAAAGCCTGGTATTGAAGCGGTTAAAAGCAAAATGGAAGGATGAGGTAAGTGGAGGAGGTAAAGGATGCTATTTAGGGAAAAACAAATCCTTTACAACCCCTGTAAGCTGGCCAGAGATGGATCAAAATTCGGCTGCTTTATCACGGACCAAACAAATTTAGATTTTTCTATGGCCAGTCATGTTTGAGAGAAGTCAATCTACTGATCGACTGCTCAGGAACAGGCTTGCTGGAAAACGTTAGTTTGATCCATGCTGCAGCACTGATCAGTGTCTTCTCACAGTGGAGGAGTCACAGGGAGGACTTTTGGATCCATCTTGACTGTGTGGATAGGGGAATCCATTCCATTCTTTACATTCAGAACACTGGCTTAATGAAAAAAACTGAGCCATGTATAAGCCAGCTTTACAGCATTGTGTTCCTGCAGACCAGGGCCATACCTGCATGTGGTTTGTGTGGGTTTACTCTGGAGGCTGCAGCTTCTTCCTGCCATCCGGAAAAAAAACATATGGGTACTGGGTTGCTGTCTGTGCCCCCATTAGGGAGACTTAACCTTTGTCCTGTTTAACACTATCATCAAAAGTGAAATAAAATAAAAAAAAATCCAAATTCTGGGTTGTCCCTAGAAAAGTAATACAAGGGAAATCTTCCAAAGGGATCACTAGTTCTGATAGGTGCAAGGAATTTACTCTCACTTTTTCTCTTTTGACTGTGGGACCGGGAGTGAAGGTAAATCTCCCCAATGGGTCACAGATCTCAAAATCCTGAAAGGGGGTTATAAACCTCCCTTACTCTATATAAATTTATTAAATTGTCTTTAGTTCTACCTTTAATTTGGGTTAATGCTAGTATGTCCAGTCATATTCTAGACCCCAGAACTAACGTATGGGTCCTCAAATGTAGGCCAGTTATATTACAACGGAAAAGCTAGGAGATCTACCTCTGGGCATCCAAGTTTTGGCTTTGCGGCCCAGCCACTAAGGAAACATTTTTTGGCTGATTTATTCTTTGAATGCAGTGTAGCTGTAGCACCCTTCATTGTAATGTGTATGATGTATGTTTTTTATTTTTAATATTTGTATTCATTAAAGTGCATGCTAAAATACCACCAGTATTAGTATATCCAATTGCAGTCTCTGCATAGAGGATCTCTCAGTTGCTTATCAGTGGTAAGAGAAGCTTACCTCTTAAGAGCTGTCATAAAGAGATGTGGGTCTGATTTATTAAAACTGGAGAGAGCAAAATCTAATGCAGTTCTGCATATAAACCAATCAGCTTCTAACGTCGGCTTGTTCAATTAAAGGGGTTGTAAAATCATCTGACAATTACCGGCCCCCCTGTTTTACTTACCTGAGCCCTGGAATGTCAAATAACAAAGACGCGCTGTATCTTTGCCCGGTGTTCTTGGCTCTTGAGTGGATAGATTGATAGCAGCACAGCCATTGGCTCCTGCTGCTGTCAATTAAAATCCAATGACACGTGCACCAAGGGGCGGGGCTGAGTCCTGCATTCGGCAGCGTGCCCGCAAGGTAACCACCTTGGGAGAGCGCTTTCCAGAGGGGGGTTATCTGATGTGGGGAGAAGCTGAGAGAGACGCCAGGGAACCCCAGAAAATGCCGTTCGGGGGCCACTCTGTGCAAAACATGCTGCACAGTGGAGTCAAGTATGACATGTTTGTTATTTATAAAAATAAATAAAAAATAAAACCTTTAGTGTTTCTTTAATCTTTGCCAAACAAACTGGAAGCTGATTGGTTTCTATGGAGAGCTGCACCAGATTTTGTAGTCTTCAGTTTTAGTAAATCAACCTCATAGCCACTATATGAAAACAAAATACAAAGGCGGCCTATACTATTCCATAATCCACAGAGCAGGAAGTCAGGTCATATTAAAGTCACTGACTTCAAGTTCACAGTCCTTTTTATGACAAATGTATTTCAATTTATTCAGCGCTGATAATTAAAGCAAACTCACATGTAAATAATAAAATTGCTCCTAAAAAAAGAGGTGAAAAAAAATTGTGATACAAAAGGACTCAAACGTGACAAAGTTTTATAATCAAAAATCCATGTAAACAATCCTTCATAAGCATATGCACGTTGAGCGATTTTCTTTCCATGGTTGCAGGAAGGAAAATCACTACATATTCAGGCTAGTACTCGTCCACCTTCCACTTAGTAATCCTAGGATGAGCATAGGAAAGCCAAAAAGAAGCTCACATAGTGTGATACCATTCAAATAACTTTATTACGCAACATTAAAAAAATATACTCGCTAAGGCTAAGAAGACTTAGCACAAAAACAAAAGGACAACTGTGTAGCTGTATTGCTAGATCGGTAGTTTTGCAAAATAAGATTTTGGTAAATCTGCCAGCCGCCGGCTCCTCAGATCTCCAGCTATGCCAGCTTCAGACAGTACAAGCAGAGATACACTAGTTGAAATGCCTTGTAGTGGATCTCTGCTTGTGCTAAAGCTGAGTATCTGACTGCTGGCCGATTTACTTGTTTCTGCTAAACTACTGATCCAGCAATACAACTACACAGTTTACATGGATTTTTGATTGCGATCTGGTCACATTTAAAAGGACTTTTGTATGGTAATGGCAATTTTAGGACGATGCACTATTGGACTCAACGCATATCCTTATAAATGAGTGTTTACATTTTTGATTATACAGTTGTGCTTATAAGTTTACATACCCTGGCAGAATTTATGATTTCTTGCCCATTTTTCAGAGAATATGAATAACACACAAAAACATTTCTTTCACTCATGGTTAGTGTTTGGCTGAAGCCATTAATTATCAATCAACTGTGTTTACTCTTTTTAAATCGTAATCGGAAGATAACCTACTCAAATGACCCTGATCAAAAGTTTACATACCATGGTGCTTTTGACCTGATAACATGCACACAAGTTGACACAGAGGTGTTTGAATGGCTATTAAAGGTAACCATCCTTACCTGTGATCTGTTTGCTTGTAATTAGTGTGTGTGTGTGTGTATAAAAGGTCAATGCGTTTCTGGACTCCTGACAGACCCTTCCATCTTTCATCCAGTGCTGCACTGACCTTTCTGGATTCTGAGTCATGGGGAAAGCAAAAGAATTGTCAAAGGATCTGCTGGAAAAGGTAGTTGAACTGTATAAAATGGGAAAGGGATAAAAAAAGATATCCAAGGAATTAAAATTGCCAATCAGCAGTGTTCAAACTCTAATCAAGAAGTGGAAAATGATGGGTTCTGTTGAAACCAAACCACGGTCAGGTAGACCAACTAAAATTTCAGCCAGAACTGCCAGGAAAATTGTTCAGGATGCAAAGAAAAACCCACATATAAATTTGGGTGAAATACAGGACTCTCTGAAAACATGTACAAGTCCAAAGGAGAAAGGAGATTCGCGGTCCAAGGTCCCAGACTATGGAACGCTTTACCAACCAGCATTCAGTTGGAGGAGAACCACTTAGCGTTCAGGAGAAAGATCAAGACTCATCTCTTTTGATACCAAAGGAGACAGGAACAACAAGCGCCCAGAGGCGATTAAGTTAGCATGTGTTGCGCTATATAAGTTTCATTCATTCATGTGGTGTGGCTGTTTCAAGATGCACAATAAGGAAGCACTTGAAGAAAGATGGGCTGCATGGTCGAGTCGCCAAAAGAAAGCCATTACTATGCAAATGCCACAAAGTACCCCGCTTACAATACGCCAAACAACACAGAGACGAGCCTCAAACCTTCTGGCACAAAGTGATGATGAGACCAAAATTTTGCTTTTTAGCATAAACCATAAACGCTACATTTGGAGAGGAGTCAACAAGGCCTATGATGAAAGGTACACCATTCCTACTTTGAAACGCTGAGGTGGATCGCTGATGTCTTGGGGATGTGTGAGCTACAAAGGCACAGGACATTTGGTCAAAATTGATGGCATGATGAATGCAGTATGTTATCAAAAATTACTGGAGGAGCATTTGCATTCATCAGCCAGGAAGCTGCGCATGGGATGTACTTGGGCATTCCAACATGACAATCATCCAAAACACAAGGCCAAGTCGACCTGTCATTGGCTACAGCAGAATAAAGTGAAGGTTCTGGAGTGGTCATCTCAGTCTCCTGACCTCAATATCATTGAGCCACTCTGGGGAGATCTCAAACGTACAGTTCATGCAAGACTGCCCAAGAACTTACAGGAACTGGAGGTGCTTTGCCAAGAGGAATGGGCAGCTTTACCATCTGAGAAGATAAAGAGCCTAATCCACAAATACCACAAAAAAAACTCAAGCTGTCATTGATCTGGAATATGTAAACTTTTGATCAGGGTCATTTGGGTAGTTTCTGTTGTGATGATTTTAAAATCAGATTGATAATAAATGGCTTCAGCCAAACACTAACCATGAGTAAAAGAGAAAAGTTTTTGTGTTATCATTAATATTCTCAGAAAAATGGCCAAGAAATCATAAATTCTGCCAGGGAATGTAAACTTATAAATTCAACTGTAACTTTGTCACGTTTGGAGGCTTGGTATCACAATTTTTTCACTTCTTTTCTAGGAGCAATTTTATTGTTGACACGTGTGTTTGCTTTAATTATCAGAGCTGTAAAAATTGAGATATATTTATCATAAAGAACTGTGCACTTGAAGTCAGTGACTTTGATATGACCTGACTTCCTGCTCTGTGGATTGTGGAGTAGTATAGCCTTTTGTGTTTTGTTTCCATATAGTGGCTATGGGGTTGATTTACTAAAAATGTAAAGTACAAAATCTGGTGCAGCTGTCCATTGAAACCAATCGGCTTCCAGGTTTTATTGTCAAAGTTTAATTGAACAAACTGAAGTTGGTAGCCAATCAGCTTCTATGCACATCTGCACTAGATTTTGCACTCTGCAGTTATAGTAAATCAACCCCTATATGCCAGTAGCACCAGAATTATATGGTCTCTGTCCAGTGATTTGTTTCCTTTTGGAGGCAGCTGCTATGACCAAAGTGCTGTTCCTGCAATGAACGCGACCTTGTTTTTCTAGCAAATAATTCTGCCAGCCAGCTAAAAAAATTACACATAAGGCCTCATTTCCACTGGCGTTTTTACAGCCACTTTTCTGAGCGTTTTTTGCAGCTTAAAAACGCCTGTCCATGTTAGTCTATGGCCTCATGCCCACCATGACGTTTTTGAGCTGTAGATGGCTAAGCTGCAAAAAAAACGCGGGACCAGTGCGTTCTGAAGCTTCAGCAATAGAGCTGTAAAAACGCCAGACATTAAAAAACGCTCAAACGCTTTTTTTTTTTTTTTCTAAAATAAACATGGACAGGCGTTTTTAAGCTGTAAAAAAACGTGGCTGTAAAAACGCCAGTGGAAATGAAGCCTAAATGTTATATTTTTTTTTTTCAGAGCACACATATACAGAACAATTACTGTTCTGATTGTATTATCCACAATTAAGCTGATCTGAAGCTATAGAAATAGTATGCTTGGTTTAAAGCTTCCAACAGGCACAGCCAAAAATGTAGATTCGCAACAAACAAGTTTAGCAAAGTTGTGCATCAATCAACCTTTGCATTTAGCAAAACCAAGAGCAGGGATCTCCAAATTACGGCCCTCCAGCTGTTCCATGAGGCATTGTAAAACTGACATTCACAACATGATTAGGTATCATGGTAATTGTAGTTCCAGAACTGGAGGGCCATAGTTTGGAGACCACTGACCTAGAGCAACAGATAGCCTTGGAGAACTGATTGATCTGAACATTTTCTTCATCTTTTATAATGTCGTTTATGGAAAAAGCAGGCAGTAGATGTGATTTACAGAACTTTGCCATGGCTGACACAGTAAGTGCCCGTTCACACTATCGCGACTTGGGATCCGACTTGTGTCGCCCCAAGTCGTGCGACATGAGAAATTTACATTAAAGTGAATGAGAACCGTCTTCATGCACACTACTGAAGTCACTCCGACTTCAGAAAAGGTTCCTGTACTACTTCAAGGCGACTTCTAGGCAACTTGTACCCATTGATTTTATACCCTGTTTAAAGCATTGACTGTCAAATGACTGATAGTTCATACATCTTCTTATAAACGTGTGCTTATTAAAGCGGATGTAAACCCATCGATTTAACAGTTTCAAAAAGCAGTTAAATTTCCGGCATGCCGGGATTGCCAACTGTCACATTGGTTGTGCTCTCAACCAAACTGTCAAACCATCCAATGGCTGGTGTCATAACTGATCACATGTGCAGCACCACGGCAGTTGAAGAGGCCAAGATGGCAGCTTCCTTGGCTGAAAATGATAGAAGGGTTTACTTCCACTTTAAGTCTGATGATGTCATTTTGTGGATTTTTTTATTACTCAGATTTTGAAATAAAACCTGACTTTGTTAAATCTAAATTTTCCTTATTCTCTTTCACTTTGTATGCAGTGTGCAAGTTTAAGTCTCACAAGCGGTGTGCCGTGAGAGCTACAAACAACTGCAAATGGACTACTTTGGCCTCAATTGGGAAAGACATCATAGAGGATGAGGATGGGGTTAGTATGCCTTGACAAGAGGCAGTGTCAGTTTGTCTGTCTGACTTTTCTCATGGCGCATTGTGGTTTACACTGTTTAATACAGCCTGTACTAAAGAAAGCTTGTTACTGTGTTTGGCCTCTACAGGTATCAATGCCACACCAGTGGTTGGAGGGGAACCTACCTGTTAGTGCCAAGTGCACAGTATGCGAGAAGACTTGTGGCAGTGTACTGCGCCTGCAAGACTGGCAGTGTCTGTGGTGCAAAGCAGCGGTAAGACACGAACTAGACTATTGTTTCTCCAACATTTTGCCACCAAAGGAACCCTTGAAATGATTTTCAGGTCTCGGGGAACCCCTGCAGAAAATTATATCTACAGCTATGAATAGGTTTCAAATTTATATTTAAGAATAAATAGGAATATGGTATACCTAGAGCATTTGACATTCATATTGGAACACTTTTAAAACCTAAGATGCTATGAATTAAAAAAAAAGTTCAGTTATAATAACAAAATGATCAGTAATAATTATAAAGTAAGTGATTTGAAAACCCTCACCTTGTAAAACAATCCAAAAAATAGAAATTAAAGGCAAAACCTCTGTGTATAGATATTAAAAAACATAAATGCCCTTTCCCACTTTTTTTTTTTTATAAGTGATCACATTCTGCAAGAGGGCTCAGGGAGCTAGGGGGGGAGCAGCACACGGATCTTCCCAGTGAAAGGCTGTGCAGGGGGGGGGGGCAGCTAGGGAACTGACCATGCTGTTCTTTCGTGCTTAGTGTGGTACATTTTTTGATAGGAACGCAGAGGGACCGGCAGGAACACCAGGGATTTTGCACGGGAAGCACTATAAAGAGAACAGGATACTTTTTCATAAAAGTACACATTTTGATTTGTTTTTAAACACCTTAAATGAAAAGTAATAATAATGTCCAGCAAAGAAGCACAAGACAGTCCCTTACATCAGTGGTCATTGGAGAAGTGCCTCCTTACATTAGTGGTCAGTGAGAAAAATGCCATCCTTATAGACTGCTAAAAACAGCATCATGCTGACCCTTTGATCTATGCAGACTCTATCACATTAGAGGTCAGTTTGCCACTGTTCAAGGAACCTCTGGCAACTTCTGGAGGAACCCAAGGAACTCTGGTATGGAATGGCTGTACTTGGCCATGGAAGAATTTTCTTTGATTGGGATGACTAAGCTGTGTTTTGGCTCATCCGTGGACCTTTAAAATGTGGCCGCCTTTTTATATTGCTGTTCTTTATTTAGCATTCTAAATACTAGTTACTATGTTTTCAATTAAAAAGGAGTAGTCACGGTTCTGGACAGCCCCGTGCTCTTCAGAAATATTTTTGCTGATTCATTCTAAAACTCCCTGAGGCTGTATTAATTTAAATATAATTTTGTGACAGTCAAACATTCCTTCTAAATAAATTCTCTCTTAATAAGCATGTACTACTTGTTTCCCTATTTGAATCTGGCACAACTCCCCCCCCCCCTTTTTAATATCTAGGTTAATTTCCCCTTAGCCTGGAGTGCCAACAATGCCCCCTTCCTCCTTTTTTTTTTTTGCCCTTTTACAAACTGTTTGTAAAGGCTTATAATTTTTTTTGAAAGAACAAATGTGTTATGCTTACCTGCTCTGTGCAATGGTGTTACATAAAGCGGCCTCAAACCTCCTTATCTGGGGGTTCCTATTGGCACTCCATGTTCTTCCTATTTTCAATGCACCACCATAGGAAGCCGCTTCCTATGAGGGCGCACCTGCATTACACATGGCATGGCTCACCCCCACCCCCGCTCTCTGCTCACAAGGTTGATTGACAGCAGCAAGAGCCAATGGCTCCCATTGCTGCCTCTCTGTCCTGTGAGGATCGAGAGACCACGGCTGCTGCAGATGGGCACAATGCTAAATTGAGATAGGACTCGGGTATGTTTAAGGGGCTGAGGGAGCAATGGAACACGTTTTTACATTAATGCAAGGAATGCATTAAGGTAAAAAATGGTTCTGCCTTTTGAACAGTTTTAACTTAATCCTGCCCATGTGCCTGGTGCTGCCATAGGGATTATTGGCCTTACTTGGAATATGCTCCCAGGATTTATTTTATTTCCTATTGCAGTGCTTGAGGCATACACAAGGTTATGAAAATGCAATATATTCCCCTCTTACTTTTTTGTTGGGTTGTCCTTTACAAACATGCACTCCTAGCGAATCCAGCATTGTTGTGCCTAACCCTACCATTTTCTGGTGATTACTTGGTCCTGTGTGGCCATCTTCCCCTCGTAGGTCATCTGTGGGGCGACTGCCTCTTCCTGGTTCTTACAGCCGGCCGCCCTATGACAAATATATGCGTTGAAACAACATCAGGGAACTGGCTACAAGAAGCAGGAAGAGACGGCTGTCCCCCTTATGTCATGGTGCATGGAAATTCCATTCTTGCATAGGTGAGAATCCTAGAAGGTTTAAAAAAAAAAGTGGCTGGGAAAGGGTGAAGGTACATTTTTAAGCTTGTGCTCTGGAGTATGTCTTCCAGGCTTGAAAGCATTGTCCCGCCCTGTGTTTTTTAGATTTGGATAAAGTGCTGAGAACCACTGAAGGGTTCAGTGTATAAAGTAACTAAATCACCATTATTGTACCACTACAAATACGTAGTTTGTACTGCTATTATAAATCAGGGGCCTCAAATTCAAACTAGAATAAATTAAGATGCAAATGTTGCTCTAATCAGCTAAATATATTAATCGACTGTGGCCTATTGCATGACTTTTACATTTTTATGTAATTTTATATTCAAAACCTGTACTAGCAATCTGCAGTGTAAGAACATTTGGGGTCTTCTGAGTCTATATAAGATATGCCCTGCTTTAAAGTGTAATTCTCTTCTACTTTTCCCAAAAAAATGTGTTCTAGTTGTATTGCCTATTACCCTTGTAGCTCCTTTCTAAGGGACTGGAGCCAAATCTTCAGGCCCTTTGCAGCTCACCTGTCAGACATATTGGCAGTTTATAGTAACCATTGTATGCGGACACCAGCTTTTTAGCAGTATACATTTGTATAGATCAATAATTTTTTTTTGGAACTTCTGGACCATGTGTGGGATCATCCATATATACTCAGCAGTTGGGGCCAGGGAACCCTTTGTCAGGACCTGTGCTTTCCCTCAGAACAGGGGACAGTGGAGGTGGAGCAGGTATACTTTTTGTATATCCTCCATTGTGTATGACAATGCTGTATCCTAGCCTAGGCCAACAAGGCCCAGGCCTAGGGCAGCACTTTGCAGGGGGGCAGCACGGAAAGAGTCCACACCGGCGCTTGCGCTACACTGTTAGTGTAACGCAAGTTGCTTCTAATTTTGACTGTCCTATTATCCTGGACCACAAATCTTCCTCACTGTGCTATATGTTTTATGCTGCACTATTGGCATGGTTATATTGTCTTAGTCCTCTCCATAAAATTATCAGAAATTTGTGCTTAAAGTAGCATTTTGGATTGAGTAATGTAAGGTTATATGCCCTGTCAGTTTATTTTTTAATATATAAAAAGGTGAGAGAGGGCGCCAAGTATGCAATAGCAACCTAGAAATTGCTAGATTGGCTATAGCAAAGTGCTGTGCCTGTTAATAAGGTAGATACTTAAAACAATAATGACAATCAGGTGGAAATAAAATGGGTGATAAGTGATAATTAATCATGAAATAGCGCACAAGTATATACAACAAAGTGCTACAAAACCTTGGATTGGCATTGCTAGTCCATTGTTTGGACCAAAATGATATAAATCAACCAAAACAAAAAAACGCATTAAACTCAGTGCATAAAATGCTAGTGTGCAGTTAAGGAAATAAATTAAAAATGCAGCAATTCAAAATAAAAGATGCAGTGCTCGTCAATACAGCCAGGTGGATCAACATGTGGGTAGGCAGAGTGCCTATATCAATGCAAGTCCAAATAACAGTTTGTAACAGCTTCTATATATGAACAGCAGAGAAAAGATTCCAGGAACTAAGATTGTAAATTCAGCAGGATTGATAGGTGTGATTGATAGCCTTCACCACTTGATTGAAACTTCACCCAGAGTGCTGAGGATACTAATATGCCCTTACCACAATGATGGGACCTCTTTCAGAAAAGTAGGTCATAGAAGCTTGGCAGGATGAGTGCCTTCTCACTATAAGGCATAGACTGGAACCATGTTGGAGAGTTTGATCAATAGGAACTCAAAATAAGCAGAAAGAGAGTGGGGGAAATCCTATAGTGCATTACCTTTATTAAAAAAATCTTAAAAAACACAATACAGCCAAATGGCCTCTTACTTTGGATGTGCCCGCCTGGCACTGGGACTGCAGCAAAATATCTCCTATGGAGAGACCCGCTTGTTTTTTAATATCCCTGACCCATTGCAGAGATTTCCCTTCACTTCCTGCCCCATAGCCAAACAGGAAGGAATTCATTGCCCCCCCCAGACCCTAAGAACTAGTGTCCCCACTAAAAAATTTCAGGGTGGGTCTTAAACAGAAAGGGGTGTAGCCTTGACAGGAAGAGGTGTGTCATATTTAAATTAGGGGATGCATGAGTTTAGTCAGGCCTAGGGCAGCACAAACCCTAAATACACTACTGGTGTATGAATGTCCAGTATAATACATAACGGTAGGACAGGCATCACATTGTACCACTTGAAGGTATTTATGTATACTGGTGAAAGAGCTAATTTTTAACTCGTGGTCACAAGTTTTAAATACGTGATTTGCGATTTATAGACAGAAAATCCACTCTTACTGTAGATTTCTTGCTCCGTTATTTATATTGGCTATAAGTTGCTGATCGCCCCCATTACTAGTAAAAAAATAAAATAAAAATTCCATAAAAATATCTTAAAATTTGTAGACACTATAAATTTTGCTTAGACCAATTAATATACGCTTATTGGGATTTTTATTTACCAATAATATGTAGCAAAATACATATTGGCCTAAATTAATGAAGAAATTCAATTTTTTGTGGATATGTTTTATAGCAGAAAGTAAAAAAAAATACACACACACACACACACACACACACACACACACACACACACACACACACACACACACACACACACACACACACACACACACACACACACACATTATATATTTCAAAACTGTCGGTCTGTTTTTGTTTATAGCGCAAAAGATAAAAACCGCAGAGGTGATCAAATGCCACCAAAAGAAAGCTATGTTTGTGGGGAAAAAATTGATTTGGGTTCAGTGTCACATAACGCAATTACCAGTTAAAATAACGCAGTACTGTAACCGCAAAAAATAGTTAATCCACTTTAGTGTTTGTAACAGTTGACCTTTTTTTGTTTTTTAGAGAACAAATACAGAATGTTCTGAGCTGGTTATTGTGTCACAGATAAACTTTCTTAAACCTGATGGAGTAATAAAGTTTATCACATATACAGATGTGGGCTGGTTTCCTTCCTGTGTCACTGCCGCTTTTTAATAGTGGCACCAATTGCCAACACCAAATAATGCCTTTTTCCTGTCTTGCCACCAAATGACCTTGTACATGCAAGCACCCCTTGCAGCTTAATGTACAGAGTTTTATCAGGACTTATGGCTCAGGCACAGACGTTTAAAAAATTGACTGCACCGTTTATCTGAATGTTTTTTTTTCCAAATGGACCCCCTATGTGACGTGTTAAATGGCTATTTAATGGTAGTGCATGTTACACACGCAAAATGTGAACACTAGCACCTGCATTGTATAATGTAACCACATCTAAAGCTGCTAGAAATCAAAAGTAAAGCGTAATCATTCTTCTTCATAGTAGTAATAACTGATTTAAACACAGATTAGACATCAATGACCTCATCAACTTTCAAATTGCATAACTCTGGGCCTTCCAATAGCTTTCTTTCTTTGTATTGACAGGTATGTAAAGATAAAGGCTTAAGAGGTCATTGATCTCTATGGAGACTGATAGTACCGTAACTGTACACAAGCACTTCACCAGAGTAAAGGAAGGAGTGGAGAATATTACCTGTCCTGTTGCCATTGCTCTGTGCTTGTGTGCATATTACTGATGTTGCACTTCAGCCTAACCCCTTGCTTCTGTTAATTGCTCAGACCCATGCATGAATTGCACTCAAAGGAGTGGAGAGTGTACAGTTAGCAAATCCAACATTTGGTAACACTAAAGCCCTGTACACACGATCGGTTTGTCCAATGAAAACGGACCAATGGACTGTCTCATTAAAAACGATGTTGCCCACACACCATCGTTTTAAAAAAAATTATGAGCAAAGCGCGGTGACGTATAACATGTATGACGGCACTCTAAAGGGGAAGTTCCATTCAAGCTCCTGTCTCCTAACTTGTTTCTGAGCATGCGCCGGTTTAAAACGTTGTTTTTAACGTCGTTTTAGCCCACACACGATCATATTTTTTACAACCCGAAAAACGTCATTTTTAAAAACGACGTTAAAAAATGCAACATGCTCGAATTTTTTTTTTTGTTGTTTTTCAGAAGATGATAAACGATGTGAAGCCCACACACGATCATTTTAAATTACGTTTTTAAAACGTCCTTTTTTTTTTCATGCTGAAAAACGATCGATGTACAGGGCATTAGAATTCATTCACATTTTTTTTTTTGTGGAGCCCCGTGGGTATAGTGTTTGTCGGACCCCTGTAAATAAAAAAAGTGCAGAGTACAAAAATGACAAATTTTCAAAGTGGAAGGGCCTCTAATCCTGACGGAAGTAAACTACTCCATGGTCCTCCTAGGTGGACCTACTTCTTAGGGACTAGCGGCTAGCCAAAGCCGGTCCACTAAGTACTTGGTGAGGGGCTCTCCCAAAGAGAGATCCCTCTGACTGAGGAGAGGTGAATAACCCGAAGGCCACAGAACCTCCCGCTGACATCAGGGCAGGCCCCTAATAACCTGCACGTTCTGTCTCTGTGAAAACCAACACACACACACACGCACGCACGCAGTGAAAGTACCTATAATTAGATGTGCCAATTGCAAAGACGAGGCAGGACTTCTGGCCAAAATACATTTTTCCTGTATGCTAGCCAAAAGGTTTGCCAATTAGGCATGTTCAAAAAAAGCAAGTAGTGACGTGTCCCAGTGCCATTGAAAAAAAAAAAAACACAATTTTTCTGGCACCCCTGGGATGCCACCCTCAGGAAGAACATCACTGGGAGCTCCTTACGCCTAAGGGTTCATTCACATTTCCCACATGCTAAATGATGTGTTTTGGCATACAACTGTCAGTTTTCCATACACTTATCTGCGGTTCGGGGACAGTGTGATGTGCATTTCAGCTCGTAATACTGTCTTTTTTTTGTTTTTGTTGTTTTTTAACTTTATTTGACTACACAAAGAGATACTTCAATCATGCCTCCACAGCAGCGAGGTGACATGCCGTGTCATTCGCCGCAGAAAGGTGCAGCATGGTTGTATTTTTCCACACCGTGGTGTGCAAGGGGAACGTAAAACAATGAATTTCTATGTGCCGTTAAGGTGACTGCCGTTTTTTTCCAGACTGGATAAACGCTGATTACCGCACATAGTGTGAAAGAGCTCTTAAACATCAGAACAGTACTGCTCAATGGACACATGTACAGTTTATAGTACTAATCCCATATGCTACAACCTACAGCTTTCAACTTCAACTCTTTTGAGGTAAAAGTACACTGAATCAGACATGAGTGATTTGACTTTGACATACTGTACACATTTTGTGGCGTTCTCTTCTCTAAACACCGCAGTTCTGACTCGGCAGTATCTAAGGCCATGTGGATGGTTGGCATGGAAGTGCTTAGGCTAGTGTGTCGAGTAATTTTTTGATTTATACAAACGTCGATGTTTGCCAAACATGAGATTGCCATAACAGGATGTTAAGTAATTGACAGCTCTTCTTGTTCTCAAGCTTTTAAAGTTTAACTGTCGGTAATATATGGTGTGACAGAACGTCCGCAAGAGAGGAACTAAGAAAACTGTTCAGGCAATCCCTGTATAAAGGATGCCATTGTGAAATAAGGGAATGTGTACAGTCTCTAGGGTGATGAAAACAAAAGCTAGGGTTACTGTGTTATCTGTCACCAGGTCTGCAGATAACATTTTGGGGTTTTCTGTGTTCATTTTAAACTGGGTATAAGCTAGTAGATTTATGTACAAAAATGTGTATGAAAATTCCCAGTATATTCAACAGTTTGACCAATATCTTTCAGAAAACGTCGCTATTTTTAGCGTTGCTTTACTGTTGGATTTGAGGCACTTTTCGGCTGCAAGTGGGGTGGTTTTACCCCCGCTACCAGCCGGAAAAGGGTTAAACCCGCCGGCAAAGCACTGCTACAGTGGTGTTATGCCGGCGGTACGGCGGCACTGCCAATTGATTTCAGTGGACAGGAGCGCATTAGGAGCTCCTAATGCACTCCAAATGAGCTGCTGGCAGGACTTTTTCTGACGCCCTGCAAATGCACCGCTCCAGTGTGAAAGCCCTTGGGCTTTCACACTGGAGTGAATAGAGCAGCTGGTTTAGGGCGTTTTGCAGGTGCTATTTTTAACGCTTTAGCGCGTGCAAAACACCCCCGGTGTAAAAGGGGTCTTAGTCTTTTATAGGCCACTCCTAATTTTGAAAGTTGGGGCAGTTTTTTTTTAAATAGACACAGACCCTTCTTGTGATATGCTTTCTTATTTATTAGAGAAGTGCATAATTACTTCACAGCAGTTGTTTTTTTTGAGCTAATGATTATAACTCATCATTTAATGGAACTCTATGGAATGTTCAACACTGACTGATAACTGAACATAAGAAGACAAAATGAAAAATCTGCTAAATTGTCTCACTTCAGGTTACAGCAACCCCAACATATGAAAGCACCAGTCCACAAAGGCCTATTGCATGCGGTATTTCCATTACCATGACTCACTAATTGTACTAATCAAACATTGTTCTCTCAACAATGGCCATTTATCATATAGATATGCCTACTTTACAGTGTAATATGCACATTCGAAAATTGATTTCCATGGTATTCAGTATACAAAAGGTCAGTTTGTAAAGTTTTTGCTCCTAATCTCCACTACAGGGAGTTTCTGTGAGGTGTCTATTGCAGATAACAGAAATGGAACCATGTAGAGATAAAATACAGATTGATGTGAAGTAGAAATTTTCAATCTGCAAGACAGCTCTCCACTACCTTCACTACAATTCAGTATGTCTATTTGGTAAAAAAGAGAATACACTTTTCCCATTATTGTAGCATAGACAGGGCAATACAGAAGGGACTTTTGAAGCCTTTAGATTTAAACACTGACTGTTACATAAAAATAAACCTATATATATAATTATGTAAGCTGACAGTCATAGGCTATTTTGGACATGTTCCAGGGTTGGTTCTGGTTTTTGTTATTTAAAGCATTGTAATTTTTTTTAATATATATTTTCATGATTTGTCTTTTACTTTCCTAGATGTAACTTGGCTTTTTTTTTTTTTTAAGGTACATACATCCTGCAAAGAGCTTCTACCTAAAAAATGCCCACTTGGCCAGTGTAAAGTGTCTGTAATCCCCCCAACGGCCCTCAACAGCATAGACTCCGATGGTGAGTGATGGAACCATGTGTAACCACAGGAAGTGAGGAAAATTCTGTACAACGTATGGTGGATCTGTGATTTTCATCTGTTTTGTCTTTTCCAGGGTTTTGGAAAGCCACCTGTCCCCCCTCCTGCACCAGCCCTTTGCTTGTGTTTGTCAATTCAAAGAGTGGAGACAACCAAGGTGTAAAGTTCTTGAGACGCTTCAAGCAGCTGTTGAACCCAGCTCAAGTTTTCGATCTCATGAATGGTGGACCCCATCTTGGGTAAGGTTTTTCTTTTGGTCATCCAGAACGGAAAGCAATACATTTAGGTGGCCTGTGTACAACCTGCTGATCTTGGGGCTTGGCAGCTTGTTGTCTGTGTTTTCCCGAGTTATTTGGACTTTCTGCTCAGCTTGTGGCTTAGTACAGCACAGACTTTTCTCATGGCTTTGTGACGTGTCATGTGTCCTATGAAGTAGCAAAAGCCAGATAATGCTTCCTCTTATTCTGTGGTGGATCAGGTGCCAACGAGGAGCTCAAAATGTTAGAACTGCTGCTACATTCCACTATACCTGCATTGCAAGAGGCGGCATATCAAGCAAGAGCAGGGAAAATATTCATCACACTGGTCTGTGCTAGCTAAATGGTTTTCTCAACATTGTCTGACCATAAAATAATTTTGTTTTGCTTTTGAATTATGCTTTGAAGTATTTCATGTTTGCCTGTGATCTTTTATCATGGATTTTATAGTGGACAACATCTGATGTAAGCACAGTCATTTTAATGGGGCTGTATGGAGAACACATATGAGTGCATTGATTTTTAACAGGGTTATAATGGCAATAATCTCTAGCAGCCGCCTATAACATATCCCCTGCCAATTGTCTTCTGCCAATCGCTTCTAGCATGTCCCCATCTCTGAAACTTCTGGTATCATTCCCCCAGTCTCTTGACACTATTAACATTCCCCCAGTTTCTGACCACTTCTGTTAGCATTTCCCCAGTCTCTGACCACTTCTGTTGGCATTTCCCCAGTCTCTGATCACTTCTGTTGGCTTCCCTCAGTCTCTGATCACTTCTTTTAGCATTCCTCCAGTCTCTGATCACTTCTTTTAGCATTCCTCCAGTCTCTGATCACTTCTTTTAGCATTCCTCCGGTCTCTGATCACTTCTTTTAGCATTCCTCCGGTCTCTGATCACTTCTTTTAGCATTCCTCCAGTCTCTGATCAGTTTTTTAGCATTCCTTCAGTCTCTGATCACTTCTGTTTTTATTTCACATGTAGTGAGAAAAGGCTATCTTGATATAAACTAATAACTTGTCTTATTCCTTTTAGCTTACGTCTGTTTCATAAATTCGACACTTTCAGAATATTGGTATGTGGTGGAGATGGAAGCGTAGGCTGGGTTCTCTCGGAAATAGATGCTCTAAATCTTCACAAGCAGGTAATAATGGTGTGAATGACTGTTAATGTATTTTAGACACCTTAATAAACTTTTTTATGTAATTATTAAACCTTAAAGATGAGCTATCGTAAAAGCATGGGCTCCCATTGCTGTCCACCATCTAAAAATGTCAGTTGCCATATAGTTATAATAATTTGGCTCAGTGCAATTTTGACTTACCATGACTTAACCTTGTCCGTTTCAGTAATCCATAGCTTTGGCCTGACCTCAAGACAACTGCCATTTTAAAAGAGGTCACATATTTCTTTAATGACAGGTGTCCTTGGAATGGAACAGTCTTATAGCTATGCTGAGTGCAAGGTGTTTCACATTCGTTTAAATTGTCTTTGTGCAGCTTAGACGGTGGCTGACAGCACACTGGAGGATTATGGGTTACATTTTACTCTATAAATGCAGCGCTGAATCAAGTATTCTCCAATCTCTTTCTGCTCACACAGTTTTAGCAGTAATGAACCAGAAGCTTCCCATTCCACTCTTCTCAGTCTCCAGCTGAGAAGTAATGGGCAATCATTTTTAAGGTGCTTCTAGAGCAGCCATTTTCAACCAGGGTTCCGTGGAACCCTAGGGTTCCTCCAGAGGTGGCTAGGGGTTCCTTGAGCTGTGGCTGATTTAGCTCCTGTTTGATGGTGCCTACATAGTTCTGAGCCAATTCCACTTGGAGGAGCCAGTGGTATTACACCAATGATCTTCATAGTTCTCTGTAAGGGGGGCATTTTTACCACTACTGTAAAAAAAGGGCATTCTTCTCACTGACCACCAAAGTAAGGGGCATTGTTCCCACTGAACATTGAATGGGTTTTATTAGGGGTTCCCCGAGACCTGAAAATAATTTTTAGGGTTCCCCAGCGGTAAAAAGGTTGAGAAAGGCTGTTATAGAGTTTAAGAATTATTATCAGTGTACAAAGTCATTGAATGTTACAAACAATCTTGGCAGATGTAAGCAGTTAGGGCCTTTTTATACTTGGGTTGGTGCTCGTTCATATGCATTTGCCCATTCATTTGATGCAGCTAAAATCTGACTTGAATCCTTTTCCTAATGCAGCATGGTATGTACATTGTGATGCTCTGCATTGGCGGTTGCTGTGTTAGTGTGTTAATGAAATGCACAAGTCTGAGGTGCTTTAAACTTGGCCCATATATATATATTCAAAAAGACAAAACTTATGTTTAAATTATGCAATCGATAATTTCCTAAAGTCACTTTTGCATTCTTAAAAATAAAAATTCTCTGCCCCAAGCTGCTCTTCTCCACCGCCATTTTAAGCCTTGAGTTACATAAGCAAAACAAGTTGTGTCTGCTCAGACTGACGAAAAATGGGCCACCGCACATCGGGAGGAATCACTAATATTCACATTTATTGCATAGGCTATTCATAAGCTTGACAATGACAGTCCTTGTCTTAAGAGGACCCTCTAACACATTTCATCCGCCAGGGCTTAGTTGTAGAGATGTCAAGTTCTCTAGGACCAAGCCCTGTTGGGTAAAAGGCGTTAGAGGGGCGGTCTTAAGTTGCGGGACTGTTGAGCCTGTGTGTATGTCAGCCGGTCCGACAGAAGTCTGCTTCTGTCCAACGAGCATGCTGGGTTGTCCCCATGGCAGAACACAACAGGGGGGGGGATTGCTGTACTAACGTTGGTTTGTTGGTACAACAGCTCTGACCGGAGCTGTCAGTTTTTTTCAGGGTTGAACGGAAAAAATTGTTATGCCGCGTACACACGATCTGATTTTCCCGCTCAAGCTTGGCTTGCATACACACGATCACATAAACGTTCTGTGACTTGCAACACTACTACAAGCCAAGAAAATTGTTTCCGAGCATGCGTCGGAATTGCTACAGAGGATAGGATTTTCCAACAGGATTTTTTTCCGTAGGAAAATTTGAGAACCCGCTTTCAGTCTTTTGTTGGCGGAAATGCCGACTGCAAAAGTCCGCACACACATGGTCATAATTTCCGTTCAAAAGCTCACATCCGACTTTTGCTGTCGGAATTTCCGATCGTGTGTACAGGGCATAAGTGTGTACCGGGCTTTAATGTCAAGCTTGTGGATATCCTATGCAATGCCTTCCGGTGGCTGTCTCTCTTCAGTATTTTCCTAAAATCATTCTTTATGTTGGTATCCAAATAATGTGCAACAAATGTAAAAATTGGCTTTTACGACTTCCTACACATTTTCTTGTGAGTGGAGAGTGATGCTGAATATGTAAAGATGTATTAATTCATTACAACTGTTGCAGATTTATGTGGTCAGCTACTTCTCGGCATAAAATAACACATGTGGTTTTAACATTGTTTACTTATGCGTACGCGACTTGCGTATGTGTTCGCTTCTGCGCATGAGCACGGAGGGATGGGAGTGCCTTTAAAAAAAAAAATCTCCTGTATGGGGAATGTAAACATTCCTTGTAATAGAAATAAAACAAAAAAAATTAGCTTTTGTTTAAAAAACCATGGAAGTGATCAAAGACGATCTAGTCTTTTATCCTCTCTGTGACCAGACAGCCACATCATCGGATCATTTCTCGGGCGAGCCGACAGGAAACGCTAAGCTTCTGAAAGCGTCCCAGCAGCTCTGAACGCTTTCTAAAGAAAGACAGCTGCCGGATGAAAAAAGCAATACTGGGGTTATGGCTGACATCTTCAGCCATAATCCTGGTAAACCCCTTGCATTGCGGTTGGCAAGTGGTTAACAAATGAAAGCTGGGCAGGGCTGACACCACTCAGTCCAAAAAAAAATTGTGTATTGTCAGCATGCAACAGGACTTAGAATCTTAATACATTTCTTCCAGATTAGCAGGTATTTTTCTGTACTTAAATGGTCTTTAAAGGGAGAAAACATGATGGACTGTGCATGTCTAGCAGAGAGATACTGCATATATATATTTTTTTTAACATGGTGTATTTAGCTCTGTACCAGGGACACTATTTAATTTAAGCAGTGCGGAGCAGCAGGTTTTTTTAAATATTGATGCAAGTATCTCCAGGTGAGTATTATGTTTAAATTACTTTTATATATGTACATGCAAATTTAAAGATATTAGAGTGGTCTTTAGTTTATTTTGCTTCATGTTTTTGACATCTGTCGTTATCCATGGTGATTCGTTTTTTATTTATTTTTTGTTTAGTGCCAGCTTGGGGTTTTGCCCCTAGGAACAGGGAATGACTTGGCACGAGTGCTGGGCTGGGGCTCTGCATGTGATGATGACACCCAGTTACCCCAAATACTAGAAAAGTTTGAGAGGGCCGGCACTAAAATGCTGGACAGGTAAATTTTGTTGTGTTATTACTGAGACAAATACAGAGTTTACAGTCTGTTGGACATATATACACACACACACAACATAATGTTACAAAGAGAGTAAAGTGTTGGGAAATTACTTCATAGTAGGGCCTCTTGCACACCAGGGTTAATTTTGACATTACATTTCGATTCAGTTTTAGTCATTGTGTTTTGACTAAAATGTCGTTTTAGTCATATTTTAGTTAACTAAAATCTCCAGTACCACCTGAAGTTCCGCGTTCTTCTGAGCTCTGCCTGCCTGTCAAAGCTCCAACCCCCTGAATCTATCAGCAAGCTGTATTAGCTGAAAGACGCAAACTCCCTCTGTCTGCCTGCTGCCTGGGAGTTTTTGATCAAACCACAGAAGAGGAACTCATCCATCAGATTTGTGTCTGGATGTGATGTTGTGAGTGTTTCCCCTTTCAGCAAGCTAGCAGTGCTAATAACAGCCTCCCCATACACTGTGCACTCCCTCACTCCCATTTGCTTCCCCATC
This sequence comes from Rana kukunoris, assembly GCA_029574335.1. Lineage (NCBI taxonomy): Eukaryota > Metazoa > Chordata > Amphibia > Anura > Ranidae > Rana > Rana kukunoris. The sequence continues at coordinate 130,572,104 of CM056052.1, forward strand.
CCCACTTTCAGGTCACCTCTCCATTCCAGAGTATAATGCACTCTGCCCTGTGCACGCGCTCACTCCCATTAACTTCCCCCATCCCCACTTTCAGCCTAGCATCACAGCCAACACAGTTTACATTTATATATATATATATATATATATATATATATATATATATATATATGTATATATATATATATATATATATATATATATAAATTACTTGCAGTAATTCTAATGCTTTAGTTTGCATTACTGAAAAACTTTAGCTGACAAAAACTTTTACAAAAAAATATTTATTTGATGAAACAAAATTAACACTATTGCACACTGCATCGCATAGAAACGCAATACAGCTCTTTTCTTTTTATTATTATTTTTAACTCGTCTAAATGCAGCCCATTGTTTTCAATGTAAAAAAAGTCAGTATTTTGCACCGGTACTTACATATGAACATACATATTTTGAATATTCGATAGATTTTGCCTAAGAAATGTATTGTACGCATACACGCAAATATGTGCAACACAAATTCCTGAAATTACGCCCAGGACTAACAAACAACATAAATAAAATGAATACAGCATACAAAACTTTAACAAAAAAAAACAGTCACATTCTCAACCACACAGCATTGATTACCGTAATTAATGAGGAAAGGATTTTAGTGGTGTAGCGGGGTTTCATGTTTACTTTTAGTTTGAGGGAAGTTAAGGGGTTTGTTCTTTACTGTAGGATAGTGGGTGGAGCCTCGCATGCCTTTTTATGTGCCGTGGTCAACTGTACATTCAAAACCACAGGAGTAACTTTACAGAGCCATTATTCCAAACTCCATAAAATTATATCATCAGTGCAGGGCACAGAAACCACACCTTCTAATATAAAGTAGAAGTCTGGGCTAGAACTAACTAAATGTGCATACTGCTCCCACTCTTTTAACACTTATACGAACTACCCTGTAGAGAAAAGATTCTTATACTTGCCTATTCTCAGGGCGCTCTGGTCCGATCACATTATTGCCTCCCAGCTTCAGAGGAGAGGAGGAACAGCTGACCATAATTACCCCATATTAAGCCTATGGGTAATGGCCTAGGCATTACATCTGTTGTTGGCACTCTCACCTCTTGGGAGGTCAAGTGACTGGACCAGAGAACGCTGAGAATTGGTAGGTACAAGAATATTGCTTTTACAGGGTAGTTGGTATAAGGCCTTGTACACACGATGGGATGTATCCGATGGAAACGGTCCGACGGACCGTTTCCATCGGATATGTCCGCCGGACTGTTTGATCCAATGGCTGTACACACCATCGGATCAAATTCCCCGCCGGCGGACAGCGCGGTGACGCTGACGCCGCCACGTCAACGCCACGTCACCGCACCAGTAAGTAAACACTTCCGCGCGCATGTGTCGGATCCATTCACAGGATATATGGAAAGACTCCTGCGCTACCAAGGGGGATGGGTGGGAGTGGAATTGGGCTGGAAGGTGGACTGGGGATTCTGCAGCAGACTCCTGACACTCTGTCCTGGGCAGAGAGAAAAATGTATATGTAAAAGAAGGGGGTGTTGTCTGCGCTGAAAGTGAACAGGGGGGGAGGAGGGGGGGTGTAGGTGATAGGGGTGAATGGATGGGACGGGTGGCTGGATGGGTGGATGCAGGTGGGTTTAGGACAACATGATAACCAACATACTCGAAACAATGATGTTTTATTGAGACTTTATTTATTTCACATTTTTTCCATCCAGAGGCATTTCCTCATGGAATTTTCTCTGGTCTTATAGTTTGGATTTAGGATTGTTTTTCACTGGTTTCACATTACACTGGCTAGTGTGTTGGGTTTTTCCTTATTGTAATAATAATTTTTGTATTTATTGGTTATCACCCTTATGTGTATATTCATTCACATCATTGTTTCGAGTATGTTGGTTATCATGTTGTCCTAAACCCACCTGCATCCACCCATCCAGCCACCCGTCCCATCCATTCACCCCTATCACCTACACCCCCCCTCCTCCCCCCCTGTTCACTTTCAGCGCAGACAACACCCCCTTCTTTTACATTCACAGGATACGACGCATGTGCGGGAGGATATGTCCGCTGGTTTCCCGTACTAACCAGCGGACATATCCGACGGACAGGTTTGTAGCGGACAAATTTCAAAGCATGCTTTGAAATTTGTCCGATGGACAAATCTGTCCGCTAGCCCGTACACACGATCGGATTTGTCTGCTGAAATGGTCCATCGGACCGTTTTCAGCGGACAAATTCGATCGTGTGTACGCGGCCTAAGAGTTAGATCAGTTTTTCTCAAACTTTTTTGTGTTGCGGCCCACCAAACAGATGTAAAAAAATTCACGGCACACCTGAAACCATTTAACAATTTTTATGGTGAAGAACTTATTTATTTTTACATACAGTGTAGAAAATAAGTATTTGAACACCCTGCTATTTTGCAAGTTCTCCCACTTGGAAATCATGGAGGGGTCTGAAATTGTTATCGTAGGTGCATGTCCACTGTGAGAGACATAATCAAAAAAAAAAATCCAGAAATCACAATGTATGATTTTTTTAACTATTTATTTGTATGATACAGCTGCAAATAAGTATTTGAACACCTGAGAAAATCAATGTTAATATTTGGTACAGTAGCCTTTGTTTGCAATTACAGAGGTCAAAAGTTTCTTGTAGTTTTTCACCAGGTTTGCACACACTGGAGGAGGGATTTTGGCCCACTCCTCCACACAGATCTTCTCTAGATCAGTCAGGTTTCTGGGCTGTCGCTGAGAAACACGGAGTTTGAGCTCCCTCCAAAGATTCTCTATTGGGTTTAGGTCTGGAGACTGGCTAGGCCACGCCAGAACCTTGATATGCTTCTTACAGAGCCACTCCTTGGTTATCCTGGCTGTGTGCTTCGGGTCATTGTCATGTTGGAAGACCCAGCCTCGACCCATCTTCAAAGCTCTAACTGAGGGAAGGAGGTTGTTGCCCAAAATCTCGCAACACATGGCCCCGGTCATCCTCTCCTTAACCTCCCTGGCGGTATGATTCTTTAAGATTTTAGGTGCTAAAAGCGGTACCATTATTTGCAAGGGAATTTGGCGTTTTATACTGTAGGCTTGTAATTCTTAGGAATAACTCACTTAAATCTATTCAAACAAGAGTCTAATAGGCATCCCGGGTATGATTTTTTTTTTTTTTTTTAATTAAAAATTATAATATAATAAATAATTATAAAAAATGATCACAAATGATAATATAATTATAGTAAAAATTATTCAATAATGTAATCAAATCAAAATCACTGAAATTTGCTCAGTTGCAGAATTTTTGCTGTCATTTTTTTTTTTTTTTTATGACGAATTTCCCCATAAATCGCTATCGCTAAATTCTGCAAGTGATTCTGATTTATTATCGCTGTTTTTTAGCTGCTCTAAAACAATTTTTGCCATAAAGGGACACTTTTGGTTGCTATGGGCAATCTACAGTTTGCAGGGAGAAAGAAAAGTTTTTATTATACAAAATGACATGTAGTGTACAGGGCAGACCACTAGGGACATGGGGGGTGTGTATTTTTTACATACAGTACTGTAATCTATAAGATTACAGTGTACTGTATGTATAGTGTTTGTTTACTTTTTTAAATTTGGCGCCGTTCCCCCCCCTACGTCGCGACGCTCGCAGGGAAGGGAATCGGCGGAACACACAGCATCAGGCGGACATCCGCCCGCCGTGTACTGCGGGGATTCATCGCTGGATCGCAGAGAAAAGGTAAGTAAACTTTTTCTGCATCCAGCGAGGTAAGCGCGTGTGTGGCACGGGGTTACCGATATTAGCTTAAAAATCTCACCCCGTGCCACACACGTGAAGACCGCCAGGGAGGCTAGTCTGACCGGCGATCCAGCGGGAAACCCCCGCCGGATCGCCAGGAATTTTTGGGGGAAAAAAAAATGCACCCCGAGCGTGACTCGGGGTTACCGCTTCTGGCACTGAATGTTAACCCCGAGTCACGCTCGGGAATACCGCCAGGGAGGTTAATACAGTGCAGTCGCCCTGTCCCATGTGCAGAAAAACACCCCCAAAGCATGATGCTACCACCCCCATGCTTCACAGTAGGGATGGTGTTCTTGGGATGGTACTCATCATTCTTCTTCCTCCAAACACGGTTAGTGGAATTATGACCAAAAAGTTCTATTTTGGTCTCATCTGACCACATGACTTTCTCCCATGACTCCTCTGGATCATCCAAATGGTCATTGGCAAACTTAAGACGGGCCTTGACATGTGCTGATTTAAGCAGGGGAACCTTCCGTGCCATGCATGATTTCAAACCATGACGTCTTAGTGTATTACCAACAGTAACCTTGGAAACGGTGGTCCCAGCTCTTTTCAGGTAATTGACCAGCTCCTCCCGTGTAGTCCTGGGCTGATTTCTCACCTTTCTTAGGATCATTGAGACCCCACGAGGTGAGATTTTGCATGGAGCCCCAGTCCGAGGGAGATTGACAGTCATGTTTAGCTTCTTCCATTTTCTAATGATTGCTCCAACAGTGGACCTTTTTTCACCAAGCTGCTTGGCAATTTCCCTGTAGCCCTTTCCAGCCTTGTGGAGGTGTACAATTTTGTCTCTAGTGTCTTTGGACAGCTCTTTGGTCTTGGCCATGTTAGTAGTTGGATTCTTACTGATTGTATGGGGTGGACAGGTGTCTTTATGCAGCTAATGACCTCAAACAGGTGCATCTAATTTAGGATAATAAATGGAGTGGAGGTGGACATTTTAAAGGCAGACTAACAGGTCTTTGAGGGTCAGAATTCTAGCTGATAGACAGGTGTTCAAATACTTCTTTGCAGCTGTATCATACAAATAAATAGTTAAAAAATCATTAATTGTGATTTCTGGTGAAAAAAAATTGGATTATGTCTCTCACAGTGGACATGCACCTACGATGACAATTTCAGACCCCTCCATGATTTCCAAGTGGGAGAACTTGCAAAATAGCAGGGTGTTCAAATACTTATTTTCTGCACTGTATATATTTAAATCTAGATTTTCCTAGCTTGTGACGGAAAATATAAGTTATATGAGGACAGGAGGCGAGTATCTTATGCATTAATCTTTCTTTATTAATGCCCATAGCAGAATATTTTAAAATTTTTCTTAATCACTTTCAATGTAAAATTCTTTCTCAGTAAACTACAACTCCCAGCAGTCCTTGTAACCTCTAGCCACTCCCAGGTCAGTGGCCTCTATATAACGGACTGCCTGCCAATGATCCTCCTCTTTCTTGATGCGATACTTGAAACTGAAGCACCCCAACGTGGAGGAACGTAGCGCTTTATGGACTTCAGGCCGGCCGGCCGACATCCGACGATTTCAGGTCTGGAACGTGACCGCCAACTGTGCCCCAACGGGGGTTCTTAGGAAAACTGCATCCTAACGAGGACTCTCCAGAGACTGTATCCCAACAGGGGATGGACCCAACGGATCTTCAAACTGGCTCCACCAGGATCAGGATCCCATAACGACATTCAGTAACCTCCGAAAGATCAGAGATATACGTAATAGGGTGGGTAGGGAGGGAAGATACTCGCCTCCTGTCCTCATATAACTTATATTTTCCGTCACAAGCTAGGAAAATCTAGATTTATATATCAGACAGGAGGCTCATATCTTATGCAAGTTCAAAGCTGGCATTTAATTATGCAGTCATAAGAATAAAATATAAATAACATAGTATAATACAGCCATAGCGGTTATGATAGGACCGACATGGATACATGATCTTGAGGTCTGAAATAGAATTGACGGAAGGTGGTTTCAGAAGACCAGTCTGCCGCCACTAGGAGATCGGAGAGAGAGCCTCCTGACGTGACTACCTTAGTAGCCATGGCTCCCCTGGCGGAGTGGGCTCCGAAGAGGGAAACATCGATCCCTGCCAGTTCCATGGCGACTCTCACCCAGCGCGCTAGGGTGGCAGACGAGACGGGATGATGTGGTTTGACGTATGACACCAGGAGTTGAGAAGAGTCTGGGGGACGCAAGTCAGCGGTCTGTGACTCATATGCCTGGAGGCAACGGACAACGCAGAGGAGTGGGTGTGTGGGGAAAAACGGGTAAAAGACCGATTGAATACCAGTCTTAGTCCTGCGTACCACCGAAAATCTGACACCCTGCGGCGAAAATTGACGCCTAGAGATGTCCAGGGCCTTGACGTCTGATACTCTCTTGACAGAGACCAGACAGAGAAGGACTGTCATTTTTTATGGAGAGAAGTCTCAAAGGAAGATTTGAGTTGTCCTCCCATCTGGCGAACATATCGAGCACCCTGGAAACATCCCAGGTTGCCTGGTATCTAGGCCGTGGGGGACGTTGAAACCTCACACCTCTCAAGAGTCGGCAAACCAGAGGATGCTTGCCAACTGGCAAGGAGTCTACAGGGTCATGATATGCTGAGATAGCTGACCGATACACGTTGATGGAACTGAACGATTTGCCAGACTCGAATGAGTCCGCCAAGAAGTTCACCACTAGGGAGACAGGGGCCTGAACGGGATCAGCCTGTCGTTGATCACACCAACGCACCCAGAGTCCCCAGGCCGATCGATATGCCGATCTAGTCCCGGGGGCCCAGGCCAGGGCGAGGAGATCCCTAGCTGGCTTTGAAAGGACGCTATCTGCGTCCGGGATCCCGAAACCAACCATGCCAGGAGTGACAGGTTGTTCTCCAGAACCAGGGGGTGAAGACCCCCGCTTGGGTTGGTGAGAAGGTGAGGAAAATGGGGAATCAGCCTGGGAAGATCCACGGTCATCCCCAGCAGAAGGGGAAACCACGGCTGGGACGGCCACCATGGTGTGATCAGTACCACGGTCGCCTCCAGTTTGGTTATCCGAAGGAGGAGTCTGGGGATAAGCTGGAAAGGAGGGAACGCGTAATGCGTGCCCTCCGGCCAGGGTTGGCGGAGAGCGTCCACCGCATATGCCTCCGGATCCGGTCTCCAACTGAAGAAGTGCGGTAGTTGGTGGTTGAGCCGGGAGGCGAAGAGATCTACGGATAATGGACCCCAGAGCCGTTGCAACTGAAGAAACACTGAACGGTTCAGCCTCCAGTCGCTGGAGTCGCGAAGATAGCGAGAGTTCCAGTCGGCTACCGAGTTGGAGATTCCTGGAATGTATTCCGCAATAGGGGTTATATTGCGGGACAGGCAGAAGTGCCAAAATTCCTTCGCGATATCCGCTAGAATTTTGGATTTGGTACCTCCCAGGCGGTTGACGTATTGTACCGCCGCCACATTGTCCATGCGGAAAAGAATACAGCATGTGGACGTGTGCGACATGAAGCTCCTGACAGCGAATAAGGATGCCAGGAGTTCCAGCGCATTGATATGGAGCGTGGCTTCCTCTGCTGACCACGTCCCTCCGGTGGAGGACGTGCCGCATCGGGCACCCCAGCCCCGGCGACTGGCGTCTGACTCTATGACCACGTCCGGGCTGGGGTTGAAGATGGCCTTGCCATTCCATTCGACGGCGTGACGGAGCCACCACCTCAGCTCCTCGGTAGTCTCCTGGCAGAGGGGAATCTCGTCTGCATACCTGAGTCCTTGCCTCAGGTGCATAATCTTGAGCCTCTGGAGGGCTCTGTAATGCAGCGGGGCCGGAAAGATGGCTTGAATAGAAGCTGCTAGGAGGCCCACCAGGCGTGCTAGTGTGCGGAGGGATAGATGACCTTTCCTTAGAGCTGCCCTTATTTCTTTGCGGATCAAGGCGAGTTTGGGTTTGGGAAGGCTGAGGGTGGACTGAGCGGTGTTCACCGTAAAGCCCAAGAACTCCATCTGTTGGGAAGGGATCAAGACAGATTTCTCCCGGTTGATGATGAAGCCTAACCCTTGTAAAAGAGATATTGTCCACAGCATGTGGAGGTGGGCTTGACTTTCTGAGTAGGCCATGACGAGGATGTCGTCTAGGTAAATGACCAGGCGCACCCCCCTGCTTCTCAGTGCTGCCACCACTGGTTTCATGAGTTTGGTGAAACACCATGGGGCGGATGATAAGCCGAATGGGAGGCAGGTAAATTGCCACGTCCTGCCCTTCCAGAGAAATCGGAGGAGGTGTTGGGATTCCGGATGTATGGGGACCGTGAGATGGGCGTCTTTTAGGTCTACTTTCACTAGCCAGTCCCCTGGGTGGAGAAGGTCTCGGAGGAAGTGAATTCCCTCCATTTTGAAGTGTCGGTATTCGACGTGTTGGTTCAGGTCTCTGAGGTTTATCACTGGGCGATAACCTCCGTCTTTCTTGCGGACCAGGAACAAGTTGCTTATGAAGCCTGGGGAAGAGGGGTCCACCTCTATGACTGCCTGTTTGGTCAGTAAATCCCGTAGTTCGTTGTCTATGAGGACAACGTTTTGGTTTGCGAACCGAATGGGAGGGGGAACTACGTTGAGTGTAGGTAGAGATTGAATTTGTATAGCAAACCCTGCAACCGTGTGTAGGATCCACGCGTCTGCCGTAATCGCAGACCAGGCGTGGGTAAAATACTTGAGTCGACCCCCCACAGGAATGTGTGTGAGTGGAGTGTAAGGCATACTCACCAGTAGGTCGGGATCGTGGGTAGCCGCGTCCGCCGCGGGCTCGCCATGGTCTGCCTCGGGGGGGAAAGAAGGGTGCAGGTTGTGCCACTGGGGCGGTATAGGCTGGAGCCTGAGGGTACTGGTACTGGGCAGGGGTTCTGCCTTGTGGCCTGTAAAAGGGAGTACGGCCGGCAGAACGGCCCTTATTTCTGCCGGCCCTGTTGAAAACCTTAGGGGCACCGGCTCTTCTCAAGGAGCTCTGCGCCTTGTCAAGGCTGGTGAAAAGGCCCACAAACTTGTTGATGTCTTTTATCACCATGTCGCCAAACAACAGGCCGTCAGCGGACGGTCCGGGCTCAGACTCCGCTAGGTGCGATAATTGAGGGTCTAGGCGCATAAGTATTGAACGGCGCCTCTCTACCGAGCATGCCGTGTTGGCGGTGCCTGCAAGGCATATAGCCCTCTGTGCCCAACCTCTTAGTTGTTGGAGGTCCACTGGTTGCTCGGTTGCCGCGGCTTGTTCCGAGAGGTTCAGTATTTTCGTCAGGGGACCCATTAGGTCCAGGACTCGGTCTTGGATGGACCGGAATGAGCGCTCTATGCCCTTCTTTTGGAATTTTCCAGATTTCAATAAATATTTGGTCAAAAGAGGATCTACCTCTGGGGTAGCTACGACCTTATTGGGGATGAAGGGTCTGGGGCATTCCGCCCTGAGCTTATTGCGGCTAGTCCTGTCTAAGGATTTTCTAGCCCATAGTTCCACATATTGGGATACATGCGGTAGAGGGGTCCATTCCCCGGAACGCGGGTGGCTGATCGCGTCGGGGTGGAAGAAGGGTTCCCCTAGGGTGTCAAGGAGAATCTCGCCCTGCGTGGCAGGGGTGGCGGCTGTAGTAAGCGCCATATCCCCAGCATCATCGACACAGGAATCAGACTCTGAAGCCTCCGACTCATCCGAGGGATCGGCAGAGTCCTCCTCTGAGGAGTCTACATAAGAGTCCGGCTTGGCCCTTCTATTGGCCCTATACCCTTTTAGTTGTGTCTCCCTGGGGTTCAGGGGTCGAGAGGTGTCTGCCAGATGCTGGGGTTGGTAGCCAGTGGTAGGGGCTACCTGCAGCACATTGTTTCCTTCCCCTGCCGGGGAGTCATATATCGCCAGGGTATGCTTCCTCTTTTGTGAGGCTTTTCCCTTCTTTAAAGGCAGTTCGCTGCATTGAAGCGGCGGTATTGGTGGGGCCATGGGTTGTTGGGCCCTGGAAGAGGAGGCTGCAGAGGTTAGGGCAGCTTGGATGGACAGGTGAATTATCTCCTGAATTTGGGAGGCACTCAGGGTATGAGGTGCGTCCATAGGGGAGCTCTCTTCCCTAGGGGGCACTGGAGTGGATTGCCCAGACATTGCAGCCAACAGTGTAAAATTATGTCACTGATAGCAGGGAAAACGGAGTCTATGGGTGACCTAAACCGTGTCTGAGTAGTTTTGGGGAAGGAAAAACGGAATAAATTCCGTCTCCTAGATCACCTCAGTACAGTACAGGCTCTCTCCTCACCGCCGTCAGCGCTGGAACTGGCGCTGCGGAGGGAGGGGAGAAAACACACAGTCCTCAGCACAGAGGGGACCAGTCACATGGGACTGTAAGCTGCGCTCCGATAGGATGTCCCTCCAGCGCCCAGCGCTGACGTGGAGAGGACACTCCCTTGGAGTCAGTGAGGATACGAGGGAGACAGATGTGAGGGAGAAGCCCCGCCCCCCCCGCGCGCGCGGGGAGACGGGGGAGGAAGAAAGGGGTAAGATGGCGCCTCGATGAGGAAAAACGAATGAGGAGAGGGAGAGGGGGAGAGGGGGGGCGGAATCCCCCGTCAGGACAGCGTCTGCCCGGAGTCAGGGCGAAAAGACAGTGAGGAAAGTTCTGTGGGGATAGACACAGAGCCGATAGTGGGGGGTAAAAACACCTCCTTCAGAGAATTATAGATGAAACAAAGAAAGAAAGACTAAAGGCTGCTCTGGGAGGTCCAGACCAGCCAGAGGCGAATAAAAAACAGACAGAGTGATACAATTCAGCAGTCACATAAAACTATCACTTATCTTGTAGCCATGAGCAGAAAGAAAGAGGAGGATCATTGGCAGGCAGTCCGTTATATAGAGGCCACTGACCTGGGCGTGGCTAGAGGTTACAAGGACTGCTGGGAGTTGTAGTTTACTGAGAAAGAATTTTACATTGAAAGTGATTAAGAAAAGTTGTAAAATATTCTGCTATGGGCATTAATAAAGAAAGATTAATGCATAAGATATGAGCCTCCTGTCTGATATATAATTTCAAATTTAAAGTTCCTGCTTTTGAGAGCAAATCAGATTGAAGCGATTTGTAATCTTCTTTGTACTTTTGCTTCCTTGCTTTTCATTTAATAGTTTCTCTTTCATAGTTCTAGACCTGATTTAGTATTTATCCATCGCTAAAAAATTACCAAACTTTATTTATAACCATCAAAGTTGAAATGGAAATTGGTCTCTATTATTATTATTATTTTTATATAATTGGAGCAATTGGGTTCTCCCGAGATCTCGTACAAAACTTGCGTTACGAAAGGAACCAGTGAATGACAGACTGACAGAGATTGCGTTTTTATATATTTAACTTTTGCGACATTTAATTTACCATTTAATTTTTCAATATGTTCAAGGTTTCAAAACGCTAGAAATTTTAATACATTTTTAAAACTCCCTGGGCACACCTGCAAATCTCATGGGGCACACAGTTTGAGAATCACTGCGTTGGTAGGTAGACGATTTAAGCATGGTTAGTTCTAGCCCAGACTTCTACTTTCTACACTTTTTTGTGCTGGAAGCTTGGAAAGCTTAGTGCAAAGGAAGACTGACTGTCTTCTCACTTTTACCATATCTGCTTATGAAAGAACAAATCTGATGGACATAAGTCGATTTATTTTTCTATGCAATGATCAATCCATTTTGGTATTTTAGGTTTTATAATGGCATATTTTAAAAGCTGTTGATTCATCCTTGGCAGGTGGAGTATCATGGTGTATGAGACCAAACTGCCAGCTCAGGTTTCAGATCCCTGTACAACAGAACCCAGCGAAGGTTGTGAGGTTAGTACACATAATAATAATACATGTACCCGTTCTATAATGTGGGTGTACGTCACCTTGTAGGGAAGTACCAAGGTCCTTGCAAAGCCAAACGAGACATCTTCACATATATATTTTGTGTTCTCAGCTCTTAAACCTCTTTCTTCCTTCCAGGTGCGGCAGATTCTGGGTTATGAAAACTCTGTAGCCGCTCACTTATCTCAGATACTCAGCTCAGACCAACACTCTGTGGTTATCTCATCAGCTAAGTAAGTGGCAGTCATGAAAGTTGGCATGGTAACTGTTACTTGTCATGGAATTGTCGTTCTAAAAATGCTATAGACACTTTTAACAACAGCAGAAGGAGCATGCAATCTCACCTACTGCTGCAGCCTGTCAGATATTGGCAGTTCATGCTATGACTGCAGCAGATGCAATTGTTAAAAATACATCGACTGCAGCCATAATGGAAAAGCTGTTCTCCTTACTTCTTTCCTTTCTTGCAAAAATGTAGTGAAATGTTGTTTGAGTCATTAACATAAGGTAGGCAGCTTTATAGGGATGTTGTACAGTGACAAATCACTGCTTCGTGGACTAGTTCTGTATAGCATTAAAAAGGGTCACTTACCCCTGCCACACTTAAAGGGTCACTAAAGGAAAAACATTTTTTTTGGTGAAATGACTGTTTCAGTGTGGTATAGAGACAGAAAGTTAACTGATTCCTTTTCAAAATGATTAAAAATAGATAAAAAATCAATCATATAATGTGCCTGCAAGTTAGTTTCACTTTTGAACTGGCTTCATGTTTCTGCAAAGTAGAAATAGACACACAGAACAAAAACAAACAAATCCAGGGCAGTGTTTTGTTTTTAAAATGAATCTGATTGGTTCTGGGAAGTTTTAGACACACAGTAATGACAGCTTAGACCACCGTGAGAGAGCTCCCAGCACGGTGGTTATAAGGAAACAGACAAGCAGGATTACAGCAACTTCAAAGCAAAAACGAACAATAAGGACATGAAACCAGTACTGCAGTAAGGTAAAGGAAGCTATTTAGCTAAAAAAAAAAAATTTCTTTAGTGATCCTTTAATTTTCAAAAACAAGGGTATCCAAAAGAACATTCGTATCCGTGTTCCCTTTTGTATATTGACCAAACACTGCTTTGTTAATTAAGTTCTGTATAACGCTAAAAAGGGGTATTTACCCATTCAGTGCCACACTTTGCAATTTGAAAAACAAGGTTAGCTCGAAGAACATTGTACATGTTCTCTCTTCTGCATCCTGTTTTTACTGTGCTACAGAGAAATGGGAAATCTAATATTGTCACATTTTTATTATTTCCTTGTACGGAATTCTACAAATCATGTGCACCCACAGATGTTAAGAATGTTCTGTCACTTGTTACCTTGAAAGAGAATTATAGGTTTTCAAACATCGCTGATCGCTCAGTTCTCCCCTCCACTCTGAGCGGGGAGCCGTGACTGTCGGTCACCAGCTCTCTGCTCTGCCTTCCATTGCTCACTGGAGCGCTGGGCTGGGGAGGAGAGGGGATCGAGCAGCTGCCTCCCAGCCGTGCAGCACAGAGGCTGAGCTTGCTACTGATCCAGGCTTGTGGATGCTTTCCCCATCCTGAACTGGCTGAGTGACAGCAGGCTTTAGCTCATGGTCAGTTGAACATGGGTCACAGGCGTGCAGAAAAAACTGCATTCCTGTGATCTATAGGGAGAAGTAAGGCCAAAAAAGAGGCCTCTTTCAAACGGAGCGGTCCGTTTTTCGGTCCGCTCCGTGTGTGTCCGTCGGCTCAGCGGGGGGTCCCGCTCAGCTGTCGGCGGACAGGGCGGTCCCCGCACACTGTGCAGGGACCGCCCTGTCTCTCCTCCGCTATCCCCTATGGGGAATCGGATGGAAACGGACCGTCTGTCCGTTTGCATCCGATCCGATCCACCGGACGGAAGAAAAATAGGGTTTTCTTCCGTCCGCAAAATGGATCCAGGCGGACGCGGATAGTAGGCGGACGTTAGCGGATGCATCATCCGCTAACGGATCCGCTCCCATAGGGACACATTACAAGTCCGTAAACGGACTTGTAATTAGCGGACCGTTCGTCCGCTCATGTGAAAGGGGCCTTAAGCATTCAGTATAATGTATACAAAGCCTATGGCCTACGGCTTTATTTACATGTTGCTACTGATCTTCTGTGTGCTGGATGTCCTTGTGCAGTAGCTTTCACTAGGGTTCTATAGAGTCTTGTTTCCACCATCTCTTTCCTTTGGAGATGGCCACAGAGAATAATTTGGGAGGTTTTGGAACAAGATTATTGAAAGACAATGTTATAAGGCTCCAATTTTAAATTAAAATGAATAAAACATTTTTTCACCTACAAAAAGACGTGCATTTTTTTTATATATAAAAGTTGAAATTCTCCTTTTACACTTTAAAAAATAAAATAAAAATCTAAAACATTGTAAACGCATGCTGATCCCTAAAGGCCAAAACCTAGTATGTGCTCCTAATGACTACTACAGTCGTAGGGCCAGATTCTCGTAGAATCCGCGGCGGCGTAGCGTAAGCCATTTACACTACGCCGCCGCAAATTACTGGAGCAAGTGCCGTATTCTCAAAGCACTTGCTCCGTAATTTGCAGGGGCGTAGTGTAAATGGCCCGGCGTAAGGCCGCGTAGTTCAAAGGGGACGGCTTGTATTTAAATTAAGCGCGCCCCCGCGCCGATCGAACTGCGCATGCGACGGCCGTAAAATCAGCCCAGTGCGCATGCTCCAGCTCACGCCAGAAAACGTCAATGAAGACGACGTGAACATCATTTACGTAAAGCCCTATTCGCGAACGACTTGGTAAAACGACGGAAAAAGACGACGCTGTCCCGACGCCATACTTAACATGGCATACGACAGACCTTCGTAAACCTACTCCTCATATAGCAGGGGTAAGTTTAAGCTTACGGAAACTACGTAAACGACGACGAGGCGGCGCAAAATCATTCGGGAATCGGCGTATCAGGCTCATTTGCATAGCGGCCGGCGTAACATTACATTTAAGATCCCACGGTGTAAGATTATTACGCCAGTCGGATCTTAGTGTAATTCCGGCTTATATTGTTTTCTGGATAGAAAACACTGATACGCCGGCGGAAAATTCGAACTACGCCGGTGTATCTGTAGATACTCCGGCGTAATTCTTTTGAGAATCTGGCCCGTAGAGTATAACATAGCTTGCATGACCGCATTTGAATAGAAATATAAAAACCAATGTAACGTGCAAATGTATCAGTTGTGTTTTTATGTGGCCCAATGATGCACATGAACCAACTTGCATGATCATTGCTATGTTCTCAAATTGTGAATGCACAAATGTTCACAGCCATTGATCTGTAAACAATTGTCACATGATACCTCAGAAGATGGATGTTCAATCACCAGTTGCAATGTAATGTTGACTATCTGTTAATTTGTGTCCTCTCGTGTGCATATGTATGTATCACAGACACCTGATCAATGTAGAACTGCAAGTGTATTACTATGTAAAAATAAGTGGTATTACATATGATACACTGCAATACAGCTTGCTGTACATATGCATATAAATCCACACTGATTCGTTCTAACAATATGCAGAATCCAAACCTCCTTGGTAAAAGTCCAGGTGCAGTTTTATATATACACTGCACCCCAAATGAAATATGGGTGTATTGCCATGATATATACAGGTACTTAAAGAGAAGTAATGGTGTCCTAACTGGCGATATTAACTTGCATGTGCAGAGGATTGTGGAGATATACATCTTCACATAAATCTGATGAAGTGTGAGACACAATGGGGGTTATTTACTAAAATGGGAGCGTGCAAATCTGGTGCAGCTCTGTAAAGAAACCAATCGGCTTCCAGGTTTTATTGTCAAAGCTTAATCGGAACAAGCTGAGGTAGAAGCTAATTGATTACCATGCACAGTTGCACCCGATTCTGAGTGCACCAGTTTTAGTAACTCTACCCCAACGTGAGATTTGTAATGTGAATCTATCTACACACACTGAACATAATGCACATCCTCCCACCAACATGCATTTACATATGGCAAATCTTTCAGTACTGCATGCAAAATGTAGAAGCAAAGCACCAAGCTTGCATACACAGCATCGAACATAATGGCACAAATGGCAGCAGGCCTCTAGTTTCACCTTATGGCTTCAGGGCAAGTTACATATGTATCATCTTTCCTTCCTTAAAGTGATATTCTTGTTTGTTATTTTTAAGCAAAAAAAAAGATGTTATACTTGCCTGCATTGTGAAGTGGTTTTGCATAGAGCAGCCCTGATCCTCCTCCTTCTTGGGTCCCTCTGGCGCTCCTGGCCCTTCCCTCCTGCCCCCACAGCAAGTAGCTTGCTATGGGGACACCTGAGCTGTTGCTCTGTGTGTCCATTGACCTCAGTGGCCTAATTTTGATTGACAGCAGTGGGAGCCAATGGCACCCCTGCTGTGTCACCGCTAATCTGTCTCGGACAGTCGAGTCTCTCCTCCAACATTGCTGGATCGAGATGGGCTCAAGTAAGCATTAGGGGGGCTGCTGCCCACAGAGGGTTTTCTATCCTAATGCATATAATGCATTAATAAAGTCTTCAGGCTTTAGAACCACTTTAAATGTCATCCCGAAGAGATAAATATAATGTCACAAGTAAGTTTTCAAGTCTGTAGGATGTGAGGTAAGCTGTTCCTGAGATGTTGCAGGCACCGAACCTGATGCCAATCATTCCTATGGTTGGTTGTTTAGCTCGGGTATGTTCTAAAGTAAAATATTTGGTCATATAACTGAACCACTTGACCATGGCAGCAGGTTTAGCTATTTGTGCTATCAAAAAGGTGTACCTAATGGATAATAAGTGGCCCCTTGGTGTAGATCTATATATGGTGGGGGGGGGGAAATGTGTGTGTGTGTGTGTGTGTGTGTGTGTGTGTGTGTGTGTGTATATATAAAGAAATAAACCATCTAAATATCAATTGTATCCAATATGGGTATAGTCTGATTTTCTTTTCATATTTTCTTAGGGTCCTATGTGAAACTGTAAAAGATTTTGTTGCCCGTGTTGGGAAGGCCTATGAGAGGATGACGGAGAGTTGTGAAGAATCTGAAACAATGGCAGGAAAGGTATTTTATGTTCCAGGCTCAGTTTCAACAACCAGTGTATTCCATTTTATTGCAATTAGGACTTGAATACAGACAGTTCTTTAGCTGTGTTGAATGCACTTTTTAAACTGAATGTAACACTGGGTAACTTTAACCTGTTTTGCCTTTTGGTATGAATAAATGCAGGCATTTTTTTTCAAACTGAATAAGATATGATTGCAAAATACAATAAAGTGAGTTTAGATTGGGGTAGAAAAAATACACTTGCATATCTCGCTCAACTTTGTTTTAGGGCTCATTCACACTTGCCTAGTGTCAGTGGAGGTGGTGCCTTTTTTTTTTATTCTTTTATCTCAACTTTATTGAAATGTTACAAAGCAAACACAGACATTCTGGCGATTTCCACATAGCAGTACTTTTCATCCTGCCCCGCCTGTGTTTTAATCTCAACAGGGAACATAGAAAACAGTTGCGTTTTGGGTGGGTGCCCTTGCGGAGATGAGCTTTTTTTTTTTTTTTTTTTTAGTGCAGACAAATGAGAATCTTAAGTCTTTGGCCTGTGTTGCATTGTGATTCTGTAGTGCAGTCTGTGTGTGCGGTGCGACTTCATAGACTGATTGGATAGTAAAGGAGGGACAGCATTTCACTGAGAAGGCCATGTCTGTGCTCTCCAGCCTACTTTTTTTTTTAAAGGATAAGTTCATCTTTTAAAAATAATGTGCATTTATTATTTTTTATCTATGGAGCCTGCACTGCATTGCACCCATGATCAACAGGTTGCAGTTGCAGCCTCAGGCCTCCGGCAGACTCTCAGCATAGCTGTCTGCTCGTACGAACAGGCAGTTACCTGATAGCAGGAAGCTCAATGGACTACGAAATCGCTCACAAAGCCCTTTCAGCTCATTGAGAATTACAAGCTGTCAGCCACAAAGGCTCACGATACTTGTAGGCATACATTCACAGTGAATGAATAACGAGGCCATGTAGGCAGAGCCCAGCAGGGCTGCGCTATTTTCAAATTATGACAGCAGTGAGGGAGATATTGGCCATGCAGGGTAACATAGCCTTTAAGTTTTAGACATTTTAGAACTCTTGTTGGGTGTGTTTTTTTTTTTTTCCAACCAAGGCTTTCCTAGGCTCCTTTCACACAGACAGCCAGCAGGTTGTAAAGACAGACGGTTGATCTGTGTTTTACTGCCCACCTACAAACTAACATGGTGCTGCTCAGGTAAATGCACATTGCCCCGGGCACAATGCTTTGCATCATGATGTGGCAATTTTAACAAAGATACTCGATCTTCACTTTGTTCCCCCATATTTCATTTCAAACTGTTTAGAATACCTTTGAATTTGCCCTAAGGGCAGCTAAAAAAACAACTCGAAAGCTGAGAAATATTTCTAAAATTATTTTTAGGTATGCTGTGTGAATGGGAACACATAAACTTATATTGGGGGTCCTTAAATTTGACTGCAAAGGTGAAAATACACTTTAAATCATATTCTTAAAATTGGCTTTAATTTTTTTTAGTGCACTGTTCTTCGAGAGAAACTGGACTCCCTCCTGAAAACTTTGAATGAGGAGTCTCAGGCTACGTCAGTCATGTCCCAACCTCCACCTACAATAAACGAGGAGACGGAGGAATCTTCAGAAAATGCCACATGCCCTCCAGCTATTTCTCTTTCTCCAATGCGATCACAGACTTTTCGGCCTCGTGAACAGCTTATGCTTAGAGCAAACAGTCTGAAGAAAGCCATTCGACAAATAATTGAGCAGGCAGAGAAAGGTAGGTAATAAACTATTCCTTAATGAATTCTCCATGTTGTTAAGGGGCAGGCTTATTGTTTTTTTTGGTTCTACCACAGTAATGCAATTTTGCTTTTCACATATGGGCCATCATACTCCACAAAATGCAGTCTCTTAACCACTTACCTACTAGGCACTTTTACTTCTTTCCTGCCCAGGCCAATTTTCAGCTTTTAGCGCTTTGAATGACAATTACGCAATCATGCTACACTGTATTCATATGACATTTTTATTATATTTTTCAGTTACATAGAGCTTTCATTTGGTGGTATTAAATCACCACTGGGTTTTTAATTGTTTTGCTAAACAAATGAAAAATGGACTGAGAATTTTCATAGTTTTCATAGTTTAGTATAACATTTTGCAAACAGGTAATTTTTCTCCTTTACTGGTGTGCGCTGATGAGGCCGCACTTATGAGGAGGCACTGAGAGGCAGCACTGAAAGGTGACACTTATAGGTGGCACTGTTGGGACTGCATTGATAATCAGGACACTAATAATTAGTGACCTGATTATCCGTGCCAATGTCCCTAACACAAGCTGGTTATCGGCTCCCTTCTTCTCTCCTCATGCTGTCAGTATGAGGAAAGAAAAGCCGATAACTGACTTGTGTTTACTTCCTGTGATCAGCTGTCATTGGCTGACAGCTGATCATGTGGTAAAGGGCCTCTGTGATCGGCCCTTTTCCCTTGATCTGTGATCATCCGAGTCCAAAGGATTCGGCGATCACAGAGCGCACCGCCAGATCACTGTAAGATGTCCATGTACTCCTACTCGGCAAAGGAAGCCTGCACTGTAGCCATCTTTCGGCTATAGCGCAGGCAGGAAGTGGTTAAAGCATAAATGTAATCATTTAAAAAGAATGCAGGTCATATGTTTAACTTAATTCCAGTAGTAGTTTAGTTACATGTATGAAGGTAAAAAAACTTTCTGTGTGCAGCTCTACCCTGCAGCCCCCCTTTATATTTACCTGAGTCCAATCTTGATCCAGCAAGGTACAGGAGAGCTGAGGCTCTCTCATCTCTCTCATCTCTCTCTTCCTATTGGCACTGACAATCGCAGCCAGTGAGGAGGGGGCAGGGCCATGGGGGTACTTTGCAGGGGAGAGGAGTCAGGAGTGCAGGTGGGGAACATGAGAAGAAGAGGTTTGGGGCTGCTCTGTCCAAAACCATTACATAGAGCAGGCAAATAAAACTTATAATAACGAACTAATAGCTATGAAGAGAGAATACTCCTTGACCTTTAATGACACTTGGCAACCCTGGGTTGCTTTCAAATATTCCAATGAATATCAGCAACTAATGGCCTGACTTTGACTACGTTTTCCTACAGGTTGACACAAGGGTACCTTATAGTTTTGCTTGCCTGATTTCTCATGATGCTTTTACTACTTTATATAAGGTTTCGTCGCCAATTTTGTATACAGGACCCCTGATCGAACCCTACCCGGACAGGACTATTGCTTTCTGTAGTCTAAAAACTTCTTATTGTGCTGCTCTCTTCCCCTCCCCTCCCCCCCCCCCTTTTTTTTTTTTTTTCTCTTTCTTCCCTTGTCCCAGCCCTATCCACTTCAGTCTTCACCTTTCCCCCCTTTCTCCACCTCGGTTTTCAATATATCCAGATTCACTACTTTACAGATGTGTTAAGCTTATCTTGGACAGTGGAACGGGTCCCTGTCCAGAATGTTATTCTATTTACATTGTTTTCTTTCTCGTACATCACGGGACACAGAGCGGCATATTCATTACTATGTGGGTTATATGGAGTACCTTCAGGTGTGGACACTGGCAATCTCAAACAGGAAGTCCCCTCCCTATATAACCCCCTCCCCTAGAGGGAGTCCCTCAGTTTTTTCGCCAGTGTCTTAGGTGTTGGTCACGGAATAGCTTTGCTCCACATCCTTGGGATTAAGGGCGGGCTAACCGGATCTGTCCAAGGAGCCTCAGTGCCAAAGTGGACAGTACCTGGGCCCCAAACCGTGGGGTTTTGCCTATAATGCTCCTCTTTGGAGGGCTGGACCCTGGGCCCAGGACTTGGAGTTTGTAAAAACCATAAGTTCCTGTTTGCCAGGGTGCTATATAGGTCCAGGACAGTGGGTACCTTCATAGGACCCCAGGGCCTGAAGGTCTACTACGCTACCCACGGAGATGGGAGAAGATTGGATCAGTTTGCTGGACAAACATCCTGCAGCATGGAGCAGGTAAGGGGGAGCCTGCGGGACTTGGTTCGACAGCAGGCTCTCCGGGGTAACCTAAAAGGGGGGATAGCCTAAGTATGCTCTGCATGGGCAACCTTGCTCACTATGTCTGAGAGAGACAGGATGACACCTTTTCTCCCCCATCACTAGGTTCCCCTGTCTAAGAATGTGTTGCTAGCTAACCTGCTGCTTTCTTCCTAGGACTAGTAAGGATCCCTAGGGGCCTTTTGGAGAGTCCTACCTGGCCGGGGGTTTGAATCTGCCGCCTGTTTCTGCAGTCCTGGATCTCCAGCAGCGCGGCTCCTCCATGTTCCTCCTGTTTCCGGCATACGCGCGCGCGCGTGCGCGCGCACGTCTTATAGACGTTTTTCGCGCCGTTCACACAGGAGGGCGGGGGGGGGCGTGCCTGCGGCGTCATACAGGGGCGCGCCTTGTGCTGTTATAGATCAGCAGGCATTGTCAGTGCTCAGTCTGAGGCTGATTTCAGAAGGAGAGGACGCAGAGCGGCAGAACAGTGACTCCCGGTGGCGGAAGAGGGGTAGTACATGCTGGACTTGGTTCCAATGCCTTTTTTGTTAAGCCAAGAAATTCCCCTTTTTGCAGCAGGTTGGAGGCTGGCAAACTAAAGTTTGGGGTCACTGTATGTTTTAAAAAAGAAAATATATATAATATATATTTAAAAAAAAAAAAAAAAAAAAAAAGAGAAAAACATACGGGATCCCATCAGTTTTTGGGCATTAGTGATCTATTGTCCCCTAAGCTCTGGTTTTGTACTCCTGCCCACTACAGTCTGTTGTGTGGGCGGAGTCCCTCGATTTTGTATTATGGCTTCCAAAGGTTCGGGGTCAAAGGGTACAAAAAAGACCAAAAAACAAAGGGGTTCCCCTTCTGATTCTGATGATATGCCGATACTTTCCCCGCAACTTATTAACATAAAGAGCGCCTTGGATGAGCCATTAGGGGGATCTGGTGCGGAGGCTGGCCCAGATCAACCCAGCCCTGTGTTTATCACAGAGGAGATGCTAGCCGTATCCCTAGGGGGGCTAGAAGAGAGAATAGCAGCATTGATCGCTAGAGCTATTCCTGGTAAGAAACGGGTTAGATCCCCATCACCAAGAGGTGTATCCTCAGATGCTGAGATTCTCTCTCCGGAGGAATTGGAATCACAGGAGGATCAACTAGACCTGAACCAAGAGGGTTCAGGGATTGAGGGATCTGCCTCTGAGGAACCATTTTCAGACTCCCAGACAGAAAGACTGTGGGTACAGTCTTTGACGGTCATGGTCCGCTCGGCATTTAGTTTACCATTGCCAGAGCCTCAGGTTCCTCCGGTATCCTCTCTGGGCTCTTTGAAAGCTCCGTTAAGCAACGCAGTTTTTCCGGTCCATCCTCTCTTGGAGGAATTGATCTTTCGGGATGGGTACGGCCGGACAGGATTTTTCTGCCACCGAAAAGATTTTCGGTCATTTACCCCATGGAGGAAAGATTCTCCAAGAGGTGGAGGCTCCCAGTAGTGGATGCAGCCATCTCATGTGTGAATAAATCACTAACTTGCCCGGTGGAAAACATACATATGTTTAAAGATCCGGTTGATAAAAGGTTAGAGACACTTTTAAAAGCATCCTTTGCTACGGCAGGAGCAGTGGTGCAGCCAGCTGTGGCTGCGATTGGTGTTTGTCAGGCGTTAAAAGACCAGACAAAGGAAATGTTAAAGGACATGCCTACCCAACAAGCAGAAGAGTTTTCTGACATTCCCAGAGCTCTGTGTTTTGCTGTAGATGCTATAAAAGATTCCATCCAGCAGGCCTCTCGTTTATCACTATTTTTGGTGCACATGAGAAGGCTCTTATGGTTGAAGAACTGGGCGGCGGAGCCCCCATGCAAAAAGCTTCTGGCAGGGTTTCCCTTCCATGGAGGACGACTCTTCGGAGAGGATCTGGATAAATATATTCAGACTATTTCAAATGGCAAGAGTACCCTTTTACCGGTCAAAAAGACATTCCGGTGTCCTGCATTTAAAAGGCAGCTCTTTTCTGTCTCGGGGCCCTCAAATTCCAGGCAGTATCGACGGCCGCCTGCACGATCCAACGTTAACAGTAGATCGCAGGGACAGGCCCCTGGGGGTAAGAGGCCATGGTATCGCAAGCCGACAAAGACAGCCCCTAAGTCTGCCCTATGAAGGGGCGCCCCCACTCTCGCGGGTGGGGGGAAGGCTTCGTTTCTTCTCAGAAGTTTGGGAAGCCAAGATCCCCGACAAATGGGTCGGGGCATCTGTAACCACAGGTTACAGACTGGAGTTTCTAAGGTATCCTCCGCCTCATTTTCAAGAATTAAGGCTACCAAGGGATCCAGCAAGGAAGGCCTCAATGCTGGCAGCTTTGGATCACCTGCTTTGCCAGGACGTAATAATAGAGGTGCCAGCCCAAGAGCAAGGGCTAGGTTTCTATTCCAATCTCTTTGTCATACCAAAGCCCAACGGCGATGTCAGGCCAATCTTGGACCTAAAGAGGTTAAACGGTTACCTAAGGGTTCGTTCCTTCCGGATGGAATCCATTCGGTCAGCAGCCGCCGCGCTTCAGAAGGACGATTTTCTGGCCTCCATAGACATAAAGGATGCTTACCTTCATGTACCAATCTTTCAGTTGCATCAAAGATTTTTACGCTTCGCGGTGGGGCAGCGACACTTCCAATTCAGGGCGCTCCCCTTCGGGCTGGCCACGGCCCCCCGGGTATTCACGAAGATCCTAGCCCCAGTTCTGGCCAATTTAAGGATCCAGGGGGTCACAGTCCTAGCATACTTGGACGACCTTTTAATCATAGATCACTCACGGCCGGGTCTGCAAAAGGCAGTAAACCTCACGGTTCGGTACCTCGAAGAATTCGGCTGGGTCCTAAACCGGGGAAAGTCAGCGTTCCAGCCTACAAAGCAGTTGGAATACCTCGGCATGAGGTTAGACACAGAACAGCAAGGAGTGTTCCTGTCCCTGGTAAAGATCGAGGCTATCAAGGGGCTGGTTCAGTTGGTTCTAAACAAGAAAAAACCAACTATTCGCCTGTGTATGCGATTACTAGGCAAGCTAGTGGCCACGTTCGAGGCAGTACCATACGCTCAGATCCACACTCGCGTCCTACAGGCAGCCATTCTAGCAGCCTGGGGCAAGAGGGCACATGCCTTAGAGTCCCCTTTGACGCTATCATCAAGGGTCCGACAAAGCCTGGCCTGGTGGTTGAACCCCCAGAATCTTCTAAAGGGAAAATCCTTCAGCCCTGTTGTCTGGAAGGTAGTTACCACAGACGCCAGCCTGGCAGGCTGGGGGGGCGGTCTTCGAGGGGTCCTCTCGCCAGGAAACTTGGGTGAAAGCAGAGAGGCAGCTCCCCATCAATATCTTGGAGATCAGAGCTGCTCGCCTAGCCCTTCTGGCATGGACCTCCAGATTAAAGGGGTTCCCGGTGAGAATCCAGTCAGACAATGCCACGGCGGTGGCATACATAAACCACCAAAGGGGGAACCAGGAGTCGGGCCGCTCAGAGGGATGTGAGCTTGATTTTTCAGTGGGCAGAGGTTCATGTACCCTGCATTT
Source organism: Rana kukunoris (assembly GCA_029574335.1). NCBI lineage: Eukaryota > Metazoa > Chordata > Amphibia > Anura > Ranidae > Rana > Rana kukunoris. The sequence continues at coordinate 130,596,457 of CM056052.1, forward strand.
CGGCGATATTCATTCCCGGAGTGGACAACCTGCAGGCAGACTTCTTAAGTCGCCAGAGTCTGTCGCCAGGGGAGTGGTCTCTGCATCCCCAGGTCTTTCAGACAATCTGCCAGAGGTGGGGAATGCCAGACGTAGATATAATGGCATCCAGGTTCAACAAGAAACTAGACAGGTTCGTGTCTCGAACGAGGGATCCTATGGCCTGCGGAACCGATGCGTTGGTTTGCCCTTGGCATCAATTCAAACTTCTATATGCATTCCCTCCGCTACAGTTACTCCCTCGCCTGTTGCGCAAGATCAGAGTGGAGCACAAGCCAGTCATTCTAGTAGCTCCAGCTTGGCCCCGGAGGACTTGGTACTCACTAGTCCTGAAGATGGCAGTAGGAGACCCTTGGACTCTTCCTCTACAACCAGACCTACTCTCACAAGGCCCGATCCTCCACCCTACATTACAGCGTCTAAATTTGACGGCCTGGAGGCTGAATCCCTGATTCTCAGGGGTAGAGGTCTGTCTAGGCAGGTAATTCCTACCCTGATTAGGGCTAGAAAGCCGGCCTCCAGGGTGATTTATTACAGGGTGTGGAGGAACTACGTAGGCTGGTGTGAATCCAAAAGATGGAATTCCCGCAAATATACTATTGATAGGGTGTTAAGTTTTCTCCAGCTAGGAGTGGATAAAGGCCTGGCACTAAGCACAATCAAGGGACAGATCTCAGCTCTGTCAGTGTGGTTTCAGAGGCCGCTGGCCACCCACTCGCTGGTAAAGACCTTCTTACAGGGGGTCTTGCGTATTAATCCTCCTGTCAAGTCACCACTTTGTCCATGGGACTTAAATCTTGTTCTGTCATCCCTACAGAAACAACCTCTTGAGCCGTTGGCTGAGGTACCTTGATTTTACTGACTAGAAAGTCGGTATTTCGGATCACCATAGTTTCGGCCAGGAGAGTATCGGAATTGGCAGCCTTATCTTGTAAGGAACCATATCTCATTTTGCATAAGGATAGGGCGGGGTTCCGTCCTCATCCTTCCTTTCTACCAAAGGTTATATCCAGTTTCCACCTGAACCAGGATGTGGTACTTCCATCCTTCTTCCAAAACCCACCTCTAGAAAAGAGGGGTTGCTGCATACGTTGGATATTGTCAGGGCCGTAAGGGCCTATCTTAAAGCTACAGAGAAGGTTCGGAAAACAGATGTGGTGTTCGTTTTACCGGAAGGGCCCAAGATGGGTCAGGCAGCCGCTTGATCCACCATCGCAAGATGGATTAAACAATTAATTGTTCGGGCCTGCGGTTTGAAGAGGTGCCTCCTCCTTTGTCGGTAAAGGCCCAGTCTACCAGGGCCAGGGGCACCTCCTAGGCAGCACATCATCAGATCTCTATGGCTCGAATATGCAAGGCAGCAACGTAGTCATCAGTCCACACGTTTACAAAATTTTATCAAGTGGACGTAAGAAGGAATGCGGATGCAGCCTTTGGGCAGTCAGTACTACAGGCCGCGATTCAAGCTCCTCAGGATCTGAGGGGGCTCCCTTGATTTGATTTGAGATTTACATTTCTCGTTTAAGTTGGATTTACTAGTATCTGAGTATACCTCTAAATTGAATCCTTCTTTGGAAGATGTCTCCCTCCCCTCATTAAAGCATTGCTTTCGGACATCCCACATAGTAATGAATATGCCGCTCTGTGTCCCGTGATGTACGAGAAAGAAAAAGAGATTTTTAAATACAGCTTACCTGTAAAATCCTTTTCTTGGAGTACATCACGGGACACAGAGCTCCCACCCCTCTTTTGGGTGACCATTTTGGGAGGCATACTGCTTGCTACAAAACTGAGGGACTCCCTCTAGGGGAGGGGGTTATATAGGGAGGGGACTTCCTGTTTGAGATTGCCAGTGTCCACACCTGAAGGTACTCCATATAACCCACATAGTAATGAATATGCCGCTCTGTGTCCCGTGATGTACTCCAAGAAAAGGATTTTACAAGCAAGCTGTATTTAAAAATCCCTTTATTTCCGCGTTTCCACTATTATATATGTGTACGACTGTTCTACGGAATACTTGTTACATTTTTGTTTACACACTGTTCTGTGCATTGTTTATTTCCTGCTAATTCAATAAACTTTGATTGTGAAAAAAAACAAAAAAACTTATAATAATCACTTTAAGAGAAAATATGGCAAATAGATCATCAGTTAATTTCATTACAGCTGTTGATGAACAGAATGCTCAAAGTACTGAAGATTTCCACCTGTCCTTTCCTGCAGAGGATGGTAAAGATCGAAGTGCAGCAAGCACGGTGAATGCACATAGTGGCAATGCTCTTCCTAGAATAAGAGCATCAAGCAGAGGTAATTTTCTATTAAGAGGTATAAATCCTATCTGACACATAAACAAACACCCTGTTGAGATCCGTAAGAAATCGGAAAAACTGCATTACTGGTCAGTGTTTTTGTGTAAGTGTGCATATATGAAAACTCCCACTTGAATATTATTTTAATATTTGGCATTCTCGAAGTGAGAATAATATTTACACATGTATATGCGTGTACTTTTTTGTACTTTAAAAAGTAAGTACATGCTATGGAAGTTATTGACCTTTTTTAATGTATTTGCACAGGCAAACATTAGATCTTGATTCCAATAGTGCATACAGATAACAGTAGTATACTTCAACGAATTACCTATACAATTTACATGGTTTATTCATTTTCAAAATCTAAATTGATAAAAATGCAGATTTATGTTTTTTATGGAATTACTACCAACAAATTCTAGGGTGCAGTGTAGGGCCCAGTGTCAAAGTTGGGTCTTCATAAGTGGTCATGGGTCTTACTGCAGGACAATGACTCAAAGCACGCGTCAAAAAGAGCCCAGAAATGGTTTAGGACAAAGCACTGGAGAGTACTAAACTGGCCAATGAGTCTAGATCTAAATCCCATGGAACACCTGCGGAGAGATCTCAAAACAGCAGTTGGGAAAAGGAACCCTTCCTAAGGCTGCTTTCACATTGCAGCGTTATCCGCGGTGGCGGTATAGCAGCGCGATTTTTAGCGCTGCTATACCGTCGTATTTACCGCGGTATTCGGCCGCTATCGGTGCGGTTTTAACCCCCGCTAGCGCCCGAAAAAGGGTTAATACCGCCCGCAATGCACCTCTATAGAGGCGCATTGCGGGCGTTATTACCGCGGTTTCTCATTGATTTCAATGGGAAGGAGCGGTATAGGAGCGGTGAACACACCGCTCCTATACCGCTGTAAAGATGCGGCTAGCAGGACTTTTGGAGCGGACCTGCTAGCGCACCGCTTCAGTGTGAAAGCCGTCGGGCTTTCACATTGAAGCCTGCAGGCAGGTTTTTTCACGCAATATAGCAGCGCTATTTTTAGCGCTGTACCGCGTGAAAAATGCCCCAGTGTGAAAGGGCTCTAACTGAGAGACCTGCAGCAGTTGGTGAACGAAGAGTGGTCCAAAATTGCAGTAGAGCGGTGTAAGAAACGAATGGAAGCGATTGATTTCCGTATTTTTTTTTCTCCCAAGCGGTGTGCTATCAAATATTGAATTGAGAGTGCCAATAATTTTGTCCAGTCAATTTTTGGAGTTTTGTGTGGAATGTGTCAGATTTGCCTTTTTGTTTCTCTCCTTTTTTTGTGTCGTACTGGTACAAAGGAAATAAACATGACCATGCGAAAACATTTGTAAATGCAACTCCATGAAAACCAAACAAGATTCCAATGCTGGCTGCCTACGGGAAATCCAAACCCATTGTCCTTTGACCAAAAACATATGTGTATATAGAAGATTATAGGTAAATACAGATAAAGAAAGTGAAAAGAAAAACGACAAAAAAGGGGGGGGGGGGGTTTGTTGGTACAGTAAAGAGGAGAAAGGGTAAGATGCTCCAGGAAAACTAAGAACCACAAAGTATGATACCAAAGGTAGGAAGCTCTGGCTGCTCTGTAACAGTCTAGGTTGAACTCCGTTGACAAAGATCTGGAGAAAAGTCTGGATCACCCAAAGAGTGTCCCGTGTTGGAAGTCTTCTCCAAGAAGAACCGTGCACAGTAGTGATATGCCCAAATTTCACTCCAAATCTCCTAAAACTAGCAGTCTAAGGCAATAATGTCTGAGATCTTATACTTCAGATATACATTTATGAAAGTGTAAGGACAGGGGTGCCTACGCACTCTTCTCACCACGAACGAGGAGAAATTCAAGAGAAAAGGTATATTTTCAGGGAGTTGCTTAAACACGATCAACTTTGATTTTTAACCATATATTACTTTGATCCTCTCCAGATAATACAAATCATTAACCTTTTACAATTAGAATTTCTAGTTGCTCCTTTTCATATATCAAATGTTCTCTTTTTGACTTTAGGTCCACTTTAAACATTTAAAAAAATACAATTTTTTTCTTCATAGCTGGCAAAGCAGAAAGAGCCACCAGTAAAAGCAGCCTTAGTGCGGGAGCCTCTACATCCCTCCCTGGTGCTAATACAGATCGGGAGCACATGCACCAAAGTGAGATCTTCACCCATAAATGTTTTGAATGTCCTCAGATGGTTATATACATATACTGAAAACTGAACCACTGCTTTTAATTTCTTTTAGACATGAGAGCTGGAATGTCTGGATCTTTACCTGGAAACTCCATCATTAGCCGTCTTCTTATTAGCGCTGACCCATTTACCTCGGAGCCAGACTTGTAAGTGGAGCTTATGAGATTATAGTAAGATGCTTTCACCACTTATCTCTTCTGGCTCATAACTTATAAAGTCTGCTTTAGTATTCAACATTGTGCAATCTATACCAGACCCATTTAAAATGCAGTTATTTTTTTTTGGTATGCAACTGCATTTTACCAGATACTGATACCAAGCTAAAGAGAAAAACTGTTTACATATGTGGCAGGGAGTAGTGACAAATAGACATGGGCAGACTGGAATATTTTTTTTCGTTTGGAAAATAAATTTATTTAGTTACTCCCGAAAATCGTTTTGATTTATGTAGTTTTCGTCGGGAAAGTTTTCGCCCAAAAACGACGATTTTCAATGCTTTGACGAATTTTCGTCGTTCAATTCGACAAAGCATCGAAAATCGTCGTTCTGAATACAGTGAATAGGTAGAAATTGAACTATGAAAATTCGACAAAGCATCGAAAATCGTCGAATTTTCGTTGTTCAATTTCTACCTATTCACTGTATTCAGAACAACGATTTTCGATGCTTTGTCGAATTGAACGATGAAAATTCGACAAAGCATTGAAAATCGTAGGATCTGAACGAAAACGAAAATAAAGCACTTTTTATGTCGGATCTTTCGGTTTTCGTTTCTTGCGCTTTCGTTTTCGTTCGTTAAAACGATAACGAAAATACCCGATTTTTGGACGAAAATGCAGTCTAACGAAAACGAATGCACATGTCTAGTGAGTCGTGACAAATATGAGCAGCTGGCAGCGATGTTGTGGGAAATCTGTTGACTTGCTGCTTCTTGTGTAAATCTCCCCCTCTAGTGGTCAGAGAGAGGGATTTTTTTGGTGCAATCTGTAAAAATGAAAACCATTCCATTTTGATTAGTTTAAAAGGCGGACAAGTCCTGGAGGAGATTGAGGGTGGTGGGGACCTGAAAACAGGTAATAGCAGGTTGACATGTATCCATAGGTGGCATGATGATAGGATCCATCTGGGTAAACGTTAAGCACAAAAGCATGGATCAAAGAATTTAAAACCAAGGGACCCTGAATAAAATTCACAAGAATCTGTCTCTTGATGGTGCTCAACACCAGATGGTCACCCAAACCTGACTAAAGAAAATTTAAAATAAATCTAGAGGCTTAAAGACCTATTCGGAGAGTAATGAAAAATTGCTTTATACTCTGAATGGTCCAAGGTTAGTAATGTTGTGCCCCAAGGTACAGTGTTGGGAGCCTTACTTTTTTGGGTTTAGTGAACATAAAATAAGCTCCAGAGTTGCTCATGCAGGAGCTACATAAGGTGCATTCAAAAATATAAAACACAGAAAGATGCTATTGGAAACCAACCAATTAGGGCAATACGGGACCCTTCCTTTTTAACATCTTTATAAATGATATAGGTCTGGGATTAAAAGTTCCATTTTAGTGTGTGCAGATAATGCCAATCTATGCAGTGGAATAACGTCCTTACAGGATGCCTTCACCTTACAAACAACCTCAATGCACTATAATTATTTGGGCAACTATGTGGCACATGAGGTTTAATGTTGATAAAGTTATGCACTTGGGGGCTAAAATCATGCCTGCATCTTATATTCTAGGAGGAGAACAGCTGGGGGAGTCAATAGTTGAGAAGGATCTGGGCGTTCTGGCAGATCATACATTTTACATTTGCCAGCAATGCCAAGCTGCACTTTCTCAAGTTATCATAATACTTTCTTGTATCAAAAGAGTTATAGACGGAGAGACATCGTTTTACCCCTGTACAAATCATTCTTAAAGCGGAGGTTCACCCTAAATATAATATCTCCCATGCGATCCAGCATACTGGCGTCAGCGCCAGTATGCTGGGTTTTTTTTTTTTTAATAGCACACTTACTGTATTATTGTAGAATTCCTTTTCTGTCCCCCGCGGTGGACGGCTGTAGTATAGCGCGTCACATCTTCCTAAAATACCCGATATGGACTCGGGTAATCTCGGCGAAAATGCGGCGCCTGCGCACAGACCTAGGAGCTGACTGCGCAGGCGCCGTATTTCTCCGAGTCCTATTTCGGAGGGCGTGACGCGCCATAGCCGTAGGACTCGGAGAAATACGGCGCCTGCGCAGTCAGCTCCTAGGTCTGTGCGCAGGCGCCGCATTTTCGCCGAGATTACCCGAGTCCATATCGGGTATTTTAGGAAGATGTGACGCGCTATACTGGCGCCGTCCACCACGGGGGACAGAAAAGGAATTCTACAATAATACAGTAAGTGTGCTATTAAAAAAAAAAAAACCCAGCATACTGGCGCTGACGCCAGTATGCTGGATCGCATGGGAGATATTATGTTTAGGGTGAAATACCGCTTTAAGACCTCATCTGGAATTTGTAGTTCAGTTTTAGGCACCAGTTCACAAAAAAGGATATCGGGGAACTGGGGAAAGTACAGAGAATGGCAACCAAACTGATAAGAGGCATGGAGGAGCTCAGCTATGAGGAAAGATTAGAGGAACTGAATTTATTCTCTTGAAAAGACAAGATTAAGGGAGGATATGATCCACATGTATAAATACATACATAGTCCATATAGTGAACGTGGTGTTGAGTTATTCACTTTCAGGTCATTTCAAAGAACAAAAGGGCACTCTTTACGTGGCCAGATACATTCGTAAATGCACAAAATATATTTAAATTTACATATTGGTTTCTTCTTTGTCAGGAATTGTTACACAGAAAGATGTGTAATGAACAATTACTTTGGGATTGGACTGGATGCAAAAATTTCTTTGGATTTTAACAACAAAAGGGATGAGCACCCCAAGAAATGCAGGTAAATGAAAGTAAAGCTGACAGCGGTGAGATAATCGTCATATACAGGTGCATCTCAAAAAATTTGAATATCATCAAAAAGTTAATTGATTTATTTAATTAATTCAATTCAAAAAGTGATATATATGCGTTACACACAGGGTAATATATTTCAAGAATTTTGTTTATTTTGATGATTATGGCTTACAGCTAGTGAAACACCAAATTAATTATCTTAGACCTATTCTATAAGACCAATTAAAAAAAAAAAAGCTTTTTAATACAGAATTGTTGGCTTACTGAAAAGTATGTCAATGTACAGCAGGGATATGCAATTAGCGGACCTCCAGCTGTTGCAGAACTACAAGTCCCATGAGGCATAGCAAGACTTTGATAGCCACAAGCAATGAGACCCAGAGGCAGAGACAAATGAAATTCAACATTTTCCACAGTGTGTGATGATATGGGGAGCCATGTTATCTGCTGGTGTTGTTCCATTGTGTTTTATCAAGTCCAAAGTCAGTGCATCCCTCTACCAGGAAGCATTTCATGCTTCCCTCTGCTGATCAGCTTTATGGTGATGCTGTTTTCATTTTCCAGCAGGGCTTGGCACCTGCCCACACTGCCGAATGTACCCATTACCTTTTTTAATAATCATGGTATTGCTGACCTAAACCCCAAAGAGAATATGTGGGGTATTGTCAAAAGCAGTGATCTCCAAACATTCTAAACAAACGACCGGTTTATTGTCCTTCAGACTCTAGGAGGGCTGGACTATAGCCAGCAGAGTTAAAAAAAAAAAATCCTGGCATCAGTGGGAGTAAGCATTGCCACATTTGGTATTAGGGGGAGGAACAGTGCCGGTAAGCATTGCCACATTTGGTATTAGGCGGAGGAACAGTGCCCAGTCCTTGGTATCATAGGGAGGCAAAAAAAACATTTTTGATGCCAGTGGAAGAAATGATGCCACATTGTTGGCAGAATAGTGTCTTGTATCAGTGGGAGGAATAGTGCCCGAAGAGCCAGAGAAAGGCATGCAGCAGGCCACAGTTTGGAGACCACTGGTCAAGAAGGAGAGACACCAACAATGCAGGCAAGCTGAAGGCTGCTATCAAAGCAACCTGGTCTTCCATAACACCCCAGCAGTGCCACAGGCTGATCGCCTCCATGCCACACAGCATTGATGGAGTAATTCATGCAAATGGAGCCCTGGCCAAGTATTGGTATATTGCATACCGTACATAGATATACTTTTCAGTAAGCCAACCTTTCTGCATTAAAAATCCTATTTTCTATTGGTCTTACGTAAAATAATAAAAATTCTGAGATACTGAATTTTGGGTTTTCACTAGATGTAAGCCATAATCAAAATAAAAAAAAAAGTAATGCTTGAATTGTCACTCGGTGTGTAATGCATCTATATAAAATATGAGTTTTAATGAACTTTTTGATGAGATTCTAATTTTATGAGATGCACCTGTATGCTAGTTTATCTGATCTACTTCTCTTTGATGGAAGAAGTCGCACAAAGAATATGATGTGGTACGGTGTACTTGGGACCAAAGAGCTGCTACAGAGAACATATAAAAACCTGGAACAGAAAGTACTTCTAGAGGTGAGAACTGCAGTCTTCATTACCTATCAGTTTACTCTTGTATCTGTCTCTTTTTTTGTATGTCCTTTCCTGTGTCTTTCATTCTTTTCCTTTTGCTGTATTTGTTTGTGGCTTGATGTGAACTAATCTTGGAGAGCACACACTTTTAGAAGTCTAAATTATGCGCTTATCTATGAAGTATAGCTTTTCATTGAACAAAATATTTTTATTGAGTAAAAAAGGGGCATACAGAGTAATGGAACAGTTACATACATTCACATAAAAAGGAAATAAGAAGGGGGGGTCGAGGGCATCAGTCAATACATTTACAGTAGTCACAGCATGTGGCGAGGAAACTAACAACTCAAGTGGGGCTATATGCATACAAGATTATGGGTAGACACAATGGCATATTTCCCAAGGGATCTGTAAGCCGGCGACCCTGGAACATTCCAGTACTAACTACAAGTCTCTGCCTCCCTCAACCAGCGATGAAGTATAGCTTTAATATTACATATAGTATGTGCATACTGCATATAGGACAAGAGCATGGCTTTGTAGTAGAAGAGTCTGGGTGCTTAACTGGCCTGTCTGCAGTCCAGACCTTTCACCATTGGAAAATATTTGATTTGGTGCATCTTGAAATGCAAAATCCAACAAAGACAACCCAGCACTGTTGAGCAGTTAGAATCCTACATCAGGCAATATTGGGACAAAATTTCCTCTCCCAAAACTGGTCTCCTCAGTTCCCTGACGTTTACAGAGAGTTGTTAAAAGAATACTGTGGTCGCTGTCCCAACTTTTTGGAGTCAGGTTACTTCCATCAATTTTCAACTTGCCTTATATATATTTTTTTTTTAACATGGCACAGTTTTTCAGCTTAAACATTTGTTTTCTATTGTCAATAAAACATGAGCTTATGAGATTTGCAAATCATTGCATTATTTTTTTTAAGTCACTTTTTTAGCGTGACAACTCTTTTGGATGTAACATTGTACATCCACTATACATTGACATGACTTAGATTTAGTGACAGGCCACTTACATGACTCGGCTTCCACCTTCATTTCACATGCATCTCGCTCAACTCGCATCACTACTTCTCATCTTCTGTCTGTCTGGAGTCCCTGTAAACTGTGTTTCTTCATCTCGTGTGTCTCTGTGTCTGTCCCTAACACTGGTTGTGTCTGTCTCTCTTCTTTTAGATGTCTGTCTCTTTCTTTCTCAGTGGATGTGCGTGTCTACTTCCACTTACCCCCATATCCCCCGCAGTGTGATGGAGTGCCCATTCCCCTACCCAGCCTGCAAGGAATTGCTGTACTGAACATTCCCAGTTACGCTGGCGGGACAAACTTCTGGGGAGGCAACAAAGAAGATGATGTAAGTTTCTTGTAATGTTAGTGATCATCTGGAGTGCATCTTTGTGTGACTATTATAAATACTTTATTCTCTTCTTTCTGCAGACATTTGCTGCACCTTCCTTTGATGATAAGATCTTGGAGGTGGTTGCTGTATTTGGCAGTATGCAGATGGCAGTGTCCAGGGTCATTAAGCTACAACATCATCGGATTGCTCAGGTATCACTTAACTGATATTGCTACATGCATATATGTTTCTTTTTTTTACCATTTGTAGCCAATATGTTGATAGTGTTTCATGATATCATCAGGTTTACTGCTTTGCTGGTAGTTTGCAGAATCTGTTTTTACAAACACAACTGAATGTGCGGAAGAAGAGCTGATGCTGGCCAGTCAGGCCATTGTGTACTACGCATACTGAAGCATCAAAGCACTCTGTAGCAGATATTTTTTTTAAATAAGGTTTTTATATCAACTTTATTAATATCATAAAATATTTTCATAAACTAGTATATACATTAATATTTATTTTCATAAACTAGTATATAGATTAATATTGACAAAAATGCTCATAAATCCCCTTTTTTGATGCAGATAAAGCAACAAGTTTTCTTCTTTTATGACTACACAGTGGTTGTGTTTGACTGCTCCTTTTCACAATGAAAATTCTAATTAAAAACAAATAACACTGCAGGCAGCTAAATTATCTAAGTAATTAAGAGGACAGCACAACTGCACCCTACTGCTACTACAACAACAATAAAAAAGAGCCAGGATGTAAAATTAATTATGCAGATACAGTACAACTATACAGTATATAATATATTTTTAACCTTGCGTTAAAAAAAAAAATTGTTATTCATTACAAAAAATATGAAGTGATCAGATAGCATATAAATACACCTAATGATCTATAATTAGCAGTGTCAGAAATAAAATAAAAAATGCTTAGAAATGTAGGTCTAATTTGAGTTTAAAATGGAAAAGTCCAGAGGACTCCTGCAGAAGGGATACCAGGGACTTTTTATTAATATAACTTTGTACATAGACAGCCATATGTCAGCAGGTATCATTATCAAACAATAGAAGGAATTCTGAATATATGGAAGGTTTTTTTGACACCAGTACAGCTCTCAAAGGCACGTGGACAAAGGTAAAGGGAAAAGGCTGTACTGGCTGATTTACTGAGCATTAACAATACCAGCACAAATCAAAATGACTTTTAGACTCACTTTAAAATAACTTGAGCTTTGTACTTGTTGGAAATTAAATATAGTATCATATTCATTTTAATTTTCAATTGTCCTTCTTCTGTAGTGCCGAATGGTGAAAATCACTGTGCTCGGCGAGGAAGGGGTCCCTGTGCAAGTTGATGGAGAGGCTTGGATTCAACCACCAGGTTATATCCGTATAGTGCACAAGAACAGGACACAGACCCTCACGCGAGACAGGGTAATTCTGTCAGCATTTATGGTTTATTAATATGGAAAAAGGGTATTCATACAACTAAGCACTTGGAGACCTCATGATTATCATGTGATCTTTAGGTCAGGTCAGGGGGCACTTGTATACAAAGCATACTTGCTAAAAAAAAAAGTGAAGCTGCAGTTTTTCAACCCATGAGCTGCCAGAAAGGTACATATATTCCCTCACCTTTCACAGATATGCTATTGTATGCTAGTAAGCCTGGGCACAATCGTTGCAAACTCCGAAGGGTGCCTACAAATATCTGTAGTAGCCTGCAACACGCTCGTCTACAACCTATAGTGTGGCAGTCTTGTAATTTTATATCTTTTTCAGGCCTTTGAAAGCACATTAAAATCTTGGAAAGATAAGCAGAAATGTGATTTGTCAAGGCAAACCACCTCCACTCTCACTGCTACATCTTTACACCCAGAAGTGCTCTCTGACGAGGAGGCAGCACAGGTGTCTCGGTTTGGCCAAGCTGCTGGTGCCCTCATTCACTGGTGAGAATTTCCTAGAACCTTGTGAACATTGTCTTTGTGTGATTTGTGGCATTGTAAAAGTATTTCAGTACAGAGGTTGTTTTTGTTCATTAGTACACCAGAGCCTATTTTTTTGGGGGTCAGGCTGTTCGAAATCATCTGGTACCTTATGATGCTACTCAGGGGGCAGTTTAGTTTATCATAATTATTTTAACGAGTGTATGCATAGTGTATTCAATTAGAAAGTGAAAGTGGTAGTAAAGTTTACAAAAAAAAAAACCTGCAAGGTAAAGGCATAATATGCTAGTATGCATTGCATATTAGCACTTTATGGAAGACTTACCTTGAAACAAGGCCCTCCAGCGGCACCCTGACAGGGCTTCCATCTTCACCCAATGGCCGAGCCACATGATGTCTGTCACTATTTACGGCACAGAGCTGTGAAAGAACGGCACGGGAATGCCGTTTCTTCAGAGGATATTCGCCAGTGACGACACTGGCTGTTGGTCCCTAGAAAACCTCCTAAGCGGTGCACGTTTAGGAGAAATTTATTTAATATAAGCTTACCTGTAGGTTAAAGCGGAGCTCCAGCCGCGATTTTTTTTTTTTTAAAGTCAGCAGCTACTAACAGTGTAGCTGCTGACTTTAAATAAGGACACTTACCTGTCCTAGGCGCCCGCGCTGACGGCCCCCCCCCCCCCCCCTGATGCCGGTCCCACGATCGCTCCGGGTCCCGCACCGCCATTCATACTATGGGAAACAGGCAGTGAAGATGTACGGCTTCACTGCCCATTTCCTACTGCGCCTGCGTGAGTCTCACGCTGGCTTGTGAATGGGCGCGCTGCTCTCTGAGAACACACACAGTTCCCAGAAAGCAGCGCGCCCCATTCACATGGAGAAGGACAAGAAGAAAAGGCACCGCGGAGTGGAAGAGGCAGATTACGGACTTCTGCATAGCAACAGGTATTTCGGGTGAGTATTTTTTGTTTTTTTTCAGGTTTTTTAAAAAAAAAAAATTTTAAACAACATGGGAAAATGTTGTTTTCCTGGGTGGAGCTCCGCGTTAAAGTAAAAATTCTCAATTACTACCACTTTAATGTAAAGTACATCACAAAAATGAGTACACCACTTACATTTTAGTAAATATTTTATCTTTTAATGTGACAACACTGAAGAAATTACACTTTGCTACAATGTAAAGTAGTGAGTGTACAGCTTGTATAACAGTGTAAATTTGCTGTCCCCTCAAAATAACTCAACACACAGTTATTAATGTTTACACCTCTGGCAACAAAAGTGAGTAAACCTCTAAGTGAAAATGTCCGAATTGAGCCCAATTAGCCATTTTCCCTCCCCGGTGTCATGTGACTCATTAGTGTTACATGGTCTCAGGTGTGAATGGGGAGTAGGTTTGTTAAATTTGGTGTTATCGCTTCAACATGGCACCTCGTGGCAAAGAACTCTCTGAGAATCTGAAAAAAAGAATTGTTGCTGTACATAAAGATGGCCTAGGCTATAAGAAGATTGCCAAGACCCTGAAACTGACCTGCTGCATGGTGGCCAAGACCATACAGCGGTTTAACAGGACATGTTTTACTGAGAACAGGCCTCGCCATGGTCGACCAAAGAAGATGAGTGCCCATGTTTAGCGTTATATCCAGATGTTGTCTTTGGGAAATAGACGTATGAGTGCTGCCAGCATTGCTGCAGAGGTTGAAGGGGTTAGCCTGTCAGTGCTTAGACCATATGCCGCACACTGCATCAAATTGGTCTGCATAGTTGTTGTCCCAGAAGGAAGCCTCTTCTAAAGATGATGCACAAGAAAGCCCCCAGCAGTTTGCTGAAGACAAGCAGACTACGGACATGGATTACTGGAACCATGTCCTGTGGTCTGATGAGACCGAGATAAACTTATTTGGTTCAGATGGTGTCAAGTGTGTGTGGTGGCAACCAGGTAAGGAGTACAAAGGCAAGTGTGTCTTGCCTATAGTCAAGCATGGTGATGGGAGGAGTATCATGGTCCGGGGATGCATGAGTGCTGCCGACACTGGGGAGCTACAATTCATTGAGGGAACCATGAATGCCAACATGTGACATACTGAAGCAGAGCATGACCCCCCCCCCCCCCCCTTCGGAGACTGGGCCGCAGGGCAGTATTCCAACATGATGACCCCAAACGCACCTCCAAGGCGACTACTGCCTTGCCAAAGAAGCTGAGGGTAAAGGTGATGGACTGAACAAGAATGTCTCCAGACCTAAACTCTATTGAGCATCTGTGGGGCATTCTTAAACGGAAGGTGGAAGAGTGCAAGGTCTCTAACATCCACCAGCTCTGTGATGTCCTCATAAAGGAGTGGAAGAGGACTCCAGTGGCACCATTGTCAAGCTCTGGTGAACTCCATGCTCAAGTGGGTTAAGGCAGAGCTGGAAAATAATGGTGGCCACACAAAATACTAAAACTTTGGGCCCAATTTGGACATTTTAACTTGGAGGTGTACTCAATTTTGTTGCCAGCGGTTTAGATATTAATGGCTGTGTGTTGAGTTCTTTTGAGAAACAGAAAATTGACAATGTTATACAAGCTGTACACTCACTACTTTACATTGTAGCAAAGTGTAATTTCTTCAGTGTTGTCACATGAAAAGATATAATGAAATATTTACCAAAATGTGAGGGGTGTACTCACTTTTGTGAGATGCTGTATTTATGCATTTTCATATTGTGAACATTAAAATATAAATACAGACATTAAATTGCATAGTTAATTTTATATCCCATCGCCGGGCAAAAATTAAGTGTGCCCGTGCTGCATCGATTAATTGCTTTTCTAAGGTCGCGTACATACGAGGAGACATGTCCGCTGAAACTGGTCCGCAAAGACCAGTTTCAGCGGACATGTTTGATCGTGTGTACGGCCTAGCGGACAGGTTTCCAGCGGACAAAAGTTTCTAAACATGCTTAGAAACTTGTCCGCTGGAAACCTGTCCGTCGGACATGTCCGATGGTTAGTACGCCCAACCATCGGACCGAAATCCCGCGCATGCGTCGAATTGATTTGACGCATGCGTGGAAGCATTGAACTTCCTTGTTTGAGCACGTCGGTGTGTTATACGTCACCGCGTTCTCTGTCCGCGGGGATTTTACGTCTGATGGTGTGTACTCACATCAGACCAAAAGATCCCTTCAGACATGTCCGATGAAAACGGTCCGTCGGACCTGTCTCATCGGACATGTCTCCTCGTGTGTACGCGGCCTAAGGGAGAGGAAAAAGGAGATTTGCTTACCTAATCCTCCCAGCACAAGACTAGCACCCCAGCGGTCCTGAATTGTGGACCGTTCCTGATGTCATCAAACCCAGAGCAGGCTCCATAGACTAGGAATAGCCCACTGCTGGATTGTGGGGGAGCAACATTTTCTGGTGGAATGAAGGATCGGATAAGTATAAGCTTTCTGCTCACCCCTAGACAAAGCAAGCAGTTGACCCGTGCAGTGCGGGAACAGCACCACTGCATGGGAAAACTATTTTGACCGGAGTTGGGCTTTAATATTAATGTGTTTATTACTAAAAAAAAAAAAAATAACCAATGGTTTCTCTTTATTACATATATACAGACTTGGAGCAACTAGAGATAGTATAATAAACAAAATTGTAAATTGTGTTTGCAGCATTAAAGAAATAGCGGTCTCTCATCCGAGTATAGAGCAGGAGCTGGCTCATGCTGTCAATGCAAGCTCAAAGTCAATGGAGAATGTCTACAACAAGAACTCAGAGGTAATGTTTGTTGTCTTAGTCTTACATAGTCCTCAGAGGTAATGCCTGTTTTGTCTTTGAATATGCTTTATAATGGTCATGCAGGGGATGTCCCCTTAAGCCCATTACTATGGAGGGTAAAACAGTTTTTTGTTTTTTTTACATTGTTGTCTATGTTATGCATTTAAAGCAGAGCTACACCCAAAAGGAGAAGCTCTGCATGTCTGCCTACCCCCCCCCCCACATTTGGCACCTTTTGGGGGTGAGGGGGGAGCAGGTTCCCAGTTTTGACAGGTACTCACTCCCACTTCTAGGTGAGTTTTCCTCGGTGAACTCAGCCGGAAGTTCGGCCACCCTCCTCCTTCCCCCTACACCCTACCCCATCAGAGAGAGCAGCAATCCCAACACATGCGCAGTAGGGAATCTTATGTGAAGCTGCAAGACTTCACTAGCGGTTTCCCTTAGTGGAGATAGCGGCACTAGCACCTGATAGCCGATTGAAAAAACGGTTTGAGTGAAGTCACAGCTGGATTCCTGGACATTTAAGTGTGCTAATATTAAACTTGAATTTTTTTCTGCAGGAGCGTGGAGCTCCTCTTTTTAAGTATTTTTTCAAGACTGCGCATTAAAGGCTTTGTCAGTCACTGATTCAACAGGCCCGTAGCAGAAATCTAAACATTGCTTTGGTCCATGGGAAGGGGGTGGATATATGAAAGTGTGAAGCTTAAATGGTAAAAAACCTTATATTTTTTATGTGAAGTTGGTCAGGTGTGTATTACTATCTATTTTGACATATGTATATATACCGTTTTTTTTTGTTTTGTGACTTCCAATCCTGGCTGCCACCCTTTATCATGGTATAGAACTTTACTTGTTGGTCTGCAATATTGGCATATGCCAGGTACACACTTCATGTCTGAGACCAGCATTATGAATCAGGTTGTCTCCTGTTATCTAATTCAGAACTGCATACTGTATGTTCTGTTGTAGGTAATTATGTAGCAATGTATAACATTAATTGTGTTGTCACAGGGTCTAAGCTGCAATCATGTTATGGAAATGGTAACAAATGTCCGAGCTTTATTGAATGAGACAGAACTGCTACTTAAGGGAAAAATGGCATTGGTGAGTAATGACATTTGTCTCGCCATACTGAAGTTTGTTTTTAAAGTGATGGTATGTTTATTCTATTTACAATTTTCAGTTTTAACTGCTTTACTAATGGTTTCTATTAAACTCTAATTTATGCATATATTCTTTTATGACAACATTTTTCATGAGAATAGACATAAAAGTTACAGATGAGTAGAAATTTCCATGTAAAGAAAAAGTAAGAAAAAATCTTGACTTGATCTCGTGATCCTGCTCTGCAGCTCTTGGATCCCCCTCAGAAGGAACAGCTGACGACATCACTCAGTAACACAGAGCAAGAGCTGCGAAAACTCACAGATATCCCATGGCTTTCTGAGCCAACAGAAGATGAGGTGAGACTTGATGATATATGTTCTATCCCATATTACAGCCTCATTTCCCTATGAAGGTCAATGCTGAGGAGAGAGAGTGCATGTACCTCTAGCCAAAGTATTATTTTATTGTCATTATGTACCTGTTAGAAAGATTTCACTTCCTCTTCAGGTAACAATGTTGTTGCCAGGATTGGAAGTGCAGGAATGCCCTGAATGGGCCACAGATGGCGAAAAAACTGACAGGGCTTCTAAAACCCCTTCCAAACCTTTCCATGCTCCATCGTGATCGATGGGTGGATCATGTTGGATAGGTTCATTGTAGACCCCCATTCTAAAACTTCCCTAATCTATTTATAAAAAACAAGAAAAAAAAAGTTTGGGCTATAAATACATTTTAAGATTTTATAGGATTTATCCATTAATACTGAAGAGATGAAAAATAGCACCCTGTTGCAGTTATATCCCACAGTAACTAACCAAAGTCTTGCTTATTGTTTGCGCAAAAATAAATTGTTACAACTCCAGTTCTCTCCGTATTTTAAGTTCCCATGTTAAATGTAACTTTAAGTCCTTGGAGTAGACATTTTTGCACAGTGAATTACATGAATTCACATTGCAATCAGAATGGATAAAGATTTGCAACAATCAGTTTTTAAATTGGATATCAATTAAAAAAGAGTGATCACTGGGGCAGCACATAAAAGTTTTCAGGATGAGGGCAGTGTGCAGTTCCAGGAATAGATAATAGGAACCTTGGAGGAGAATGTGAAAATACTGTGTTTTCCCAAAAATAAGCCTGGGTCTTATATTAAGTTTGGACACAAAAGACACAGTAGGACTTTTTTTGGGATAGGTCTTGCTGTGCAATGTGCTGTCTTCCCCCCCCCCCCCCCTCCCTGACTGTCAGGAATCCCCAGTGGAACTGAGTAAACGTGGTTGTAGAATCCACTCTATTACAGTATTATATAATGTAAACTGTGTATGTTTCTGTAATATAATTGTGCCAAATACCTTCTGCTTCCCTGACCCGCCGGAGCTCTAATCCCTGCTCCGAGCATTGCAGAAGAGGAGGGAGCGCGCAAGATCCACCGCTGACAGCTAGGACAAGAAAACAGCAACTGACCACCGAGTGGCACTGTACGGAAGTTATTTGACTCAATTAGATTACAGAAACCTACACAGTTTACATTATATAATAATGTAATAGAGTGGATTCTAGGATTTTACAACCACTTTAAACTAGGGCTTATTTTAGGGGTAGGGCTTATATTGCAGCCCTCACTAAAAATCACAGTGGGTCTTATTTTCACAAAAATGGTAAGTGTGTATCCCCCCCCCCCCCCAAATTCGTACACACACAACATCCCAGCAGTAGATGGCATGCCTCCCTGCCAACCTACCATATGTGCTGCAGTTCAGCTAAACCCTGTAGTTTCTGTGTATTTTCATCCCATCGCTGTGTTGATCAAGAAGCTAGTCTCCCTCCCACTCCCTAGAACTCTCTTTCAGTACCTTTGTGATTCCAACTTGCTTTCAATGTTTGATATGAGTTTTGATGCCGGAAGCAGAGAGAAAGAGAGATGTAGTTAAAGCGGATGGTTCACAAATACAAAAATATTAAAAGCCAGCAGCAACAAATACTGCAGCTGCTGACTTTTAATATTAGGACACTTACCTGTCCTGGAGTCCAGCGCCGTCCGCAGCAGAGGATGAGCGATCGCTCATCACCCTGCTGCTCCCCCTCCATCCACGGTGAGGGAACCAGGAAGTGAAGCGCTGCGGCTTCACTGCCCGGTTCCCTACGGCGCATGCGCGAGTCGCGCTGCGCCCGCGATTGGCTCCAGCTGTGTGCTGGGAGCCGAGTGTTCCCAGCACACAACGGGCGGGAGACGGGATGTGATGTAATGCCCGTCTTTTGCCCGTGAATGCTGGGCCGGAAGTGGGTGCAGATACGTGTCTATCTGCACCCCCCTCCCCCCTGAAAGGTGTCAATTGTGACACCGGAGGGGGGGAGTGTTCGGATCAGCGGATCTTCACTTTAGGGTGGAGATCCGCTTTAATACTGATCCTCTGTTTGCTTATTCTGCAGTGGATTAACAGAACTCATATTAAATTAAACAGAGTTACATTTCTGAGTTAATCACAGTTGCTGTGCTTACTGTAAAACATTGTCCTCTCACTGAATGCTTTCCCCTGTTGCTTGACATGGCCCATTTAGATAAACGAATCATCCAAAACCTTATAAAGAAACACGCCCATATTAATATATGGGATTAAAGGTTCTAAAATTAAAGCATCCTCTCATCCTCCTAAATTTAGTATTCAGGAGCTGGCCTGATAAGGGAATTCAGTTTTTAACAACTTGACCACCGGAAGGTATTACCCCCTTCATGCATAACACAATCAGTGCAGCGCAATGAGTAAACAAATTAAGCATAAATGTCCATATACGAGCAAAAGAATGTCCATATAAGAGCAATAAGAGATGAAAAGCCTCATGATGTGTGGTGCCAGATGACAGATGAGACAGTGATATGGTGAGTACAACCCATCCACCACAGATAACACTAGCCTCTCACCTCACAGATTCGTCCTGAAAAGGTCACTTCGCATAAACCCACATGGGGTACAGGATATCAACGATCGAATGTCAATAATAAGGCTAATCTCTCCTCCGGACATAAGAACAAAAAGGAAAGAATCTAGTGCTCTCTGTTTGACAGATTTATTAGCAGCATAAAGATAAAAACCTACTTATAGACAAGTCACTTGAACCAAGTGCAAGCGTGTGAGCATGACAGTATGTTTCGAACTATAGAGATGGCTGCAGGTGATGTCAGACGTGACTCCTCCCCCCGTGCACGTTACGTCCGTAAGTGGGACTTCTTCAGCGGGTTCGGTGTAGCATCACAACTGGAAGCAAGCAGTCATGAATGGAAGCCATTTATGATCGTTTTGTTTACATTGTGATTACTAGGATTGGTCTTAGTGATCACATGATAACCCTACCGAGCTGTGTGATCATGGACAGAGCGGTAATCCACTGGGCAAACTAGTGCATCTGTGTTCAGCCACATACTTGTATGTCGCTGAGCCTGTGGGTGCCATCCGCTCACAGTAAAAGTACTGTGGACAGGCGGCAAGTGGTTAAAGTTGTATGCATGGCTTTAATATAGAACTTTTTTTACTATATCATGTGTTTTATAGCCTTGTAACTGCATGTATAGCGTTTTTATATACAGTTAGGAATGTATCATTTGCCATCATTAGATATTACTTTCAGCACATGACGGCAAAAAAATAAATAAAATATATTGGCTCCTAGCATGCTGTATCTGCTTAGCTTTTTATGTGGGACTGGGTACCCAGTGATCCTTCTCTTTACAGAAGTGCTGTTGTTTGTGCACAGGGTGACCTGGATATCTCCAAGTGTAGACGTAGCAGTCGGTTTAAACTGGTCAACAAGTTCAAGAAGGAGAAGAATACCAAGAACAAAGAGACCCGGAGCAGCACTGGGCCGCCTGGTAAATGATGCCATTTAGCTATGCAGGTAGAGGCAGGTTTACAAGCAGGCATAGGCAGACAGACTGTGCCATATGCCTTAAATCAAGAGTCTGCACTTTGTGTGTCTACAGCATTAATGCTGTCTGTATTGAAGGAATACATATGTACATATTTATTCAAGAGTTTTAATCTAGCATTGTACATAGGCTGGTACATGACATTGCATACACATTGTACAGGTGCACCGTCAAATTGAATTTAATATCATAAGGCGGATCCAAAAAAGAAAAGCATAAATTAGTTACTAGCTAGGTGACTAAGGTAAGATGTAGTGTTGCATGCAAACAACAAGATTTCAGATGTCATTATTAAACATTTAACAGTAAACAATTAGGGGGAGGGGTATGGTTTAGCCTTAAATTGCTTATAAACAAAAGATTGGTGCTCAATTAGATCATTTAGAATTGAATTGGGAGCAAATCATATGTTTGTGGACATTTCCCAAGCCTTCGGGCATCCCCTGATTGACCTGTGATGTGTTCCAGAAGACTGCGGGGGGGGGTGAAAGAACTCCTGTCCCTTCTGTATTGGATTGTACTGTAGTTGTACTGGCCCCCCTCTACATTGTAAAGCAATGCGCAAACTGTTGGCGCTATATAAATACTGTATTATAATAATAATAATTCTCATTTAGTAAGAACTGGTCCAACATCAACATGATATTGCAGTAGAAGATAAGTAGGTGTCTCAGTGCCATTAGTATTGGAGAGACGCCTGTTCAAATATGGGCAGCCTTAGACCTCTTCTTCATAGATCCTCAGCAGTGTTGCTTTGTCTTGTAAATTTGGGATTCGATTCTCATCAAAGGAGAGGGGCTATAATTTAGAATTGTAGCATTTCCTGCTGTCTGTGGAGAACAAGGTGCAAGAAAAACATAACTGATCAACAAGTCTCTTAAAGACTGGCAGGTAAGACCCCTATATTAGGGTCTCATAGGCAGTCAAGTACACGTTATAAGCCAAAACTCTAGTCTTTAGTTGTGTTTACTAGTTTCATGTCCTTTTTGTAAGAATCCAGACCTGCTGCCTATGTTGTTCCTTCAAATATAACTCAGTATTGTTATTTATCTGTTTGTCCTTCCTATAGAGTAGAACAGTTTACACATCACCTGGTGCCTTTCATTTTTGTTTACCTGTAGCTGAAAACTAGGCAGATATTCATAGGGTGTTAATGTTCTGATACTTACAGAGAAAACCAACGTTGTGTCTATAGTAATAAATTGGTATATGCTGTCTGTCCTTCCTCTTACTTAATTGGTGTCTCTGCTTTGGACTGCGGGTGATCTCTACCTTGGGAAGTGGTGTCTCTGTGCTTTGGGGTGTGGTTTCTTATGAGGGTCTCTCTCTGACAGCTCATCTTTGGGGGACGGAAGAGGTTTCTCTTTGGTTGGAGCGTCTTAGTCTGTCTGAGTACAAGGAGGTCTTTACTCGCCATGACATCCGAGGCTGTGAGCTTCTCCACCTAGAGCGCCGAGACCTCAAGGTACCTCTCACAGATGTCTCTGCTCCTACTTATCTTATACACTCTGAATTTTTGCTCACTGATCACCCTTTGTTCTGTATCCAATAATTGTTATGTCTTGCTAGTGCACTTTCTCTTCTTTGACCAATCATTGCATGTCAAATCTGTCCTGTATTACATGGCCAATATTACCAACATTTTCACATCTAGATAGATTTCTTTACTCCTATAGCCAGTCATAATGTGACCTACTGTTTTATATTCCATGCAGATATCAAAATATTATTGTTTAACCCAGTTATGGATTAAGTACAAAAATGAATCCATTACTAGTTATACGTGCTTCTATTAACTAAACATTGATTGTTCAAATTTAGATTTAGCAACAGCAACTTAGTGAAAGTAGGTACTGTGAACTACTAACATCACAACCCCTCCCCCCTTTACCAATTATCTGCATATACTGCATCAAGTCATAGCATACCCTGTACTTCAAACACATCCTCTCCCAAATCTCTGTATATAAACTGTATTCTGCCATAACATTCCTTGTACTTCCAACACTTCTTTCCCCAAATATTTGTACTGCATCCTGCCATAATATATTATGTGCTTCCAACATCTCTCTCTCCAAATCTTTGTATATACTGCATCCTCCTTTGATACATCCCATACTACCAACATGTGTTGCATGTGTTCAGCTTTGATTTCTCATCAATTATTGGATTTGTTTCATACCAAACAATGCTTACCTTGCTTAATCAGAAACTGTATTGGCTTTTTGTCAGCGTTAGCTTGTTTGCTTATGCTGTGTGTTTGTGTAATGTTTACAATTTTAAACGGATTTCATGTTTTTATTATTTTATTAAAAGCGTCTTTTTTATTTTTTTTTACAAATAAACAATCATTAGAAGGTGCACCCATGACATGGCTTTTGCAGAGCATTCTGGATTTATTATAGAGACAGCCCAGCAATAGCTGCTTTCTGTATGACTGTCACTGCCTAACTGAATCCCTATGAACAAAGCAGGCAAGGTTTAGGGAGAAGTAGAGAGTCACTCATTTGACTCAGTCAGCCAAGGCTAGCATAGAAGACATGGAAAAGGAGCATTGAACCGCACCTATTAACTGCAAATAGTAAATATGAAAAATTCATAGGCAATATATTGTATTTGACTAATTAAAATGGGAAATCCTTTTACATATGTTTTCATATACAAAATATACACATTAACATGAACTCTAAAACTATATAATAGTTAAAGGTATATTGGGTATGAAGGGTAGTGTACATGAGAAAGTGGTTCTTTTCATGTTGTCCCTTTTCAGAAAATTTGCAAACATTGAAGAGTAACTCCACTTTTATTGAGAAAAAAACATCCCCCCTGGTGATCTGTGTACATTGCAAGGATTTTATCAAACTGTTGCAGATTCCTACCTTGGGGTTATCCTGAGGATATAGCTGTTTGTTTGTCTGTGTCCATGTTCAGAGTGAATCTTAATGTGAGTGTCTATAATTATCAATCAGCTGCTGCACCTGCAGGACTCTAATGAGAATAGCTGCTGGGTCTGCATCCCTTTATAGATGTGATTACCCTTTGAGAGTATCTCACCAAAAATGACATTTTCAATGCAGAGGATGCCAAAAATCTGATTTGTATCTTAGTGCAGATGTCAGCCAATCACACAAGCAGGAAATGACATATCTAGGGGACGTTCTGTAGACCATCTGTGTACAGAACACTTCCAGGTAGCCATATTGCATTGCATTTTACTGAAAGTTACAGCACTGCAGGTTGAAAAGGAAAGGTAATACTGTATTATTTTTATTTTCTATTTTATTCCCCGTGAAAGTAGAGTTACTCTTTAATCCAAACATAATTGTCTCCCCTAGTCAGCCCAGGATCATAAAGCCAACCTATTTTACATTTTGTTTTAAAAATGTCTAAGGCAGGTCAAAATGCAGTGCACAATTTTTATTCACTTCTAGTCTAAAGCAGTGGTCATCAACGCTGTCCTCAGGGCCCCCCAACAGGCCAGATTTTATGTATTACCTTGGGGAGATGGAGACTAGAATACTGCAATCACTGAGCCACAAATGATATCACATATGATGTATTTCAGTTATCTTGCAAACCTGGCCTGTTAGTGGGCCCTGTGGACAGGGTTGATGAACACTGGTCTAGAGGCCCCCTTCCCTCCTAACATGGGTTTCTGCTAGAAAGGGAAGATATATCCTGATAGAGCAAAGTGAATTTATATTTTTTGCCTGCTTTCCCTAGAGTAACTTCCTCTCCACTCCACATGCATACTTACCCTGATATGACAGGTTGGACAAAAGTGCACTGGGGAAGTGTATTTGGAATAAACAATGTTTGAACTCCAGACAACCACCACTCTCTCCATGGATACAATGGAGTTTTAAATGTAGCTACCCAAGGACTGGCAGCGTGTTATTTCCAAGAGTATCAGGTGAAAGTATTAATAAAAATGAAACCTGAAAGCGAAAGTAATGTAGCCACCACACCTAAGATTTTGGGTTACATTTAAAACATTTTAAAACATATCAAGCCACATTCTTGATTAGAACATAAAATATTTTGAATATTTGAAAGGTATTAATGTTTAAATATAGGTGATTACCTACAACAATTGAAACAAGTGGCTTGCCTATGTGTTGATTCTCATAACATGACTGTCTGCAGTATGGCCTCTTATCAAACATTCTGATTACAAATTATAGGCAATGGCTTTTTTTTTTTTTTGATCTGCAGGAGTTGGGTGTGACAAAAGTGGGCCACATGAAGAGAATCCTCCACGGCATCCGGGAGCTGAGCCCCCCTCCTGTCAGTGCGGATTAGGATCTGTCTTTACATCATGTGTGGCCCAGTCTGGATGACCAGTGGTGCTTCATTACAGCACATGCCATTTCTAGGGTTTTACTGCAGCATAGCGCTTTATAAGATCAACTAATCTCAGCAGTGCATCATGGCAAGCAGTACAATAGAGGCCTTTGTTATAGTTGGCATCCTATCAAATGTGCCCTTAGACAGCAGGCAATCACAGTTATGCCCTGGGGATACTGTAGCTAACCACCGAAAGGTTGTATCCAGGGTATAAATGGTTCAAGGGCTTTAGTGAGTTTTTGCCTACGTAAGACATGTGCTGAATGCTATGGAGGGCAGTTTTGTTTTTTATAAATACCACAAAAGCCAACGGTGACTGAAGTAATGTTTTTCTTATGTATATGCTACCTCGTGTGGCTTGGGACAGACACTGTGCTGCTGGTGGGACTTTAGCAAAGTAAAAACCATCAACATTTTTCCAAGCAAATGCTCACACTCTGTCCTTTGCCTATACACTTTAAGATGTAGGTAAGTGATTTTGGCCTGTAACTGTATCCTCACCATTTTATTGAACTTGTAAGATGACTGTGGAGTTTTTGTAGCTTGTGTTAATATGAATGCTGTTTTCTCAGGCTCTGTGTGTAAATTGTATGGTGTGCAAATGGCATTCCGGATGTGGTGTACAAATAATGTTATCAGTGGTTGCTTTGGACTTTTGTAAATTCCAGCTGTGAGGTGAGAATATTGCAACAGCCCACTCTGGTCTATGATCAAAAGATTGTTTACATTTCTATAGGTACATTTATATAGCAGGAAACAACCTATGCTCCGTTGTTTGCTGTCTGTAGATGGCAGTGGCAGTGTCAGCTTTGTCCAGAAAAAATATAATGAAGGACTGTTTCCTGAAACTGTGTTTGGATTGTGGTTGGAGGAGTCTGCATCCATTGCTCTTTTTCTTCAGCCACGGTTAACTTGTTAATCCCGGGCAGGTCCCTTCCTTTTGCTTACCTTTATCCATGAGGGACAGATGAAACAACTCTGAAATCCTCAGGTAAAGGCTGACAATCCCTCCCCTGGTGTATTTATTGTCCCGTGCCTTACTGCAGTCCCCGTGCCTTTTTCAAAGTGATGTTAATGCCTGTAAATAGCAGTGTTGTAAAATATGGCTTCTATTCTAACAGTAAAATATGTCTTAATAATGATGGCTGTCTGGCGTATTGATTCCTTTTTATATTAAGCTAATAAAAAAAGTGTATTTATTAAAAAAAAAAAATTAAAAAAATGCAAAGGTATTTGTGCTGTGTACATCTATATTGTGCAAAAGGGGGCAAACAACATTGTTATTAGGCCATTTTCTCTCCAGGTGGAATTCTTCAAACAGAATAGAGGAATTGGGAAATTACTGTATTATGGACATTTGATGTAATTGAAAATCATAGTAAATAAGTATCTTAATTTTTGTTAACACCCTGTCGGATCTCCCTGTCCTTTGGAGTAAATGGCAGAGGAATATACTGGACATTGACAATGAGGACTGGTCTGACATCTAGGACCTGCCATTTAAGTAGTTGGCCTCTGCCAGGGACATTCTGGTTCAATTCAAAATCCATCATAGGGCATACATTACCCTCTACAGACTTTGCAAGTTGAACCCAGCCATAATCCCCCACTTCATCTGTCGAATGGAGACTTCTTTCATGTCTTCTGGATCAGTTCTGGGTGGAGGAGGTGGATGTTATTAGCAAAGTGGCCTTGTCCCACCTCACTCTGGACCCAAATCTGTGTCAGTTCATAGCCCCAACTGTTGCTGAGAGAACCCTCTTGGGCCTCTTACTTAAGTATGGCAGAAAATCGGTTACGATGCATTGGAAGAAAGTGACCCATCCCTCCATCACTTTTTAGAAACGCATTGTCAATTCCAACCTCACCTAATCGTATATGAAAACAGGGATAGAAAGAAAAATTTAGGGGGGCCGCTGGCTGAAAGATCCCTCCACGGTAGAGGATATGAGCTCCTGACACTCCCCTAAGAGCCTGCTATAGTACCCATTTGTTCTATTACTCCTATTTTTCATCATGAGGAAACAAATTGGAGCATATCTTGACATGATGTGGACTGCTATGTGATCCAATTGTTGTTTTTTTGTTATGGCAACCCCTCACTCCCATGCGTGGGTAGCCCACTTGAAGTATGTATGTTATTTATGCATAAAAACCAATTAAACTGATTTATAAATAAAAAGTATCTTAATCATAGAGTACAGGACACAGGCAGAATATTCTTCCACCATGTGTTATAGGCGTGTTCTTTCAGGTGATTGGACACTGGTAAAGCTACAGAGGACATGCCCCTTGGGAATCTCTCCTATAACCTTATCCCACTGTGGTGTCTGAAGATGAGGACTCTTTCTCCTTCACAGAGAAAATCACTCTTGGCTAGTTAATTACATTTTCTTTTGATTCTTTGGTTAAGCCTTCATTGTCTTCTATGCCAGCATAGAACTAGTGTATCTGGATCGGCGCAACCTTGGTGAAACCTTGAGAGCCATATCTTGACCTCATGCTGTGGGGACGGCCTGTAATGTTGCTGTGGGCACTAGAACAAAGGGTCACCTTGCCACTTGGTGCAATCCAATGAGTTCCCAACTGGGTGCTATACAGGTTCAGAGCTATGGTCCAGTCCCAAAAGACCCCTTTCAAGGGTACAGTTGTATGCAAATGTTTAGGAACACTTGACAATTTCCATGATTGTCATTTATAAATATTTGGGTGTTTGGATCAGCAATTTCATTTTGATCTATCAAATAACTAAAGGACACAGTAATATTTCAGTAGTAAAATTGGGTTTATTTGATTAACAGAAAATGCGCAATTCACATCAAAACAAAATTAGACAGGTGCATAAATGTGGGTACCCTTTTTATTTGTCGATTTGAATACATGTAAATACTTGGCATGGATTAATTGGAACACACAATTGGTTTGGTGAGCTCATTAAGACTTGAACTTCATAGACAGGAGCATACAATCATGAGAAAGGGTATTATTTAAGGTGGCTACTTGCAAGTTGTTCTATTTGACTCGCCTCTGAAGAGTGGCAACATGGAAGCCTCAAAACAACTCTTAAATGACGTGAAAACAAAGATTGTTCTACATTATGCTTTAGGGGAAGTCTGCAAAAAGTTATGGCAGAGATATAAGCTGTCAGTGTCCACTGTGAGGAACATAGTGAGGAAATGGAAGACCACAGGCACAGTTCCTGTTAAGGCCAGAAGTGGCAGGCCACAAAAATATTGGAGAGGCAAAGATGGTGTCACTTTGCATCCTTCAAAAATTCAGTGCACTTTGCACAGGAAGAAGCTGTATGGGAGAGTGATGCAAAAGAAGCCTTTCTGCAAACATGCCACAAACGGAGTCGCTTGAGGTATGCAAACGCACATTTGGACAAGCCAGCTTCATTTTGGAATGAGGTGCTGTGGACTGATGAAACAAAGATTGAGTTATTTGGTCATAACAAGGGGCGTTATGCATGGCGGCAAAAGAACACCGTATTCCAACAAAAACACTTGCTACCCACTGTAAAATTTGGTGGAGGTTCCATCATGCTGTGGGGCTGTGTGGCCAGTGCCGGTACTAGGAATCTGGTTAAAGTTGAGGGTCGCATGGATTCCACTCAATATCAGCAGATTCTTGAGAATAATGTTGAAGAGTTGGTCACAAAGTTGAAGTTATGCCGGCGCTGGATATTTCAACAAGACCCAAAACACTGCTCAAAATGTACCCAGGCATTTATGCAGAGGAACAAGTACAATGTTCTGGAATGTCCATCCCAGTCCCCAGACCTGAATATCATTGAACATCTGTGGGGTGATTTGAAGCGAGCTGTCCATGCTCGGCAACCATCAAACCTAACTGAACTGGAGATGTTTTGTAAGGCGGAATGGTCCAAAATACATTCATCCAGAATCCAGACACTCATTACAGGCTATAAGAAGCATATAGAGGCTTTTATTTCTGCTCTACTAAATATTGATGTGATTTTTCTGTTGGGGTGCCCAAATTTATGCACCTGTCTAATTTCGTTTTGATACATATTGCGGATTTCCTATTAATTCAATAAACCTCATTTCACCACTGAAATATTACTGTGTCCTTCAGTTATTTGATAGATCAAAATTAAATTGCTGATTCAAACACCCAAATATTTATAAATGACAATCATGGAAATTGTCAAGGGTTCCTAAACTTTTGCATACAACTGTATGTCCATGTTCATGGGCGAAACTTGGACTTTTACAGTGCAGTGTTGTGGACAGGTAAGAAAGGCCCACCCTGTATCTTGTACCATTACTGTTAAAACAGGTGTTGGATAAAGTGAAGGAGTGAGCGTATTGAGCAAAGGATCACAGATACATTTAAGTGAATGAATTTTCTGGATGCATATCACTGTGCCAAGAAACACGAAGGAGGACTGTTGCACTGGAACTGTTTCATATAATTGGTTGAATTTTATGTTTGTCATATGTAAACTCAGGATTGTTTAAAAATGTACTGAAATAGAGCGCTGTACTATTTATGAACAAATGCCTCATGTAAAGGTAAATAATAACGTACCATCATCCCAGTAATGGTAGAGAAGGGGGAGAGTGGGGGTAAGGGAATAGTAGCTGAAGCTAAGCCCAGGACTACCCACAGTTGGTTTGAGGGGACTATCTCGGTACTGATGAAATACAATGAACATAATAGTATATAAAGTTTATTTATGTAAAAAATATTTCAAAACAAACAATTGTACAGATCAATGATTGGACAAGGTAGACTAGTTTTGCAGGAATTACTGCTTCATCAGGACAGCCAATCTGTAGAATAATTAATGCAAAAAAAAAAAATACAATAAAAACATATAAATTAAGTCAGCAAAAGTATATATTTCAAAAGAAATAATAAAATTAAAATGATTGATAATAGCTTACTCGATGAGTCAATTGATGCGCGGAGGCCGGGTGGCCCAGGGGATTCCCCTCTGCGACAGACAAGGGGATGATTTATCGTGGAAATCTGGGTGTAGACAGAAAGTATACATGTACATATACATGTATATGTGTATATATTTTTATATATATATATATATATATATATATATATATATATATATATATATATATACCAAAGGATACATGGGCTGGCAGGAGAAGGGGGGGAAGTGGATAGGAAAGAGAGGGAGATGGAGAAAGGGCCCTCCCTCCCTTCTGCCAGCCCATGTATCCTTTGGGGTTTTATATAGTGTGTGTGTGTGTGTGTGTGTGTGTGTGTGTGTGTATATATAATATATAATACAGTGCAGAAAATAAGTATTTGAACACCCTGCTATTTTGCAAGTTCTCCCACTTGGAAATCATGGAGGGGTCTGAAATTGTCATCGTAGGTGCATGTCCACTGTGAGAGACATAATCAAAAAAAAAATCCAGAAATCACAATGTATGATTTTTTTAACTATTTATTTGTATGATACAGCTGCAAAGAAGTATTTGAACACCTGAGAAAATCAATGTTAATATTTGGTACAGTAGCCTTTGTTTGCAATTACAGAGGTCAAACGTTTCTTGTAGTTTTTCACCAGGTTTGCACACACTGGAGGAGGGATTTTGGCCCACTCCTCCACACAGATCTTCTCTAGATCAGTCAGGTTTCTGGGCTGTCGCTGAGAAACACGGAGTTTGAGCTCCCTCCAAAGATTCTCTATTGGGTTTAGGTCTGGAGACTGGCTAGGCCACGCCAGAACCTTGATATGCTTCTTACAGAGCCACTCCTTGGTTATCCTGGCTGTGTGCTTCGGGTCATTGTCATGTTGGAAGACCCAGCCTCGACCCATCTTCAAAGCTCTAACTGAGGGAAGGAGGTTGTTGCCCAAAATCTCGCAATACATGGTCCCGGTCATCCTCTCCTTAATACAGTGCAGTCACCCTGTCCCATGTGCAGAAAAACACCCCCAAAGCATGATGCTACCACCCCCATGCTTCACAGTAGGGATGGTGTTCTTGGGATGGTACTCATCATTCTTCTTCCTCCAAACACGGTTAGTGGAATTATGACCAAAAAGTTCTATTTTGGTCTCATCTGACCACATGACTTTCTCCCATGACTCCTCTGGATCATCCAAATGGTCATTGGCAAACTTAAGACGGGCCTTGACATGTGCTGGTTTAAGCAGGGGAACCTTCCGTGCCATGCATGATTTCAAACCATGACGTCTTAGTGTATTACCAACAGTAACCTTGGAAACGGTGGTCCCAGCTCTTTTCAGGTCATTGACCAGCTCTTCCCGTGTAGTCCTGGGCTGATTTCTCACCTTTCTTAGGATCATTGAGACCCCACGAGGTGAGATTTTGCATGGAGCCCCAGTCCGAGGGAGATTGACAGTCATGTTTAGCTTCTTCCATTTTCTAATGATTGCTCCAACAGTGGACCTTTTTTCACCAAGCTGCTTGGCAATTTCCCCGTAGCCCTTTCCAGCCTTGTGGAGGTGTACAATTTTGTCTCTAGTGTCTTTGGACAGCTCTTTGGTCTTGGCCATGTTAGTAGTTGGATTCTTACTGATTGTATGGGGTGGACAGGTGTCTTTATGCAGCTAATGACCTCAAACAGGTGCATCTAATTTAGGATAATAAATGGAGCGGAGGTGGACATTTTAAAGGCAGACTAACAGGTCTTTGAGGGTCAGAATTCTAGCTGATAGACAGGTGTTCAAATACTTCTTTGCAGCTGTATCATACAAATAAATAGTTAAAAAAATCATAAATTGTGATTTCTGGAATTTTTTTTTTGGATTATGTCTCTCACAGTGGACATGCACCTACGATAACAATTTCAGACCCCTCCATGATTTCCAAGTGGGAGAACTTGCAAAATAGCAGGATGTTCAAATACTTATTTTCTGCACTGTATGTATGTACATGTATACTTTCTGTCTACACCCAGATTTCCACGATAAATCATCCCCTTGGCCATCGCGGGGGGAACCCCCTGGGCCGCCCAGCCTTCGCCCACTATCAATTGACTCATCGGGTAAGCTATTATTTTAATTTTATTATTTCTTTTGAAATATATACTTTTGCGGACTTAAAGCGGAGTTCCACCCTTAAAACCACTTTGTTTCATCCCATCCAGCATACTGGCGTCAGCGCCAGTATGCTGTTTTTTTTTTAATCCATGTACTTACTTTATAATGGATCATTTAATTTTGGGCGCACCGCGGTATGTCGCTGCTATAAGGCGTCACGCCTTCCGGAAACAGCCGATTAGCGTTCGGCTCTTCTCGGCGCCTGCGCACGGTCCTAGTTCGGCTTTTTTCGGAGGGCGTGACGCGGCTATATACGGCGCCTGCGCAGTCAGCTTCTGGGTCTGTGCGCAGGCGCCGAGAAGAGCCGAACGCTAATCGGCTGTTTCCGGAAGGCGTGACGCCTTATAGCAGCGACATACCGCGGTGCGCCTGAAATTAAATGATCTATTATAAAGTAAGTACATGGATTAAAAAAAACAAAAAAAAAAACAGCATACTGGCGCTGACGCCAGTATGCTGGATGGGATGAAACAAAGTGGTTTTAAGGGTGGAACTCCGCTTTAATTTATATGTTTTTATTGTATTATTTTTTTGGCATTATTTAGTCTATAGATTGGCTGTCCTGATGAAGCAGTAATTCCCGCGAAACTAATCGACCTTGACCAATCATTGATCTGTTCAATTGTTTGTTTTGCAATTTTTTTACATAAATAAACTTTTTATACTATTATGTTTATTGTATTTCATTAGTACCGAGATAGTCCCCTCAAACCACTGAGTGGGTAGTTCTGGGCTTAGCTTCAGCTACTATTCCCTTATTCCCACTCTCCCCCTTCTCTGCTGTACCATTTATATGTTTTTTTAATGTCTCCGACACACGAGAGGGTGTTAGAAGGTGTTGGCTGCTGTATACTGAGATTTTTAATTGGAGTTTATAGCTTTTTATACAAGTTTATTAGAGCCATCTCCATCCAGAAACTCTTTCAAATCAACCAAAAACTGTCTAGTTAGATCTGCAGAATGGCCTGAACCACATTTTGTCCCAGGAAGACATATGCCAGTACTGCCACAAGACGGACTCAAAGGATTCTACTCAAACCTGTTAATGGTACTAAAGCTGAACGAGAGCATTCATTTTATTCTTTCACATTCCAAAATTTCTTGTGGAATCTGCAAGCTCAGTAAATACCCCTCTGAGACAAGGGGAATGTATTGCTCTATGGACATTCAAGATGCCTATCTACAGTACACATTCCCATTTACCTACCTCATCAGCTCAACCAATCCTCCGATGTCTAGCAGACAACCCCTGGTCTGTTTTTAAACAGGCCGGATCTGCTACTTCTAGGTCTGCTATCCGTCCTGCTTTTCGGTCTCTGGCTTTTCTGCCAGTGGCACCATAGGAAGCTGTCTACTATGGAGTGCACCTGTTGGTTCGATCCCGAGCCAGGCTGTGTATATCTATTGACTACTCTCTGCTCACAGGTTTTTATTGACAAATGCAGGAGTCAATGGCTCCCACTGCTGCCTCTGTGAGCTGAGAGTGTCGCTAATGGTACATTACTGGATGAAGATAGGATAGTGATTAAAGGGTGAGTGGGGAGGGGGGGTACAAATACTGGGACTTTTTTTTTTACCTTAATGCAATCTATGCATTAAGGTGGATAAACATCAGATGCTGCCGCCCCCCCCCCCCCCCCCCGAGCCTCTGTTATACTTACCTGACCCCTCGAAAGTCCCACGCTTGGTCCCGAGATCCTCTTCGCCGCTCAGCCTGGCCGCTGATTGGCTAGAGCGGATGGATTGAGAGCAGCACAGCCATTGGCTGCCGCTGCTGTCAATCACATCCAGTGACACGGCCCGCCGAGGGGCGGGGCCGAGTGATACAGTGAGCGACTATAGCCGATCGCTGTATCACGGGAGCGTGCCCGCAATTACCACCATGCGAGCTCTCTCGCATGTCTGTGGTCAGTACTTGCAGGGGAGGACCAGAGACAGCCACCGAGGGACCCCAGAAGACGTGGATCGGGCCACTCTGTGCAAAACGAACTGCACAGTGGAGGTAAGTATAACATGTTTGTTATCTTAAAGGCCCTTAGATTCACTCTTCCTAGAGAGAACCTTTTTTTTTTTTGTTCAAGGCATGTCTCATATTGTTCCCCCTTGTAGCACCCTGTGCTTCCTTGGGATATCAACTTGGTTCTCTTTCCTGTAAGGCGGCTCTTCTGTCTTATGCATAAGGCCATCCTTTCTCTTGAAAGTGATCTTAGAGTTTCACCTCAGTGAGGAAATTGTCCTCCCATCCTTATGCCCTACTCCTAAGCATGCTGAAGTACTGTATTTATTGGCGTATAACACTCACTTTTTTACCCTGAAAATAAAGGGTAAACTGTGCCTGCGTGTTATACGCAGGGGGCTGCGGAAGGTTTTTCCTGAAACTTCCCTCTTAAAGTTAGGGTGCGTGTTATACCCTGATAAATGCGGTAAATCTTTATACATTGCCTGGATGTAGTCAGAGGTCAGAGCCGATAGGATATACCTCAAGACTACTGCTCGGGACCTTGCAAAAGACACCCTGCTTCAAACTCCATCATTGCACGATGATTTTTTGCAAGAACTTACGTTGTCAATGAGAAAAACCTTAGCCTACGCTTTTATGCGTGCCCAGTTCCACCAGATCAGTGGGCTTTCTAGCACCAAGCTTCTGTAGCACAGTTGTGTAAGCCACCACCTGGTCTTCTGTTCATACTTAGTTTTACATTGGATGTCCACTCTTCTGCTGATTTAGATTTTAGCTGTACGGTTCTTACAACTGCTCTCTGAGGAATAAATCAAATATAACTGGGACCCCAAAGGTAACCCAGAAATAATTTGGAAAAAGGGGGGGTGGGCGGGTGGACTATAGCGGTACTGCGTACAAGAAGGTACAAGGGAACATGGACTGAGGTTAAAAATTACAATTGTTTATTATAATGAACAAGTAGGACACACAGGAACTTTCAGATTTCACAAACAGTATCATTAAATACCAGAATTGCATTACATACAGTGTGCAGAGTTCAACAAAGCAGTCACTTGTAAACACAGAAACCAAACTTCTGTGTTCACAAGTGAATGTGAACTGAGTTCACCAAGTGCAGTAGGACACAATTAGATCATAAAAAACAAACAAACAAAAACAATATTAAAAATGTGACACAGTGCATGCCAAACCAGGTCACCGAGGTGTTAAATCAACCCTAGGCAAGGGGAAGCGGTGAAGAGGGTGTGGTCATGCCCGTTGAATCTCAATCTCGACTAGTTTCGCAACAATAGTTGCTTCATCAGGAGAGGTAGTCTAAAAACAAGAAGGGGGGAGAAAAAGGGGGGGGGGGAAGGGGAAAGGGGAAGAAGGGGGGGAGGGGGGGGAGTGTGTGAACGGGGCGGGGGGGGGAAAGGAAGAATGGATAGGAAAACTGCTCTCTGAGGTTGGGTCTTTTGGTACGGTTAGTACGGTTCACTTTGCCTCATCCTTTCTAGTCATTGCTTGGGAATGTGCCATTGTGTAATTCTCTGCCTGTCCTGTATGATAAAAATAAGAGGACTTTTGACTTGCCTGTCAATCCTATATCTTGGAGTACAATACAAGACACAGGCCACCCTTCCTTCCATTCATTGGTTTCCTCTACATTGCTTGATACAAAACAGAGAAATCGTGACATGGGTTAGAGTTTTAGAGGAGGTGCTGAGGGTTTATATCCTCTAAAGCTTTGCCAGTCCAGTCACCTGAAGGTACACACCTATAACCCATGATGTATAAATGCCTGTGTCCTGTACTGTAGTTTAAAGATATTAAATATATAGATAAGTCAGTATTGTCACTGTGTAAAATAAAACATGTTCAGGCAGCAGGAACCCAAAAGTGAAGGTCACCATAGGGACTTTGCAGGGCTGGATCCTTACACTGGAGCTGCTCAGGTAAGTGTATCTTTACTTGCAGCCTGCCTCATCATCACCTGACACACCAGAATTCATAGCACTTTATAATATGTTCAGTTGTTTTAAAAAGTGTATTAAAAAAAAAAAAAATCAATCACTAAAACTTGTTCTGTCATGTTAATGTATTTTTACAAAGTTATTTTCAATACTGTTATGTGCAGCTTTCTTTACAAAAAAAATACCTGATAATTCTTCCATGAAGGTCCTTGTTCAGG
Organism: Rana kukunoris; assembly: GCA_029574335.1. Taxonomy (NCBI): domain Eukaryota; kingdom Metazoa; phylum Chordata; class Amphibia; order Anura; family Ranidae; genus Rana; species Rana kukunoris. The sequence goes on from CM056052.1 coordinate 130,633,172, forward strand.
CACTGCTGGCTATAGGGTAACAAAGCTCTGTCTCCCAGTGTTGATCATGCATGGTGATCGCAGGGGTTCCTTAGGAGACAAGACGTGATCTGTTCAACACACATTACACAGGCATCATCTCCTGTGACCACGAAAAAACCCACCTTGAGAACTGCCATTAGGCCATCATTGGAATTATCTGCTTGTAGAGATGAAGTGGCTGTGAAGAAGCTTTGTGAGATCAGTAGCACTGAGATGCAACAAACGATAATAAAAGGTGAAAAATATTTTTTAAAAAATGACACCGTGCTTTAGAAAACTAAAGGTGAATCATTTAGGGTTTACATGTACTTTATTGGCAACATAAAGATTAATACAGGTTTGCAAAATGTTTATATATATATATTTATTATTAGATAATTTTACAAAATATGAGAATCGTAATAAAATCAATAACGACAGCAATAATGCAGTAAAAAAAAAAAAAAAAAAATGACATTGTTACATTACGCCATCAATACCTCGTCCAGCGGTCTGATTGTGCACAAAACCAGTTGTAAAGTATGCATTTATAATTGTTTTGAAGTAACATTACATGAAAGGATCACATTTTTCCATGTTAGAACATGAAACGAAGACCTAAGTAGTAGGGTACATAGAATAAATCAAATATAACTGGGACCCCAAAGGTAACCCAGAAATAATTTGGAAAAAGGGGGGGTGGGCGGGTGGACTATAGCGGTACTGCGTACAAGAAGGTACAAGGGAACATGGACTGAGGTAAAAAATTACAATTGTTTATTATAATGAACAAGTAGGACACACGTTATTAGATCATAAAAAACAAACATTTAGGATGATGGTACTTTTATGCTTGTTTACTTTTGTGTTTACTCCAAGAGGCTTTAATTTAATCAATTAGTAGGGTACATATTGGGGTGAAAATATAGTAAAAAAACAATAAAAACACTGGGTGGGGGGGGGGGGGGTTGTAAGGTTACATATAGAATAGCATACAAGGGATGGAAGAGAGAAGGAAAGGAAAAGAGAGAACAACAAAAGTACAAGGAGCGGTATAGAAAGGGGATACAGTTTCCTCAGCACAGCTGTGGCAGGTATTCACAAATTTTGACATGAACTGCTTCCTGAAGTGGGACTGAAGAAATTGCTGAGAAACAAGGGTAGTATTCCTGTGTAAACTGAAAATGATTCCAATAGACCTGTGTTTTTTAATGCTACTCCTCTCTTCATTTGAAAGCTGCTGTAAGACTTTCCCTACGCTGTGTCTTGCTGACAACTGATATCCACTGTCCTACTGAAGGAGGTTAAGTATACTTCCATACTTGAAGGATACAGACCCTCGCTGTATTCACCATTTTTTATAGCAATTCTTAGGAAAGTGAGAAGTAGTAAAAAAGACTTCTGGGTGGCTTCCCATAAGAACATCTTTGCGTTTAATCACAATTCTTTGGATATCCTCCCAAAACAGTCTGATCAGCAGGCAATCCCAGAAGATCTGCAGTAAGGTCCCCCTGTTGTTTTGGCACTGCTAACACGTGGAAGGGGTGGCTGGGAACATCTTATTCAGAAGAGAAGGTACTCTATTCCAACTGTTCAAGAGTTTGTAGCCAGTCTCCTAGAACCTACTGGAAATGGTTGACCTATGGGCAAAGAATAAAAGGTTATCTTATTGTTCAGACATCAGAGTAAGGGCAAGATCCTCTTCCCATTTGCTGACAAGGAAGGAATAAACCCTTCACAAGAACAAGAAATTAGGTCATAAGATATAGAGAATGCAAGTCATAACAGTGAAATGTCTAAACAGTGGGTCAAAATGAGAATGTGTCATCCAGATGACTGTTTGAGGCTTAATAGTAAATAGAAAATGATTCATTTGTAAAGCTTGCTAGAATTTAAGTGAGGGATCTAGCATTTCTTGTATGTCCGAGATAGACATCAACTTGCCACCATGTAAAGGAAACCCTAAATTCTTTTGATACCAGAAAGGGTCTAAACAGGGGTCCATGGCCCCAGCGAGAAAGCCTTGGTACTTATAACAGGTGTCCTATCAGAAATATGCAGTAAAGATAGAGAATACAACCAGATTTTGCAAGTACTGTATTTCCTATCAGTAAATAGAATTTGACGGTGGTCAGTACGTTACGTAGATGTATTCAAAAAGAGTCCAGCATAAACAAAACCTATAATACACATCAGGAGGAAATTTGGCATTTTCTAACTTCTAATTTTAGGACTTTAGATTGAAATAAGACTGCAAGTTTGCCACTTACCATGGGATGTAAATCGGAGAATGGCAGTTAAATCCTGATGTTAGCAATGCTTACAATTATTTTCACTAATCTGGGGGGATGTATGTTATTCGATAAGTAAGTGGGCTCAATCACTGCATGCCTTCCACAGTAAACAACTTACTGTCACGCTCACCAGTAATAAGTATGGGCGATGTTCCATGGACTTGCCATTGATGATTAGCTGTTGGTAAACTCTGTATATGTAATCCAGATGGTCCTACAAATATTATTTTTTTATCATGCATTTGGTATTATCACTTTCCTGTAAAAACATTATACACCAGTCCAACTTTGCACTCATTCTTGGCATTGATATGTCATGTAAAGACCAGTGAACAGAACCAGAGTTAAATGGGTTGTAAAGGCAGAAGGTTTGTTTTATCTTAATGCACTCTAGCAAGCTGCTTGCTGTGGGGGCGCCTAACAGAGAGGGCCCAGGAGCAGCGAAGAGGGACCCAGGAAGGAGAGGATCCAGGCTGTTCTGTGCAAAAACACTGCAACAGAGGAAGCAAGTATAACATGTTTTTTTTTTTTTTTATGAGATTTGGTAACCGGTCGCAGGCCACAATGAGCAAAGCGGGCGAATGACAGATTTGTGTTCGTTCTGCATATGCAAATCGGACACGGACACAGCCCCCTCTACTCTATGGGCCCTTCTATCTGATCCTATCTGATCCGCCCAGACGGAAGGAGATAGATCCCCTTCTTTTTTTTCTTAGCAGGTCAGATTGAAGGTAAAGCGTGTAAATGGACATAAATCTGTTTACATCTCCATAGAAGTGAATGGAGGGTCCATTCTTCAGGTGGACCCTATCGGACCGATCATGTAGGAAGGGCATACGGCTGCTTTCACACGAATGCGCTGCTGTTTATCCGCACCGCAGTACACCTGTGGCTTTGCTGTAGGTTAACTGCATTTTGCCTTAGACTTTTATTGTATCTTGCAGGTGTGGTGCACTTTCTGAAAGCTCACCAAGCCCCCCGCAGGTAATAGAAGTCTATGGCTCGCTGCAGATAACCGTAAACTGTGGTGCACCTCCGGTTCAGTTTGAAAACGACCTAGTAAGAAGAGATATGCCCATATATTACACTGTTTTTATAATATGAACTGACCTTTAAAAATAATCTTCTATTCAGGAATCTTTCTTGGTATAGGTATTGCCGGCTGTTGCTGTTCCAGGCAAAGTGCGATTGGTATCACTCCGCTCTAGCGCTGGCTGCATTCAGAACACACAATGCTCTAGGATGGTGGGTTGGGAACCCGCGATCTGGGCTTACCGACCCACCACCTCAAAGCAGGAGGTCGTGGGCCACATCAGAGGGCTCCGTGAGCCAGTGGTTGGGCACCCCTGCTGTATGGTGACCCTTAAAGCCTTGTACACACGGTCAGATTATTGGACAAATTTTCTTCCATTTTTTGTTGGATGCTAGTCTCAAATTGAAAGTGAAGAGGGTAATCAGAAAATTTTCGGACAACGTAATTCAACGTCGAAGTTACATAATGTGTTGAATTGTTTTGTATGTGTTCTTTTATTTCTGAGCATGCCTAGTCTTGCTCTTCAGATTATTATTTTTTTTTGCAGAAAATTTTCTGTACTAATGAAAAGAAAATCAGACGTTGTCACATCAGACAAAAAATTTTGAGTCTGCACATCCAGTTTTTGTCTGATGAAAATTTGTAATCGAATGTCAAAAGCAGCATACTAACGATCAGAAAATCGGCATATTGTTCATCGGATGAAATTTAACTTCAGATTTCAGATTTAAACCCCATACACACTATTAGATTTTCTGAAGATTTTTGTCTTCAGATTTACCAAAACCATATAATATGAGGTCAAACCTTAAGGCCCCTTTCACACTGGGCGCGGGAGGTGCGCTGGCGGTACACCGTAGTTTTTGCTGCGATATTCGTCATCTAGCAGTGCAGTTTTAACCCCCGCTAGCGGCTGAGAAAGGGTTTGCAGCAGTTTGCGAGCGGTGTAGCCGCATTGTCATATTGATTTTAATGGGCAGAAGCGGTAAAGGAGCAGTAAACACACCGCTCCAAAGATGTGGCTAGCAGGACTTTTGGAGCGGTCCTGCTAGCGCACAGGGCAGGATTTTTTCAGATGTTATTTAGGAGCTGATTGTAGCGCTAAAACGCCTTGGTGTGAAAGAGGCCTAAGAGTTTTAATTTGTAAGCAATCAGGCAGGCCCATGCACTACATGTTTTTTGTAAATCTGAAGACAAAAATCTGCAGAAAATCTAATAGTGTGTATGGGTCTTTAGGCCTGATATCAGGCAAGATGATAGCAGGTTTGTAGTCCAGTCTGTATGATATAATTGTTCAGCCAGTTTGCCAATTTTCCTGTTTGTTAGAAGGACAAGAGAAAACCCACATAACTAGTGGCTTGGATGTGTTTGTACACAAGTGCGAACCGCCTGAGCTATCCTGCGGGGAAGCTGTCAAAGCCAACAGCCAATCATAGGGGGTGGAGGCATTCCCCGTCCTGCAGCCACATGTATACATGCTATTTGTATACCTTCCAAACAAGTGACATTATTATGCAATTGAAAAGTCATTATGTTTTAATTATATTGAAGCAGGTTGTGTGGAAAAACAGATGGCAGTTCATACACACACAAGTTAGTTGGTGGCAATCCTTCCTCATGCAGTTCATTTGTAAATTAAAGCTAAAACAGCTTTCCTAACCTTAAGGCTTCTTTAGTCTGAGTGAAACCTGAGCCATAGGCAACATACATACGAGAGTTTGTGTTTGGCCGCCGGGAAGAATTGGTCAATTTTTTACCAGTGGTTGTAACACTGTTGCACGTACCTGTAGGTGTCACTGGTGGCTGTCCGATTTGTATTCTGTTACATGCAAATCCTGATTCCTGACTCTGGACACGGCCACTCTGCACCCAGGATCGGCATTTCTGCAGAGTTTTGGCCGCACAAAAACTGGGCACAAAAAAAAAGCTGGTTTGTATGCAGCCATAGCAGAAACTGTTGCTGCCTCTGAACACCGTAAATTATCTGCATACAATCCCCTATGTGAATGTAACCTAAGCAATCCTATAAGGGATGCGTTGCTGCTTAGGTGACTTAACCACTTAAGCCCAGACCATTTGGCTGGCCAAAGACTAGGCCACTTTTTGAGATTCAGCACTGCGTTGCTTTAACTGACAATTGCGCGGTCCTGCGACGTGGCTCCCAAACAAAATTGGCGTCCTTTTTTCCCCACAAATAGAGCTTTCTTTTGGTGGTATTTGATGACCTCTGCGGTTTTTATTTTTTGCGCTATAAACAAAAATATAGCGTCAATTTTGAAAAAAAACAATATATTTTACTTTTTGCTATAATAAATATCCCCAAATATATTAAAAAAAAAACATTTTTTTTCCTCAGTTTAGGCCGATACGTATTCTTCTACAAAATTTTAGTAAAAAAATTTGCAATATGCATTTATTGATTGGTTTTGCACAAAAGTTATAGCGTCTACAAAATAGGGGATAGTTTTATGGCATTTTTATTAATATATAATTTTTTTTTACTAATAATGGCGGCGATATGCGATTTGTATCGTGACTACGACATTACGGCGGACACATCAGACACTGTTGACGCCATTGGGACCATTGTCATTGATACAGCGATCAGTGCTATAAAAATACACGGATTACTGTAAAAATGACACTGGAAGTGAAGGGGTTAACTGTGTCCTAGGGAGTGCTTCTAACTGTAGGGGGATAGGCTGTGTGTAAAACAACGCTAATCACTGCTCCCCATTACAGGGAGCGGTGATCAGTGTCCTGTGACTAAGAAGAATGGGGAAATGCTTGTTTACATCAGCATTCTTCCTCTCTGTGAGACGATCCTATCCCTGAGACGATCGCGGGTATCCCCACGGACATCGAGTTGTACGCCCATATTCCTAGCCGAGCCATTGTGCCAACGTATATAGTCGTGTGCTGGTCGGCAAGTGGTTAAGTTGTGTAAACCGCTGTCATTCAGCACAGGTATAACATCAAGCACATGTGGTCAAACACAAGGCCCACAGGCCGAATACGGCCCTTGCACAATTCCTGCAGCTGCAGCAAACCACACATTTCCGCCTCCACCTTGTCTCAGCAGCAAAGAGAACAGAACTCTACCAGATCCTACGCTTCTCTGTGCAGTGTCGGCACCAACTTCTTGTCCACCTGCCCTGGTCTCAGCATTCAGCAGACTCAGGCAGCTGACTCCAGGCCTCCTCTGGTCCTCCTTCAGACCCTGTACTTTCTGCTTCCCAGCTTTGCCGCCAGCTTCTTCCCAGCCGCAGCACAAGGTAAGGGTGGTGCACTGTGATGTAAGGGATAGTGGGGACTCTTGGCTTCTTATGGTAGGGGGACTTTTGACATCTGATGCAAATGGGATTTGTGTACTCTGGACATCTAGTCTTACAGATACAACTGGTCCTTTGAGGGCAACCTTAATGTTGATGCGGCCCAAAATGCTATTGAGTTTGGCACCCCTGACATAAAGCTTCACATGTAAAAAAAAAGAGGTGACCTGCTGGCTGGATTGAGAATGGAGGATTTACATATTCTTAAAAAGACTAGGTTGGTTTAGACAGGGTGGGATTGAGGTGTTGAATTGCATTACAAAAAGGCAGCCGGTGTGCAATAGGGCTCTCTCACACCAGCCGCTGCATAATAACTCAGCGGCTGGTGTGTGGAGCAGTGGAGGGGAGATCAGCGCTGTGATGAGCTCAGAAGATCGCACTGTTTTTTTTTTTTTTTTCAAACAAACTTTGAGATGTCACGCAGATATCTCATAAAGTTCAATTGCCTGTGTGCGGTACGTAGCATTGGTTTACCTCACAACGGTGCTGCACTAAATTTTTTTTAGTGCTTTCAGTACTTTTATTCAGCCCACCATGCCTGCACAGCACTGCAACACATTGGTGTGTACTGGGCACATAAGAGACAAGGCATTTTGTCCATGTGGTGGAACTGCTGGAATAGCCGCCCAATGCAGTCCCACTGCATGTGGTGTGAATATATTCTAAGGCTGGATTCACATCTAGGCATTCTTATTGCTTTTTGCATGTTCCACATTTGCACTACAGAACGTGTTCCATAGAAAACCATGTTAAATGGATGGTAGTAAAAAATGTAAAAAGCACTAAAAATTCATAGGTGTGAATCCAGCCTTAGGACTGTTTATTTATTTTTTTACAATTTTAATGAAATGTCATAAAATCACAACCTTAAACGCCATAGCACATTGCGATGTGCTGCCCAAAAATGCAACCCGTACTTTTTTTTCAGTGCATGCCAATAAAGGCAAATTTACCTTACATTCACTGCAGGCAAATCTTGGTGCATGTGTTTTAAAGGGACGTGATTGATTCATCACTGGTGAATGCTTATTTAATGGCTTTAACAACACAATTCAAAAAATACAGCCAAAAAACAAACAAACAAAAAAAAAAAGTCAGCTCTAGTTAATCTTATTAAGCCCTGGTTCACACTGGGCTGCGGGAGTGAAGCAGTGCGAGTTCAGCTGAACTCGCACGATTTCACTCCCGCCCGGCAGTCCCGATTTCAAAGACATCTGTGCAGGTTTCTGCACAGATGTCAATGTAAATCGCAGGCTGAAATCGCAAAAAGTAGTACAGAGACTACTTTTTGAAATCGGAGCAATGCCGCAGATGCAGCGTCGCGCCGATTAGGACAGTGCCATTGCCGGCAATTTGCGGCAAAATCCGCCGTTTTGACATGCCAAATCGCATGTCAAAACACACCAGTGTGAACCAGGGCTAAAGAGGAGTTCCACCCTAAAAAATGTTTTTTTTTTAATCCCCTCCCCCTTACATGCCACATTTGGCATGTAATTTTTTTTGGGGGGGGAGTGGGGGCTTCAGTAGGAGTGGGACTTCCTGTCCCACTTCCGCCGAGGGGCTGGTTAGGCGATTAAGCCTTAATCGTCTACACTCTACACCAGCCCCTCCCTGTAGGCGATCACATGGGACACTGTCAGGTCCCATGCGATCACCTCTCCAATCAGTGGCGAGCCGCGCACGCATGCGCAGTGGGTGCCCGGCCGTGAAGCCGAAGGCTGTCACGGCTGGGTGCCCACAGTCGAGATGGAGACGCCGGCTGGGGAGGGGGGGGGAGAGGAGCGGACCCCCCGGTGTGTGTGTGTGTTTATTAAAAGCCAGCAGCTACACTTTTTGTAGCTGCCGACTTTTAATAAACACAATTTTGGCTGGAACACCCCTTTAAGATTACAAACAATAACTACAGGTCCTCCAAAACACATTGTGCAGCTTCCAGTGAGGCGGAACTCTTAAGCGAGGTTCGTGTTTCCCCGGAAGTGCTGTATATGTCGGTGCACAGGATAGGTGAGACTGGCTGTGTAGGACAGAATTAAGGTTCGGTCAGGAAAGTGATAATGGTGAGTGATTGTACTGTGTGCAGACACACCGGATAGTCTGTATACCGCCCGTTATCAGAGGCTCCCTATACAACCAGGGATATCTGTACGAGCTTCCCCTCATTGGAGGACTACGAGTCCCAGAATGCACTGCGACCAGAACCTCCTTCACTGAGCCTGCTGTGCATGGAAGTGGTCCAGACTACAAACTCTTCCATACAGCCTGGATTATTGTGCACTACTAGCTCGAAGCTGCTCATACGTTTCCATACATCGTGCACACAATTGCTGCCTAATATTTCTTAGCTTCTTTAATGGTTTATTGTCCCAGCAAATGAGTTTCTCCAAGAATGGGGTCTTCCACAGTGAATAGGGGGACCTGCCTGTATAGGTGTGGGTGGGGTTAGCTGATGCAGTCAATATCACTGGGTATTGCAGGATGCTGGAGCAACCAGTGGATGGCGCCACAAGTGATGGAAGAAATATATTGGCAGTGCACCCAATTCTTGTGATCGCCTTTTATTAGCATTATTTAGCAGTGCCACGCAAGAACTGCAACGTTTCTGAACCTTAGTTCATTAGCTGCCTGCCGGGGTGCATCTGAGGAGTGGACTGTAAACTGGGGACCATATGCTGCACAGCCTATCTGCACCATCAGGAGATCTGGAGAAGACTGTTGGAGTCTAACTGCTCAGCAGCAGGGAAACTGTCTGATGATCTCCACTGAGCAGGCAGATGACAGGTCTGTTTTCACTTCACTATGCAGAGTGGACACAGACACATCCCGCTCTTCCTCTTTGGGCAGTCAGATGTAAACAGAACACCTGTCTGTTTACACCTGACTTCTATCTGATTGGATCTTCTAGACGGATGGAGAACAAATCCCCATCCGTCTGTTTTTTGGCAGATAGAATTGCATGTCGGTGGGTGTAAACTCACGCATGTCCATTGACACCTGCCGCTTAAAGCGGAGTTCCACCCAAAATTGGAACTTCCGCTCAACCCACTCCCCTCCCCCTTACATGCCACATTTGGCATGTAATTTTTTTGGGGGGTGGAGTGGGACTTTCTGTCCCACTTCCTGCTTCCGCCGAGGGGCTGGTTAGGCGATTAAGCTTAATCGCCTACAGCAGCCCCTCCCTGTAGGCGATCGCATGGGACACATGACGGGTCCCATGCGATCGCCTGTCCAATCAGCGGCGGGCCGCTCCCGCATGCGCAGTTCTGCTCGCGCATGCGCAGTTGGTGCCCGGCCGTGAAGCCGAAGGCTGTCACGGCCGGGTGCCCACAGTTGTAATGAGGACGCCAGCCAGGGAGGGGGGGAAAGAAGCGGAGCCCCGGTCGGCGCGTCGCTGGAACACTGGAGCAGGTAAGTGAGTGTTTATTAAAAGCCAGCAGCTACACTTTATGTAGCTGCTGACTTTTAATAAACGCTAACATTGGCTGGAACACCCCTTTAATAGAGGAGACTGGAGCCCACCTGAAAAACTGACAGACGGGCCCGATCAGTCCACTAGTGCGAAAGGGGCCTAAGACTCGGCTCCTGGGCCCTTCCAAGTGCCCTCACCTTTGCTATATGTGCGGTAATGCCGTGTTCTTCCCAAACAGTACCAGTCAGTATCCTTCTTGTACTAGACTCCTTAGGGTTGATTTATTAAATCATGAAAATGCAAAATCTGGTGCCACTTTGCATGGTAGCCAGCCAGCTTCTATCTTCAGCTTGTTCAATTAAGCTTTGACAACAAATCCTGGAAGCTGATTGTTTTTTTATGCAGAGCTGCACCAGATTTTGCACTCTCCACTTTTAGTAAATCAACCCCATTGTGTACTCATCTGTATTCCTGTGTGCCTGGGACCTTGGTGCACCTTAGTGTTCCTGTAAGCTCAGCATCTCACTGCTGCTAAGGTACTTCTGTATGTCTGTCTGTCTTCCTGTGAGCGCTGCACCCCAGGGCAGTAAGGGTACTTTCATTAACGCACCGATTATTTTTGGGCCGCTAGCAGGGCAGTTTTTACTCAAAAAAAGGGTAAAAACTCTTTAGGTTCATACTTCTTTTTTAATAGTTTGACAGTTCAGTTGAGAGCACAAGCAACTGGGACAGTTATTATTCACAGCATGCCTTGAATGTTACTGTTTTGGGAAACCATTAAATCAGCAAGTTTAGGTTCACTTTAAAGTGATGAGTTTAGTTCCGTTTTTTAATTTGACATTTTTAGTGACCCCAAAATTTATAGAACTTTGAGTATATGCCAATCGACTTTCTTTTACTTCCCCACCTATTTCCTCTTTGGCTACCAAGAGTGAAGAACAATACCTAGGTCTTCAGGTATTGTGGACCATGTGACCACCAGGCAACCTGGTGCTATCTCATGGGAATGGAAGCAATACTGTGAATCATTTGAGGTAGACGTTTGGGCATTTTAACCAGCAAAATGTCTGAAACAATAATTGAAATAACTACCAAATTTAGGTTACTTTTATGTTACTTTTCAAATACCAAAGTATGAGCAATGGCAACCTGGATTTGTCCAAAGATTGCACTGGCCATAATTTGGAGTATTTAAAGTTTTTTATGTTGGTTGTAAAGGTTGATTTTGCTGGCCACCTGCACCATAGCAACCAACAATGCTGTGCTGGACAGCTGCCTGTGTCTTGGCAACCAGTGAAGCTGGATCACTAGGTAGTGGATCGTGCTTAGGCTGCTTGATGAGACTGAGAGGATGAAAGGGGGGGAAACAGACAGAGATCCCGACAGGTGTGCTAACTGAACAGGGGGCGGTGGCATCTAAGCTCCACATTAGTAATGTCCAGATATCAGGGTTCAGGCAGGGGAGGAGCAGAGAAGCTGGAAAACAAGGAATATATTTCTTATTTTTTTCATGCTTATTGATTTTTTTCTTTATTTTTGCACCCATTAATTTGCAGGTTGATTTTTGTACATTGAATGTTCTATTTGCCCTTAGTATTCTTTTTATAGTTGGGCTTTGCATTTTTTGCTTACAGTGTATATGGACCGATTGTTCATTTTTTTTAACAGAGCTGTTTGTTGTCCATAGCCTGGGCACAGGTGTAGTTTTTAAGGATTTATGTATGCATTGATTTTATTTTGCCTACTGTTTAGGAGAGAGTTTTTTTTTTTTTGTGTAATAATGATCATGTACATTGCAATGTTACTCCTGGCAGTGTTTCTGTTTCTTTAGAGGGTTGCCCATCACTGAATTTGTGGATGAAAATCTTCATTGCAAATCCCCATCTCCTATAAGTGACGCTTTTTCTGATGTTATGCAACACACACTTTTTAACACAGAAAATTTCATCAGCATATAGGTGGTAAGTCATTTACATTTTACCAGATATAAATTCTTCAGTTTTTTTTTTCTTCTTTTCTCTTGTAAAAATACAATGCAACAATTATTATTATACAGGATTTATATAGCGCCAACAGTTTACGCAGCGCTTTACAAAAGGGAGATAACATTTATAATAAAATACAAGAGGATTAAGTGGGCCCTGCTCAGAAGAGCTTACACTCTAATAGGGTGGGGCAGATGGTACAAAAAGTTGTAACTGTGGGGAATGAGCTGATGAAAGTGGTAACAATACAATACAAAATTAACCCTCTTCACCCTTTAAAGTTTTTAGCAGCAATAACTTTAACCACTTCACGACCGCCGCACGCCTATTTACGTCCATAGAAGGGCACGTACAGGCAGATGGGCGATCGGGACCCCCTCCGCTGCGTGCGGTGGTCGGCTTACCTGCGGGAGCGATCCGTCTTGAGGCAGCAGTTCAAATCTGTCCGCACCCTCGTGATCGCTCCCAGCCAATCCCGTGCGCCGCCGCCGTGTCACTTCCTCTGCCTGTAAAATGTAAACATAGGCAGAGGAAGTGATGCAGCTCTCATCTCGGCGGTATTTTCAAACCGCCGAGATGAGAGAAGAGTCACAGTAAGTCGCACCAACAGCACACTGACACCACACACATAGGCACATTTAACCCCTTCAGATCACCCCCCCCCACCCCCCTGTCACTGAATGCAGTGATCATATATGTACTGATCACTGCATTTAGTGTCAGTGTGACAGGCAGTTAGTGTTAGGTTCAGGGTAGCCCCGTACCCCCCCCCCCTAAATAAAGTTTTAACCCCTTGATCACCGCCCTAGTTAACCCTTTCACTCCCTATTGCCAGTGTCACTAAGCGATCATTTTTCTGATCGCTCTATTAGTGTCACTGTTGCTGCTAGGTAGCTAAAAAAAAATTATTGCGATTTTTTTTTTTTTTTTTTTTTTTTTTTTTTTTTTTTTTTTTTTTTACTAGAGACATGTGGCTGAATAAAATTTGGTCTAAATGTTTGACTTAATTTTAGTTTATTCAATTTTTCTTACAACAAAAATTAAAAAATATTGTTTTTTTTTCAAAAATTACACTCTATTTTTGTTTATAGCGCAAAAACTAAAAATCGCAGAAGTGATCAAATACCACCAAAAGAAAGCTCTATTTGTGGGAAGAAAAGGATGTAATTTTGTTTGGGAGCCACGTCGCACGACCGCACAATTGTCTGTTAAACCGACGCAGTGCCGAATTGTAAAAACGCCTCTGGGCATTTAGCAGCATATTGGTCCGGGGCTTAAGTGGTTAAATCAATATTAAAATTGAAATGAGAGAGAAAATGCTGACAGGCATAGTTTTTATAACCAGAGATACCCTAGTGGTCTCTTCTGTTATAAATGCCTTTTTTGACCTGTCAGTTGTAATGTAATCTGAGCCGCTCATGCTCTGGAGGGCTTTGCTTGACAGGTAAGTTGGCCATAATGTGCTAATATTTGGTGCATAATAGCATACTATGGCATAAATCGCCCAGAGGTCCTATTAATTAAAAAAAATAAAACGCAAAGTTTAATATTGCTTTAAGTGTTTTGGTATATGATGCATCATGTTTTGGTAAATACACATTATATGATGCATATCTGAGGTAATCCCAATGGGAACATCCTACATTTTCTTCTCTTCCTCCTGCATTGTCACACTTTGATGCATTGCTGATTGTCACTGTTTACCTCTCCTCACTACAGTAATTACACCACTTTGGTAATGTTGTATATTTTACAGTTGTTTTAATAGCGGAGTATGGCTAAAGCTTTTTTTTTTTGGCCATACTTTACTTGTGGTTAACAGGAGTGCAGTTACTTTTGCTCTCCTGTGACCCAGAGTTAGCCGACAGGTAGTTAAACCCTGAATATGAAGATGGAAGGATCCTGAAGATAATGTTGGTATCCATTCAGATTCCTGATCAGCAGCTGGCTCAGCCTCTTAGCATGCCACTAAGAGGCTAAGATGTAGATTGGATGGCAGAGCTGCATCAAGTCTAGTACACGCAGGCCAAATGTCGGGCGGCATTCGGACGGTGTGTACTGCAGAGCCGGTCAGACAGAAGCTGGCCATTCGGCCGGCTTCTGTCGATGGGGCAATACTGAAAAAGGTCTACCAATTGGCTCCCAATCAATGCTCTTCACTGACCGGAGTGTTTTGGCAGGAGGTCGTCCCCCTGTCAGAACACAATGGCACAGCAGGGGAGATCGCTGTACTTACGTTGGATTGTTGGAACAGCGACTTCCCCGGGAGCTGTCGGTTTGTTTTCCCTTCAGCCCTGCTGGATTGAATGAAAAAAAAAAAACTATTAATATATACTAGGCTTAAAGAGGAGCTCCATGCTCCTTCAGAAAAAATTAAGTCAGCAGCTACAATACTGTAGCTGCTGACTTTTAATATTTGGATGCTTACCTGTCCAGAAATCCAGCTGTGTCCTCACCCCTAGCCGATTTTTCAATAGGCTATTGGGTGCTGCAACGCCATCTCCACTAAGGGAAACCGGCAGTGAAGCCTCGCGGCTTCACCGACCAAACGCCCTACTGAGCATGCGTCATGGATCAGAGCTAATCCAAGTGCTACATGCATTTGGTCCCCTGGGGGGTTCAACAACTATTTTGCATGTTTATAGTAATATTTTTTCTTTAAAATGTTTACAGGAGACTGACCCTGCTTCAAAAGGTTGCAGTGTTTGCATTTTTTTTCTCCCCAGAGTGATTTTAGTGAATTTTTATGAAGTAGACTATGCATATTTTTTTTCATTATAAATGTGTTTGTTTTTTTTGTTTTTATTGCAGTATCCGCTCCATAGTGGATCATGTTCTGGGAGGTGCCATACTTGATACTGAGAAGACTGAGAGCACAGCGTGAACAGTTAGAAGAAGAAGAAGAAAAAGAAGATGATAATCATTATGAGTCACCACCACGTCAGAAAAGAGCCGTTAAAAATAACATTAATACTAGAAGACAGTTTTTAAGAAGACGGAGGCGAAGAAGAATCTTTCCTGCCAGAATAAATCTCTCTGAGATTGATGAGCGTGATATTCAAGAACGCTATCATCTTGGTTCAGATTTTATAATGTCCCTCTATGAACTCATAAAGAAAGACCTAATCTCTACTACAAAGAGAAGTAATGCGGTTCCCGGTATGGTGAAATTGCTTTGTGCCCTCCATTACTTCACCAGTGGTTCCTTACAAAGCACTGTAGCAGAGGCCGGCGGTATAACCCAAAGCACGTTCAGCCGTGCTCTCTCTGAGGTTATATCTGCAGTCTTGAAGCTGCAAGATCAGTTTATAACCTTTCCCAAAAACACAGGAGGACAGAAACTGAATATGGCAGGATTCCGCTGCATCGATGGCTTTCCAAATGTTCTGGGTGTGCTGGGCTGTACACACATTGCAATCTCTCCCCCCTCAGAAATGGAACAAATGTATCGTAATAATAAGCACTACCATTCCATCAATGTACAGCTTGTCTGTGCTCCAGATATGAGGATCCTGGATGTGGTATCACAGTTTCCTGGATCAACACACAACGCAAATCTCCTGAAGCAATCCAAGATACATGAAAGATTTGAGAACGAGGAATTTAATGACTGGCTTTTGGGTACATGTGTTATAATTCTTGTTTGATATTGTAGATTTTACAAATATTCATGGACCGAATTTTATTTATTTATAAATCTCAAAATGTAAATGCCTTTCCGAGCGTCTGTTTCCCCGTCGGAGCCTTTCAGCACATCTGTGTCCCCGTCGGAGCCATTCCTCAGGTCTCTGTCAGAGCCTCCCCCACATCTGTGTCCCTCATCCTGAATACCCCCCCCCCAGGTACTCCTTCCAGCCTGATCACCTCCACCCCAGATATCCCCAGTCTGATCACGCCCCCATATCTCTCCACTCTGGACACACCCCTCCACCATCACACACACTTTTGGGTTTTCCAGTCCTGCAGATAGTTCCTCTCAGTCCTGCAGCTCCTTTTCCAGATGTCAGTGGAGGAATCTGAAGCACACCAGGGTGGGTTAGCTGTCACTGGGGGAGGCATGACAAGACCTCCATCCAAATCTCTGGTGGCGGGGGCAGCTGCACAGAGCAGGGAGCCTCCTCCACCCCAACCTGCTTCTTTGATGGCACCCCCACCTAAATCCAGAATGTACAGCCAAGCCTGCACATCTTTGCTTCCTGACAGCAGGGTTTGCCTTCTTTCTGCATGCATGGCAATCCGCCCTTTTCTGCCTCATTCGATCTACTCTGACAGCGGCACATACACATCGCCCCGCTTGCCTTCTGCTCTGTCAAACTGCCTGAAACTCTCAGGGGAAAGGTTGAAGCAAGTGGTCTCTGAATGAACCGCTGCCTGTGGGCCTGGGTTTGGAGACCCCTGATTTAAACAATCACCATTTATTACATTTAAAAATAATGACCATAATTGTACTAATGGTATTGTGTAGCAACATCACAGACACAGCAAGGGTGTAATGTGTACATGTCCTTAAAGGAAGCTAGTGCAAAGAGAAATTGGGAGGCTGCCGAGACCACCTCCTCACATTGCTAGTACACATTGAGATGACACAAGTATGCAAATCGGGAAAGTCACAGTGACTCTGATGGCATTAACCACTTAAGACCCGGACCAATATCCAGGTAAAGTACCCAAGGTGTTTTTTCAATTTGGCACTGCGCTGCTTTACCTGGTAATTGCGCGGTCATGCAATGTTGTACCAAAATGAAATTTGTGTCCTTTTCTTCCCACAAATAGAGCTTTCTTTTGATGATATTTGATTGCCTCTGCAAATTTTTATTTTTATATTTTATAAATGGAAAAAGACCGAAATTTTTGAATACATTTTTTTTCTACTTTTTGTTAGAAGAAAAATCGAATAAATTAAGTTTTAGTCAAACATTTAGGTCAAAATTTTTTTTTATTTTTTTGTCCCAAGTGATTGAATAATGACAAAAAAAAAAAAAACAATTTACAAAAAGTTGTCACTAAATGATATAATGCTCACACATGCCATGGTTATATGTGGAACTGCACCCCACAATACATTCTGCTGCTTCTCCTGAGTACAGGGATACCACATGTGTGGGACTTTTTGGGAGCCTAGCCGCGTATGGGGCCCCAAAACCAAGCACCACCTTCAGCATTTCTAAGGGCGCACATTTTTGATTTCACTCCTCACTACCTATCACAGTTTCAAAGGCCATAAAATGCCAAAATAGCATAAAAAACCCCCAAATGACCCCATTTTGGAAAGTAGACACCCCAAGCTATTTGCTGAGAGGCATGGTGAGTATTTTACAGCTCTCTCTTTTTTTTTTTTTTTAATTTGTAAAACTTTGTGACAAAAAGAGAGATCTGACAAATACTCACCATGCCTCTCCGCAAATAGCTTGGGGTGTCTACTTTCCAAGATGGGGTTATTTGGGGGGGGTTTGTGCCATCTGGGCATTCCATGGCCTCCAAAACTGTGATAGGTAGTGAGGAGTGAAATCAAAAATGTACACCCTTAAAAATGCTGAAGGTGCCACACATGTGGTATCCCCGTACTCAGGAGAAGCAGCAGAATGTATTTTGTGGTATAATTCCACATATGCCCATGGCATGTTTGAGCAATATATCATTTATTGACAACTTTGCGCAAAAAAAAAATTATATATTTTTCCCGCAACTTGTGTCAAAATATAAAATATTCCATGGACTCGACATGCCTCTCAGCAAATAGCTTGGGGCATTTTATGCACAACATTTAGAAGCTCTTGTCACACATCACCCACTCTTCTAACCACTTGAAGACAAAGCTCTTTCTGACACTGTTTGTTTACATAAAAACATATATATTTTTTTTTTGCAAGAAAGTTAAAGTTGAACCCCGAACATTATATATATATTTTTTAAAGCAAAGGCCCTACAGATTAAAATGGTGGGTGTTGCATTTTGTTTTTCCACACAGTATTTGCGCAGCGATTTTTGAAACAATTTTTTTGGGGAACAAATACACTTTTTTTTTTATTTTAAAGCACCTAAACACACTATATTGCCCAAATTATTGATGACATAAAAAAGATGATCTTAGGCTGAGTACATAGATACCAAACTGGACATACTTTAAAAATGCAACAAACGCACAGTGGCGACAAACTACATACATTTTTAAAAGCCTTTACAGGTTACCACATTTGATTTACAGAGGAGGTCTACTGCTAAAATTACTGCCCTCAATCTGCCCTTCGCGGCGATACCTCACATGCAATTGCTGTTTACATATGACTCCAGACCGAAGCTTGCGTTCGCCTTTGCGCAAGAGCAGGGGGGGACAGGGGTGCTTTTTTATTATTTATTTATTTAGCTTTTTGTTTTTTATTTGTAAACTGTTCCTTCCATTTTATTTATTTTTTTACCATTTTTATTGTTATCTCAGGGAATGTAAATATCCCTTATGATAGCACTAGTTAGTGACAGGTACTTTTTTTTTTAAATTTTTTTTTTTTTTTTTTTAAATGGGGTCTATTAGACCCTAGATCTTTCCTCCACCCTCAAAGCATCTGACCACACCAAGATCGGTATGATAAAATGCTTTCCTAATTTCCCAATGGCGCTGTTTATATTCGGGGGGGGGGCATTCCCTCCCACTGAATGTAAAAGCAGTCTAGAGGCTAATTAGCCGCTAGGACTGCTTTTACATGAAAGCCGACTGCTGGCTGAAAAGAATGATACCTAAACCCAAAGGCATCATTCTGGTATAACCATTCAAAGTCCAGCAACATACCAGTACGTTGATGGTTCTTGTTGGACATGTATTGTAATCTTTTTTTTTCATGCACGAAACGAAAAAGAAGATTGATCGGTGGGTATGCCCACCATTAGAATACCTCTCTTCATCCACCCACTTCTAATGATGGGCATGCATGCACCATTTATATATGCCGAAGCATGGGTGCATCCTCCCGCAAAAAAGTTATGCCATGTACACACGGTCAGACTTTTCCACGGGAAAGCCTCCGTAGGAATGTCAACCGTATATACGCGGCATTAGGAGCACAAATCGCTCCTCCGCCCCTAATGCCCCCATGCTCCTACAGCACTGGAGTCACGGCTTTATATATCGTGGGAGCAAACGCTGTTGCTGTCAAGATAAATAAGTCTGCGCAACAGCTAAATGGCATACCTGAAAACAGTAAAGTAAATTACATACCTGAAAAGAAAGCATGAAAAAACATAATAACAATAAAACTTTGCAGAATAGAATACAGTAAAAAAAAAAGAGCAGAACAATAGAGAGAGAATAGAGAGGGAGAGAACAATAAAACAACAACTATTTTATTTTTATTTATTTTTTATTTATTTTCTTTACTTAGAAAACGCTTCAAAAAAAAACTGTTAGCGATCGCAGGGATCAGGCCTTTCTCTGCGAACGCTGCAGTTATGTGTGTTGTGTTTTGTAAGTGACAGTGATCAATCGATACTGCACTTGGGTGGGTTGGGCTGGGCGGAGGGGCAAAACGCAGGTGCTAGCGGGTATCTGGGCTGATTCCGCTAACAATGCGTTTTTGGGTACCCTAAACTGCTGGGTACGCTAGTATAGATCAGATCAGGTATCGATCCGGGGGTGTATGCTTTCCACGTGGGTGTAAGCGTTACTGTCATTAACCAGGGGCGACACAGACCCTAACTGACGCTAAAATTTAATTGAGATCACCAGCCGGGCAATCAGGGGGTTAAACTTTTATTGGGTTATTTACGGCGGGTGCCCTGATGCTATAAACGGCAAAATAACTAACCAGCGTGAACCGTAACACTTATACGGTGATCACTGGGGAAAGGGTTAACTAGGGGGCAATCAGGGGGTTAAAACCTTTATTAGGTAATATATGGGGGTACCTAACGCTTTATAAAAACCTGGCGGCGAAACTAAATAACGAACTGGCTAACCAGCGTCACCAGTGACACTTATACAGTGATCACTGGTGAAAGGGTTAACTCTAGGGGCATTTAGGGGTTAAAACCTTTGTTTAAAAAATGTATGGGGGTACCTAACGCTATAAAAACCTGGCGGCGAACCTCAAAAAAATAACTAGCTACCTAGCGGCACCAGCGACACTAATACAGCGATCAGAAAAACGATCACTTAGTGACGCTGGCAATAGGGGGTGAAAGGGTTAACTAGGGCGGTGATCAAGGGGTTAAACCTTTATTAGGGGGCTACCCTGGACCTTAAGGGGTCTAAGACTAACTGCTCTGCAACTTTTAACTGTCAAACTGACACTAAATGCAGTGATCAGTAAATAAATGATCACTGCAATCAGTGACAGGTTGTGACACTGGGGAAGGTTAAGTGTGCCTATGTGTCACTGGTGTCAGTGTACTGTTAGGTGCAACTCACTTGTGATGTCTTCTCTCCTCTCGCCGGACGAAAATACCACCAAGAGGAGAGATGACATCACTTCCTCTGCCTGTGTTTACATTACACAGGCAGAGGAAGTCCTTTGGAGGAAGGAGATTAGCTGGGAGCGATCGGGAGGGGGTGGCCAGAAACAAACAGCCGCCCCCTCATCCCGGATTGCTCCCAGAGGCTTACTGACCGCCGCATGTACTGGGGGGGTCCCGATCGGACCCCTGACCCGCGGGAAGGCAGGCACGTACAGGTACGTACATGTGCCTGTCCATGCCATTCTGCAGACGTATATGTACATGCGGCGGTCGTTAAGAGGTTAAAGAAAAAGTATGGCTCAAACTCTTTTGGCCATACTTTTCCTGTAGGTCACAGAAGTGCACTTAGTTCTGCACCCAGATTCAGCCGACAGTAGGCTAAAGTCTGCTGTCGACTGACACCACAGAGACAGTCCAGACTCTGCAGGTATCCCAACAATAATGTCAGGATCTGCCCAGATGCCTGACCTGCAGCTGGCTTGAGCTCTGAGCAGGTGCCTGGAAGACTGAGCCAAGGCCTCTACAATCCACTGCTCCAGTGAGCGCTGGAGGGGCAGAGTATAAAGCAGTGTCTGACAGCATATCCGAGAACTGAATGATCAGCGGTCTTTGTGATTACTCACTTCTTGGTGTAGAGGTGACGGGGGACAGATGCAGCTTGGATTGATGCTGCAGCCATCTAGGTGAGTATGAATGTTTGTGTTCTTAGCACCCCAAAATTCATCAGTGTGACTATCAGGGAACAAGCATTTTGATAATTAAGAGGTCAGCAGGTTAATGCTTTTTGTAGCAACATTGTAAGTGTCATAAAACTTGAAAAAAAAAACAAGAGCTAATATTCGGATCTTCTGTTTCATACAATTATGTCTTTCTTAGGTGATGAAGGTTATGGCGTTAAACCGTGGCTTCTAACTCCCTTTGACAAACCAGTTACAAAGGCAGAAATTCGATACAATATATCACACAGTTCAACTTATTCTGTTCTGGAGCGAACTGTCGAGGTGCTGAAAAGTCGTTTCCGCTGTTTGGATAATCCTAATGGAGTTCTGCTCTACAACCCAGAGAAAGTCTGTAAAATTATCCTTGTGTGCTGCATAATCCATAACATAGCAATCATGAAATGTCTAGATGTGGACATTGCACTGGATCTGAGACCTCCAATCAAAGATGAGTCTATAGAGGATGACACGGAGGAAGGCACTGTACAGCGGGATAAAGTTGTAGCCGAGTTCTTTACCGGTAAGTTTCACCTCTCACTATCTGATCCTATGGGAAGCCTGTAGCAGAACACCTACCTGGAGATGGCAGCCTACAAATGCTACAATAGTAGCTGGCATGTGATTGGGTACTATGAACAAAATGTAGTATTTCTGGTGTCTATAGGAATATAGTAAGTGGGACACCTTGGAGGCATCAGAATTCAGATCTTTCAAATGCTAGTGTGTGTTACAATTTACAGGGATTGTAGAGAATTTCTGTACATCTTTTATTGTAATTATGTTCCAAGCTATGAAACAAAATGCAAGTCATTTTTATTTATTTTATTTTGGAAATTAATAAATATTTTATATACATATTTTGAATGCGAATGTCTCATATTTACAACTTGCGGTCTTCAGGTGCAAAGCTTCTGGATTCTAATATACTGCCACAGTGTATCCTATATTAATAGACCTAAAGAGCAGGTGTTAAAATTCAAATTACACACACTGAATGACTAAGGCTCCTTTCACACGGAGCGGACCGTTTTTCAGTCCGCTCCGTGTGTGTCCGTCGGCTCAGCGGGGATCCCCGCTCAGCTGTCGGCGGACAGGGCGGTCCCCGCACACTGTGCAGGGACCACCCTGTCTCTCCTCCGCTCTCCCCTATGGGGAATCGGATGAATACGGACCGTCTGTCCATCTTCATCCGATCCGATCCTTCAGACGGAAGAAAAATAGGGTTTTCTTTCGTCTGAAAAACCGGATCCTGACGGACGCGGATCTTCGCGGACGTTAGTGGATGCATCATCCGCTAACGGACGCAATCCCATAGGGCCCCATTCTATGTCCGTTTACGACTTAGAAAAAGCGGACCGTTCGTGCGCACGTGTGAAAGGGCTCTTAGAGGGGACATTCCATACCCCCTCTTTCTCTAAAGCCCCATACACACTATTAGATTTTCTGCAGATTTTTAAGGTCAAACCTTAACAGTTTGTATACAATCAGACAGGCCCAATCAGTACATGATTTTGGTAAATCTGAAGACAAAAATCTGCAGACAATCTAATAGTGTGTATGGGGCTTTACACAGTCCAACAAGATTCAAGCCTGGTTCATGCAGGAAAAATCTGAGGTTGTCGTATTAACACATCCAGTGTTGTGCAGTTATCTCCCCTGGTGAGCTATTGTGTTCTGACAGGGGCTGCCATCCTACCAGAATACACTGATCAGCCCTCGCAGGCATTGGCTGTGAGGGCTGATCAGGTGCTGGTTTTCCAGCTTGTTTAACAGAAGCCAGTTGTGAGAGCGGCTTCTGTCGGATAGGGAGCTGTACATATGGGCTGTATGTCAGTCAGTTTCTGTTGAAATGACCAGCCTTCAGGCCAAGGCCGGTAACAAACATACAGGTTTTCATAAAAGAAAACCAAGCTTTTTTTTTATTTTGATGTCCTTGTCACCTCCTTTTTTCTTTTGATCAAGCACAGACAGAATGCTGCTGCTGGGATTTTTTTCCGACTGGACTACAATAAAAAAAAATTCCAGTAAAGTAGGGAAGTGTAAAGCCTGGTAGACACGAGGTGAATATTAGCTGGTATCAGTCAGTTCAACAAAAACCAGCCAACATTCTGCGCGAACGGCCAGGTTCTATTGAAGAGAACTGCCAATGGGCATCCGATCAGCAGTCTTATCTAATGACTGTGAACGCTGACCCACTGGCGGGGGTCGATGGGCCAATTGGCTCCCGATCACTGACTGGAGTGTTCTGACAGAGGGTCACCCCCCCCCCCCACCATCAGAACACATTGGCTCAGCTGGGAGATCACTGTACTAACATAAGAGTGTTAGTACAGCGAGCTCCATCCAAGCTCTTTGTTGTTGTTTTTTACATTCAGCCTGCTGGGTTGAACGGGAAAAAAAACAGTACGTAATAGGCATTAGAACTTGTGTCTGGCAAGTAGTACTGTTGTGAACTGTGCAAGATTTGTGCAGCCGAAAGCTTTATTAAATATACATAATTTTAAGAAAGATTGCCGTTTGTTTTTAGTAATCTATATTTCAAATGTTGATTTCCATCTGACAGCTTTGTTCAGTGTCTGTTTTTTTTTTTTTTTCAGTTTGAATGAACTGCAATGCTGTACCAGTCCCAGACGCTGCTGCTGCGAGCATTTCATCCTATCACAATGTGCATTTTTTTGCTATCATAGATCAAAGATGTGGCAGTATTTTTTGTAATTTTCACTTTTTTCGCTGCTAGTTGTTACTGTTTTTAGCTGGATCTTCCTTCTTCGTTTTTTTAATATATAAATGTACCAGTTTGTTTTGTATAGTTCAGTATTGTAGCATACAGCATTACACATTTTCTGTTGTTTTTATGCATTTTTTTTTTTTGTTTGTTTAAATAAATAACTGCTTTTTTAAATAAAGTTTTGTTCTAGGCACTACAGATTATATACATGATCCGCTGACAACATTTAGGGGGAAATTTACCCAAATTGATGCACACAGAATCTAACTTCAGTTTGTTCAATTGAACTTTGACAATAAAACATAGAAGCTGATTGGTTATCGTGCAGAGCCATGCCACACCAGTTTTATTAAA
Source organism: Rana kukunoris (assembly GCA_029574335.1). NCBI lineage: Eukaryota > Metazoa > Chordata > Amphibia > Anura > Ranidae > Rana > Rana kukunoris. Next base: position 130,657,468 of record CM056052.1, read on the forward strand.
TCTCACCCTTGATGACTAAAGGGGACAAGCTTGGCCAATTTATTTCTAAAACTCAGAGAAAGAGACACTGACTTCTAGGATTGTACTGGACTTTTTAATCTCTGTTCAAACTTAGCGTTTGTTAACCTAAAAAAAATGGATCCTGTTCCCTTAAAGCATGTTCTACAGCCAGCACAGTGCTTGTGCTGTGTCATTTGGCCCCCTGTAACACCTAAAAAAAAAAAAAACCTGGCTGATCCTGCCAATTTCTACCCTCTCCTTTGTAAACTGACCACAGTTTATCATGGCTGCTGAGCCCTGACACCGTGGTCGGTTTAAGTGACTCTGTCATCTGCAGCTCTCCTGTCCTCTCTCCCTGCCTGTCGGCTCCTGTGTCAGGGCCCGACCACTCTCCTACCTGTCCTATTGCTGAAATAACATTTCCTACTTTATATAATCTGCTGTCTCCTAAGGATATGTCTGTGTTTTATAAAAAATAAAATAATGCTGTATATACCTTATTTTTGAGCGCTCATCAGTGGTCACATGACCTGCCAGCTCTCTCCTCCTTCCCTGCAGGGGGAATCTCGGCCCCTCCCTCTGCATGTGTCAGACGGGGAGAGAAGAGAGGCAGCGGGTCATGTAACTGCTGATCGGCCCTCAGAAATAAGATATAAACACATTTTTTTTTATAAAACACACTTAGGGGGACATATCCTTAGGAAAAAGCGGATTATATAAAGTAAGAAATGTGGGTTAAACACTTTTAAAGTGGTTGTAAACCCACAATAAAAAATAAAAAACCTGCTAGACAAAGGCATAATGAGTTAGTATGCATATAAATATACACTGATTACTGTATAAATGTCAGGGAAGGGGGGGGCAATCAAGGGGTTAAATGTGTGTTCTAACGGTATGGGGGATAGGACTGACTAGGTGAGGAGACACATCGCTGTTCTCACTTAGTAGGAACAAACAACATGTCTTTACACACACAAACCCCTGTGCCTGCTCTCCTGTACGTGATTGCACGTGGCTGGTGGCAATGCGCATCGGGTCCCCTGACCTCTGGCGCTCTTAAGGACCGGCTCGTTGGCAACAGGGAACCCTGTTGCTCCCATGGGTTTTCAGAGGTACCCATGTGGAGTAAAAAGATCGATTCAACCGGTTAACATCATCATAACTTTGGTAGCAATGACATAGATTGGAAGTGTCTGAAGATTGTTTTAACCCTTTTGCTGGAGCTGATGCAACTATATGCTCGATCAGCGTCAACAGAATGCAGAGGTAACTTTAGGGGTATAATAGACACCTGAGAACCTGTCACCTGCACTATGCTATTACATAGGGGGCTTATTAGTCCCAATGTCAAGTTGAATTTTTTTTACAAAACTAATGTTTAATAAACTAAATGGGGAAAAAAAACACCCAAACGCATTTTTAAAAGGACCCCACATATGCGCACACATAAATACAAATGTGTGTGGGGTTGACATGTGTACAGAAATGACGATTACGTCACGTGAATTGCCACGCATACTAGAATAAGAAACATTTTAGGGCCATTATGCACTGCTAGCTCTTAACTGGTGATCTGTAAATAGGCTAAATCCTTCAAGGAAGCTGTGTGAAGCTTATGTTACACAATGTGTAATGCCTAACTGTAACATTCTCTGAGCTATATTAGAAAATATATCAAGCCGTTATTTTATTCTGTTTATTACTGGCCTGTGGACACAACAGGCAGTGAAAATAGATTATCCAAAGTGAGGTAAATCCCCTCCTGGACAGTTGTTTTAGGTGTCCATATTGAAAAATCACCCTTCTTTACTTGTTCTGGTGATACATTTTGGATTTTCAACTTTAGTCTGAGAGAGAGTACAGCCATAGAGTGAATAACCCTGACCCAGATAGCATTGATAACCCTGACCTAGGCCTCTAATCTAATTGCTGCTTATGAATTCATTCCTCCTCTTATCCTGTCTTCAAAGGGAGAGACGTGCTGGATAAACATCCTTGAATATACGCATACCTTTGCACAAGCCACACATGCAACTGTTGCATGTTTTGAATGGGATTTTTTACTTTTTAATAAATTATGTCAGTGCCTACCTGGCTGTTTTTTTTTTCCTTTTAATCTATGCTGATAATGAATAAAATGTTTTATAACTGGGGTTGGGAGTGAAGATCGTTTTCTTATTCCTTACTACCATTCTGACAGAGAGAGGGAGGGTAACTGAAGACGAGACCTGCAGATGACACACACACATTCTGACCACTGTATCCCGGTGCATTGCCATGAAATGAGATTTGCCATGGAATGAGATGGTCCGCCTCCATCCCATTCTATTGGCTCACTCATGTCACGTGACATATTTAAACGTCAAGTATTGACGCAAACATCAGCACAGCTGGCTATCTGGGAGAGGATCTCCTCTCCCTGTGATTGCACCGATAGCGATGTCAGCAGCGTGCCTCCCGCCAGCGCTAAGTACACCCCGCGCCCGCAGCTCTTTCCCGTCCCCCGTGCTCGCACTCTACTCCCCCGTTAAGGCTCATGGAACGGGGCGATCTACGCTATTAGCGTAGCCTGCGATTGGCTACGTTGTACGTAAACCTGCGCATGCAGTATTTACAACATCTGCACAGTAGACCTAAATAGCGTAGACTCGCCCCGTTCCATGAGCCTTAACGGGGGAGTAGAGCTGCGAGCACGGGGGACGGGGAGAGCTGCGGGCGCGGGGTGTACTTAGCGCTGGCGGGAGGCACGCTGCGACAGCGCTATCGCAATCACAGGGAGAGCTGAACTCTCTCCCTATGATAGCAGCTGCTGATGTTTGCGTCAATACTTGACGTTTAAATATGTCCGTGACATGAGTGAGCCAATAGTGTGATGGACGGACCATCTCATTCCATGGCAAATTATTTCGCTGCACGGCTCTGATATCAAAGGGAGAGGACCTGCAGGATCAAATATTTGAGATACAGAGAACTACGCATGAAAAAAGCAAAAGCCACACATGCAACTGTTCAGTTTTGTATTGGAATACTAATGAAAAAAGCAAAAGCACCATTGCTAATTTCCAGTGTTCACTTTTTAAAACACAGTAAATTATGTGCTGTGTGTGTTACAATTTTTTTTCTTTTAAATTAGCACTCCTTATTTAACGCTAGCAAACATGGTATTCACGAAAGCTATAATCGTTATTTAACAGTCGTTATGGTTTTCAACTGACTCTTTATCCAAACGTTATGCTAACTACTCAGACGTTGTTATTAACATTTGGGACGTTAAAATAACTCTTAAGATCGTTAAATAATGCTGGAGAGATGCATTCTGGGAGCAGAAGGGGAGGAGAACAGCTGCATGTGGAAAAGAGCAGATACAGAGAGAGAGAGAGAGACACACAAGCAATACACATGGAGATTGAGCATGTGATGTGCAAAACTTCTAGTGTGTGCTTTTCTAAAGCCATGTGTATTTCCTCATACAGAGAATAAATCATGGGAGATGATAATCGGAATTTAGCTATCACCTGGGTTTCAGAAAAGTCATCCAAAATAGTATGTGAACGGAATACACGTTTATAAATCTGAACAACATTCTAACATGTTCTTCTTCGACCTCTGGATAATTTTAAGTTCAAATAGAGCACGGTTCTATCTTGCCCAACACTACACTACACTACAAAAATCGCCAAAAGCTTCCTCTAACAACAAAATATCGCCTGGGAAATGTCATAACGCCACCCTGAGGGAGGTGTTAATTTAACGATTGCTTAACGATTGATAACTGTCAAAAAAATCTTTGTGAATTGCACTTTTGTACATATTTAACGATTTGACTCTTTAAAATAACGTTTTGAATCTTTAAAATAACGATTTAACTCTTTAATAAGGATCCACACCTTAAAATATCGGTTCTGTGTAGGGAAACGTTAATTGATGATTTTTCAAAGCGTTAAATCGTTTAGTGATTTGAACTAGCTTCAATAACGTGCAAAATCGTTAAAATAACACTCGCAATCTGAAAATAAAGCATTGTGAATTGACCCCTATGGTGTGATTGTATTGGAGATATTTTAATTTTTTTTTCATACACCTATACATTATATTAGTGTACACCTGAGTACATCAAAGACGTACCTCGAACATTCAGGGCCCCGGTACAAAAATTCATAAAGGGACACCCTCTACTCTCTGAGCCTGAGGCCCTTTACTCCCATCATAGGGCCATTTATTGCGATCCCTCAGCTGGGCCCCCTTCTGCCATCTTGGGTACGGTTGCCACCTTTTCTTCAAGCTAATCCCAAACACTTTACCTGCGCATTTGTGACAAAATAACATTTCTAAATCGTATTGATTTAATCACAAGAGTCCCCCTTACATCAGAGTCAACATAGTTCTGCCTTTACATCAGACTCTGCAGTGTCCATTTACATCTGAATCCGCAGAGTTCCCCAGTACATCTGAATCCGCAGTTTCTCCTTACATTTGAATCTTCAGAGTTCCCCTTAGGCTACTTTCACACTGTGACGGGGGGCACTTTTGACCCGTGATAGCAGCCAAATAAAGGGTTAAAAACACCTGCAAAATGGCGCTTTGGTAGCGGTGCCCATTGATTTCAATGGCTGGGGCAGTGGAGGAGCGGGGTATACGACCAATGCTGCTTCCAGGACTTTTTCTATTGTCCTGCAAGCGCACTGCCCCAGTGTCAAAGCACTCAAGCTCTCACACTGGGGCTGCAGGAAGGCATTTTTTAGCCCAAATGCACATGAAAAACACCCCATTGCGAAATTTAAGGGGGGCGAAATTCCGTGCGGCTTGCCTCCTAATTTTTATTTCCTGTGTCCCCGGATCTCTGGCCGCCATGTTTAATGTCTGGCGCCCTGTGATTGGGTGTATGGGGGTCATGTGTGGCTTGGGGCTGGCCAATCCGCGATCCGCACATGACCCCCATACACCCAATCAGAGTGCGCCGGGAAACATTGAACATGGCGGCGGGAAACAAGCACAGGAAAGGAACCCGCTGTCTCCTCCCCCGCCTGTCTCTGTGGTGCAGCTCTGTGTGTGGAGCGGGGCTCGGTGGAGATATGACTGGAGCATGGATGTTTTCTGTGGATGACGCTGCCTGGCGGGGACTCTAACACTCGAGGCGAGCACAGTGGAGGGGCGACTCGGCTCAGCAGAGATGGGACTAGGAGCATGGATTGAGGTGCAGCGACTAACACCATGGAGCGCGCTGTGGGTGGATGGCGCTGGCGGGGAGTCCGACAGAGACAGAGGTAAGGAGGACTCAGAGGATGGATTTGCACACAGCTGTGGGGAGGGGGGTGTGAGTAGTACAGGAAGTAGGACGCAGACTGTAGGTGTTGAGGGTCAGTGTATGTTTTGGGGCGTCAGTGTATGTGTTGGGGGTCAGTGTAGCTGTCGGGTAGGTGTCGGGGGTCAGTGTAGGTGTCGGGGGTCAGATAGGTCACATGTTCAAAAAATGGAGAGTGCAGCGCTTATGTGGTTAAAACCATGTTTCAAATAAATGTTATACCTTGAAATGTAAACAAATGATATGTGAAAAATGTATTAAAAGGAAAACTAATGCAGAGTCCAAAAAGAACACAACATAGTCCGTGAAGAGTTAATTCCAAAAGCAAATCCGTGAAGGGTTAACTCCCAAAAAGACACATTGCTTGCCAAGAAAGTGAAGATAAGAGTTCTGTGAATAAGTCCCAAAATTCTCTGGAAATACCCTGGTTTATTTTGGGACTTATTATTCACCAAACTTTATCTTCACTTTCTTGGCAAGCAATGTGTCTTTTTGGGATTAACTCTTCACGGACTATGTTGTGTTCTTTTTGGACTCTGCATTCGTTTTTCCTTTTAATACATTTTTCACATATGATTTGCTTACATTTCAAGGTATAACATTTATTTAAACATGGTTTTAACTACATAAGCGCTGCACTCTTTCCATTTTTTGAGATCTATCCTAAGTTTTTTTTTTTGTAGTGTACTTAAGTGCCAGCTGCTTTCTTATACACGTTATCATAATTTTTTTATTATCTTCTTAAATTAGCGCAGCGTTTGCCTTAGGGCTTATTTTTTTTATTTTTTAGTGTAGTGGCCAGGAAGTGCAAAAAGTCTGCAGGTTAGGGGGGGGGGGGGGGGGCGCAAATTTCTTGCCTTGCCTCGGGCGCTGACAACCCTAGCTACGCCACTGTTGAGATGGTTCTATACCTTCATTTGAGTACAGTTTGATTATACTGATTGGACTTGATTAGGAAAGCCATACACCTGTCTATATAAGACCTTACAGCTCACAGTGCATGTCAGAGAAAATGAGAATCATGAGGTCAAAGGAACTGCCTGAAGAGCTCAGAGACAGAATTGCGGCAAGGCACAGATCTGGCCAAGGTTACAAAAAAAATTCTGCTGCATTTAAGGTTTCTAAGAGCACAGTGGCCTCCATAATCCTTAAACGGAAGATGTTCGCGACGACCAAAACCCTTCTTAGACCTGGCCGTCCGCCCAAACTGAGCTATCGGGGGAGAAGAGCCTTTGTGAGAGAGGTAAAGAAAAACCCAAAGACCAGAGATGCAGTCGGGAGATAGTTGTAGAAAGTCAACCATCACTGCAGCCCTCCACCAGTCAGGGCTTTAGGGCAGAGTGGCCCGACTAAAGCCTCTCCTCAATGCAAGACACATAAAAGCCCACATAGAGTTTGCTAAAAAAAAAAAAAAACACCTGAAGGACTTCTCTGGTCTGAGACCAAGATAGAACTTTTTGGCCTTCTAAGCAGTATGTGTGGAGAAAATCAGGCACTGCTCATCACCTGTCCAATACAGTCCCAACAGTGAAGCATGGTGGTGGCAGCATCATGCTGTGGGGGTGTTTTTTAGCTGCAGGGACAGGACGACTGGTTGCAATCAAGGGAAAGATGAATGCGTCCAAGTACAGAGATATCCTGGACGAAAACCTTCTCAGGACCTCGGACTTGGCCCAAGTTTCACCTTCCAACAAGACAATGACCCTAAGCACACAGCTAAAATAATGAAGGAGTGGCTTCACAACAACTCCGTGACTGTTCTTGAATGGCCCAGCCAGAGCCCTGACTTAAACCCACTTTTTCTGCATTTCTGCAAAAACCTAAAATGGCTGTTTACCATCCAACCCAACAGAACTGGAGAGCATCTGCAAGGAGGATCCCCAAATCCAGGTGTGAAAAACTTGTTGCATCTCTCCCAAAAAGACTCATGGCTGTATTAGATCAAAAGGGTGTTTCTACTAAATAATGAGGGTCTGAATACTTGGGACCATGTGATATTTCAGTTTTTCTTTTTTAATAAATCTGCAAAAATGTCAACAATTCTGTATTTTTCTGTCAATATGGGGTTCTGTGTGTACATTAACGAGGAAAAAATTAACTTAAATGATTTAAGCAAATGGCTGCAATATAAGAAAGAGTGAAAAATCTAAGGGGGTCTGAATACTTTCCATATCCACTCTACATTAAACTGTCCACACCAATAGACAATGTCAGTGAGACAGACTGTCCCATATAGATACGTTAGAAGAGAAATTTCCCTTACATTGTGATTTATTGCTGAGCCATGTACAGGGACCTACTGGAGAGGGCCAGTTCAGAATAACTTCTCTGCAAAGCTGTGCAAGCAGAGTAGCTAGAGAACCAATTATTGATGAAGTGATGATCCCAAGTCCCTTCACAGGGACAAAACGACTAATTTGCAGTTGCACAAATGCAGGAAAAATATTTAGTTGTTAAATGGCATTTATTTATTTTTTCTATCTACCCAACAACCTTTGCACTTGAATATGATCTGCAAACTACAGGACAGTTGGAAACCCTTTCATTGCATCTTAAAGGGTTTGTAAAGGATTTTTTTGTATCTTAATTGCTTCCTTTACCTTAATGCAGTGCTGTTTTCATGTCCTCATTGTTCGTTTTTGCTATCAAGTTGCTGTAACTCGTCTCTAATCTCCACACTTCCTGGTTGTCTGTTTCCTGATAACCACAGTACTGGGAGCTTTCTCTCTGTGGTCACTAATAAAGGAGGTGTGATTACTGTGTGTCTAAAACCCCTCAGCACCAATCAGTTTCGTTTTCCAAACCATCACTGCCCTGTATTGGCTCTGTACATCACAGAAGCAGGAAACAGCATGCAAAAACTAAACTAAACTGTAGGTACATTATATATTTTTAAAATGAATCAGTTAACTATTATGTCTCTATACCCTGTAAACAGTAGTTTCAGCAAAAATGACAGGCTGTTAGAAAATCAAACCGTTTGTACGCTCCATTGGACAATTTTTGGCGGATTTTGTCCGCAGAAAATCCAACTGTGTGTATGAGACTTAAGACTGTCATTAAAATGACAATTGCAAAACCTAGAGCTTTAGCTGTTGGCAGTTTCCACAACCTATTTAGTGCAGCTCATTTAGAAAACCTCCTTTGAAAATGCTAGATATCTGGTTGTCAGAATGATCCAGTAACTTCAGTACAGAGTCACAAACCAAGACCAAATATGCAAATCAGAAGTTATGACTTCAACGGCTGCACATTTTTTCTGGATTAATAACTCACATTTAGCATCTAATTTTGTGCAGGATATGGCAAGCAATCAGCACAATTCTCTCATACATATTTATTTTTCTGAGGCTGGGATGGAAGAGTGCGATTAAAAGAAACTTGCATCAATGTAGAGACAGATAGCCTGGGGAGATTACACATTAAGGGCCCATTCACACCAGAAATTGCACTTTTACTATGCATAGTGATATGATCTACCACACATTTGCAGTGCATGTTTCCTAAGCTTGTATTTCCTTTAGGGGGCTTTTATGTGCATTGCAGAAAAATGCAGCTTACTGTATTTTTATTTTACTAAATTAGTGTAAACTATACCCATAGCATACCCTGGATTTTGGACTCTATGCAGTTGGCATGCAGTCAGAAATGCATCCCACTGCATCTGGTATGAAATAGGCCCTAAAACCAATAGGCAAAGATACTGCAGGCTTTACATGTGTTCGTTCACCATAGAATGCACACATTTCTGTGAGGGATGCCACTTCTAATGCCACGTACACACGATCATTTTTCAGCATTAAAAAAAAAAAAAAAAAATGTTTTTCAGCATGTCCAAAAAACGTTTTCCCAACTTCATCATTAAAACGACGTTGCCTACACACCATCGTTTTTAAAAAATGATCTAGCAAAGCGCGGTGACTTACAACACGTACAACTGCACTATAAAAGGGGAAGTTCTATTCGCCTTTGGGCTGCTTTAGCTGATTCCATGTTAGTAAAAGACAATTCACGCTTTTCTGTCTGTTACGGTGTGATGAATGTGCTTACTCCATTATGAACGGTAGTTTTACCAGAATGAGCACTCATAACTTGTTTCTGAGCATGCACGGTTTTTTTTTACGCTGTTTTAGCCCACACACACACGATCATTTTTTACAACCCGAAAAACGTCATCGTTTAAAACGCTGTTAAAAAATGCAGCATGTTCGATTTTTTTTTTTTCTTTTCGTTTTTCAGAACCTGAAAAATGATGTGTAGCTCACACACGATCATTTTAAATGACGTTTTTGAAAAACAATCGTCTGTACGTGGCATAAGATACTACATTTTGCACAGGAATGTGTTCGTTGCAAAAAGCTTGTTTTGTTTGCCCTAGGCTGGCACCTATTGACATTGCTTCTGTATAAAACAGTATAAATATTTAAAAACTCAGTGAACCGCATTCCTAGAATTGGAAAAACAGTCATTTATAGCACATAGGAAAAATGGCAGAACCAAGAGAGCAGCTCCGTGTGCAATGAAGAGACGGGGGGGGGGGGAACATACCTTCCCTCTTATGCTGGCCATACACTCCACGAAAAATCGTCCGAACTTTCGAAAAACGAAAGTTCTTTCGTGAGTGCAAACGATAGTGCCATCATGTAATAGCCGATAAATCGTTCAGTGGACATAAAAAAAAAAAAAGGTTCGTTTTTTTTACATATACCTAGTGCAGAAAGTTCGGACGGGAAACACATTAACCTTCCGATTTATCGTTCGTTAGAAAATTTCCAAACTTGTCCTTCGTTTTTTCGGCTCAAAAACGTCCAAACGATTTTCGATTTTGTGCCCATTAACTGGCCGAAAAATCTTTCTTTACGACCGATTTTCGGTTGAATTTTCGTATAGTGTATGGCCAGCATTAGTCCCTGTACACACAATCAGACATGTCTGAGGAAACATGTCAGACAGACCGTTTTCATCGGACAAGGCTGAAGTGGTCTGTTGGTCTGATGTGCACACCATCGGACCAAAATCCCCTCGGACCAGAACGCGATGACGTAGAACACAACAACGTGATGAAAAAAAACAAAGTTCAATGCTTCCAAGCATGCGTCGACTTGATTCTGAGCATGCGCGGAATTTTGGTCTGATGATTTCGTGTATTAACCATCGAACCTGTCCGACGGACAGGTTTCTAAGCATGTTTGGAAACTTTTGTGCGCTGGAAAACGGCCCGATAGGCCGTACACACGATCGAACATGTCCGCTGAAACTGGTCTGCGGACATGTTCGATCGTGTGTACGTGGCCTTAAAGTTAGGGTGCGTGTTATACCCCGATAAATATGGTACATTATGTACCATCACAATTGTGCTTAATAGCAATTTCTATTGATCCATGTTCCCCTTTCTAAGCGTAGTTGTGGTATTACAAAAACACACAAGATTGTTTAGAACCCACTAATACAACTTAGGAGTGTGGTTGATTAGATGTAATAAAAATGTTCAATCAATAGCTCAAAATTGACTGCAGTAGTGCATAACATATGGCTCCCCCACATTTGTGTCACTTGTAATAATCAGACCGTGCATGGCAGAATGGGGCAGTGGTACCAATGGATATAAGGGTATGAAATTATTGTTGCGCCCAAACGCCTCCATTTCTATAGTTTAGGACACTCAGGGAAAAGGGATACAGGCAGAAAATGCAAGAAGAGCATGCAGCACCTACATGTTCATTAAAAACTATAGGACAGTTCTCAAATGTCTGTTGCATTATAAAAATGTCAATTCTAACCAGCTCACAGGCCTATTCACACCTATGCCAGCATGTTGTATAAAACGAGTGCCAAGGTGGAAATAGATCCTTATCGTTTCCCTTATTCACACTTGTCCATATTGTTCACATGAATTTCCAATTGAAATTGGTGGAAAAGTATTAAAATAATGCACAATGCAATATGCCAATTTTGATGTGCTTTCATCCATTTCCATGGAAAGCGCAGGGACTGTCAATCAATATTCCAAAAAGACACTAAACTTCAGCACTCAATACGTCAACCAGTCACAGAGATTTCTACCTTAAAGCGGTATTTCACCCTAAACATAATATCTCCCATGCGATCCAGCATACTGGCGTCAGCGCCAGTATGCTGGGTTTTTTTTTTTTTAATAGCACACTTACTGTATTATTGTAGAATTCCTTTTCTGTCCCCCGTGGTGGACGGCGCCAGTATAGCGCGTCATATCTTCCTAAAATACCCGATATGGACTCGGGTAATCTCGGCGAAAATGCGGCGCCTGCGCACAGACCTAGGAGCTGACTGCGCAGGCGCCGTATTTCTCCGAGTCCTACGGCTATGGCGCGTCACGCCCTCCGAAATAGGACTCGGAGAAATACGGCGCCTGCGCAGTCAGCTCCTAGGTCTGTGCGCAGGCGCCGCATTTTTGCCGAGATTACCCGAGTCCATATCGGGTATTTTAGGAAGATGTGACGCGCTATACTACAGCCGTCCACCGCGGGGGACAGAAAAGGAATTCTACAATAATACAGTAAGTGTGCTATTAAAAAAAAAAAAACCCAGCATACTGGCGCTGACGCCAGTATGCTGGATCGCATGGGAGATATTATATTTAGGGTGAACCTCCGCTTTAAATGCATTTTCATGTTGTAAAATTCTCACATTTTTTTCAGCATGAAAATGGACAAGTGTGAATAGGGACTTACCATCTTACAAATTTAAACCAATAAGAAGAGAGTTATTTAGAATGTTCAAGAATACATACAGTAAAACCTTGGTTTGAGAGCGTTTTTCAAAACAAGCAAAAATGTGTAATACATTTTGACTTACAAGCGATGTCTTGATATAAAAATAGCGTCATGTCACAACCAAGTATAAAAGAGAAGAGAGGAGCCTCCAAGTGTAGCAATATGGTTGCATTTAACCACTTGCTTACTGGGCACATATACCCCCCTTCCTGCCCAGGCAAAATTTCAGCTTTCAGCACTGCGTCGCTTTAAATTAAAATTGCGCGGTCGTGCGACGTGCCTCACAAACAAAATTGACGTCCCTTTTTTCCACAAATAGAGCTTTCTTTTGGTGGTATTTGATCACCTCTGCGGTTTTTATGTTTTGCGCTATAAACAAAAAAGAGCGACAATTTTGAAAAAAAAAAAAAAAAAACATAATATTTTTTACTTTTTGCTATAATAAAAATCCAATTTTTCTGTTTAGGCCGATATGTATTCTACATATTTTTGGTCAAAAAAAAATAAAAAAATCGCAATAAGCATATAGTAATTGGTTTGAGCAAAGGTTAAAGTGGCTACAAAATAAGGGATAGAATTCTGACAATTTTTTTTACTAGTAATACAGCGATCTGCGAATTTTGTCAGGACTGCGATATTGTGACGGACACATCAGACACTTTTTTGGGACCATTCACATTTATACAGCGATCAGTGCTATAAAAACGCACTAATTACTGTATAAATGTGACTGGCAGGGAAGGGGTTAACACTAGGGGGTGAGGAAGGGGTTAAATGTGTATCCTGGGTGTGTTCTAACTGTGTGAGGTGACGGGACTGACTGGGGAGTTTACCAATGCTGTGTCCCTATGTACAAAGGACACAGCATCAGTCTCCTCTCCCTAACAGGACGTGGAGCTCTGAGTTTACACACAGAGCTCCATGTCCCTGCTCTAAAACTGCCGATCGGCATATTCAGATACCCTTTGCCGCCGTCATTTGACTGTATGCGGGGACTCAAGTGGTTAAAGAAGGTACAACATTTAGCAACTCACATGGTTGATGATTAACCGCCCTGGCGGTACGATTCTTTCCGATTTTAGGTGCTGAAAGCGGTACAATTATTTGCAAGGAAATTTGGCGTTTTATATTGTAGGGCTGTAATCCTTAGGGATAACTCACTTAAATCTGACCAAACACGAGTCTAATAGGCATCCCGGGTATAATATAATAAATTATAAATAATTATAACAAATAATATAATTATAATAAAATTATTCAATAATGTAATCAACTCAAAAAACACTGAAATTTGCTCAGTTGCAGAATTGTCGCTGTCAATATATATATTTTTTTTATGATGAATTTCCCCACAAATCGCTATCGCTCAATTCTGCAAGTGATAATTTATTATCGCTGTTTTCTAGCTGATCTAAAATCATTTTTGACATAAAGGGACACTTTTGGTTGCTATGGACAATCTACAGTTTGCAGGCAGAAAGAACCGTTTTTATTATATAAAAAGGACATGTAGGGCACTGGGCAGACCACTAGCGACAAGGGTATTTTTTTAGATACAGTACTGTAATCTATAAGATTACAGTATACTGTATGTATTGTGTTTGTTTACTTTTTCGAATTTGGCACCGTTCTCTGCCCCTGTGCGTCGCAACGTCGCAGGGAACGGAGATCGACGGCACACGGGGACACTGTGTGAATCGAGCAAGCACCCACTCGCTCACAGAGCGTGGATGCATCGCTGGATCCAGGAACAAGGTAAGCCAGCGCGCGCTGCAGGCTCTGCATAGCTACCCCGAGCGTGACTCGGGGTTACCGATAATGACACAAAAAAAAAAACACCCCGAGTCATGCTCGGGAATACCGCCAGAGGGGTTAAAACAGGCACATCCAAGTATGCAGGGAACCGGGGTAAGCTGTCCACAGTCAATCCTCTGCACCACCATTGATGTCGTCCCTTCCACAAGCAGTTCAAGCATCGCTTTCAGATCACTCTACTGCAGGGTAGTCTTCCCGGTCACGATCGCAGACTGATAGCAGTGAGGATCCCTGATCTATGTGGATCGCTTTACCCCGGATGCCTACATACTTAGATGTGCCTCTTTTAATCATCAACCATGTGAGTTGCTAAAATGCTGTACCTTCATTAAATGTAACCACATTGCTACACCTAAAGCAGACTCAATTTCGTCGTGGGCCACATCAGCATTATGATTGTCTTCAAAAGGGCCGGTTGTATCTGTAAGATTAGATGTCCAGCGCATCCCCTCCCCTTACATTAGATGCCAAGAGCCACCCCACCATCAGAAGTTGAGTCCCCCCCCCCCACTCTCCCTTACACCACAGCGCACCCCCTTTCCTTATGCTGCTGCTGGGAAGCTGCATGCATTGCTTAAAAGCAGAAAGTAGGAGTCTAGTAGAGGACTGCAGCTGAAGCAGAGGTGCGAGGGCCACATAAAAATGGCCTGGAGGGCCGTATTCGGCCCGCGGGCCTTGTGTTTGCCACCTATGACCTAAAGGCACCTCTCTTCTCTTTTATACTCTGGAACTCCTGCTGGATTTTGCTTCTAATCCTCTTGTGGATGGACATTTTATGGTTACACAACCTGTCACATTGCCATAATATGACTCTATTATTTGTGTATTGTGGACACTTTAGATATAGCTGCCTCAGACCTGTTGATGCCATCCTATTACACATCTGTATACTCACAGTAGCGCATTAGACCTTATTTCTAATCTTTTTATATGGATTATAAACTGAAGGCCTTATGAATAAATGGTTGTGGCATGAATCATTTGAGTTTCCATTATTTCTTATTGAAAAGTTTGCTTTGATATACAAGTGCTTTGGAATACAAGCATGCTTCCAGAAAAAAAATGATGCTTGCAATCCAAGGTTTTACTGTATTTAGTTTGCGACCTGGAAAAGAACAGGCCAATAACCAGCAATTATATTTTTAAAGCAACTTTTCATCTTGAAAGCATCCTCTCCATTTAAAGGGACAACAATAGACCTACCTCAGTCTACAGTATTTATTTTCTGCCTGTACCTATGTGGCCAAGAATATCTTTGCAGCCATGGCATTAAAGAGCGGCAGCCCAGCCCTTAACCACTTCAGCCCCGGACCATATTGCTGTCCAAAGACCAGAGCACTTTTTGAGATTCGGCACTGCGTCGCTTTAACTGACAATTGCGCGGTCGTGCGACGTGGCTCCCAAACAAAATTGGCGTCCTTTTTTTCCCACAAATAGAGCTTTCTTTTGGTGGTATTTGATCATCTCTGCGGTTTTTATTTTTTGCGCTATAAACAAAAACAGAGCGACTATTTTGAAAAAAATTCAATATTTTTTACTTTTTTCTATAATAAATATCCCCAAAAATATATAAAAAAAAAATATTTTTTCCTCAGTTTAGGCCGATACGTATTCTTCTACATATTTTTCGTAAAAAAAAAATCGCAATTAGCGTTTATTGATTGGTTTGCGCAAAAGTTATAGCGTTTACAAAATAGGGGGTAGTTTTATGGCATTTTTATTATTATTTTTTTTTTACTAGTAATGGCGGCGATCAGCGTTTTTTTTCGGTACTGCGATATTATGGCGGACACTTCGGACACTTTTGACACATTTTTGGGACCATTGGCATTTTTATAGCGATCAATGCTATAAAAATGCATTGTATTACTATAAAAATGCCATTGGCAGTGAAGGGGTTAACACTAGGGGGCGGGGAAGGGGTTAAGTGTGTTCCTATTTGTGTTCTAACTGTATGGGGGGGGGGGGGACTTACTAGGGGGAATCACTGATCTTCTGTTCATACATTGTATGAACAGAAAATCAGCGTTTCCCCCGCTGACAGGAACGAGCGCTGTGTGTTTTCACACACAGCTCCCGTTCCCCGCTCTGCAACGAGCGATCGCGTGTGCCCGGCGGCGATCGCGCCCGCCGGGCACACGCACGGGACTCGGGGGCGAGCGGGGGGCGCGGGCCGCCGGCGGCGCGCACGCGCCCCCTAGTGGCCGCGAAAGGCGCGACGTAGAGCTACGGGCTCTCGCGCACCCGTGCCGACCTGCCGCTGTATAACTGCGGCGGCTGGTCGGCAAGAGGTTAATGTACTATGGAACAATTGCATACATTTGTGAAGTGTACATTCATGCAGTAAGGCTCCAAAGCGTTAAAGAAAAAAAAAAAAAAAAAAAAAAAAAATTAAAGGAAAGGTAATTGCAGGGTGTGTTAGTTCTGGGTTCAGGCCCTGCTCAGCATTCTAAAACCTTGAGATCCTGGACTCACTATCATAACTGCACCCAACTTCTCACGGTTACCTGGTCTAGTCATGTGTTCCTATGAAGCATCTACAACAGGGTAAATCACCACTTTACCAAGTAAAGCCACGCAACATATTTTATGGTCACAGAGGAGAAAGGAGCAAGAGCAGAACCAGGCAAAGGCATCTTATGTAGACCAATGGCCAAAATTCCTCCCTTTTACCCTCCACAACACCCTCATATATCACAACAGACCTCCGATCAGCAAACTGGCTTCTTATGTCTTAGGCTGCATTCACATCTATGCGACAAGTAACGCCGCATACACGGCTTTACTTGCCGCACTTTGATTCATTTTTTTTTTATTTACAAATCTCCTCATTGATGTCTATGGACGAACGCCAATGTCGCTTGAAAAAAAGGGTCCGGGACTTTTTTTCAGGCGACCGGCGTTTCAGAGATGTGAACCATCTCTATAGACATCAATGGGATTTTTACCCTCCAGCGGCACGAGCGTCGCGCGACAGGCGTTTTGTCGCCTAGATGTGAATGGAGCCTTAGCCTATACTAAGTGCAACTTCTGTCTCTCTGAAGCATGTTTGATTTGTTATCATAGCCTTGCACATTTCCTTACAGGCCTACTAGAAGGTAAGCTCTGTATAGTGATAGGCATGCATGCTCAAAATTGGTTCTCCAAGAAAAAAAATAAGCAATATCCAACGAGAGCAGTGCAGCACCTTGAAACAAAAAAGGTTCACCAAAACAAAAATGAGGAGCAGTGACATGCGGGCCAAATAAAGACAGTGTACAACATGCAAATAGAAAAGCAACTTTTGTAAACAATATTCGAAGAGAACATTTCATCAGAATGTTACCCTGTGGAATATTACAAGAACACTTCTGTATTATGACATGTCAAATGACGGAGTGACCACAATGCACTTACATGGGATGGACAAGTGCTGAGGATAAAAACTTTATTAACCATAAGACTACTGTCCAGAAATAAATACTGTAATGTGACACCATCATAAAAGAGGCGATTTCAACTCATTCTGTAAATGTTTCGTCTTTGAGGAAGACAGTTCAGTGACAAGCAGTAGTATTGTTTTGGAAGGTAACAGAATGAGCAATGAACATAGACTTTGATGTAAGAGGATCATGCAGTGCACAAGAAAATTAAGAGTGCGATGGAGTGATTAGATGGTAATACAATGGTATATCACACAAAAGATGAATGTTTTATGACAGAATGCATTTGCACTGTGCTGCTACAATAGGCGCGAGGCGGCTTAATGCCCTCAAATCAACTCAGAATCGGACAAAAGTTGCATCAATCTGGCGGACACAGGGCAGCGCCAGCATGATTTTGCGCCTGTATTGGTTATCTTTCTGCAGAGGATTCCTTTCTAGATACACAGTCTGCAAACCTTGGGCACCGCTTAATTCTTCTAAGTCTGCCCAATTATCCACCAAGTTGTCATTCATCTGTGATAAGAAAAAACAAACGTCATTTTCCAAAAAGAGACAAAAATAAGAGAATTTGCTGACAAAGACCAGTTTAATTTTTAGGCTTATTCAACCAATTTTCCACCAGCTATTAATCAAAAACAATAAATTAGATCAGGTAAAACTACCACAAATTGTTTTAATGAAAATCATGAAATGGTCGGTTTTTGCTAAAGTTGGTTAAGAAAAAAGGGATTTTTAAATACAGCTTACCTGTAAAATCCTTTTCTTGGAGTACATCACGGGACACAGAGCGGCATATTCATTACTATATGGGTTATATGGAGTACCTTCAGGTGTGGACACTGGCAATCTCAAACAGGAAGTCCCCTCCCTATATAACCCCCTCCCCTAGAGGGAGTCCCTCAGTTTTGTAGCAAGCAGTATGCCTCCCAAAATGGTCACCCAAAAGAGGGGTGGGAGCTCTGTGTCCCGTGATGTACTCCAAGAAAAGGATTTTACAGGTAAGCTGTATTTAAAAATCCCCTTTTCTTTCTCGTACATCACGGGACACAGAGCGGCATATTCATTACTATATGGGATGTCCGAAAGCAATGCTTTAATGAGGGGAGGGAGACATCTTCTCAAAAAAGATTTAATTTAGAGGTATACTCAAATAATAATAATAAATCCAACTTAGTCAAGAAAAATTTTTTTTCTTTTTTTTTTTTTTTTCTTTTTTACACCCAAGGGTGCCCCTGATCCCGAGGATCTTAAACCGCAGCCTGTAGTACTGCCTGCCCAAAGGCTGAATCCGCATTCCTTCTCACGTCTAGTTGATAAAACCTTGTAAACGTGTGGACTGACGACCACGTTGCTGCCTTGCATATCTGAGCCATAGAGATCTGATGGTGTGCTGCCCAGGAGGCGCCCATGGCCCTGGTAGAATGGGCCTTTACCGACAAAGGAGGAGGCAACCTCTTCAAACCGTAGGCCTGAATGATTAATTGTCTAATCCATCTCGAGATGGTGGATTTTGCAGCTGCCTGCCCCTTCTTGGGGCCATCTGGTAGAACGAACAACACATCTGTTTTCCGGATCTTTTCTGTAGCTTTAAGATAGGCCTTCATGGCCCGGACAATATCCAAGGTATGCAGCAACCCCTCCTTTCTAGATGTGGGTTTCGGAAAGAAGGATGGAAGTACCAAATCCTGGTTCAAGTGAAAATTGGATATAACCTTTGGTAGAAAGGCAGGATAGGGCCGGAGAACTGCCCTGTCCTTATGTAGAACGAGATATGGTTCCTTACACGATAAGGCTGCCAACTCTGACACTCTCCTGGCCGAAACTATGGCGACCAAGAATACCAACTTTCTTGTCAGTAAAACTAAAGGAATCTCAGCCAACGGCTCAAAGGGTTGTTTCTGTAGAGTGGACAGGACAAGATTTAAGTCCCATGGACAAATTGGTGACTTGACAGGAGGATTAATACGCAAGACCCCCTGTATGAAGGTCTTTACCAGCGAGTGGGTGGCCAGCGGCCTCTGAAACCACACTGACAGAGCTGAAATCTGTCCCTTGATTGTGCTTAAAGCCAGGCCTTTATCCACTCCTAGATGGAGAAAACCTAACACCCTATCAATGGTATATTTGCGGGAATTCCATCTTTTGGATTCACACCAGCCTACGTAGTTCCTCCACACCCTGTAATAAATCACCCTGGAGGCCGGCTTTCTAGCCCTAATCAGGGTAGGAATTACCTGCCTAGACAGACCTCTACCCCTGAGAATCAGGGATTCAGCCTCCAGGCCGCCAAATTTAGACGCTGTAATGTAGGGTGGAGGATCGGGCCTTGTGAGAGTAGGTCTGGTCGTAGAGGAAGAGTCCAAGGGTCACTGCCATCCTCAGGACTAGTGAGTACCATGTCCTCCGGGGCCAAGCTGGAGCTACTAGAATGACTGGCTTGTTCTCCACTCTGATCCTGCGCAACAGGCGCGGAAGTAACTGTAGCGGAGGGAATGCATATAGAAGTTTGAATTGATGCCAAGGGCAAACCAACGCATCGGTTCCGCAGGCCATAGGGTCCCTCGCTCGAGACACGAACCTGTCTAGTTTCTTGTTGAACCTGGATGCCATTATATCTACGTCTGGCATTCCCCACTTCTGGCAGATTGTCTGAAAGACCTGGGGATGCAGAGACCACTCCTCCGGCGACAGAATCTGGCGACTTAAGAAGTCTGCCTGCAGGTTGTCCACTCCGGGAATGAATATCGCCGAAATGCAGGGTACATGAACCTCTGCCCACTGAAAAATCAAGCTCACCTCCCTCTGAGCGGCCTGACTCCTGGTTCCCCCTTGGTGGTTTATGTATGCCACCGCTGTGGCATTGTCTGACTGGATTCTCACCGGGGACCCCTGTAATCTGGAGGTCCATGCCAGGAGGGCTAGGCGAGCAGCTCTGATCTCCAAGACATTGATGGGTAGCTGCCTCTCTGCTTCCACCCAAGTTCCCTGGCGAGAGAACCCCTCCAAGACCGCCCCCCAGGCTGGCGTCTGTGGTAACTACCTTCCAGACAACGGGGCTGAAGGACCTTCACTTTAGAAGATTCTGAGGGTTCAACCACCAAGCCAGGCTTTGTCGGACCCTTGATGATAGCGTCAAAGGGGACTCCAAGGCATGTGCTCTCTTGCCCCAGGCTGCTAGAATGGCTGCCTGTAGGACGCGAGTGTGGATCTGAGCGTATGGTACTGCCTCGAACGTGGCCACTAGCTTGCCTAGTAATCGCATACACAGGCGAATAGTTGTTTTTTTCTTGCTTAGAACCAACTGAACCAACCCCTTGACAGCCTCGATCTTTACAAGGGGCAGGAACACCCTTTGCTGTTCTGTGTCAAACCTCATGCCGAGGTATTTCAACTGCTTTGTAGGCTGGAACGCTGACTTTTCCCGGTTTAGGACCCAGCCAAACCTTTCGAGGTACTGAACCGTGAGGTTTACTGCCTGTTGCAGACACGGTCGTGAGTGATCTATGATTAAAAGGTCGTCCAAGTATGCTAGGACTGTGACCCCTTGGATCCTTAGATTGGCCAAAACTGGGGCTAGGATCTTCGTGAATACCCGGGGGGCCGTGGCTAGCCCGAAGGGGAGTGCCCTGAATTGGAAGTGTCGCTGCCCCACTGCGAAGCGTAAAAATCTTTGATGCGACTGAAAGATTGGTACATGAAGGTAAGCATCCTTTATGTCTATGGAAGCCAGAAAATCGTCCCTCTGGAGCGTGGCGACTGCTGACCGGATGGATTCCAACCCGGAAGGAACGAACCCTTAGGTAAACGTTTAAACTCTTTAGGTCCAAGATTGGCCTGACATCGCCGTTGGGCTTTGGTATGACAAAAAGATTGGAATAGAAACCTAGCCCCTGCTCTTGGGCTGGCACCTCTATTATCACGTCCTGGCAAAGCAGGCGATCCAAAGCCGCCAGCATCGAGGCCTTTGCTGGATCCTTTGGTAGCCTTGACTCTTGAAAATGAGGCGGAGGAAACTTTAGAAACTCCAGTCTGTAGCCTGTGGTTACAGACGCCCGGACCCATTTGTCGGGGATCTTGGCTTCCCAAACTGAGAAGAAACGAAGTCTTCCCCCCACCCGCGAGAGTGGGGGCGCCCCTTCATAAGGCAGACTTAGGGGCTGGTTTTGTCGGCTTGCGATACCATGGTCTCTTACCCCCAGGGGCTTGTCCCTGCGATCTACTGTTAAAGTTGGATCGCGCAGGCGGCCGTCAATACTGCCTGGAATTTGAGGGCCCTGAGACAGGAAAGAGCTGCCTTTTAAATGTAGGACCCCGGAATGTCTTTTTGACTGGTAAAAGGGTACTTTTGCCACTTGAAATAGTCTGAATGTATTTATCCAGATCCTCTCCGAAGAGTCGTCCTCCATGGAAGGGAAACCCTGCCAGAAGCTTTTTGCATGGGGGCTCCGCCGCCCAGTTCTTCAACCATAAGAGCCTTCTCATGTGCACCAAAAATAGTGATAAACGAGAGGCCTGCTGGATGGAATCCTTTATAGCATCTACCGCAAAACACAGAGCTCTGGGAATGTCAGAAAACTCTTCTGCCTGTTGGGTAGGCATGTCTTAGCATTTCTTTTGTCTGGTCCTTTAACGCCTGACAAACTCCAATCGCAGCCACAGCTGGCTGTACCACTGCTCCTGCCGTAGCAAAGGATGCTTTTAAAAGTGTCTCTAACCGTTTATCAACCGGATCTTTAAACATTTGTATGTTTTCCACCGGGCAAGTTAGTGATTTATTCACACATGAGATGGCTGCATCCACCACTGGGAGCTTCCACCTCTTCGAGAATTTTTCCTCCATAGGGTAAATGACCGCAAATCTCTTCGGCGGTGGAAAAATCCTGTCCGGTCGTACCCAATCCTGAAAGATCAATTCCTCCAAGAGAGGATGGACCGGAAAAACTGCGTTGCTTAAAGGAGCTTTCAAAGAGCCCAGAGAGGATACCGCAGGAACCTGAGGCTCTGGCAATGGTAAAATTAAATGCCGAGCGGACCATGTCCGTCAAAGACTGCACCCACAGTCTCTCTGTCTGGGAGTCTGAAAATGGTTCCTCAGAGGTAGATCCCTCAATCCCTGAACCCTCTTGGTTCAGGTCTAGTTGATCCTCCTGCGATTCCAATTCCTCCGGAGAGAGAATTTCAGCATCTGAGGATACACCTTTTGGTGATGGGGATCTAGCCCGTTTCTTGCCAGGAATAGATCTAGCGATCAACGCTGCTAATCTCTCTTCTAGCCCCCCTAGGGATACAGCTAGCATATCCTCTGTGATAAACACAGGGCTGGGCTGATCTGGGCCAGCCTCAGCACCAGACCCCCCTAATGGCTCATCCAAGGCGACCTTCACGGGAATAAGCTGCGGGGAAAGTATCGGCATATCATCAGAATCAGAGGGGGAACCCCTTTGTTTTTTGGTCTTTTTTGTACCCTTTGACCCCGAACCTTTGGAAGCCATAATACAAAATCGAGGGACTCCGCCTACAACAGCAGACTGTAGTGGCCAGGAGTACAAAAACTAGGGTTTAGGGGACAATAGATCACTAATGCCCAAAAACTGATGGGGCCTCGTATGTTTTCTTTTTTTTTTTTTTTTTTTTAATTTATACAGCGATTTTTTGGCTTAACAGAAAAGCATTGGAACCAAGTCCAGCATGTACTACCCCTCTTCCGCCACCGGGAGTCACTGTTCTTCCGCTCTGCGTCCTCTCCCTTTCAGATCAGCCTCAGACTGAGCACTGACTATAGCCTGCTGATCTATAACAGCACAAGGCGCGCCCCTGATGACGCTGCAGGCACGCCCCCCCCCGCCCTCCCCTCCGAACGGCGCGAAAAACGTCTATAAGACGTGCGCGCGCGCGTGTATGCCGGAGCAGGAAGAACATGGAGAAGCCGCGCTGCTGGAGACCCAGGACTGCAGTACCAAGCGGCAGAATCAAACCCCCGGCCAGGTAGGACTCTCCAAAAGGCCCCATAGGGGTCCTTACTTAGCCCTAGGAAGAAAGCAGCAGGTAGCTAGCAAACACAATTGTTTCTTAGACAGGGGAACCTAGTGATGGGGGAATGAGATCATCCTGTCTTCTCAGACATAGTGAGCAAGGTTGCCAATGCAGAGCATACTTAGGCTACCCCCCTTTTAGGTTCCCCCGGAGAGCCTGCTGTCGAACCAAGTCCCGCAGGCTCCCCTCTTACCTGCTCCATGCTGCAGGATGTTTGTCTAGCAAAACGATCCAATCTTCTCCCATCTCCGTGGGTAGCGTAATAGACCTTCAGGCCCTGGGGTCCTATGAAGGTACCCACTGTCCTGGACCTATATAGCACCCTGGCAAACAGGAACTTATGGTCTTTACGAACTCCAAGTCCTGGGCCCAGGGTCCAGCCCTCCAAAGAGGAGCATTATAGGCAAAACCCCACGGTTTGGGGCCCGGGTACTGTCCACTTTGGCACTGAGGCTCCTTGGACAGATCCGGTTAGCCCGCCCTTAATCCCAAGGATGTGGAGCAAAGCTATTCCGTGACCAACACCTAAGACACTGGCGAAAAAACTGAGGGACTCCCTCTAGGGGAGGGGGTTATATAGGGAGGGGACTTCCTGTTTGAGATTGCCAGTGTCCACACCTGAAGGTACTCCATATAACCCATATAGTAATGAATATGCCGCTCTGTGTCCCGTGATGTACGAGAAAGAAATTGTCTTGAAACTCTTATACTAGTCCTCCAAGTCTTAGGAGAAAATAGTAATTGCAAACCAGAAATGGGACAATTTTCAGTAAACACACAAATTAAAATTAATCGACAACTCTGGATGTCCTGTTTCATCAGCCAAGTGGAGAAGATTAGAATACAAATTATATTGGATTATGGACTTCCAAAAACTGGGTGCCGGTAATTGCAACCATGAGTCAATTGATTTGACTCATTTTTCTCCCCTTTAGAAAATTTCATTTTTTGCTGCCGCATGTTTATGCACGCTACAAATGTGCCGCTTTACAGGCAGACCAAGGGGACCCGCGGGTACGATATGTAAAGGATTTTTTCATTTTTATTGTTGCACTTTAAGCATCATTAAAATCACTGCTCCTTAAAAAAACAATGTTTTTTAAAAATTGTTTGCATTGATACAGGTCCTCCAGGGCAGTGCCCAGACCCCCCATACACCTTTTATGGGCAATTACATGCATACAAGCCTTCAAAATGGGCACTTGATTTTTCCTGTTCAGCTCCCATAGAATTCAATATGGTTTGCCCTTCAGGTTAGAACTTTTCCTGTTTGGGAGTTCTGCTGCAAACCGAACAGGGTGGCCCATCTCAAACTATTAAATGCATGTATATGTATAGCCCAGTGAGAGTAGTCATTTCCTTGCCAAAAGCTCTCTTTGCCTCTGGAGCCCTACACATGTGCATCTTATTCTATGAAGTTTTCCGAGTGTAGCTTCAGTCACTTCAGAAGTCACTGGGTGTCCCAATTCTGCAAGAGTAGGCGTACGATTCTCACCACTGCAGAGGGACATGGACATAAAGAAAAAAGTTAGCCAAGCTCTTGCTTTTTCCACCTTCCCTCAGTAAGAGTGTGTCTCATCATTGCTTTTACTTCTTACTTCCTAGTCAGTGAGACTCCATCTCACCCACTCCCAATTATCCCTTCATTCCCATGGCAGAAGCATGTGTATTTATCTTATCAGAGTCAGGCTCTCATGAGTCTTCCCTACTGTCTGCCAATATGTTTATTCCCAGCAGAGTCTAAGAATACCAGGAACAGGAGAAAAATATGGCTGTACAAAGCAGACCAAGACATGACAAGAAAGGGAGGGGGGGTCAACGCAGCAGGATAGAGCCAGCGCCATTACGCAGTCGCAACAAACCGAAAACGGGAGTCAGGCAGTGGCCAAAACTGGAGAGGTTCATGCATACCCCAGGCCAGACCCCTTCAAAAAGGCGGACAACAGAATCTGCATCCAAGTCACAGCCTGGGGCCCCAGCTACGGAAAAAAGCCAAAGGTCATGGCCAAGTAGTAGCAGCAATGGGGGCGAATAATGCAGGAGAGAAATATGTAGGGGAGGAAGTTCAGGATACCCCAAAAATCACTATCTGGGGCTGGTCCCCTAATAGAAGCAGAAGCATCACTAAAAGAAGGTCTTGCAAGCTTTCTTTAAATAAACTGTCTGACCAGCTTAAAACCACCAGGGAAGAGCTATCCTTTGTTATGCATGACTTGCAAAAGGTTTGCAAAAGGACCACCCTTGAGGGGAGCGTTAGCCTAGTGGAGAAGTACTTGAACCCCCTTAAGCGTGAGATAAGAACTGTAAGAGAACAAATAGTTAGCTATGAGATAAAATGGGTGACATGGAAAACAAGATGCAAAGAAAAAATGTGAGGTCTGTGGTGCTCCCTGAACGAAATGTTTGGCGAAGTGGTTCAAAAATCATTTTTTCACCCTTTAGACCACTCCACCAGGTAGAGTGATTATATTACACAAGGCCAGAGAAATGAATAACATCCTCTACAATGGTGCCAGGGTATCTACAGACTGCGGGAAACAGCCCTAGGGGAGACTGAGGGACTGGTGGGGTGGTTGCAACCCATAAGGGGAGATTATAGATGAACCGGAGTGTTTTATTTTGAAGAAAACAGGAATGTATGTATATATTGTAAAGTTGGGGGTTATTAACTCTCGTGGTATAAGCGTTTGAGTGATTCACGCCAGTCCGGAACTATGTTTAAGGGCTTGTTGGCCCACTTTTATTCAAAAGGCAAAAATAAACAAAAATCCAAACATAGGTCTCCCACACAGGGGTTTTCACTGTCCATACAGAATGGTACCTTCAGCCTCCTGGCATACACGTGCAAAAGGAAATACTGAGCCACCTGGCTCTCTTCAGCAGTAGCACCACTGCTCAGGTCCCCACATGAAGCCCTCCTGACTCCTGTCAGCCACCTCAGACTCAGGTCTCTGGGTATTACAGTGCAGCCTGCACTCTCCAGCTTATTCAGTGCACACCTGCACTCTCAGGCGGCGTACACACGACCGAGGTTCTCGCTGGAAACCAGCGAGAACCTCGCTGGAAGCTGCATTCCAGCGAGGACCTCGGCCGTGTGTACGCTCTCGGCGAGCTTCCCGTCGGGAAGCTCGTCGAGCAGAAATAGAGAGCACGCTCTCTATTTGCTCGACGGCCCGCCTGGAAGAATGGCTGGTTGCCATTCCCGACGGGCGGGTCGCCGATTTCGACGGCCGGCAGGGAACCTCGACGGGCGGAACGATGTGTTCTGCCCGTCGAGGTTCTCTGCCGTGTGTACACGGCCTCAGGGTTCTCCCTTCCAAGCCTGGACTCCTCGGGAGGGTGGAGCCCAGAACCATGGTCAAGTGTCTATACATAGGCCAGCACACACCTGACCAGTCAGTGTGCTGAACAACCAGAAAATCTGGACCTAGTACTAAGGATTTCATCCCACCCAGATCTCTGCGAAATCCCCGGGCTCCAGGTCCCAAAGTGGACTTTATTAAAAAATAAAAAAACCCAGAGGGAACTGAAACGCCAGCTTCTTCTGTAAACTGCAAGCTCCCTGGAGCCCCTCAACCCGACCGGTTGAGAACCCTGGGTCACCACACCCCTGGGGTACCAGACTACTATATATATATATATATATATATATATATATATATATATATATATATATATATATATATATATATATATATATATATATATATATATATATATATAATATATATATATATATATACATATACATACATACACATATACACACACACACACACACACACACACACACACACACACACTATACATTTTATATTTATATATTTTTTTTTAAACCTTGGTGGGATATTAAAGCAGGATGAAAATGAGGGGAGGAATTTCCTGTATAAAGTTAGAGAAGGAAGGAGGAGGAGGTGTAAGGGGTAGTGGCATCAATACCTAAATAGGGAGGAAGGACAATAAAGGCAGTATGTGACCTAATGAAATGGGAGTGTAGCATAAATCAGAGTGAAAGGCGTTGGATAGGAGGCAGAGTTTGATGGTCATGACTGCGAAGGTTGAATTGTTGGAGTGGGGTTGCTGGGGGAGGAGCTTGGAGTAATCAAATGGGGGTTGAGTGGACAAAATTAGGGCTCTTCATCGAATAAACACTTGAGACGCTTGTAGCTTATGTTTACCATTTTACTTTTGTGTTTTTTTTTTACTTATTTTTTTAATATGTAGGATAGTGGGGGGAGGGGAGATGGTTGATTGCATGGTAAATGTTTAATGAAAAATGCTTTAATAAAGATTATAAAGTTTAAAGATACTTGTATCTGCTTTATTTTAACTGGGATGAGAGAACAACCATTCTTCAACCAAGCACAAAGCTGCTTGAAACAGGACTTGGTATATAGGCTAGCACTGGCAAGGAATACTACTTCAGCTAAAAATACAAGTAAAAATAATAATAATAATAATAATAATAATAATAATAATAGGAAAAACTTACCCAGAATTCTTGGAGTTCTGTCAAATGCCTGATATTTTCAATTCTCTTTATTCTATTAGAAGCAACATCCAGCGTAGTGAGCTTGGTCTGAAGACGAGAAGAAGAAAATGTTAAGTCCTAACTGAGCAATTCCCACATAAAATGTATTAGTGACCAACTGGCAAGTTTTCAGCCAGTCTCTTCCAATCAGCTCAGAGCCCGTTCAGCAACTCACATTGTTCTCCAGACCCTCCAAAACTTGGATGCCATTGTCACTTAGGTAGAGCTCACGCAGATTCACAAGACTCTGTAAACCTTCAATCTTTGTAAGGCGATTACTCTAAAAGCAAGAGAATGACAGGAATATTTACACACCGACACGTACAGCAATGACTTAAATAATTTCCTGTAATGCCATCTTTCTACCAATGCACAATTGTTCTACTGGCCATCTTTAAAATAAAGAAATGCCTATATGGTGGGTTACTTTTACGGAACATATATTTCTGGCTGTGTTTTTATTAAAGCTATGTTCTATGGAGTTTAATCATCATAGTTTAGTGTTGAGCAGACCAAAGTTTTGGAATGGCCCAGCCGGAGCCCAGATCTGAATCCAATTGAAGTCTGTGGGGTGACCTAAAGAGGGCTGTGTAAAGGAGACGCCCTCTCAATCTGACAGATTGGAGCTCTTTTGCAATGAAGAGCGAGCAACAATTCCCAAGGCAAGATGTGCCATGCTCAGTCTCCTACCCCCAAAGGCTGAATATTTTCCTAAAACTGAAAAGTGCTTCAACAAGTATTAGTTTAAGGGTGTGCAATTTATGTAACCACGATACTGCAAGTTTATTTTTATAATTTTTCCTCTGTTAAAGATTTCACTCAGAATTTAACAGATTACATTAAAAAGATGGAAAAAAATGCCAAAACCTTTACATATTTACAGGGTTGTGTAGACTTTTTATATCCACTGTATGTATAGATTATTTGCCGTAGTCAGGCCAAGAAACAATCGTGTGCATGTTGCCTTTTTAAATCCTACCTAAAATACACTGACCTTTGACCCCAATTCTAACAGCAAAACTGACCTAGAGCAAAACGCTGGTCTACCTATTTTTTTATGCACACTTAATTTACACATTTAGGTCCCTTTTACATGGGGCAGGATCCACCAGAAACCTGTCTGCCGATTCCTGTCTGCTCCGATTATGCAGAGCAGATACAGACACAGCCTGTGATGTACACAGACCTCCTGTCTGTTTACACCCAACTGCCATCTGATCCAATCCACCAGACGGATGGGGAACAGATCGGATGTCGGCAGGTGTCAACAGACACATGTCTATTGACACGCCACTCCATAGGAGGACAATGGATGGTCAAATCAGGTCTGCTTAAACTACTGACAGGCGGATGCCATCGTACCGCCCGTGAGAAAGAGCCCTTACCTCTCGCAAGGAGAAAAAATAAATAAAAGAAATGTAATGTACAATGCATCTTTGTCTCCATTCAAAAAGGAGAAAAATATAAAAATACATTACCACATGAGCAGGCTGCACAGTGACTGATCATTGTGACAGCCAATCAGAGGCTATTACAATGATCAGGAAAGGTTTTATTTAAAGTCGTTGGTATGAGACAGGGAGCAGATAATAGCTTGGTTTCTGTGCTCTCAACACAAACCAAGTGGCACCTGTATTTTATTTGGGTACAGTGTCACACGACTGCGCAATTGTCGGTTAAAGTAAAGCAGTGCCTTATAGCAAACAAATGGCCTGGTCAGGAAGGGGGTTAAATCTTCTGGAGCTGAAGTGGTTAAGTATCTGGTAAGAGAAATACAAGAATTTACCTGTACGCTCAGTACAGTGAGGTTACTTAGAGCTTCCATGTTCTGCAATTTGGCGATTTTGTTTTTACCAAGAAAAAGGCTGTCAAGCTCTCTTAATGTATCCAGATTTTCAATCTCCTACAAACAAAAGAGCAAAAATTAGAACACTGACCCATTAGCTTTAATATTGTGAACCGAGAAAAAATTCAATAAAAAAAAAAAAGAATGCCAACAGAAACCCATATAGACAGACACTAAAGGGGTTGATTTACTAAAACAGGAGTGTGAAAAATCTGGTACAGCCGAGCATGGTAGCCAGCCAATCAGCTTCTAACTTCAGCTTGTTCAATTAGGCTTTGACAAACAAAACCTGAAGTGGATTTGTTTCTTTGCAGAGCTGCATCAGATTTTGCACTCTCCAGTAAATCAACGCCTAATTGTCAGATTCATGCAATTCTATTCGCAATAACATACACCAATCAACCATAACATTACCACCCACCCTAAACACATTGTGGCATAGACTCCACTAGACCTCTGAAGGTATGTTATGGTATCCGTCATTAAACAGTCAGTAGCATATCCTTTAAGTCCTGGAAGTTGGGAGGTAGGGTCTCTATGGATCAGACTTGTTTTTCCAGCAAAAACCAAAGATAGTCGATTGAAATGCAATCTGAAAAATTTGAAGGCCCGTTCAATATCAAACTCATTGTGATTTTTCCTCAAACTAGGGCCGAAACAACTAATCGATTACCATTTTCATGAATCGATTAATCGGCCAGTAACATAATGGGGTAAAACAAAAAAAATAAAAAATGGCCCATTATAGTACAAAAAGAGCAAATCGCTACTGTAAATATTACTTTCGCTGTTCAATAGTAAAAAATTAACCCCTTGCAGTAGCAATTAATTGCTCTTTTTGTACCAATTTTAGTTTTTGTAACCCCATTATGTTACTAAACATCTCAGGCCTGGATCAGCTGCTGTGTATTTGGAAAGGGCAAGGACTATTTTTTACTGCAAAACTGTGCCATTTTGTTTTTTTGGTTCAATATACTTCAATGGAGAAGCTGCAGAAATGTATGTAATGCGTTTTTGTGGCCATTTGTGTTTTCTTAACCTGTCCAACAACAAATTGACCAAAAAAATAAATGTAAATCACCGTAAAATTACTGTTTTTTTTTTACATTAACCGATACAATAAATCGGCCAAAAAAAATAAAAATCGGCCAACTAATCGATTATAAAAATAATCGTTCGTTGCAGCCCTAACTCAAACCATTCTTCAATTCAATTCATTAGACCAGGCCACTTTCTTCCACTGCTTATGGTCCAGTTCTGATGCACCGAGTGTTCTGACCAATTTCTCAATTTGTCATAATTTTTTCATTAGTGGCATTTTTTACAGTCCAAATGAAAAGAACTCACCGCTCCAGGTTTAACATATTTGCGCACTGGAAGACACACTTGAGTGCTAGAAAGTTATCCTGAATAATAATAAATAATAAGTCACTTTACCCATCAGTGGTTATAATGTTATGGCTGATCGGTGTATAATCTTAGTACACAGTAGAATGTTCCTTCCATCACCTCCAGCCCCACGTCACAATCCATGGAATGTTTTAAGATATGTATCCAACAATCACAGAATGTAAAGATATTTTGGTGATCAACCTGTTTGCTTACAGTGAATCTAAAGCTAAAACCTTAAAATTTTGGTTTTGGACAGCATGGCGAGGCCGTCTAGTTTTTATTGCTGGGAGATTCACTCACTCTCCAATTTTTTGAGTTACCACAAAAATCAGGAAAAAAATCTTCCAATTAGGTAATTTGTTCCAGCAACAGTTGTCCCAATAGGGGATTTTCTCTCACTTCCTGTTATGTCAACAGAACAGGAATAAAAAAAGGGAAAACTCCCCAATGGGGCAAAAATAAAACAAACAAACAAACACACAGACAAGAGGACCATTCCCTACCTTATCCAAAATGAAAAGAAAAGTTTTGGCTTTGGTTATACCTTTCGTAAGCCATGTAGAATCTACATGAAAAAACAAAAAAGATTTCCAGCCATTTTTTTTGTAGTTTAGTTTTGCATAAAAGTAAGCAAGGACCTAAATAACTGCAAAGGTTTATCTTGCAGTCTATGTGCCCATTTGGGGAGACTTCATTTCACTTCCTGTCCCTAAGACAACAGAGAGCGAGATGAAATTTCTGTCTCGAGTTCAGATTGACCCAGCAAGGAAAATAGCCAGCAGAGTTTGTGACAAACAAGTGACAGATTTGATATAGCACTAAAACATGTCTTCTCTTAGGCCGCGTACACACGATCGAATTTGTCCACTGAAACTGGTCCGACAGACCAGTTCAGCGGACAAATCCGATCGTGTGTATGGGCTAGCGGACATGTCTGACCGGCGGACAAATTTTAAAACATGCTTTTAGGACACATCTTCCTGCACATGCGTCGAATGGATTCGACGCATGCACGGAAGTATTTTTCTTCCTGGTGCGGTGACGTGGCGGCGTCAACGTCACTGCCACGTCACCGCGCTGTCTGCCGGTGGGGATTTTGATCCGATGGTGTGTACACGCTATCGGACCAAAATCCGATGAGACATGTCTGCTCTAAACTGTCCGTCGGACAAGTTTGAGCGGACATATCTCATCGTGTGTACACTGCCTTATGGATAAGTGACAGCTGCAGAGCAAATCAAACCAGGATTTGATCTTTTTTTAAACACACACACCAAATATCGCTTCCATTTCCTACAATCTACTCACCCGGATACGGTTTGAACCCAGTTCTAGCAAACGGAGCTTTGTTAAACTGCCGAGAGTCTCAATTCGGCTAATCTTGTTATTTACCAAATAGAGGCGCTGCAACTGAGTCAATGACTCTAGACCTTCAATGCGCTTTAGAAGATTAAACGAAAGGTCCAGAATTCTGCAAGGAGAAGAATTTGTCACGTCCATCTGTGCTGTAGTAGATGGGAAAATACAATTCAAGCCTACATTTTGTTTATACTATGCTACAAAACTTCCCTTTTGCATCTCAGTACTACAAATTGAAAACAGGGTGGGACATACTGTAAATAACATCCACAAAAGGCAAAGAAACCAAGAATCACAGCACAGAAGAAAGGTTTGGACAAAAAATAGGAGATCAGTGTATTGGGCCAAATGGATACCAACTAATCTTACAAAAGTATCCATTGAAGTGGAAGTAAAGGTAAAACCCAACTAAACTGTATACCTACTCCTATCCCCATTCTCAGCCTTATCCTTCTAACCCCGTCAAGAAAAGATCGCTATACTTACCTATTCTGAACCCACTCTGATCTAGTCTCCAGTGGCACCTTCTGTGTGCAAGACAAAGCCGACAACAGCTGGAAAATGCGCTGCAAATTAACGTCGCCCATAGACTTATGCCGCGTACACACGATCATTTTTTGTGATGAAAAAAAAAAGACGTTTTCTGTGAAGTAAAAAACGACGTTTTTGAAACGTCACTTTCAAAGACGATGTTGCATACACACCATCGTTTTTTTCACAAAAAGCGAGGTTACGTTCACCACACTTTTCCATTGAAGCTCGCTTCATAACTAGCTTCTGGGCATGCGCGGGTTGAAAAACGTCGTTTTAAACAACGTTTTTGCTACACACAGTGACTTTTTGTGAAACAAAAAACGACGTTTTGAAAAACGACACAAAAAATTCAAGCATGTTGGAATTTTTTTTTGGTCGTTTTTTGGAAGACAAAAAACGACGTTTTGCCCACACACGATCAATTTAAATGACGTTTTAAAAAAAGACGTTTTTTTCCATCGCAAAAAACGACCGTGTGTACGCATTACTATAGGGCTTCCGTTGTTGGCTGCCTCTCCTACACACTGTAGCTCAGCCTGGGAGCAGCTTCAGAATAGGCAAATATAGCGGTCTTTTCTTTACTGGGTTTGATAGGTTAGGCTTAGAATGGGGATTGGAGTAGGTTTGGTGCTTAGTTAGGTTTTGTCTTTACTTCCAATTTAATGGATACTTTTGCAAGATTAGTTAGTATCCATTTGGCCCCCATACACTGATAACCATGTTTTGGTCAAAACCTTAAGGCTGCATTCACACCTGAGCGTAGCGTTTTTCCACGATTTTGCGGCGCTTTTTACCGCGTTTGGTCGTGATAATTTGCTGCTTTTTTTACCGCAATTTTTGCTGCGTTTTTTACTGCGATTTTTGACAGGTCTAGGGTCACCAATGTTAAAAGCAGAAAAACGCCCCCAAAAAAAGTCCCAGAACTTGTTTGAGCTTCAGGCGTTTTTGAACTTCTGGCTTCAGACGTTTTGGAGTGGAGATGTGAACCATCTCCATAGACAATAATTGATTTTTTTTCCCCTCCAGCGTTTTGTAGCTTCAAGCTTCAATCTACAAAACGCCCAGGTGTGAATGGGGTCTTAAAATGCATACAACACATTGCTGGAGAAATGGTCTTTAAACCTCAATCAAATAATGAACACACCACCAGGTTTATTTTAGTAATAAAAAAAACAAGCGTGAGGCTTGGAGGGTAGAAACCCCTTAACAGAGATAGTACAGTGCCCTAATAAAAAAAAAATGTAATTCCTTAACATAAAACTGTGCTTGACGTGCCCAACTACAAACTTCTTCTAAGGGTATTCTTACATATACATTTACCGCACACTTTATTATTAGTTACACCTTGCTAGTACCGGGTTGGATGCCCCTTTGCCTTCAGAACTGCCTTAATTCTTTGTGGCATAGATTCAACAATTTTTTTTTTAAATGCTCAGACCAGCTCGTCTGGCACCAACAGCCATATCACGTTCAAGGTCACTTAAATACCATTTTTCTTCCCAATTCTGATGCTCAGCTTGAACGTCAGCAAGTCGTCTTCACCACGTCTAGATGCTGGCCGATTAGCAACGTGTTACCAAGAAATTGAACAGGTGTACCTAATAAAGTGGCCAGTAAGTGTAGATGAATATGCAAACATTGCACATCTTTGTACTTCTAATGCACCAAACTGATCTTAGCCCTGCCCACTGCATTTCCAGATCCAGCCACTCATTGATATAATAGAATATGGTATAGTAAATACACAGGAAGAAATAAAAAGACAAGTACTGACAGCAAGTATGCCATTTTAGAACAAAACGCATTAAAGAGGGAGCCCAGAGTTTATTCATATCAAGATATCAGGTTCACCTGACCAGTCTACTTGAAGCCAAAGGAAGGGAGATCTTGTGTAAACTAGTGTTTTTTTTTTTGGTTTGTAAAGCCGGCATGTTTTATAGGTAGAGGTGGCAATATAGTCTGGTGTTTAACTGTATCCAATATGATCAGTGAGATAGTTTTAATCATGGGGGGTGGCAACTGCTTTCTGGGTTCCTAATGCAGTGATCAAACCTGTCAGTTGTGATTAGCACTATGGTATATACTACAGGTAGAAACACAAATTTGAACAATGAAAAGTAATAATATAGCAGTATTAAAGTGGATGTAAACTCTCACATATACCCATTGGAGTGAAAAGCCTTAGATGATACACAGATAAAAACAAGTTCCCCTACATAAGTTCAGCACTGGGAGTGTATTCTTGGCATGCACTGTGTGACAGCTGATTGGAGGAAAGCCCCCCGCCCCCCATATAGGCAAAGAAAGGAATGTGCAGAGCTGTGCTGTGAATAGATCAGCTCTATTTTTAGCACCCACACAAATTTCAGGCTGGTTTTATCTTGGTTGTCTGAGAACTTGTCAGAAGTTATCATAACAGAAAAACAAAGCAGCAGAAAGACACAGAACTTAGGGCTTTGGAGAGAGACAAGAAAACACCACAGATGTTTAGGTCAAATTTCATGAATCATGTTTACATCCACTTTAATAAATACACTACCCTAGCAAATTAGACTCACTGGAGTTGACTCAGGTTCTCCAGGTTCTGTATAACACGGATTTGATTGTCATATAGGTCCAATTCATTCAATGTCACCAACTGTTCCAAGGTCTCAATCACCTTTATAAGGTTCTGTCGCAGGCACAGGGTCTACAGGGTCAACGAGAGGGGAGGTTAGAGGACAGAAAGTGATTCTCATATCTGAAGGACAAAAAGGGTGAGACAATGCATAGGAGCAGAGAGGGGGAAAAAAAATTGCTTTACGAGAGCTGGGACTAAGGTATCCACAAGATTGGTCAGAGGAAACCAAGTTTAGAAGTACAAATAAAATACACTAATTAAAATGTTTCCACTTCTTGAAAATAAATTGTTTAGAAACTTACCTTTACTTTTTTGAGCACCTCAAATCCCTGAATCTTTCCTATTCGCATGTGGTTTAAGTCAACCTCCTACAGAAACAAATACATGGTTAATACACCAGTAAACTGGACATAAAACAGAAACATGCACACAGATTTTCGATAAGTACGCGATAAGATACAGTGACATTTTATGCATCCCATGCAATGTTAATTTTAATTTTGGAGAGATACTTGGAGGCTTGTCTACTAAAGGGGTGCAGACACTGAAGCTTTCCTCGGTAGAACATTCAGATTTGCTCAGGCTGTAATAACGAATTGCAAATACAACCCCTCCCAATGGTTTCTAAAGGACATGGTGAAAACAAACGGGTAAAAAGGTAGAAATCTTCTTCAAAAGTTTGTTAAAATCCTTGCAATGAAAAAGGATCCACCTAGGACTACACCATACGAACGATGGTGCTCTGGCATTATGGATCAGAGGGGAGGCATTTCACTGATCTACTCCTCCCTGGCTGCTAGAGAGGACATCCCGCCATATGCACATGCCTGGGAAGCGGATTTGGGGATATCTTGGGAATCGTCAGAGTGGTCGCAGGCTTTCCAACGATCCTTTAAGGGTATTCTCAATGTCTCACTGATAGAAGCTAACCTCAAAATTCTAACTAGGTGGTACTATGTCCCCTCCAGGCTGCCAATGATTTATCCAGATACGTCTCCCCTATGTTTCAGGGGTTGCAAACTAGAGGGCACGATGTGCCACATCTGGTGGACATTTCCCCGAGTCAGATCATACTGGAAAAAGGTATTTCACACTATTAGGACGATAACGGGATCCACCACCGCTCCTGATCCCTCCATCGCCCTCCTGAACCGCAATATCCCCTCAATTCCTAAACATCTACAAACACTCACATTCTATATCCTCCTGGGAGCGAAGATAACGCTTGCGAGGGCATGGAAGACCCCACTGTTTCCTTCCGATTGGCGAAGCGCAAAATATCATGGCTAATGTCGCAAGAACACATGGTGGCTAAACTGCTTGATAAGGAAGGACGATTTAAAATTGTTTGGGAACCCTGGGCTGCACATTGCAACATCTCCCTCTGTTCGGGCATTGCAATCGGTTGAATGGCTGATCCTGGAACACTACCCCTCTCTTTTCCTTTCCCTTCCTTTACTTTCTCTATCTGGGACACTCTGCTCCCACCTCCCTAGATGTGCAAGAGCGAGACATTGTTCCCAACTGCTGCGAAGCAGACAAGGCGATACATAGTTTTGAGCTATGAGCTTGACCTAGCAACTAGACTCCAGAATCTTCCCATTTTGTTATTTTATCCCTGATGTTTTTTTTTTTTTTTTTTTTTTTACCGTGGGGCGACGGGCGGCTTGGCCGGCCGGGGGGGGGCTTCTGGTTCCGCCACAGTGTGATCCCAAGGGGGTGGCGGGCTGGTGCTTCCGGGTTCGGTGCGAGGACCCCCCCTACTGGTCCCGGGGGCCTTGCTCAGCACGGGTTACCGGTAGCTCTCGGGGAGTATTCACGGGGCAACCCCCTGGAGAGGGGAGACACATACTCGGTTTGTCTTGACCTGTAATCCAGGTCCCATAGAAACACTCACCTTTAAGCTGTTAACATGAGTGGGAACCTATGACTCTAACGGCAATCTAATGTTAGTACCTTGTCACTACTATGTAAACTTGTTCTGTAACTGTACAAACAGGCCATGTTGGCCAAAATCCAGAATGTTACTACACCGTATGTTTCTTTTCCTCTGTTAAACTTCAATAAATAGAATAGAAAAGAAAATCCTTGCAATGTACAGCCCCCCCCCCCCCCCCAACAATAGTGGATTTACACTTTGAAACATTTTAGCTGAAATAAGACTTTTAAAATTGGTTTTGGATAGAGCTGGGAAAGCTTGAAACTGTATTTAAATTGTTGTGTACCTGTTGGGAAGATTTATCATCACTTCCTGCAATAAGAAGTCACGGGAAACCTCTCCAAAAAGGGTCAGACAAAAATAAAAATGCAGGGGGGGTTAGAACTTTTGACAACGTTTTACTGCTGACTGTATCTTCCTAACCCAGTAACTAACTCACCCCGTCTTCCTTTTATGGGCATCGAATGAACCAACGGGGCCCCTGATTGAAAAAACAAAACAAAAAAAAAACACCTGACAGAAGTTGTAACTATTCTCTGCTGGGGGGAAGGAAAAGGGGGCTTAAAAAAAATTACTCTTGCTGTCAGCCAAGTTATTTCTTGGATCAGAATCAAGTCTTTCCTAGCCAACCATATTCAATGGCCAGTTGGCAGAATAGTTTTGCCTCTTACTATTGTTTGCATGGTCATCATTCAGCCACCTGTCTCAGTTTTTTGACAATTAAGGGGAAATTAAAACGGGGTTCACCCAAAAAATGTTTTTAACATTATATTCAGCCGAGTTGTGAGATAGAGATTACGGCAATGAAATAATAAAAAAAAACAGCGTACATACCGTATTTTCTCCGCGGCTTCTGTATGTTAACTGCGGCACTGGGCATTCCTAATGGATTGACATCCTTCCGACCGCCGTATACAGCGCGTCACAAGTTGCCGAAAGAAGCCGAACGTCGGTGCGGCTCTATACGGCGCCTGCGCACCGACGTTCGGCTTCTTTTAGCAAATCGTGACGCGCTGTATGCGCCGGTCGGAAGGATGTCAATCAATTAGGAACGCCCAGTGCCGGAGTTAACATACCCAGAAGCCGCGGTGAAAATACGGTATGTACGCGTTTTTTTTTTTATCTCACAACTCGGCTGAATATAATGTTAAAAAAAGTTTTTTTGGGTGAATCCCCGCTTTAAGTAATTCTGACAGACATGGTAGAGAGGAGCCAATGGTTTACCCTATTCAATCGCCAAATTAGCCAGAAAGACAAATCTACAACTGGGTAAATAAACCTTTCTGGAGCAAAAAGCAGAAGATGCACCCTTCTGCTCTAAGGCAATACAAATGTCAGAAATCCTCAATCTTCTGACCCGATCAATAACCACTCAAGGGTTTAGGTAGCAACCAGTCTCCAGACCACTTTGTAGTCAGCATTCTTCAGCAAATCA
This sequence comes from Rana kukunoris, assembly GCA_029574335.1. Taxonomy (NCBI): domain Eukaryota; kingdom Metazoa; phylum Chordata; class Amphibia; order Anura; family Ranidae; genus Rana; species Rana kukunoris. The sequence continues at coordinate 130,696,451 of CM056052.1, forward strand.
TCTCTCCAGGGTCATGCAAAATGTATTTATGTACAATTGGAGTGAAAGCAGGATTATGTTTCTATCTATTGACTGCCACATCACAGGCAATAAACAATAAGTTAGGAGAATTAAACATTTCATGCAAGCAGCAGTTTCTCACCTCAGCTTCAGGGTCCAGGTTGATAGTATCAATGGTTACCGGTGTCTCCGAGTCACCTGAACACAAAGTACAACATAAATATGACACTAATATAAGATTATAGAGACAAAGAATAGACTGAAAAGTGTAATGATCTTTATCAAGTGATCCATGGACAGCCATCAAGCGACAGTTGTATTATTCTGTCCAGGCTTGCATGCTAAGGCTCCATGTACACAGGTTCCTTTACTCTTAAATGATTAAACTTGACAGATAGTAACCCACGTTTAAAATGGCCGTTTAGCCACATTTTCGTTTAAAAAAAAATGATATAGATATACACACACACACACACACACACACACACACACACACACACACACACAATGCTGAACTTCCAGTGACCAGTATGAGAGAGTGAAGCCTCGTACACACGTACGAGAACCTCGACGGGCGGAACACATCGTTCCGCCCGTCGAGGTTCTCGGCCGGCCGTCAGAATCGACGACCATCCCGTCGAGAAAGGCGACCAGCTGTTAATCCCGACGGGCCGCCGAGAAAAGAGAGAACCTGCTCTCCATTTTCTCTCGGCGGCTTTCCCGACGGGATGCTCGCCGAGAGTGTACACACGGCCGAGGTTCTCGGCAGAATGAGGATCCCAGCGAGCGTCTCGCTGGTTTCTGCCGAGAACCTCGGCCGTGTGTACGCCGCCTGAGAGCGATAATACCAAATTTAACAAATCTCCTCCACATTCACACCTGAGACCTAACACTAATGAGTCACATGACACTGGGAGGGAAAATGGCTAATTGGGCCCAATTTGGACATTCTCACTTAGGGGTGTACTCACTTTTGTTGCCAGTAGTTTAGACATTAATGGCTGCTTTTTGAGTCATTTTTAGAGGACAGCAAACGTACACTGTTATACACTCACTACTTTACATTGTAGTAAACTATAATTTCTTCAGTGTTGTCACATGAAAAGATAAACATTTTTTTTTTTAAATTACAAAAATGTGAGGGGTGTACTCACTTTTGAATAATATATATTACACACACTAAAAAGGAACACGGGTAAATAGTAAATTTTTAGTCAATATGCCTACAGTGGTTCATGTACACTTCCCATATAGTATTAGGGCAGTTTAACAACTGACTGCATTAGCACATTACAACAACCTCTAGGAACAATAATGTCATATATTTGTATGGGCAATGGGATTGATCTATGCAAAGATATATTTAGAATACATAGGCTGATTGGTAGGAAGTAGCTTGTTAAAGAGCACATGTATCCAGTCCTTTAGTGCACATATTATGGCAACAACAGTTCTACTCTCAAATGGGAGATCAAGGCAATCCCTGAAAACTCATCTTTTTAGGGAAACCTTTTCCACCTCTCCCTAAATCATCGAACAATGCCACCTGGTATGCATTTACTGCAAAGAGGCTTAGAGCTCTGTTCACACGAATTGCCACCCTCCCTTCTGTAGTTGTGTATTGTACCCGCAGGATGATTAACCTTATTGGTATGTGCACGATTCCCCCCGTCTCCCCCATGGTCCCCTCCGTGCCATCTATTAACACTTCCTGCAGGACTTTTTATGACGCCCTGCCAGCGCTGCGCCTCAGTATGAAAGCACTCAGGCTTTTACATTGGGATTGCAGATGAGGCTTCTTTCGGGGACCTTTTTAACGCCAAGACCCCTTTCACACTGGGGCGTTTTTTTAGACGCTTTAGTGTGAAGGCACTCAGGCTTTCACATTGGGATTGCAGAAGCAGCTTCTTTCAGGTGCTTTTTTTTTTAATGCTAAAGCTCCTAAAAAACACCCCAGTGTGAAAGGGGTCTGATCATATCCTGCTTGTCAGCCAGCCTACTGGCTATTTAAGCTGCTTGCATCAGATCTCCTGTGCCTTCATCTTGGTCAACATATCCGGATACTCTCTGCTGTGCTTTTCTGTTAACTGGTTTCTGACCGCCTCATGCAGTATATACTGCATCAGAATGTCTCTCCTGGGCGAAACCCTGTACTGGCATCTTATCTTTTTTGGCCACCAGAGTGCGCGCGCCCACTGCACGGCGGGGGACCCGATGCGTGTGGCCAGGGGAGGAATGATCGCTGCCAGCTTAACATGAGCGCCAGCACTAGGATTTGTGTGTGTAAACACACAAATCCCTGTGCTGTCAGGGAAGAGGGAACATATCGCTTGTTCCTACAAAGTTATTTCCATCCCCACACAGTTAGAACACACTTGATCGCCCCCTAGTGTTAACCTCTTCCCTGCCATTGACATTTACACAGTGCATTTTTATAGCACTGATCGCTGTATAAAATTGTCAATGGTCCAAAAAAAAAAAGTGTACTATCTGTCAGTCGCAATACCGCTAAAAATCGAAGATCACCACCATTACTATAAAAGAAAAAAAAAGAAAAATCTTTCCCGCTTGTATATGCTATAACTTTTTCGCAAACCACGCAATATTACGCTTATTGCAATTCTTTACCAACAATATGTAGAAGAATATAAATTGGCCTAAACTGATAATGAAATTCGTTTTTTTTTATTTTTTATTTGGGGATATTTATTATAACAAAAAGTAAAAAAAATAAGGGTTTTGAATTACCACAGCTATGCAGGTGGTGGAAGAAGAGGTAGCCACATTGCACCCTTTTTTCTAGGTATATGTGAGCGAATTCATTGTTTTTTTTTCTACTTTTTTTTATTTTCTTATGTCTTATGCATCATAGAATATCTAGCTCTAGGCCACTTTTTTCCCTTAGATTTATCAGGTAGCAAAACATTTCACCTGCTCCTTCTTCGCCATTCTGCACTTCACCATCTTGAACAGTTTTCTTCTCCTTTAGGTCATCATCTGCAGATTCATCAGACTCTCTACGTTTATCCACTATTTCAATTACAAAAAAAAAAAAAAAAAGAAGAACATGTTAAACAGAAAATGTAACCTAGAATGACAGCCATTACCCTCTTCATGCTATGGTATACCAAACCAGCACAAACAGTATTCCCCTATTTCCACTTCTACATGAAAATAAACCTGTATCCCGTCACAGATCACAATGATCTCAGGTTGGCATAAAAAGGAATATATTTTGATTGTATCCGATCACGACATCAGTTAAAATTTCATCTAAATCTGATGGGAAGAATAAGTCTATTTAGGAGAGACAAAGCTAATAAAAGGGACTGGACATTAGTTATGAGGGAAGGTTGCGAGCATTGAACGCGTTCTCTCTTTGGAGAAGAGATGCTTGAGAGGGGATACAATTTCAATTACCATAACGGTGACCCCACAATAGGGCTAAAACTTCTCTGCAAAACGGAATTTAACCACTTAAGGACCCTGCACTGTATATATACGTCCTCTTTTTAAAGATGGATATCTCGGTAACGGCAGCAGCTGCTGCCACAACCGAGATATCCATCTCTTCAGTGCAGGGTCCTGTGTACAATAACGGCGGTCTCCGCGGCGGATTCGCCGCGAGATCGCCGTTATCGGTGACCGGAGAGGTGCCCCCCCCTCCCGCCGCTTTCCCGTGCTCTCCGCCGCTTACCGTTGCCGTCGGTAGCGGCTGAGGCGATCGGGTCTGTGCGGCTCCTCTGCTGGGATACGAGTGAGGGAAAAAATCGCCCCCACCCGTTCCCCATAGCAGCGCTGGGCTTAAGTGACGTCAAAACGTCATTTCCGCCCACTGTCTTAAAGAGACATTTTCTTTTTAAGGCTATTTAAAAAATGTAATTTTCCTTTTCTTTTTTTTTTTTCTTTTTAAGCTTAAATATGAGATCTGAGGTCTTTTTGACCCCAGATCTCATATTTAAGAGGACCTGTCATGCTTTTTTCTATTACAAGGGATGTTTACATTTCTTGTAATAGGAATAAAAGTGATCAATTATTATAATTTTTTTTTTTTCAGTGTAAAAAATGTTAAAATAAATACAAATAAATAGGAAAACAAAAAAAATTTTTTTTTAAAGCGCCCCGTCCCGACGAGCTCGCGCGCAGAAGCGAACGCATACGCGAGTAGCGCCCGCATATGAAAACGGTGTTCAAACCACACAAGTGAGGTATCGCCGCGATCGTTAGAGCGAGAGCAATAATTCTAGCCCTAGACCTCCTCTGTATCTAAAAAAATGCAACCTATAGAATTTTTTAAACATCGCCTATGGAGATTTTTAAGGGTAAAAGTTTGACGCCGTGCTACGAGCGGGCGCAATTTCTAAACGTGACATGTTGGGTGTCATTTTACTCGGCGTAACATTATCTTGCACAATATATAAAAAAATTTGAACCAAATGTATTGTTGTCTTATTTTTTAATTCAAAAAAGTGTATTTTTTCCAAAAAAAGTGCGCTTGTAAGACCGCTGCGCAAATACGGTGTGACAAAAAGTATTGCAATGACCACTATTTTATTCTCTAGGGTGTTAGGAAAAAAAATATATAATGTTTGGGGGTTTTAAGTGATTTTCTAGCAGAAAAAACTGTTTCAGTCTTGCAAACACCAAAACTGAAAAACACCCAAGGTCCTTAAGTGGTTAACAAGACACGTGCCAATTCACTAAAATTAGAAAAAAAGGCGGTTTAACACTGAACTACGTAGAGGGTTCTTTACTGTAAGAGTGGCAAGGATGTGGCATTCCTTTCCATGGTTTCAGCAGGGAACATCGATGGTTTAAAAAAAAAAAAAAAAAAAAACAGATTAGAAGGAATCTGTTATTGATCTCATCAGATAATAATCTTGGGTGGGAATAACAAGGAACATACACCAGCCATAACTTTATGACATGTTAAGTGAACAACATTCATTATCTTGTTACAATGGAATCTGAAAGTTGGAGGTGAGATTAATTAGGCAGCAAGTAAACATGTTGCCCCTGAAGTTGATGTATTGAAAGCAGAAACAAAAAGAACCAGGAAGTGTGCCCACTGCCAAAAGCACCTACAATGGGTCATCCCGAGGTGAGGTCTTTATGATCTGATGAGATCCATTCATGTAAAGTAATTGTGAAGCCCAGTAATAGAATTGTAGATCAGCCATGGAACAACCACACTCAGAAATAGGCTTGTGGAGAGTAGTAAAGGAGTGCTTAGATGTCTTTGAAGCTCAAATAAAAAAAAAGGAGAATATGAGACAATTTAAGGATTTAAACAAAGCATCAGAACTGGACCACAGAGCAATAGAAGAGGTTGGCCTGGTCTGAGTAATGTGGATGGCTGGGCATGTGTACCTCACCTACCTGAGGAAGGGATAGCACCAGGAAGCAGTAAGGGAAGAAGGCAAGTTGACAAGAGGCAGTGTGATGCTTTAAGCAATGTTCTGCTTGGAAACCTTGAATCCTGCCATTTATGTGGATGTTACTTGGACTTGTACCACCTACCTAAACATTGCTGGTGACAATGTACACCCCTTCATGGAAACTGAATTCCCCAATGGCAGCAGCCTCTTGGGGGGCTAATACCCCATGCTGTAAAAATGGTTCAGGTATGGATCGACAAACCCAGGCGCCAGGTTGCAATTGGCACTAGAAATTTCACCCTGGCACCTGGGCTTTTGCCAACCTATTCACTGTTCCGCGCCTGATGAGCACTCTCACTCCTGGCTTCCTGAGCAGCCAGTTCTGCTACAGCTTCCTTTGGTTGTCTGGCGGCAGTGGGTGGGGTCATGTGACCAGTGTTGGAGTGCTGTTTAATCACACTCACGGAAGGGCCGAATGTTGATCACTGAGATGGAATTGACGCTTAGTTGGTCGGTGGCAATAAAGAGGGGGGGGGGGGGGCTTTCGTGGACTGGTCTGCCTATTGAATGTGTAGGTGCTACATTGCTGCAGCACAATTCCTTTACCTATGATGAGCTCAGCTAATGTTTTGGGGCATGTAATTTGCTGGATTGGAAAGATCTCTTTGATGGATGGGGATCTCTCTTATTCATGCTGAATATATGGGACTGTAAAATTCCTTTTGCCCAACACCCAGAACATGCAGTTCAGGGCATCTGGCTCCTAACTTTTTTTAGATGGCTTCCAGATTTGAGGAAGACAATTTTAAGGGGTCGACTTGGCCTCCAAATTCTCCAGATCTCAATCCATTGAGCATGTGCTGGAAAATGAAGTCCGATCCATGGAGTGCCCACCTCACAACTTGCATGAATAAGGGATCTGCAACTGATGGCTTGGTGCAGCAGAATACCATCAGAGATCTAGTGGTGTCCATTCCTCCACGGGTCAGGGCTGTTTTGGCGGCAAATGAGGGACCTACTCAGTTTTCGGTGGTCATTAGGTTATAGCTGATCAGTGTATTTGGATTTTAGCAGGCCATAATTATCTCAGGTAAGCCACACAAGGAATAGAAGACAATGCGAAATCAATAACGTATTACACAAGACTAGTACGCCCGACATCTGAGGGCCACACATCATATACCCGAGGGCCACAGGGCCTTCAATTCTCTGATATTGCCCTGTATTGGAGCTGGAAAGACCCCCTAGGCTTGCCTTAGCCATTCTCCACATTCAAAGATACGGTCCCTTAAAGTGCACCTGTCCTCTACACACTCAAGTCTTTCATATTGTTAAAGGAAGCAAAAAAGTCCAGCCCATCAATGATAAAGTGTGGTCTCTCCATTGCTCATCATAGACTCTATATTAGGCTTTCCAATAATATACATAAATGAACAGACGGATAGATCACATTCATGGGTGCTCAACCTGTGAACTACAAGTCCCATCATGCCTCTGGCTTTGGGAGTCATGCTTGTAACTGTCAGTCTTGCAATGCCTCATAGGACTTGTAGTTCCACAACAGCTGGAGGGTCACAGGTTGAGCATACCTGTCAGATCATATTGATCTCAGGTAGACATAACAATTCAATTTTCTTAGTGCTGACAGCAGCCAACCAGAAGTCAGCTTTCATTTATGTGCACAGAGTAAGCCGACCCCTGATTGGATGCTCCAGTGCTGCATGTTCATCCTTACTGGGTCCCCCTAGAGGTCTGTTTCAGGTTCGCCTAGCTGTGTCCTGCATTGTAATGTAGAACTACAATTCCCAGCATGTCCAGGAGAGTCACACGCTGCCTGTCATCACACCTAGCAGCGCAGGGAATGCTGGGGCTTCTAGTTCTACACGATCTCTAAAGCCACACACAGCCCGCTCAAATGTCCTGCTTGTCACCCCCTCCCCCCCATGGCCGTCCGGCTTCCCTTCCTCCACCCTACCTTCCATGTCTTGCACCTCTCCCCCGCCATACGCCATTGTATTGCTGCTCTCCTAGTTCCGGAAGCCTCCGCCTCCACCAATCATAGGCCGCCGCACAACAGCCAATAGAAGAAACTGTTGGGGAGGTCTTGTACGCATGCGCGAGCCAAGTGCCTGCCGGGAATTGTAGTGTTTTAATGTTAAAGTGAGCGGAGATGATTGTATAGACACCCTGTGGGCTCCGCACTATGGAGAAGACGGGCGGATTCGTATACACTGGAGTCCAGTAAGTGCGGCTGGGAAGGATTTTCACCACAGCCCGGCAGTGGGCAGGGTCTTCTACAATGAAGGGCTGTCCTCTGTAAACAAATGTCGCACTCGCGTCCCTAGCAACCACTGGCCCGCTCTTTTCTGCTACCATGGGGGCGTGTATCTCCGCCTGGCAGCATTTTCCACACACTCATTGGCCGAAGGACCCACCGGTCATCTGACAGCAACACCTGATTGGGCGGCACGTTCAAACCTTTGCAGTTCCGCCTTTTCCGCCACACAGCGCGCTGCCTGTCTGTGAGAAGGATGACATAAGAGGTGTGAGTAATGAGGTGTGCGGGCTGCTGGTGTGCGGAGGGTGGGCAGCACCTGTCACTTGTACCCGAGGGTGAGGGGGGGTTCTGTAGTCCGTCGTAGGAGAGGTCGGCCCACCCAGCTTGGCCTTGTTTACATCGCACAGTGACCTGTGGTGAGGGAGTTCTTTGTGTGAGATCATACAGGAGGATCGCAACTTGTGACTGATAGTTGTCTGCCCAGAGATGAGGCTCTGGAAATAGTCACTGAGATAAATCCTCCTCTAGTTTGTCATGTCTCTGTATTCCCAATAGTTGTTGTCTGTAGACACTTCTCCCTGCTTTATTGTCTGCCAGAGTAGTGGTGCTGTGATTACTTTATGTCCTCCAGCCTTCAAGGGGGTGTTGTGTATTCCACTCATTGTTGTCACTGCACAGAAGATCGACCTATTCCGCTAACACCATAATAACAGCGGGTAGTTGTTTTTTAATGGCAGATATATGTTTGAACCCTTTAAATGAATGTATTGTTTATTAAAGCGATAGTAAACTGCAGTTAATAAAATTAAAATAAAATAAAAATGTCCTGCAAGGCAATGTCATAATGTGCTAGTATGCATCACATACTAGTACATTATGAAAATACTTTGATTAGAATGAAGCCCTCCAGCACCACACTGACATGGCTTCCATTTTCTCCTAGTCTTCCTTCCGGGTTGGCGTCCTAGCTACATCAGTGGCCGGGGGCGCAATGACACCACGCCTACTTGAGCTGTCATTTAGGGAACGGGCTCTGAAGGTCCGGCACGGTATGCCAGACCTACAGAAGGCATGATGTCACCAGCTGAATGCGCTCTGAATATATTCTAAACTGTTCAAACCATCAAATAGTTGGCTTCCTAACTGATCACTTGTGATCACCCTCTACAAACTCAGCAGTGCCTAAAAATAGTATTAGAGGTCGACCGACATGGGGTTTTCTCTGGTCGATGCCGATATTTAGAAATCGGGACAACCGCGGTGGCTGATACATGATGCCAATTTTTGCGGCCGATTGTTTTAGGCTGATTTTTATTTTTATTTTTCTCCCCCCTTAATCTCATATACTCTCCCACTCCACTCCCCCCTGCTTGCTCCTGTTTTTTTTACCACACACTTGATGTCCTCAGTACTGATTGCACTGGTTGGCACTGACAGGTGGCACTAATTGGCACTGGCAGGTTTCACACTTGTAAGGCCGCGTACAGACGAGGAGGAGACGGACTGTTTCCAGTGGACATGTCTCCTCGGATTTTGGTCCGATGGCGTGTACACACCTTTCGGACGAAAATCCCCTCTTGACTGAGGACGCAGTGACGTGGCGGTGACGTTGACGCCGCCACATCACCACTCCAGGAAGAAAAATACTTCCACGCATGCGTCGAATCCATTCGACGCATGCGGGAGATTTATGTCCGCTGGTTAGGCTTACTAACCAGCGGACATGTCCGACAGACAGGTTTGCAGAAGACAAATTTCAAAGCATGCTCCGATCGTGTGTACGCGGCCTCACTGTGTGAAACTGACATGTAACTGAATGCAGAGAGAGAAGAGGTGTCAAATTCAGTGGTGAGCGGCACCCAGCAGCTAGCCAATACCAGCCAATGATTGGGTTGTTTAAAAAAGGGGTGGGGCCACATACACGTAGAAGCCTGCCCAGATCCCATCCCATTGGCTGGTGTTGGATAGCTGCTGTGTCCTGCCCACCCCGTATCCCAGTCACCCCTGAAATCAATGCTCAATGCAAGACCCAGCAGTTAGCCAACACCAGCCAATGATTGGGTTGTTTAAGAAAGGGGTGGGGCCACATACACGTAGAAGCCTGCCCAGATCCCATCCCATTGGCTGGTGTTGGATAGCTGCTGTGTCCTGCCCACCCCGTATCCCAGTCACCCCTGAAATCAATGCTCAATTTTGACAGCACCTCTCTCTCTCAGCTTAATTTGGATGATAATTGGCCAATGCCGATTTCTCCAAAATGGCCAAATATCCTCCAATAAACCAGTCGACCACTAAAATGGTATTGGTGGATTTTAAACAGTATAGACACTAATTTTTAAAGCGGAACTTTACCCAAAACAACTTGATAAAAAAATTGCTTTAGCAAGGAACATGCATTCCACAATAATAATTATGCTACCAGATTATGTGCAATGTAAATTGCCTCCAGCATTGCTCCTGTTTCTTTTTGTCGGAGGCTGCCATTTTGCTGAAGCCCAGAGCCCCTGAAAAGCTGTGAGGCTGGGTTCACTTATATGCAAATTTGATGCAGGCTTTTTTGGCTGTAAAGGATAGGAGGGTTTAATTCCGAGTTAAGACTGTCAGCAGATCGTCCTCTACAAACTCAGCAGTGCCTAAAAATAGAGGGCAACTGAGCATGTGCAGAACAGGGTGAGACCATGTATTCCTGGATTTTAAACAATATAGGCGCTTTGTTTTAACCTATTATACATGTTTTACATAGTTATGCCTGAAGTGATCTAGCAGGACTTATTTTCTGACTAAAGTTCTACTTTATTGCCCAAAAGCAATAATCTTTTTACATTTTAGCTTACCAATTCTTATGTGTTTGACGGTTGCAATGGTACCTTTTTTTTAAAAAAAAAATTTTATTCTACGCTTTCTTTGTTTTATTTTTACCTGGTGATCTGGCCAGGAAGTCTTTACATCTATACATGCCTCACTGTGCCATCTATACATGCCTCACTGTGCCATCTATACACGCCTCACTGTGCCATTCCATTCCCTGCCTCGACAATCTCCCTACCTTCTCCTATCTGCAGAGTATGTCAGACGGCGGTCATTCATTATTCAAAAGCCGGGCCTCCTCCTCTGACTGTTCCGTGATAGGCAGAACACTAATTTTCCCAGCAGAGCCTCTGTTTAGTGTTCCGCCTATCGCGGATGTCCTCTCGTCCGAGGTGGAGGATGAGAAGGCATCCGTGATAGGCGGAACACTAAACAGAGGCTCTGCTGGGAAAATTCTGTTCTGTTCCGCCTATCACGGAACAGTCAGAGGAGGAGGCGTGGCTTTTGAATAATGGATGGCCGCCGTCTGACAGACAGGTACACGGCGTATAAGACAACCCCCAACTTTTGGGGCACGATTTTGGATGCTGGAAAATACGGTATGTAAAAACTTTATCCCAAAAAAAATGTTTGCTGCAACTGCTCATAAAGTATTATCTCTAGTTTGGCTTCAGTTTTGTTAGTGTATCTAAATCTGCTTTTTTTTTATTTATTTTTTTATCATTTGTCTATCTAGAAGACTGGCACATGGCTACTGCATAACTCTTAACTGTCCCTGATTTCGAGGGACTGTCCCTGATTTGCAACAAAGTCCCTCTGTCCTGCTCATTTGTCCCTCATTTTGGACTGATCTATAAAGTTGGGTGGCCGTCATATGACGTCCTCGGGCCTCCCAGCCGCTAGTGGGCGTGTATGCGCCCACTGCATCACTTGGGTGCTGATGCGTGTGGCTGGCGGCCGTAATGTCTGCCAGGTACCCGCGATCGGCGGTTACAGAGCCAGCGACGTGGATCTCTGTGTGGAAACACAGAGATCCACGTCTTGTCAGGGAGAGAAGACCGATGGTGTGTCCCTTGTACATAGGGACACCGATCGGTCACCTCCCCCAGTCAGTCCCCTCCCCCCACAGTTAGAATGACTCCCTTGGGAACACATTCAACCCCTTGATCGACCCCCAGTGTTAACCCCTTTCTTGGCAGTCACATTTATACAGTAATTAGTGCATTTTTATAGCACTGTTCGCTGTATAAATGTGAATGGTCCCAAACAGTGTCAAAAGTGTCCGATCTGTCCGCCGCAATATCGCAGTCCTGACAAAAATCACAGATTACCGCCATTACTAGTAAAAAATAAATAAAAATGTCATAAATCTATCCCCTATTTTGTAGTCTCTATAACTTTTGCACAAACCAATCACTATACGCTTATTGCTATATTTTATATTTTTTTTTTTTACCAAGAATATATATCGGCCTAAATTGAGAAAAAAAAGACAGCTCTATTGTGTGTCAATTTTGTTTGGGAGCCACATTGCACGAGCGCGCAATTGCCATTCAAATCGTGACAGCGCTGAAAGCTGAAAATTGGCCTGGGCAGGAAGGGGGTGAAAATGCCCGGTATTGAAGTGGTTAATTAACCTTTTTTTAATTAATTGTCCGTTAAGGGGGTGTGGTAGGGGGCGTGTCCTATGTCTACATATGTTTGTAAGTAGGTGTCCCTCATTCCTGTCTGAAAATGTTGGGAGGTGTGCTGCTGTCATTTCTATCGGCAGGTTGGCATGCTAGTATAATCTTCATTCCTGCTGTATCTTGCCATCCTTTGATTTCTGCATGGATACAGAGAGGTCTGTCTACAACAGCGTGACACATAACCCGATGACAGCTGTGACTACATGTGACTGGGATGCTGTTATCTCAGCCTGAACATCACACACGGCTCATCAATTTATCTGTGTAGGAAGATCCAGCAAAGCTTTAATACCGCCGTATCCATTTACTTTCTATATGTTTTTGTCAAAATGGACTTATTGTGAGTTTGCTGATCAGTGGAGGAGTTCTTACAGCACATTTTAGGAGGCACTTCTCTTATCTTATGCTCATTTATTGGTTATGGTTGTAGCAAGCTTTAGCAGCCTATAGATATGGGAGTGCAAAGAGGAGATTGGACCTTCAAAGGATCCTTCTAGAGATTGAAGGGTCTCCAAACTACGACCTGTGAGCCACATGCAGCCTGTTCCAGGATTTTATACAGTCCTCACTATGATCAGTGGGCATGTCCTCAGACAGTGCATAATCTTTGTTTGTCTTCAGTTCGCCCCCCACCATCTCGGCGCAGGTGCCCCCCCTCCTTTCACTGCGATGTGTCATTTAGTGCAAGGACTGCCAGCATCCTAGCAAAAAACGTGCTTGTCTCAGTATTCACAGTGGAATGGAACTTCTTCCGCTCAGATCTGCTGCCCTGCTGCTATAGAGCTACTGTAAGTTTTATTACAGTGGTAAGGGGGGTACTGATATAAGTGAGGACCCTGATGTAAGGTGGGGCTCCTGATGTAAGGGGGGGGGGTACTCTGATGTGAAAAGAAAGGACTCCTGATGTGATGGGGGGGCTTTTGATGTGTAGTTATTTGTTGAAGCATGTTTGTTCATTTATATTTTATTTATTTCATTTTGTATTTCATTTTTATTATATAGTAAATATATATATATATATATATATATATATATATATATATATAACATTCGCAGCCTGTGAATGTTTGTAAATTATACAATGTGGCACTTGTATTGAAAAGTTTGGAGACCCTTGCCATAATCTGTTGGTGGCATTAAAGCAGAACTTTACCCAAAAAGGGAAGTTCCACTTGTTTGCATCCTTCTCCTTCCCCCTCCACTTTCACATTTTGGCCCTTTTTTGGGGGGGGCAGGGAGCAGGTGCCTGGTTTTGGCAGGTACCCTTCTTCCACTTCCGGTCAGATCGCTGAAAGTGATCGTGTGGATTCTTTATACCAAGGATGCATGTTATACAGTTGTACTCAAATGTTTGTATACCCTGGCAGAAATCATGAATATTTGGCATTAATATTGAGAATGACTCATCATGCCAAAAGAACGGTCTTTTATTTAGGAATGGTGATCATGTGAAGCCATTTATTATCGCATAGTAATTTGGCTCATTTTTAAATAGTAATGATAACAGAAATCGCCCAAATGTCCCAGATGAAAAGTTTCCATGACCCGGAATGTTTAGTCTTGGTACAGACGCACAAGGTGACACACAGGTTAAAATGGCAATTAAAGGTTAATTTTCCACATCTGTGGCTTTTTAAATGGCAATTAGTATCTGTGTATAAATAGTCAATGGGTTTGGTAGCTCTCACATGGATGCAATAAGCAGGCTAGATACTGAGACATGTGGAGCAGAAAAGAACTGTCAAAAGACCTGCGTAACAACGTTATGGAACTTTATAAAGATGGAAAAGGATATAAAAACCATCCAAAGCATTTAGTATGCCAGTCAGTACTGTTCAATCCAGGGCTTGAAAAATTTGCTTGGAATCTAGAAGCCAGCTAAAAAATAAAAGAAGCCAGGAACCGGCCCCGTCTGACCGAGCACGCGAGCAGAAGCGAATGCATACGTGAGTAGCACCCGCATATGAAAGCGGTGTTCAAACCACACATGTGAGATATCACCGCGATTGGTAGAGCGAGAGCAATAATTCTAGCCCTAGACCTCCTCTGTAACTCAAAACAAGGCAACCTGTAGATTTTTTTTTTTTTTTTAAATCGCCTATGGAGATTTTAAAGTGTAAAAGTTTGTCGCCATTCCACGAGCGGACGTAATTTTGAAGCGTGACATGTTGGGTATCAATTTACTCGGCGTAACATTATCTTTCACAGTATAAAAAAAATTGGGCTAACTTTACTGGTTTCTTATTTTTTAATTAAAGTGTATTTTTTCATTATAGGTGCCGCCTCATCAGTGCAGCCTATCTGTGCCCATGAGTGCAGCCTCATCAGCGCACATCAATGAAGGAATATTTTTTTGTTTTCCAAATTGAATTTTTTTGAGCCCCGTACAAAAAGAACGGGGCACAATTCTTCCCACTCACGACAATTATGGGGGCACTATTCCTCCCGCTGCTATCAATGATGGTGCATTAGTTCTCCCACTGACACAATGTTGCACTAGTCCTCTACTGAGCACAAACATTAATTTTGTTATTGCCACATTCCACCGAGGCATTGTCTACTCTCACTGGCCACAATCTGGTCCACTCCTAAAGTCTTAAGGACAGTAAACTTGCCCTTTGTTTAGAACATTTGAGGACCCCCAGGTCTAGACCTATTCATTGTTTTAGCAGAAACTGAATGTAGTGACAGTTGATTGATCTGATGCTTTATAACGTGTTCTTTTTCTTTTCTTTTTTTTTTCTAGGAAACATTTTTAGCAATGCAAGCTTCAGTTGTACCACGGTCCCCTAGTTCTCCACTGCACAGTATTTCTCTGCTAAGCAAGTCTTTTCCCCAGCTTCCTAACCCACGAAGGAGAAGACATGGGGGAAGAACCAGGGACCATTGGAATACAGCCAGCCTTACTGGTATAACACCTCCCCTATTTGGAAACACAAATTAAAATAAATTATAACCAAGCAAAAATCTGTTCTTTCAGTAATTGTGTAAAGTAATCAGAATGATATAAATAACGAAAATTGGTCCTTTATAGTACAAAAAGAGCAAATAATCGCTACTGTAAATATTACTTTCACTCTTACACAGTAAAAAAAATAAAAATAATCCCTTACAGTAGTGATTATTTTCTCTCTTGTACTATAAAGTGCTAATATTTTATTTTTTAAACCCCATTATTTTACTAAACGTCTTAGGCCTGGTTCACACCTATGTGTTTTTTTGTAGAAACTCACTACAGTTCATTTACATGGTTTCCTAGTGAACACGTTCACATTTGCTTTTTTCAGCTGCTGCGTTATTTGGAAAGGGGCCAAGGACCTTTTTCAATGCAAAACTGTGCTTTTTTTAGTTTAATATACTTCAACGGAGAAGCTGCAGAAAAGTAATTAATGCTTTTTTGCAGCAATTTGTGTTTTTTAATCCGCCCAGCAACAAATTGGCAAAAAAAAAATGGAAACGTGCAAATCACCACAAAATCACATGCGCAAAAATCAAAACGCACTGCAGAAACGGGTCAAAAGCAAACTGCATAGATGTGTACTGAGCCCTATGCTGGCCAGACAGTAAATTTTCAGACGAGAATATTCATATAAAAAATCTTTATACATTCGCTGAATGAAAGAATGTTGTTTGAAATTTTCATTGGCTTTTAACATTCTGTTTTAAAATGAATGTCATTTCTGGACGAAAACCACATACACTGTCTGAAAATTCCTTTAACCAAGAAGTTTTTTATTATTTCTAATAATGATATTTACCAGAATCACCCACTAATAGTATATACAGTGTATCTAATCTGACAGTTATTCTCAGAGTAGATCAAATTCTGTGCTCCCTAAGGCTGCATTCACACCTAGGCGACAAGTAACGCCGCGTACGTGGCTTATTTTGCCGCAATTCGATTAACTTTTTTTTTTTTTTTTTTTTAACAAATCCTTTCCATTGCTGTCTATGGCCGAACGCCAATGCCGCCTGAAAAAAAGGGTCCGGGACTTTTTTTCAGGCGTATGGTGTTCGGTGTGAGATGTGAACCATCTCATAGACAGCAATGGAAATTCGCCCCTCCAGCGTGTCGGGCGTTTTGTCGCCAAGGTGTGAATGCAGCCTAACCATAGAATTGGTTATTTAGATTTACCACTGCATAGAGATATTTAAGAATAAATTGCCTTTTTTTAACAAAATTATTCACTACACTTTTTTTTAACACTTTTTTTTAAGATAATTAACCGAAACAATAATCGGCCAACTAATCAATTATAAAAATCATCTTTAGTTGCAGCCCTACATGCTATATCCCCATTTTATTTTTATTTTTTTCATTATAATTATTTTATTTTTCCTAGGTGATGATTGGAGCTCTTACAGTCTGTCTTCAGCTGCCAGTAACATCCTACTTCGCTCACCCCTGGATCCTGCCAGTGGAATACCCACGCCAGACGATACCATACACTCATTGCCCTCATGTGCACGAAGTTCCAGCAGAGCTGTGCTCACTGTCAGCCCCAAGACAACACAGGTACTCATCATGCCTTCTGTCTGTGTTTTATCTGGCGCCATCCAGACCTAAAGGAGACCTGAACTAATGCCGCGTAGACACGATCGGATGTTCCAATTTGGTTCTTTTAGTATTATTTTAATGATTTTAAAATATTTTTAACCACTTCAGCCCCAGAAGATATGGCTGTTCAATGACTTTTTGCGATATGGCGCTGCGTCGCTTTAACTGACAATTGCGCGATGTTGTACCCAAACAAAACTGACGTCCCCCCCCCCCCCCACACACACACAAATAGAGCGTTCTTTTGGTGGTATTTGATCATCTCTGCTTTTTTAATTTTTTCCGCTATAAACAAAAAAATAAGAGCGTAAAATTTTGAAAAATAAATAAATATTTTGTACTTTTCGCTATAATAAATATCCCCAGTTTTTCTTTTAAAAAGGCAAATTTTTTTCCTTAGTTTAGGCTGATATGTAGCCTACATATTTTTGGTAATAAGAATTTCAATAAGCGTATATTGATTGGTTTGCACAAAAGTTATAGCGTCTACAAAATAGGGGAAAGATTTTATGGCATTTTTTATTATGTTTTTATTTTTCACTAGTAATGGCGGTGATTTATCGGGACTGTGACATTATGGTGGACAGATCGAACACTTTTGGCACATTTTTGGGACCATTGGCAATTATACAGCCATCAGTGCTATAAAAATGCACTGATTAATGTATAAATGTCACGGGCAGGGAAGGGGTTAACAGTAGGGGGCTGACTTGTAGTTCTCAATGGACTACAAGTGGACTAGTACTAGTAGAAAAGTACCACTGGAGATTGGTGGGAAAAAAAACTCTTACACCAGCAGAAAAGTACTCATTTAACCACTTGTTGACCGTTTAACACAGATATAAGGCGGCTCAGCTATGCCAGATCACGTACCTAGTACGTGATCTGACACTTCCTGGTAGGGGGCATGCACCACCGGCGACCTGGCCATGCTGTGCTTAAACACACCGGCTGCCGGCAAATGAATTTCTGCTTGCACCCGCAAACAGAACAGGGCTCTGCCTATGTAAACAAGGCAGAGCCCTGTCCTGTCAGTGGGAAAGTAATCGATTTTCTTTCTACGCAAAACAGGGAAAAAAAATCCATTACTTCCTCCTAGTAAAAACATCTAACACAGTACACCAAAACACTGGCTAGGCGCATATTTAACTGCTCGATTGCCCTAGATCAGGTGTGCCCAACCTGTGGCCCGCTGAGCCCTCTGATGTGGCCCTTGACCTCCTGCTCTGGGATGAAATAGAATGGAATACTGTTATAAGCATACGTTTTTATTACTAAAATCACAGTGTATATATGGACATATCTGTTCTGCAGTGGTTACTGGGCTGCTTTCAAACTGATCCGCAGGTACAGAGAAGTCGCTTAAGTGGTCCTTGCTCTTCAAAAGGTTGGACACCCTGCCCTAGATGTTTAACCCCTTTCCAGCCAGTGTCATTAGTAAAGTGACCGTGAATATTTTTAGCACTAATCACTGTATTAGTGTCCAAATGTCCACTGCAATATCGCTATAGGTCGCTGATCATCGCCATTGCTAGTAAAAGCGTTTACCAAAAACATGTAGCAGAATACATATTTGGCTAAATTTTCAAGAAATTCGATGTGTCTATGTCTATAGCGGAAAGTAAAAAATATTATTTTATTTATTTATTTTTTCAAAACTGTTGGTCTTATTTTGTTTATAGCACAAAAAATAAAAACAGTGGTGAACAAATACCTCCAATAGAAAGCTCTATTAGTGGGGGGGACGGGGACACGTACATTTTATTTGTGTACAACACGACTGTGCAATTAAAATTCAAGTAACAAAGTGTCGTATCGCAAAAAAATGGTCTGGTCATGAAGCGGGGTAAATCTTCCCAAGGTCAAGTGGTTAATTAAAAATATTTTTCCTTTTAAACGTTTCCCTTCACATTGGTGGTAAGTTGAAAAGGTGCCCCTTTACATTGGGGATCATTGTGAGCAATTACTGTATTTTTCACTCTATAAGACGCACCTAATAATAATAATAATAATAATTCTGAACCAAATGGTGTACTAAAATATTTACCAGTGCCCATGAAATGCAGCCTGACCATTGCCAATAATGCAGCCCAACTTGTGCCATTATTGCGGCCTGACCTGTGGCACTACAAGTCCCAGCATACCAGGTTGGCATATTTCAGTCCCCCACATAGGCGCTACAAGTCCCAGTAGAGCAGGTTGCCATATTTCAGCCCCCCCACAGAGGCACTACAAGTCCCAGCAGAGCAGGTTGTCATATTTCAGCCCTCTCCCCCCAACAGAGGCACTACAAGTCCCAGTAGAGCAGGTTGCCATATTTCAGCCCTCTCCCCTCAACAGAGGCACTACAAGTCCCAGCAGAGCAGGTTGCCATATTTCAGCCCTCTCCTCCCCAACAGAGGCACTACAAGTCCCAGCAGAGCAGGTTGCCATAGTTCAGTCCCCCACAGAGGCACTACAAGTCCCAGCAGAGCAGGTTGCCATATTTCAGCCCTCTCCCCCCCACAGAGGCAATACAATTCCCAGCAGAGCAGGTTGCCGTATGTCAGCCCCCCCACAGAGTCACTACAAGTCCCAACAAAGCAGGCGGTCACCTGTCCTCCAAACACAGCATTAGGAGACTGCACAGCTTTTCATCCACTCACTCCTTGGCTGCCATACACTTCTCCACACTCTCCCCTTACAATAATGTCCTACCTCCGTCTGGGCGGCATGTCGCGCTGCACAGTGGGGCAGTAGGCATGATTTCACCTTCTCTCAATACTCGTCCTGGCTCCCAGACAACGGCCGTGAGTGTGCACTCACCGGGATACTTTATCTGTGCGGGAGGCCGCCACGGGAACCGAGACTCGGGAGTACAGGTGGGGGGCGGCTTTTTCGCCGGCAGTGGCGGAGGGCGTCGACGACAGGGGGGTGGTGCCTGATGTGCATTCAGACCATAAGACGCAGAGACATTTCCCCCCCATATTTTTGGTGGAAAAAAGTGGGTCTTATGGTCTGAAAAATACGGTAACACTTGCATCAGTGGTCAGGAATGACTTGTTACATTGCTCACTGATCAAAGACCTCCAAGCAACCTTTGCAGGAACCCCAGGGTTCAGAGAATTCTAGTTAAGAATGGCCGTTCTAGACTTCTTACTGATAAATAGGGGTCTGCGCTATAGAGGAATGATGGCTACAGAGCGGACCTCAATAGACGTCCTCGCCTGCAGGGTGCGTGCGTGCTTTGATCAGAGTCGCTGAGATTCGATTGATCACAGATCCAAGTAATGGGCTGGTTCTGGCCCCTTACCACGTGATCAGCTGTCGGCCAATGACAGCTGGTCACATGATGTAAACAAAGCTTGGTAAATGTTTTTTTTTTTCTCCTTGCGCTGACAGCACAAGGAGAAAAAAAAAAGCTGATCACCGGCTCTTGTGTAAGGGACATCGGTTTCCAGTGGAAGAGGCACATCAGCCTCATTGGTGCCCACCAGTGCCACTTTCCAGTGACCACCAGTACAATAAATGCCACCTATCAATGCTCACGAGTGCCACCTATCAATGCCCACCAGTGGTGCCAGTCAGTGCCTCATCAGTGCCACCTAGCAGTGCTGCCTATCAGTCTTGCCTACCAGTGCTGATCAGTGCCCATCACTGCCAGCTATCAGTGACACTTATTAGTGCCAATTCTCAGTGCCGCCTTATCGGTGCCCATCAGTGCAGCCTATTGGTGCCCATGGGTTCAGCGTACATCAATGAAGGAGAAAAATTTCCCGTTTGCAAAATGTTAAAAAAACATAAAACGGGTTGTGTTTTTTTTTTTTTTTTTTTTTTTTTTTTTATTCGTCTTTTTAAAACATTTTTTAACAAACAATAAAAACCCCACAGGTGATCAAATACCACCAATAAAAAGCTCTATTTGTGGGGGAAAAAATTGAGTACAGTGTTGTATGACCGCGCAATTCATTCATCTGTCATTCAAAGAGTGAGAGCACTGAAAGCTGAAAATTGATCAGGGCAGGAGGGGGGGGGGGGGTTTAAGTACCTAGTAAGCAAGTGGTTAAATAAAAAAAAAAAAAAAAAAAAACATTATCTGTGCAGGTAAAGAGGTGAACTGAACTGACCTCCCAGAAGCTGCCCCTGTAAGCATTTTACAAAACTGGTGATGTTACAGAAAGCTGTTTCAGGAACAAGTTGAAAGACGAGAATAATGCTGAGACATGTTTCAGAGGGTGGTTAGGGGGTAAAATATGCATTGTCTGAACTGAACTTATTTTTTATTTTACCGTATTTATCGGCGTATAACGCACACTTTTTTCCCCTGAAAATAGGGAGAAAATCACTGGTGCACGTTATACGCCGATACTGTACCTCGGCTCGGAGGGGGACGAGCGCTGCCGAGCGCCGCCGAAGTTCACGAGCCGTCTCTCCTGTTTACTCGGCACACGTCACACACACATTCCCGCTTCCGCCACTGGCATTGGACCAGTGTTCTATCAATCACAGGAGCTGGTCCAATGCCGATGGCAGGGGCGGGACTGTGTGTGTGACTGCGGACGAATGAACAGGAATTGACGGCTCGGATGACGGCTCGGCTCGGTGATTCCCACAAAAGAAGGGAAGGCTGCATTTGGGCAGAGGCTGCATTTGGGCACAGGCTAGACTGCAGATGGACATTGACCTGAAACTTCCGTCTGAAATTGGGGCGCGCGTTATACGCCGATAAATACGGTATTTATTTTGTAATGGCATAGTACAAAAGCAATCAGCCTGGTAGCAGTATTCATTGGCTTAGGGAAGCTCCTAATAGTTTTGAAGTGTTTTCCTAGCAATGTATGTCTTATGCTGCGTACACACGATCATTTTTCGGCATTAAAAAAACAACGTTTAAAAAAAATGTCATCTGGCAGACTCAGTACTTTCTAAACGTGGTACCTTTTTGAACCGTGCACAAGACCTGTCAACTTTTTTCTATTATTCTATTTCTCTTTTTTTGATCATTTGTACTGATATGAGCACACATGTTGTATGATTTTATTTTTCCTCTATTTCTGGGAATGCTTGTATTTCTCCTTGTTTACTTTTCAAAAATTCTCAATAAAAACTATTGAAGGGGTAAAAAAAAAAAGAAAAAATTTCATCTAAAATGATGGTGTGTGGGCTTCACATAATTTTTTGGGTTCTGGAAAACAACATTTTTTTTTTTTTTTTTTTCGAACATGCTGCATTTTTTAATGACGTTTTAAATTATGTCGTTTTTCGGGTTGTAAAAAATTATCGTGTGTGTGTGGTCTAAAACGACGCTAAAAACCCGTGCATGCTCAGAAGCAAGTTATGAGACGAGAGCGCTCGTTCTGATAAAACTACCAGTCATAATGGAGTAAGCACATTCATCACGCTGTAACAGACAGAAATCGTCTTTAACTAACACGGAATCAGCTAAAGCAGCCCAAAGGGTAGCGTCACCCGCATGGAACTTCCCCTTTATAGTGCTGTCGTACGTGTTGTACGTCACCGTGCTTTGCTAAAGCATTTTTTTAAAACAATGGTGTGTGGGCAACGTCGCTTTAATAATGAAGTTGGAAAAACGTTGTTTTTTCTACATGCCGAAAAACGTTGTTTTTGTTTCATGCCGAAAAATGATCGTGTGTACGCAGCATTATTTCCTGTAGGGCATCTCGTACACCCATTGGGAGTTTCCCTGGGAACACAGACTTGTGTTATGTGCATGAATACAGGCAAACTACTGCTGTCACAATGTAACTTGGACATATAGCTTGCATGAAGCTTTAAAAAAAAAGCTGGTTATCGACTTTAAATGGAAAGGCTACTTTTGTTTGTGTCGTTTAAAGAACAACTTTCATCATTTATTTTCAGACTGCCATGTGTCTAACAGAATGCACTTATTATTTCTCCAGATTTTAATGGCCAATGATAAAGCCTGCAGGCTTTTTGGATATAGCAGTCTTGAGTTAATTGGAATGAGTCTGTCCAGTCTGATTCCTGCATCCAGCCACAGGATCTCTGAGGTTTTAGAGGAGGAGCTTACCGAAGCTGATGGTATTTCCCGGGTACCTGGAGAAGTGGTAAGTGTGTCCACATTATTAAAGACTTTATAAGGAACGCACCTTAACAGAAGGAATTGTGGAGATAGATTGTTCTACAATCTAAATCATTTAAAGTGTGTCAAGTTGGGAGCATCTTGTTCTCATTTGTAAGTAGATTACCATTATATAAAAAAAAAAAAGGGGGGGGGGTAATGGGCCAACTGACATCCATAGAATTATGTCACCTTTTAGAGACACTATAGTGTAATTTAACGGGGTTGTAAAGGTTTGTTTTTTATTTTCTAAATAGGTTCCTTTTAAGCTAGTGCATTGTTGGTTTACTTACCTTTTCCTACGATTCCCCTTCTAAATGTTTTTTTTCTTTATCTGAATTTCTCACTTTCTGTTTCTCCTCAGTAAGCTTGCCCCCATCATCCGAGCCATTCTGTCTGGGGGTTAGTCAGCCAGAACAGCTTACTGAGGAGGAACAGGAGGTGAAAAATTCAGACAAAGAAAAAAAATTTTTAGAAGGGAAATCGAAGGAAGTAAGTTAACCAACAATGCACTAGCTTAAAGGAACGTATTTAGAAAATAAAAAACAAACCTTTACAACCCCATCAAAGTTTTTAAGTTCACCTTTTACTAAAAATAATACTTTTTGTGTTTTCCTGCAGGTAAAAAAATAAATGTGCATTCATTATTTATTTTACACAGGAGCCTGCAAAGTATTGCACCCACCATCAGTGGTTCGCAGGTGCAGTGGCAGGCTCTTGCACACTCTCCCTCCAGCTTTCTGTCCATGCCTCTGTAGGGGTTTAAGGCCTCATTCACACATGGATCTGTTCAGGTCCGTCTGTCAGTTTTTCAGGCGGACTTGAACGGGCGCTCCATGCATGTCTATGGAGCGTCGGATGTCAGCGGACATCCGACCTGATCCGATCCGCTAAAAACAAACGTATGGGGCACACGTCCCCATCCGTCCATGCGGATCGGGTAAGATCTGATGAAAACGGACATGCTGTACGTTTTCGTCAGATCGCTCCATAGGAGACAGTGAGCTCAGTGAGCAGAGAGGAGCTTGTCATCCGTCGGCTCAGCGAAGATCTGCAGGCAGATCTCCCGCTGAGCCGGCAGACTCCTTCGGAAACGCGACGGAGTCGGCTATGTGTGAATGTAGCCTAAGTCAGAAAGCTGGAGGAAGATAAATCGACTATGGGTGCACTGATTAGCGCAATTGTAGTCCATTGAGAACTAGAAGCCATTGCCACAGTGGCAGAAGGTACTTGTTTATTTGTTCACAGATCTCTGTGAATAAATGACACATCTGTGCAGGTGATTTTAAATGTGACATTGACTAGAGCGAGAGAGGAACCCCCCGCCCCCTTGTCACAGGAAAAGGGGGGCACAGGGGTGAGGTGGGCTGCTGGAACATGTTCCATGTTACACCCTAATTATGGGTGTAACATAAAATGTCAAAAAGTGAACCAATCCTTTAGCTAAGTACAGTCTGTATCAGCGTATACAGACAGCGAATTACATTCTACGCTCCCCATGTGACAGTATTTCGGCTTGGTCATTGGCTGCTCAGTCTCAAGGCCCGTACACACGATCACATTTTTCTAAAGGAATTGTGTAATAGCAGGCTGTTGCCGGAAAATCTGACCATTTGTACACTCCATCGGACAATTGTCATATTTTCCGACAACAAATGTTGGATAGCATGCTTTAAAATTTTCCAACAACAAATGTGTGTTGTCGGATTATCCAATCGTGTGTACAGAAGTCCAGAACTCCAAAGTACAAACACGCATGCTCAGAACCAATGCTAACCATAACACAACATTAGCAGAAGTTCCCCAAAGGGTAGCACTAAAGAGCTGAAAAAACACGTAGTTTTGTGTTTGTTGGCCGACAATTCTTTGCCGTTTTGTATGCAATACAAGTTCATGGCCAACGCCCTTCGAACAAAATTCCTACGATTTGTTCGCGGAAAATCTGATCACGTGTACCAGGCTTTAGGCTCTATCCTGGGAGAACGTGAGAAGGTCAGATTCTCCCCCATTCTAAAAATATGGGATATTTCTGAGATTTCTAACACCTGAATGGAGTGTTGAAGTGTGGCAAAGATATATATCAATGGGAAGGTTTGTTCAGCGAACCTGCCACTTTGCCCTCAATGGGTAAAGGGACGTAATTTTTATCAGGAAGGTTCTACCAGATCCATGTACGGTACTTCTGTTTTGAATATCTGCAGTGACTTGGCTTTCCTCCAAGACAATCAATACATATTGATATTGCCTATTTCAGTGGTTCTCAACCTACCTGGGGGTCGGGACCCCCTTGGGGGTCCTATGACGATTTGCCAGGGGTCCCCGAATCCTGGGCTGTTCCTGAAGCCCACACTCTCTCCCAGCCTTTTTGTAGCCTCCCAGATGGACTGTTCCTGGAGCCCGAGGCCGCCCACTTGGCCTCTTTGCAGCCACCCATTGAGTTCACGGCATGGCTGGGGGGCAGAGACTAGAGGTCAGCTGACTGGTGAGTAATGTGAAGTGGGAAGGGCTGGAGGAGACCCTATCTCCTGATTTCGGCATAGGTGTCACTGCTGAGGGACACTACAAAGTCGGAGACAGTGAGTAGCACTACCTGTGATTATAGTTGCCATTAAAATTCCCCACTACAGTTCTAAGATCAGCACATGACCTTGATCAAGAGCACCAAAGTTGGCCAACCAGAACTCCCCTTCACTGTCACTGATCCCCACCCACTCCTTGCACTGCCACTGAACCCACCCTCCCTGCACTGTCACTGATCCCATTTCCCCACCAAGGAGTAAGAGAAGGAATAAAGAATACAGAAAAAGAGGGGGAGGAACAGAGAAAAAGGGGGGGGGGGAGAATAAGAGAACAAGAAAGATGGCTAGAGAGAAGGATGGGGAAAAATAGCAAGAAATTGGGATAGACAGATAAAAGGGGAAAAAAAGGAGAACAAAGAGATAGAGTGGTGCATCCTAAAATGTACCATAAGTGGTTTTAAGACTTTACGAGTGAAAAGGACTCAGGGATCACTAAATGTCCATGGGTTAAGACGCAAATTACTTGTCTTGGCTTAGGTGCTGACCACCCACGCTACGAAAATAATTTTACTGTTAGGGGTCCCCACAACTTGGAAAATTTTATCAAGGGGTCACGTCACTAGAGAGGTTGAGAACCACTGGCCTATTTGAAGCCTAGGCTACAAATAAATTATCATATATATTTCTGTAGTATCTAGACAGTGGAGTGTGTGTGTGTGTGTGTGTGTGTTTTTAAACTAGAAGAGAATCTGGTGTTTAATATTCAGAAATGTAACTGGTAAATAAGGCTGCTTTTGGAAGTCTGTGCTTGAATCCCCAGAGAGCCACAATGTTCAGACGCAGTGTTTTGAAGTGCAGATCATGCAGGCCTTGCCTTGGGAATCGTAGGAACTGTTAGATCTCTACATACAGGCTTTTACTGTTCTTGATGAGGACAAAATGTAAAGACATTTGATTTAAGATGGGAACACATCATCTTCTTTGGGCATTTTGCAAGACTGTCTCCCATAGGGAGTAAACAAAGCAGTCAACTAAAAATCGCATTTTCTGCTAACATTTGAAGGTTTATCCAGATGTAAATTCAGGCTGCAACTCGGTTTAACCAATCGTATGCAGTGTAACCATATTCTGGTTACTTTATTCTCAGAATAAAGACGACTTCTAACCTTTTACTGATAGTCCTGTTCATCGAAATCACATCCAGTACTATATATGTCACTTTAAATTATATGAGGAACCAGGTGGACCCTGTACTTTTTATATATAGGCTTCTTACAGTGTCCTTTATGTATGAAACCTACCTATCCACTACCGGTAAGGGTAAAAGATTTAAAATCCTTATTATTATTTTTATAGCACCAACAGGTTGTGCAATACTTTGCAAAATGAAGGGAGACCGTAGAGGTACAATATATTTCAATTCAGAGAGGTAAGGAAGGGGATGCACTGCTCATCCACCCCAACAATGTGGATAGGGGAATGCGCTCAGTGATTTTTTTTTTTTTTATTATCAGCCTGCTGGCTAAATCAAAAAACCTGATCCATGAATAGCTGTTTCCACTAAAACATAACCACACACGATCCCTGTTCAAGCTACATCCACTTTATACAAACAATTAATTTTATCAATATAAAATAAATAATGATTTTATCTTTTTTTTTTTTTTTGTCGATTTGCACCTAAAGTCCCCATTTCCTCATACCTGTATCCAGTTCTGAAGTATATGTTCATAGGATAACAAGTACTGGTAAACAAATAGATGTACAGTTGTTCTCAAAAGTTTGCATACCCTTGGGAAATTGGTAATATGCAGTATGTACCGTACCGTTTTGAAAGAAAAGTGAGTGAGCAGGCAAACCACATTTTTTTTCTTCTTGGATTTATATTTATCAGTAGGTAGGATGGCACAACCATAAAACAAAACATGGCAACAAGAAAACAAATGAAATGCCCCCTTTTCAAAAGTCTGCATACCCTTAGTTCTTAATGCTGTGTATTGCCCTCTTTAGCATCAATGACAACAGGCAGTCTCTTGTAATAGTTGTCTACGAGGCCCCGAATTCTTGCAGGTGATATAGCAGCCCATTCGACTTGGCAAAATGCCTTCAGGTCATGCAAAGTCTCTGGTCGTCTTGCATTAACTGCACATTTAAGATCTGCCCAGAGCGACTCAATGATATTAAGGTCAGGAGAATGTGATGGTCACTGCAGAACTTTCACCTTTTTTCTGCTGTAAACACTGGAGGGTCAACTTGTGCTTGGAGTTGTTGTCGTGCTAAATAGTCCAAGACCGTCCCATGCGCAGCTTTCGTGCAGAAGAATGCAAATTGTCTGCCAGTATTTTCTGATAACATGCTGCATTCATCTTGCCAGCAATTCCCATACTTTTTTTTTTTTTAAGAGCGCTCAACCCCTCAAAACATCAGTGAGCCACCGCCATACTTCACAGTGGGGATAGTATTCTTCCCCTCCAAACATGGCATTTAAATTGGTGACAAAAAAGCTTTTTGTTCTCCTTACTTCAGATTACAGTGTGACATTAGCTGTGAAGTGTGTCAAGATGTTTGTTGGGCATATTGTAACCAGCCTTTTTTGTGGCATTGACACAATAAAGGCTTCTTTCTGGCGGCTCCACCATGCAACTAATTTTTGTATCATCGTCTTTTTCTCCTTGAAACAACCACACCATCTTTTTCCAGAGCAGTCTGTATTTCTATTGAGGTTACCTGTGGGTTTTGTTTCCCAAACAATTCTTCTAGCAGCTGTGGCTGCAATCCTTCTGGGTCTACCTGACTTTGATTTGGTATCAAGGGATCCCTGATTTTCCACTTCTTAAACTGCACCAAAAAAAATTAATTTGGGCCCCGGCAGTTATAATGTGCCATACTGCACTGCATACTAGCACATTATGACAGACTTGCCTAAAAACTAAGCACTCAGGCGGCGAGCTGTCACCACTGTAGGCACTTCCATCTTTACCTGGTCTTCCTTCCGGGTCTGCTGGCTTTGGCTGTATGAATGGCCGAGCCTTGATGCGTCACTTCCGCAGCACGCAGTTCTGAATGAACAGCAAAGTCCATTTAGAGCCCAGTACGCATGCGCCATGATGTCGCTGGTGCACGTTTAGGAGATATTTACAGTACATCTATGGAAAGCCTGATTATAGACTTGCCTATAGGTAAAAATCAACCACACGAGTGGACATCC
The DNA here is from genome assembly GCA_029574335.1 of Rana kukunoris. Lineage (NCBI taxonomy): Eukaryota > Metazoa > Chordata > Amphibia > Anura > Ranidae > Rana > Rana kukunoris. Next base: position 130,724,970 of record CM056052.1, read on the forward strand.
ATTTTGTTTGTGTACAACGTCACAAGACCACGCAATTGTCAGTTAAAGCGACGCCTTGCCGTATCGCAAAAAATGGTCATGGGACTGAAGTGGTTAACGTGTGTATGTCACCTTGTGTGTCTGTACCAAGGGCAAACATTCCAGGGTATGAAAGCTTTTAATCAGGACTATTTGGGTGATTTCTGTTATTATGAATTAAAAATGGAGCCAAATAACTATGTGATAATAAATGGCTTTATATGATCACTATTCTTATTTTACCACTTGGCGAACCATCCACCGATTTACTATGGCAGGGCGGCCAATTGTACGTGATTTGCCATGTCTGGGTCGTGCACGCGCCGCGGGCGACCCCTTTCCCGCTGTGATTGGATACAGTGAGAGCCGGTGGACATGATGTCCGCTGGGACCTTCCGATCCTTCAGGAGGAAGGCAGAAAGGCGGTCTGCCTATGTAAACACGGCAAATCGCCATTCTGTGAAAGGGGAATGTGCGGACCCTGTGTTCCTGCTAAGCAAGAACACGGATCTTTACATTTCCCCAGTTAAAGCACCCCTAGCAATCACGGTTAGGGAACACGTTTAACCCTTTGAATGCCACTGATGTTAACCCCTTCCCTGCTAGTGTCATTAGTACAGGAACTGTACATTTTATACCACTGATCACTGTATTCATGTCAATGGTCCCCCAAAAATGTCAGGTGACCTATTTGTCCGTCGCAATATTGCAGTCCCTCTATAAGTCACTCATCGCCGCCATTACTAGTAAAACAAAAAAATAAATAAATACTCCTTCGTTTGTAGACTGCGTAACTTTTGTGCAAACCAATCAATATACATGCATTGGGATTTTTCTTTAACAAAAATATGTAGCAGAATACATATTGGCCTAAATTGATGAATTTTCGAATTTTTACTTTTTTTTTTTTTTTTTTTTTTTATCGGGAATGTTTTATAACCGAAAGTAAAAAAAAAAAGATATATATATATATATATATATATAATATATACACACACATATATATATATATATATATATATATATGTGTGTGTGTGTATATATATATATATATATATATATATATATATATATATATATATATATATACACACATACACATACACATATATATATATATATATATATATATATATATATATATATATATATATATATATATATATATATATATATATATATATATATATATATATATATATATATATAGTGTGTGTATGTGTGTGTATATATATATATATATACACACACACACACACATATATATATATATATATATATATATATATATATATATATATATATATATATATATATACATACATTTTTTTTTTTTTTTTTTGTATGTAGCACAAAAAATAAAAGAGGGGATCAAATGCCACCAAAAGAAAGCTCTATTTGTGGGGGGGAAAAAAAGGACTTCCATTTTTTTGGGGGGTAAAGCATCGCCCGCACAATTGTCAGTTGAAGTAACGCAGTGCCGCATTGCTGAAAAATGGCCTGGTCATGGGGGGGGGGGGGGTAAACCTTCTGGAGCTGAAGTGGTTAAAAGACAGTTGCTGAGTTACACTGATGATCAGTCATATTCTTTTTATATCAATGTCACAATTTTTGCCAGGGTATGCAAACTTATGGGCACAACTGTATGATGTTATTTGATGAACCCAGAAGTAAAACCATGGGGAAAATAAATCCACTCTAATGTTCTGGCTGATTAGCCGCCAGGAATTTAGGATTTAGCAAGCGGCATGGTAATTTAATTTTGCTGTTCACATAGCAGTACCAAATACCTTTCCCATGGCCACTCCTTTTACTGGTAAACATAATTATGTGTATGTTGTACAATTTTCCTTGTGTCTGCAAGGGCCAGAGACAAGGTTATGCATATCTTAGATCAGAGGTCTCCAAACTGCGGCCCGAGGGCCAGATGTGGCCCTTTCCTAGCCTTTATCTAACCCTTGGGGCACAATTCCTCCCACTGACATGAGGCACTATTCCTCCTATTGACACCAACAATGTGGGCACTATATTATCCACTGATACCAATAATGGGACACTATTCCTCCTACTAATAGGGGGAATACTTATTTTTCCTATTGACCACCAACCCTGAGGACATATATGTTCTCACTGATGCCGGGCCCGTGACTTTTTCTTCCTTTGTTGGCCCCAATCCGACTCTCCTAAAGTCTGAAGGGCAATAAAGTGGCCCTTTGTTTGTAAAGTTCAGAGACCCCTGTCTTAGATGTTCCCAATGCGAGTGTCAGGACCCCAAACAAATTTCCAGAGTCTGCATTTAGGGCAACAAGCAATGCTCCTCCAATAATTGGGGCACTGTGTTTTTTAAATCATTGAGCCATATTGGTATAAATACGGTAAACTGTATACCGGTTCCTGTAAAAATGCAGTCAGAATGATGATTGGCTGCAGAGTTTTTGTTGGTGCTTCAATACATATGATCTCTAATTCCTCGTTTCCACTGAGCGGATCGGTTCAGGTCATTTAGAATGGAACGGGTTAGAATGGTCCGGTCTATTCTGCTGAGCATTTCCACTGCAAATCCGACTATCCGGGACCATACAAGGTGTAGAAAAAATGCCTAGCACGTCCACCAATCAGTGAGATGTATTGTAGGTCCGCCCTAACCGAACCGTTCCATTTTCTATGGCCCCACATCTGAAGCAGGGCCCAGAATGGTCCGGTATGGTTCGCTTTTATGGCACGCTTTCATAATGGAAACACCCAAAATAGCGTACCGAACCGATCCGCTCAGTGGAAACCAGGCATTAATAACCTCCTGTCTTTAGGTATTTTTTTTTTTCATTTAAACACAGCCTTGTAGCTCAGTGTTCAGAGCTGTATATCATAATTCTGCTATACGTTTTTTTTGTATGCCTCTATCTGTGTAAATCTAATAAATGACCTGCTACAGTGGTTCAGTGATGAAACTAGTAAAATACTCTATTCTATGCACCCAGAGGCCAGGGACCCTTTATGCCAGTGGTGCCCAACGTTTTCAAGCGTGAGGGCCACTAAAGTGACTTAGTAACTGGTCGCGGGCCACAATCAGCGGAGCGGGCGGATTGCAGGTCCATGCCCGCTCTGCATTTGCAGAGCGGACACGGACACAGCCGGATCGGATTGGAGGTAGGACAGAAGTCGGTTTACATCTACCACTCCTTAGAGGTGAATGGAAGATCCAATTGGGTCGGACTGACCGTGTGAAAGGGGCCCATGACTGCTTTCACACTGATGCGCTGCAGTTTACCCGCACCACAGGGAACAATGCAGTGTACCTTTTTGGCTTTTTTTCTATTATATTCTGCAGAGTTGGTGCACTTTCAGAAAGCTCACCAAACTTGCAGGTAATAACAGAAGTCTATGGCTCAGTGCAGGTAACCCACAGGTGCCCTGCTCTGCATCTGCGGATCAGTTTGCAAGCAGCCCAGTAACCACTGCAGAACAGATATGCCATTATATACACTGTGATTTTAGTAATAAACTGACCTTTATTAACCGTATTCTATTCCATCCCAGAGCAGGAGGTCGCGGGCCACTGGTTGGGCACCCCTGCTGTATGCCAAGCCAATTCAGTAACATTAGATTTTTCTAAATCCTACACATGCAGATCATGCATACCTCCTGAGCAGTCTCTCTGCACGGCTGCTGCTCCAGATCTTTTGCAGCAAAGCATGCAGCGTGTGCTAGGTAAACATTTGAGTTCTCTTTTTTTTTTTTCATAGATACATTTTGTTTTTTATCAAGAACAATTTTATTGGTCAAAGGTTCAAGTGTACATAACATGCAGCCATTCAGTGCCTTAGGCATGCAGGGGCAAAGTAAAAAGAAATAAACACATGAAAAGTAGCATAGTGCGTATACAATATTATCTGCCTGGTGTTTGCCACTATTCCAGCTTGCCTATCAAATCCAGTGACGCCAACGTGGCTATAGACATTTTGTTGAGGACATTCTTTGCTGTCATTTGTATGTTTTTTTTGTCTTCAGGTTGAAGCAGTGAGAAATGGAGGTGATGTGGTCATGCTGCGATTGTGGATACGCAGAGTTCAGAGCCAATGTCTTTTGTTCCTAGAGACCGCACAGACTATTACAACTGTTCTTTCTTTTCAGCAAGATGTAAGTAAAATATTTGAATTAGGCTCCTTTCACATTTATACGACCTGTCTCACGATTTTGTACTGCAAAATCGTATGACAAGTCATTCTGCATGATTTTCAATGAACACCATTCATACTGGCACGACTTTAAGTAGTGCCGACTTCAAAGTAGTCCCTGCACTACTTTGGTCCGATTTTGATGCCACTTACACAGGCATTCATTGAAATCGCGGCTGCGAAACGCGGCAAAATCGCGGTAAAATCGCAGCCGCGAGTTGCGGTAAAATCGCGTGACTTTGAAGTCGTACAAGTGTGAAAGGGACCTTATTGTTTCTATATGAGTTTGTCACTGATTTCTTTGTTTAATACACTTTTATTGAGAAAAAGGAATTTTCAAGACAATACAGAGGAACAAGTGGCAATTTAAAAATGACAATGGTACGAAAATGACATCATCACCAGAACAACAAATAAAAATGGGCAATCGGACCCGCTTCTGATGAATAACTCACTTCAAATCCAATGAAAAATAGGAACATAAGCCACCAAAGAGGAAGAAAAGGAGGACTGAAGAAGAGGGCAAGGGTGGAAAGGAAATAGGGGGGGAGAGGGGAAAGGAAGAGAGTTTCTCCACCACAGGTACCCACCACACATATAAGTCATATCAAAATATTACACAGATTGGGGCATAAGATCAGCACAAGCCAGGCTATACTTAAAGACAAACCAGTCAGACCATATTTTACGTGAAAGGTTGGATTTATTCTTAAAAGAATGTGTGAGGTCTTCCTTATAATAAGTGTGATCAACCACCTCTAGCCATTGGCGCAGAGAAGGGATAGCAGTCTGTTTCCAGAACTTAGGGATAAGGGATTTCGCTGAGTTTAGCAAGTGCGACGTCATAGATTTTTTTTATATGAACTGACTGGTTGGTCCGTGCAATAAAGCAAAACAACCCAGGGGTCACAGGGGGTCTCAAAACCCTGGATCTCCTTCATCCAATGAAGGACAGAACACCAGAATGGGCGGATGTTTGGGCAATACCACCATATATGAGCATGTGTAGCCCGTTCCTCACATCCTCGCCATCAGAGGGGGGAGATTTGGGGGAAAATGCTATGAAGCACCGCTGGAGTGAGGTGCCATCTAGTGAGCAGTTTATAATTAACTTCTGCGAACCTCGATGAAATTGAGGAGGTGTGAGCAAGGTGTAAGATCGTAGAAATCGGTGACTCCGAAAATTCCCTGTTAAGATCCGTCTCCCACTTGCGTATGAAAAAGCGTCGGCCTGAGGTGGAAAGTGACTGTAACACCTTCTGAAAAAAGGGGAGAGGTCTCTCAATAGGGCGGTCTTCCGCCAATGCAGCTTCCACCAATGTCAAGTCAGACAGCGACCGCAGAGGTTGAAGGAGGGATCGCACAAAAGCATTAAGTTGACGGTATTTCCAATGGTCAAGGTGGGGGCCCATTATGTCAGTCAATGGAGCCATGCCAGAAGGAGTAGTCACGTGATGTAGCAGGGAGGCATTTCCCAGGTGGGAAGTAGTTATGGCCTGCTAGAGGCATCAGAGGGGAGTTGTACGTCCATTTGTGGGATTTGCAAAGGGAGTCCCAGATCATTAAGGGTGAATGGGTGAGGGGAGACGAAGACACAGCGAAGGTCCTGCACTTCCTAGGTACCCACAATTGCGTGAGAAGGTCTGCGCCACACATTGCCTCCTCCAAGGCCACCCACAGCTTGGTGTTCCTGTGAAACCTCCAGTCCGAGATCCTATTGAGGACCACAGCCAAGTAATATCCCTTAACATCTGGGAGGGCAAGGCCTCCATCACTCTTAGCCTGAATGAGAATGGTCCTAGCTAGCCTGGGTTGCTTCCTGTTCCAAATGTACCTGCAAAGGAGGGACCTTATCAACGTGAAGAACCCAACGGGGACCCTGAAGGGGATCATTTGAAATAGGGACAATAGCCTGGGCAGTATGTTCATCTTAACAAGTTTGTCACTGATTGAATTGTATTCTACATGCTTAAAGTGGTTGTAAAGCACAATTTTTTTTATTTTTTTTTTATCTTAATGCATTATATGCATTAACCACTTAAGGACTGGCCCCTTTAAATATACGTTGGCAGAATTGCACGGACATTCTGCCGATGTATATTTTTTGGGGATATTTATTATAGCAAAAAGTTAAAAATATAGATTTTTTTTTTTTTTTTCAAAATTGACGCTCTATTTTTGCTTATAGCGCAAAACATAAAAAACAGAGGTGACCAAATACCACCAAAAGAAAGCTCTGTTTCTGAGAAAAAAAAAGAACATCGATTTTGTTTTGGTGCCACATTGCACGATCGCGCAATTGTCACTTAAAGCAACGCCGTGCAGAATCGCAAAAAGTGGCCCGGTCATTGACCAGAAAAATGGTCCGGGGCTGAAGTGGTTAAGATAAAAAAAAAAATTGTGTGCAGCAGCCCCCCTAGTACTTACTTGAGCTCCATCTCTATCTAGCGATGTGCCTCGGCCGTCTGGGACTCTCCTTTCTGGCTGAGACCCAGCAGCTGCGCAATTGGCCCCCGCTGCTGTCAATCACAGTCAGTTAGCCAATCGGGAGAGAGGGGGGGCGGAGCAGATCCGATGTTCCGTGTCTGAATTGACACGCGGAGCTGCAGCTCGGCTGGGGTGTCCCCCTGCTTGCTGTGGGGGCACTCGTCGGGAGGGACCCGAGAAGAGGAAGATCATTCATATTCTCTGAAATCATAAATTGGCTTTTATATTGTCTCCGTTTTATTAAACGTTTTTACGCTATGTCGGCATTTATCTCGTTTTTTGCACACATGAACGGAGATCACTGCTATTGAGAGACATAGGTGCAAGCCTCCATCATCCATTATTAGACCAAGCGCTTTTTGATTCCCTCTTTGGTATCAAACAGGGGTCAACTCCATTTGGTAAGGAGACATCTGTTGCTTATCACTTCGGGTGGATATATTAGTTTGTTTTGGTGAAGGTGGAATATCTCATCGCTCATCCGATTTAAATTGCACAATCAGATTGCACAGGAATTTTCCCATGGACTTTCCTCTATGAACTTTTCTGCACAACTGTTTATTATCAACGTTTATCACCTGTCACTATATTTATATTGGTGATTGATTAATTTATGTTATTCACTTTTATTGTATCTTTTATTGTGGGTTCATTCACTCATATCTAATCATGATACATCTATTGTTGGAATGGGAGGTGTTCTTTTGTAAATGGTTTATTGACTTATTGTTATAGTATTATAATCAATTAGTTCAATTTTTTAGCGCCCCCTTTCTCCTAATTTTTCACTGTTTATATTCTTCTGATTATTTTGGGGAGCAGCTGTTTATACGTATTTATTTTTCTTTTTGTGGCGCGAGATTTTTCTTTTTTATAAGGGCAGTTACATGATTATAAATTGTTGATTGGTCATTACTTTGTGTCTTCTAGGGGCGAATTGTTTCCTGCGATCTATCCTGTGCACAGCTTTATGGCTATACAGACTCGGAGGAGGTTCTAGGGCAACACATTACAGACTTGATGCCATCAGTTCAAGTTCCCAACCATAAAAAAGAGATGTCACAGGTAAAAGATACAACTGTATAAATTATCCATTTTGGGACATACAAATGAGATGTTTGTGTTCAACCCAAGACTGCTCAAAAGAGAACCTGTGGCAATGCCGTAGTTTGGAAGACTTTAGTATGGATGGTAGGCTAGCTAGACACATAAGCATTTTGTACAATCTCTTTTAGATTTACAAAAGTTTCTAGTGGATGGGTATTGGTTGGTAGGTTGTTGCTCTACATAGTATTTTGGTTACCTTAAATGAACAGGGACTGTTGTATAATGCCCTTATATCTCTGTTGGAGCTCTCTGGGATCCCTTAAACGTAGGCTGTTTCATAATGCAAATATCTACTTGTGAAATTGATGCCCACCTTACTTAAATTCAGTTGCTTAATATAAGTCCATATTTTTAATTGATGGCCTCACCAATCAGTTGTGAGGTGTGGCAGAGGATGAGCTCAAGGAAATTTCATTCTAGAAAACCTTGAGTTTCATTCACTCCGGCTGCTATACAGAATCTAGGTTCCTGCTTTATATCTATGTTTTCAGCTTACCATTTATGACCGTTTTTTTCTTTAGAATCCCTTCAGTCAAACATGCCCATAGTAACTATAGTAGTGTGTCCTAGCGAAATTATTAGTTATTTTAAGGACATGTAAATTACAGCAGTGAAATGGAGACATAAATAACAAGGAAATAAAAACCATATACCGCAACTCCTTGGAAACATTTGCTTCTGACAAGGCGTCAGTGTTGCAAGAAATAATCTCATTAAGAAGTCATGAGAAAATCCTGCCCTTGCAGCTTAAATCACAAAGTACATGTAAACCTTTGCTGATTGACGTTTCGTTTTGCTAAAGCACTGTATATCATAAATACGGTAATTGTAATTTTTTCTAAATGTTTTTTATTTTTTATCCTTTGTATCTCCTGCAACTTTTGTTTTGACACTTTCTCCCTACATGCATGCACTCCAGCAACCACATTTGTCATCAGTCACAAGTATAATGCCTCTAATGGCTTAAAGTGTAACTAAAGGTAAAACTTTTAAAATTGTGTATAGATTATGAGAGGATTATAACCCCTGTCTTTTTTTTTTGCCATCTGTGTCCAATAGAGGAGTTTTTTTTTCTTCACTTCCAAAAACAGGAAGTGAAAAGAAATCCCTCCAAAGCGAGGGAATCTCGGCATGTCATAATGGTCACTAGATCCAGCGTCTACTAAGATTTCCTCTATTACTGTTCTGGTGTCAACCTATAATATGGTATTTTCATTTGCTTTCACTTTCATTGATGACGTATAACAGGTCGACTAGAGAGGGTGAATCTCCCTAACAGGCTGTTGTGTAAGCTGACACTCACTGCAGTAATTGGCTAAACTACAGGGATGGCTCTGCTCTGCCACGTCCTGTGTCGAGTGGCTTGTGCTTTTCGCAGTTTTGGTCCTCTGTCCCTTCAATTTTTACTTGTCGCATGAGTTTACTCTTTAATTGTACAGAGTTTCAATTAGTTTCCTGCATTTCTCTTCTTTTTTTTTTTTTGCAATTTTCCTGACTTGTAGAATCAGGCCTGAATACAAAGAACTAAAGCGGAACTTTTTTTTTACACTACGAATACTGATACTTTCTTTTTTTTTTTTACTAGAAGTTGCCTATTTTAACGTTTTGTTTACACTTCAGCTGTTAGCAATGGTACAAAACATTGAAAAGTTATTTTACCAATCATGTAAATACATTTATTTTCTTTTTTTAATTTTGCACTTTTTTTCAATGTGAAATGTGTAAATATATTAACGAGCAAAGCAAACAAAAAAAAACATTTCTTTTTGTAAGTTATTAATGGTTTATAAATTAAAAGTGGAGAAAAAATAATAAAAAATCTGCAGGAAAATAATAAATGGAGAAAGATAGAATAAGGCCTTAATTAGGGCTGATTAAAGTAAATTAAGGGATTAAACAGAGGAATATTTAATAAAAAACACAAAAATAATATTTCTTTATCGTACATCACGGGACACAGAGCGCATAGCCATTACACTTGGGTTATATGGGTACCTTCAGGTGTGGACACTGGTGTAATCAATTTCACAGGAAGTTTCCTCCCTATATAACCCCCTCCCACTGGGAGTGCTTCAGTTTTTTCGCCAGTGTCTTAGGTGTTGGTCACGTCTAGCTGTCCCTCGGAGGTCTCGGGACCCAGGATAGCTAGCCGGATCCGTCTGAAGTGCTTCAAAGCCAAGGTGTACGGTACCCGGGCCCTGCTGGAGTGGGGTTGTGCCTATAATGCCTCTCCTTGGAGGGCTGGATTCTGGGCTCCAGTGCCTTAGTCTCTTCCAAGAACTAAACGCTACTGATGCCAGGATGCTATATAGGTCCAGGGGTGTGGGTTCCTTAACACAGGACCCCGGTCCCTGAAGGTCCAAGACAATACCCACGGAGATGGGGGAAGGCTGGGCCTCTTGCATTTTGCAATACCCTGCGGCGTGGAGCAGGTAAGAGGGAACCTGCGGGACTTGGTTCGACAGTAGGTATCCCCCTGGGGGTTCTGGGTTGGCTAATGGTATGCTTGTGCATCAGCCACTATCTCCACTATGTCTTTTGAGGCAGGATGGGATGTACTAATGTTTACCCAGATAACATGTAGATATATATATATGCTTTTAAAGATATGTATTTTGCTACTCCCCCCAGACTTGCCTGTTAGCATGATACTGCAGCCCCACGTGTTATAAGGAGGAAATGCTGACAAAACTCCTGTTTCCTAGGAAGCCTATGGGGACAGCTTCCTCTATGTGTGCACTACAAAGATTAGTGTCTTACCTGGTGTCTGTTGGGTTGCTAGCGCTGGTCCAGGCTTCTCCTCTGCTCTCTGCTTCCTCCATGTTGGTTTCAGCGTGGGGGGGGCGGGGGCGCGCGCATGCGCGCCGCCTTTTACAGCGTCAGCGTGGGGGGGGGGGCGGGCCAGCAGCGTCAGGTCTCAGATAAAGCAAAAAAGCATTTCCTGGCTGGTCATTCCCTCCTGAGAGCAGTGGAGAGTGAGGACATAGAGCGCGCAGCTGAGCCAGTTCTGGCTAACAGTGACACCCAGTGGTGGTTTGTGGATCTTCAGGTCTGGACTTAGTCCACACTGACCAGAAAAAAAAAAAAAAAAAGATTTTTTTCTTAAAGGGACTGGCAGATCTGGCAGTATCTGAGTCGGTGCAACCTTGGACTCCAGCTAACGGGCATTGGTGTGGCAATACTCACAGGACTTTCCTCGGTATTGCCGCCTTCTCAGGCGTATGAAAATTTAGAAAATTTTTACATAGCCTGTCCTTATTAATGTTTCACTTCTAGATACAACAGTTGGGTGTTGGCTGTAGGGGTGTCTCAAGGTTGTGCAATGGCTCCCAAGGGATCAGGACCAGCTAAGGCTGCAAAAGGTGCCAAAAAAGTAAAGGGGTCTCCATCGGGGTCAGAGGATTTGGGCCAGGCTCCAGTGGTCCCACCCTCACCAGATAGACCACTGAACAGCATCGTGCAGGAGCCATTGAGGGTGCTAGGGGCAGAGGCGGCCCCCAATCAACCCATTCCCGTGTATGTTACGGAAGAAATGCTAGAATCCACCCTGGGTGGGCTAGAGAAAAGGTTAACTGCTTTAATTGCCCGCTCTTTGCCGGGTGGCAAACGGGCTAGATCCCTGTCACCTAGAACGGTGTGTTCGGATGCAGAGGTCCTCTCTTCGGAGGAATTGGACCCACAGGGGGATCAAGCGGACCTGAGTCCTGACGGGTCAGACATTGAAGATTCCACTATAGATGAAATTTTTTCGGCTTCTCAAGCAGAGAGTCTGTGGATCCAGTCTCTGACGGATATGGTTCGCACTGCTTTTAAACTTCCAGTGTCAGAACAATTGGCCCCCGCGGTATCCTCTTTAGGTTCCTTGAAGGCACCATTGAGTGGTGCGTCTTTCCCGGTTCACCCCCTTCTGGAGAGCGTGATTTTTCAGGATTGGGCTCGACCTGATAGGATTTTTATCCCTCCTAAAAGGTTCACCATTCTCTATCCTATGGAAGAAGAATTTGCAAAGAAATGGGCACTCCCTACCGTGGACGCAGCCATTTCCTGCGTAAATAAATCCCTGACCTGTCCGGTGGAAAATGTCCAGGTGTTTAAAGATCCAGTCGACAAAAAATTGGAGACCCTACTGAAGGCTTCTTGTACCACAGTAGGTGCCGTGGTTCAGCCAGCAGTGGCAGCCATTGGCGTTTGTCAGGCTTTAAAGGATCAAACTAAACAGATATTAAGGGACATACCGGCTCAGCAAGCTCGTGAATTGGCTGACCTCCCAAGAGCTCTCTGCTTTGCAGTAGATGCTATTAAGGACTCCGTTCAACAGGCGTCCCGTTTATCTCTGCTGTTGGTTCATATGCGTCGCCTTTGGTGGCTAAAAAACTGGTCAGCAGAGGCACCCTGCAAAAAGCTTTTAGCAGGATTTCCCTTTCATGGTGGGAGACTATTCGGTGAAGACCTAGATAAATATATCCAGACCATATCAAGTGGTAAAAGTTCTTTCTTGCCTATCAAGAAAAGATCGCGTGGGCCCGCATTTAAGCGACAGGCCTTCGCAGGCTCGGCCCCTTCAACTTCCCGTCAGTATCGACGGCCTCCCGGGCGTTCAGCATTTATAGCCGCCCACAAGGACAAACCACGACAGGCAAGAGGCCATGGTCTCGCAAGCCGGTTAAACCAGTCCTCAAGTCAGATTCATGAAGGGGCGCCCCCACTCTCTTGGGTGGGGGGAAGGCTTCGGTTTTTCTCCGAAGTGTGGAAGGCCAGAATTCCCGACTCTTGGGTAAGATCCGTGGTAACCGCGGGCTACAAGCTAGAGTTTCGGGAAGTCCCCCCTCCTCATTTTTAGGGGTCAAGTCTTCCAAGCGACCCATTAAAGAGGGCCTCTCTTGTAAAAGCATTGGATCGTCTCTTGCTCCAAGGAGTAATTGTAGAAGTACCAACCCAGGAATGGGGTCTGGGATTCTACTCCAACCTTTTCATAATACCAAAGCCCAATGGCGACGTCAGGCCTATCTTAGACCTCAAACGCCTAAATCGCTTTCTAAACATTCAGACCTTTCGTATGGAGTCCATACGTTCGGTGGCAGCCAGCCTACATCAAGACAACTTTCTAGCATCTATAGACATAAAAGATGCGTATCTGCACGTGCCAATCTACCCGGCACATCACAGGTTTCTTCGTTTTATGATAGATCACCGCCATTACCAGTTCGTAGCCCTCCCTTTCGGGTTGGCAACAGCTCCGCGGGTATTCACAAAGGTGTTAGCCCCGGTGCTAGCCGTCCTAAGGACAGAAGGCATTTTAGTCTTGGCATACTTGGACGATCTTCTGGTTATCGACAGCTCAGCTTCCAACCTCAATCAGGCAGTAGGTCGCACAGTTCAGCATCTAGAGGAATTCGGGTGGATTGTAAACCTAGAAAAATCGGTATTGAAACCCACAAAGCAGTTGGAATATCTAGGCCTTCGGCTAGATACAGACTGCCAGAGGATAATTTTACCACAAGCAAAGATCAGATCAATAGCTCAAGCAGTTCAAGTGATCTTAGGCAAGAAGAGGCCGACTATTCGCCTATGGCTGGGGAAGATGGTGGCCGCCTTCGAGGCTGTACCCTACGCCCAGATCCATACCAGATATCTTCAGGCAGCCATTCTCTCTGCTTGGAACAAGTCCATTCAGGCGTTAGATCGTCCGTTAGTGCTCTCCCCGAAGGTCCGGCGCAGCCTGTCTTGGTGGCTGGTCTCTCAAAATTTGTCAAAAGGGAAATCCTTTTGCCCCATCATGTGGAAGGTAGTATCCACGGATGCCAGCCTGTCAGGTTGGGGGGCAGTTCTAGAAAAACAGACCCAGCAAGGGCAGTGGTCGGAGGCAGAAAAACTGCTTCCCATCAATATCTTGGAGATCAGAGATGCTCGGCTGGCCCTGATCGCCTGGACTCTCCCCCTTCAGGGTCTGCCAGTAAGGATACAGTCCGACAACGCCACTGCGGTGGCATACATAAACCACCAGGGGGGCACGAAGAGCCCAGCAGCCCAAAGAGAAGTAAACCTGATTTTCTCATGGGCCGAAGCCCATGTACCCTGCATCTCGGCGGTGTTCATCCCAGGGATAGACAATTCTCAAGCCGTTTTTTTGAGTCGTCAACAGTTGCTCCCGGGGGAGTGGTCTCTTCACCCCCAGGTATTCCAAGAGATTTGCCAAAGATTCGGAGTCCCAGATGTGGACATTATGGCAACGAGATCCAACAAAAAGTTGGACAAATTCATATCCCGAGCCAGGGATCCCTCTGCCTACGGGACCGATGCCTTGGTTTGCCCTTGGCACCAGTTTTCTCTTCTGTATGCGTTCCCTCCACTGCAGATGATTCCCCGCCTTCTACGGAGGATCCGGGTGGAGCGCAGGCCTGTGATCCTGGTGGCCCCAGCCTGGCCCAGGAGGGCTTGGTACGCACTCATCGTGAAGATGTCAGTCGGGGCGCCGTGGCCGCTCCCCCTGCGCCCAGATCTGCTGTCTCAGCGCCCAATCTGCCATCCTGCTTCACAGCAGCTAAATTTGACGGCTTGGCGGCTGAATCCCTAATTCTTAAGGGCAGAGGCCTCTCAGATCAGGTCATATCTACGTTGATCCAGGCTAGGAAACCGGTCTCCAGAAATATTTATTACAGAGTCTGGAGAACCTATGTGGAGTGGTGCGAGTCTCAAAAATGGCATCCTCGAAAGTTTTTTATTGACAGGATCTTGCGATTCCTCCAGGTTGGCGTTGACAAAGGGTTGGCTCTTAGTACTCTAAAGGGGCAGGTGTCGGCTTTATCAATATGGTTTCAAAGACCCTTGGCCACCCATTCGCTTATGAAAACCTTCTTGCAGGGGGTCTTGCATGTGAATCCCCCTATTAGAGCTCCCCTCTGCCCCTGGAATTTAAATCTAGTCTTGTCAGCTTTACAAAGGCAGCCGTTTGAACCTCTGACAGAAATCCCTCTTGTGCTACTAACCCGAAAGTTGGTTTTCTTGGTGGCTATGGCTTCAGCCAGAAGGGTTTCCGAGCTGGCAGCCTTGTCATGCAGGGAGCCATACCTTATTCTGCATAAGGACAGAGTGGTTCTGCGGCCTCAACCTTCTTTCCTTCCTAAGGTCATATCCAGTTTTCACTTGAATCAGGACCTAGTCCTACCATCCTTCTTTCCTACTCCCCAGTCCAGAGAGGAAAGACGGCTTCATACTTTGGACGTGGTTCGAGCCATGAGGGTCTATCTCAAGGCTACAGAGAAGATTCGGAAAACAGATGTGCTTTTTGTTCTTCCGGATGGCCCCAAGAAGGGTCAGCCGGCTGCCAAGTCTTCCTTGGCTAGGTGGATTAAGCAGCTGATTTTTCAGGCCTATGGTCTGAAGCGCGTTCCACCTCCCTTATCAGTTAAAGCCCATTCTACGAGGGCCATGAGTGCCTCCTGGGCGGCACACCATCAGATCTCTATGGCACAGGTTTGCAAGGCGGCAACCTGGTCTTCCGTAGATACGTTTACTAAATTTTATAAGTTGGAAGTTGCAAAGGGTACGGACGCAGCTTTTGGGCAGGCGGTCCTACGGGCAGCAGTATAGAATCCTCTGGCCCGGTTCACGCCCCCTTGTTTTTCTGTTGGTGGAGCTATTTTTTCTCATAGAGCATTGCTTTAGGACATCCCAAGTGTAATGGCTATGCGCTCTGTGTCCCGTGATGTACGATAAAGAAAAAAGGATTTTTAATAAACAGCTTACCTGTAAAATCCTTTTCTTGAAGTACATCACGGGACACAGAGCTCCCACCCCTCTTTTGGGGAACATTGTGTAACCTCGGGAGAATTGCTTGCTACAAAACTGAAGCACTCCCAGTGGGAGGGGGTTATATAGGGAGGAAACTTCCTGTGAAATTGATTACACCAGTGTCCACACCTGAAGGTACCCATATAACCCAAGTGTAATGGCTATGCGCTCTGTGTCCCGTGATGTACTTCAAGAAAAGGATTTTACAGGTAAGCTGTTTATTAAAAATCCTTTTTTTTTTACTTGTCAGGTTGCTTTAAACTGACTTTATCTGCAGATCAAAGTTTATACCTTTTTAATCTGTAGATGAAGAAACGGAAAGATACAAAAAGAAACCATGTTTCTCATAAACTTTGTTTCAGTAGCTGAGCAATGTTTTTGATAAACATTGCCCAGCTGCTTTTTTTATTTTATTTATTGTTTCACAAATCAAAGTGCTGGACTATTTTAACACTTCAGCTGTCAACAGGGGAATCCTGCTGAGTAAGTGATCGGTTGTTAAGCGACCCCGCTCCTTAACAATCAATAATTTGGGCTTTTAACTTTTTTTTTTTTTTTTGCATTTTGGCTCTCAGTGGGAGAATCCCTCTGATAGCTAAAAGAACTGAGCCTGAATGTATAGATTTCAGGTAACAGTGCATTTGCACGAGTACTGATACTCGTGCAAATGCTTAGTATCGGCAACGATATCTGTGCAACCCTAAGGCTACTTTCACCCTTGGGGCGGGTATCCTTTAGTGGTGCTTTACTGTAGTTTTAGCGGTGCTTTTTGGCTGCTATTGGGCCGCTTTTAAGAAAGGGTTAAAAGTGCCCGTGTTGCGGGCCCTTCAGCAGCGCTGCCCATTCATTTTAATAAAGTATCCCTGTGCCTATTCTTTTGAGCTGTCACTATTTTATCTTGCTATCTGATTCTTGAACATTGCACCATAGTAACTTTTTGACCTTTTTTTTTTTAATAGAGCATCCAGCACCAGAATGTTGTGGGCATGTCACGTGATGGTGTCACTTTTCCCCTTAGTCTGACTCTGATAGAAGACTTTGCTGAAGGTGTATCTTCAGTTGAAGAATACTATGGCAGTATAACTGTCCTGTCGTCTATCAGTGGCCTGATCACCCTTCTTCCTGATGGATCCATCAAAGGCTTAAATGGAACTTTTTCACGCTTTTTGTTTGGATATGACCGAACACAGCTCCTGGGAAAGGTAGGAATCTGACACACTTATGTTGCTTCGAAAAAGGGGCTTTCTAGTCTTTTTTTTTAAACTTTGTAGGTATATCGTGATCCTTTTTAAAGGGTAAGTCACTTTTTTGTAATGGCATTAAAAATAAAATGTTATGCCTCAAGTCTAGTGTCAGGTAGTATATCTTTACAAATAAGAGAGAGGGGAGAAGCTGCTCAAAACAGGCATTATTAACTCTCTAAAATATCCCAAGTGATCCCTGGTTAAATCTTGGACATTTAAAGGCCTCCCCAGCTGACCAAGGCAGATAGTAAGCGCTTTTTAACTGACCAAAGATAAGAAGTGTTTTTTTGGTTTTAATAAAAATAAAAAAAAACAGCCCGCGGGACTCCTTCAACAACACAAACAAACTGAATGGAGGAATCCCTCTGCTGGGACATTGCATTCTGACAGCAGGACTCCCCACTGTCAGAACACACTGATCAGCAACTGCAGCTACTGATTGAAAAAAAGATTTCTGTTTTTTTATTTTTTTTCTGTTTTTAAACGATCGACTTCTGTTGAACATGACAGACACTCATTGATTGAAATTTAGATCAGCCTGTGGCTAGCTTTAGATAAGTTTGATTGCTCGTTTTTTTCTGTGATAAGCCAGGGCCAGGAATATCTTTCTGCTTAAAAAATACGTTCACTTATCTGCCAGTTTAAATGCTTGCTTGTACATCCCGTATGGGATATCAGATACAATCTGACAGGAAGAGATCATGATCATGTGGCGCGCCATGGTAGTTCATCAAAAATTACAAGAAAATTACAAGCTGACAGCCGCAAAGGCCTCCGGCCCTTTTCCATTTCATTACCATTTACAGCACCCGCTCAGCCAATTTTTATTTTTATTTTTGTTTTTAATTGTTACAGCGCGTACCCGGGGGGTTAAGGTTTGGGGTTTGGGATAAAATAAGATGGACCAATAAAAGCAATAAAAATTGTCAAACTTACATCTCCAAATTTGAAAAGCATCCAGTGGTCAAGTACCCTTTTTGCTGTCTCTTACCCTGTAAAAAGCTACAAATACCAACTAAAACGTTAGAAAATGCTTACTTGCTTGAAGCTGTTTGGTAATTATGTTGTTCTTGTTTGGGCTGCATGTGTTTTTAGAATATTACCTTTCTTATTCCTGGATTTTACCAATACATACGAAGTGCTGAAGAAGAGTTGTCACTGCTGACACCACCTCAGGATCTACGTGCTCCAGCCAGATCATGTGAGGGTCTCTACTGTAGTGTGCCTGGTAAGTGAGTCACTAAAATCTTCCTCCTTTGAGCAGGTATGTTCATTTTAAAAGAAGAGTGTTGTAGAAACTCCAAGTGTCAAACAACGTTACACTATCAGACACTGTGGCCAGCAGCAGACCAAAACTTTCCTTTTTACATAAGATGGTCTCTTCTTTCCACCTCTATGAGGACCTTGTTCTTCCTTTCCTCTGCTCTGTTCCAAAACATGCTAAGGTAATTGCCTTACATTGTTTGTATGTGGTCAGGGCCTTGTTCTGGCTATAGGACCTCATAAAGCGCATCTTGCTTCTTGCCCCAAAATTATCAGGATCGGACAATTTTTCCAGGGCCTACATAAAGGAAATGATTTCTTCCTTGTCCATCAGAGCTCATTTCCCCAAGGCTGTTGGTGTCTTTTCAGCATCAAACATCTGTATCCCAGATTTGCAAGGCCACCAGCCGGGTCCTGGGTTAATATGTTCTACAAGTTTTACCAAGTGGGTGTTCAGGCTACAGTGGATGCACGCTTTGGCCAAAAGGTGCTTCAAGCTGCTAGCCAAGTTTTTTTTTTTAGGGTTCTTAACCTTTGCCTTTTGTGGGCCCGTTGACAGTTCTGTTTGCTACGTTGTTGCCCAACCCTCATTTTATTGCTTGGAGATGTCCTTTTGGTCTACAAAAATAAGTCCTGTGTCCGGTACTATGATTAAAGCGGTTGTATACCCGCTGTCATTTTTATTTATTTTTTAAAGCAAAAGCCATAATCAGCTAGTATGCACCGCATACTAGCTGACTATGAAATACTTACCTTGGAACGAGGTGAGAGGAACTTGCCTGGTCCACGCTGAGGGAGCTGTCATTTTTCCTCCTGGTGTCTTCCGTGTATCGCCGCTCCAGCGCTGTGATTGGCTGGAGCGGCAATGTCATCACTCCTGCGCATGCGCGCAGGAGACTTCTCGTCGGCAAGGTCCGAGCAGTCAGCGGCGCATTGCGGGGGGAATATCTCCTAAACCTTACAGGTTTAGGAAATATTCTTTATACCTACAGGTAAGCGTTATTATAGGCTTACCTGTAGGTAAAAGTAAAAAAAAAAAAACCTATACAACCACTTTAGGATAAAGTGAATTTTTTACTTGCCTATCAAAAAAAATGAAAAAGGCTCCTCCGCTCTGTTTTTGACCACTCTTTTTAATGTTTGCTTAAAAGCTTGAGTCTCACAAAATGGGCAGTGTTATGAGTGCACACTTGTTCTGCCTAGCAACTTTTTGCCAATGTGCAATCTGCTGAAGGTATCCTTCTATTTCTTTTGCACTTACTGAAAAATCCTTCTCTAACAATTTGTTGTAGGACACAACTCAGTCCCTTATGATTAGGGCTGTTACTGATTAAAATTTTTGTGTTCAATTTAATCGTTTTTAATCGACCAATTTCGATGAATTATAACGCACATACAGATCCAACTACTTTTAGCAGATCTCCTTGCAGGCCGATTTCCAGTGCAGCTCCAACCACTGGAAAAATGGATAGCAGGATACAAAAAACACACAAAGGCAGCACTGGATGGGAATAGCTTTAAAACTTTTATAGTCTTCAAGTAGGTAACAAAATAAATATTGCACTGGAGATAAAATCGATGTAGCTACATAAACTGTAAAGATGGTGCGAGTAATACCAAACGGTACCAAAAGCAATCATGAAAACATGTAGCTAAGTATGATACTGGTATAAAAATGTGTACAACGATACCACTGCTGAATCCAGATGAGGAGAGGTTAACATCAGTCCTTCGGCACGTAGATGTCCCATGAAGGGAACTATCACAACTCACAGTGGATGGCTGTAGAATCCCAGGTTGATAGATATAAGTGATAAAGGAAGTGAAACGGCCCTTGCGTGTGGCAGATAGCATAGTCCCGCCGGCATGCAGATATGAAGGCACAGCAAAGGAGCCCTTCAGATGGACAGGGCAAGCCCCGCCGGTGTCTGTGACATCACCGGATCTCCAACGGAACTCCCTGAAAGTCCGGAAGCTGACGGAGAGGTGAGTACCAATCAAAAGAATATTGATCTTTTACATTTTTTGTTGATCAATCAAAAAAATTAAAGATTAATCGAGGAATTAATAGTTAATTTCCACAGCTCTACTTATGATAGATCCTATTTTATGTTGTTGGCAAGTTACGGGAAACCTAGATTGTGTGCAGGGGTATAGCCACTAGATGTGGCTGTGTCTTTCTCTTTGCCCTACATGTTTCGTTCTTGTGACATGGCCTATCACAGCCTGGGAGATAAATGTTGTACATATCTATCCCCCCATGGCTGTTATTGACTGTGCCCCAGATGATGTCACAGCAATGAAACGCGTAGGTTGGAGCTTCACTGATCCAGGAGGGAGTATTCTCTAGTGAGCCGCCAGCTTCTGCAGTCTTAGTGCACCTATGCTTTTTATCGGTGGAAATATGTTTACGGTGTACACTATGAGGCTTTTCTTTTCTTTAAGCTAGACTTAGCTTTGACGTGGGCCTGTTCCATTGAGTGCATCAATCACCCGCTGAGAGTTTTTACGAGTGTACTGGATATCCACCTGCAGCTGCCATCCAAAATCCTGGATTGTTTGTTCTAAGCTTTTATTGACCCTTATATTATGGGCCCCCTTCCAAGGTGAGCATATGCTCTTCGGGATCCCTGGTGGTGGTGCTTTACATGCACTTCCGGATTGGATGATATTCTGCAAATTTTCATGAAGATTTTGTCTTGGATATTGTAGTTTGTGGATCAGATTGCACGTAGCACTTTAAATAATCATGGACTTGATGGGATATATGTTTAGTCCTGATTGGCACTTTACTTTACTTTACTTGAGGTTGCGCATGTAAAGGGAACTGCCCTCAGATGGTTTTCATCTTTTTTGGAGGGCAGAAGTCAGAGGGTACGCCTGGGGAGCCACTTCTCCGAAAGTCGACCTGTTGAGTGTGGAGTTCCCCAGGGGTCCCCCCTTTCCCCGTTGATATTTAACATTTACGTGCGCCCCCTCTTGGCCCTTATTCGGTCCCATGGTCTGCAGTGTCAGAATTACGCTGATGACACCCAGCTCTATTTGAGGGTGGGAGCGGGATCACTTGATACAGCCACAAAAAAACTTACTGATTGCCTAAAAGGAGTGGAACGTTGGATGGGAGAAAACTATCTGGCGTTAAACAAATTAAAAACTGAAGTACTCGTGGTCAGGAGTTCCGTAAGCGAGATACCTCAAAATTGGACACTGCCATGGCAAGACATGGATGGTAATGGTCCAGGCTGCAGTAAAGTGGTTAAAAATCTGGGATTTTATATAGATGAGGATCTGCTATTTTTGCCACACATTAATCAAGTCACCAAGACTGTTATGTACAAATTAAAAGTACTACGTAGGATCCTTGTGTATTTAGCTCCTATGGATCGCCCTAAAGTTATTGCTGCCCTGGTCTTTCCTCATTTAGACTATGGTAATGCACTTCTAGTGGGCATCCCGGGAACATATATACAAAAACTACAAAAATTACAAAATTTTGCAGTTCGTATTGCAACTGGACTGAGAAAAAGAGATCCAACATCAGAACAATTAAACAGTCTGGGGTGGTTAACTGTCGATAAACGCATTAAATTAAAAATAGCATGTTTAATGTATAAAACATTTAATGCTATGACGCCAAAATATATAATGGATAAGGTTGTCAAACATGTTCCAACGCGACAGTTACGCGAAGATGGATATTATCGCGTAAACATCCCAAAAATAAAGAATATCCGAATTGGTGGTCGCTCATTCTCATACCAAGCGGCGGTGCAATGGAATGCTCTGCCGATTGATATTAGAAGGGCAAAAACTTTTAACCAATTCAAAAAAATGATGAAAGGTCACCTACGCAACCCTGGATCTGATTAGATTATGTAGTTTGATTGAGTACTGTATATAGAAAAATGTAGTCAGTGATATTTGGTATGTGAATTTTGTAATCTAACTCTAAAAATGAACTATTTTAGATATGGATGCCCTAGATGAATGAAAAGTTAATTAACCTAAATGTATATTAATGGACTCAATGTGACAAATTTTTTTTCCTCCTTTTAATCATGTTTTAGATTTTCTATGTTTTTGTGTACCTATATGTCTGAACTATGTTGATTTTGTTTCTGATGGCCTCGCAACGAAACCATTAAATTTGTTGTAAAGCGAGTAATTAAGAAATAAAAACAAACAAACAAACAAACAAACTTGCACAGATTATTTTGGGCTTTAATTATGATTATGTAATAATCAGGACTTGCATGAATTTAGATATATTATTATTTTATCGTTTTATATTTTATTAATTGTGATTTTATGCAGTTTATTGGTACATTGATCATCACCTATTTCAGTGCAGCACTTTTCATACACAAATTTCTCCCAATGACCACAAGTGTAACCATTTCTTTATCGTACATCACGGGACACAGAGCGCATAGCCATGGGTTATATGGGTACCTTCAGGTGTGGACACTGGTGTAATCAACTTCACAGGAAGTTCCTCCCTATATAACCCCCTCCCACTGAGAGTGCTTCAGTTTTTTCGCCAGTGTCTTAGGTGTTGGTCACGTCTAGCTGTCCCTCGGAGGTCTCGGGACCCAGGATAGCTAGCCGGATCCGTCCGAAGTGCTTCAAAGCCAAGGTGTACGGTACCCGGGCCCTGCTGGAGTGGGGTGTTGCCTATAATGCCTCTCCTTGGAGGGCTGGATTCTGGGCTCCAGGGCCTTGGTCTCTTCCAGGACTAAACGCTACTGATGCCAGGATGCTATATAGGTCCAGGGGTGTGGGTTCCTTAAACACAGGACCCCGGTCCCTGAAGGTCCGAGACAATACCCACGGAGATGGGGGAAGATTGGGCCTCTTGCAATTTGCAATACCCTGCGGCGTGGAGCAGGTAAGAGGGAACCTGCGGGACTTGGTTCGACAGTAGGTATCCCCCTGGGGGTTCTGGGTTGGCTAACAGTATGCTTGTGCATCAGCCACTATCTCCACTATGTCTGTATGGGCAGGATGGGATACTAATGTTTTACCCAGATAACATGTAGATATATGTATACTTGTGTAAGATATATATTTGCTACTCACCCCAGGTCTGCCTGTTAGCATTGATACTGCAACCCCACATGTTTTAAAAGAGGAAATTGCTGGTAAAAACTCCTGTTTCTTAGGAAGCCCATGGGGACAGCTTCCTCTCTGTGTGTGCACTACAATAAGATTAGTGCTTACCTGGTGTCTGTTGGTGCTGCCTAGCGCTGGTCCATGTTGTTCCTCTGCTCTGCTTCCTCCATGTGGTTTCAGCGTGGGGGGGGGGGTGCGCGTGCGCGTGCACGCCGCCTTTTATAACGTCGGCGTGCGTCGGGGGGGCGGGCCAGCAGCGTCAGGGTCTGTTTAAAGAGAAAACTTTTTCTCTGGCTGGTCTTTCCCTCCTGGAGGCAGAGGAAGAAAGGATACAGAGCGTGCAGCTGGGTCTTTTGGCCACACAGGGACACCTAGTGGCGGTTTTGTGGATCTTCAGGTCTAGGACTTAGGTCCACTATTGACCAGAAAAAAAAAAAAAAAAAGGAAGTTTTTTTGCTTAAAGGGACTCAGCCTTAGATCCAGCAGTATCTGAGTTTACCTTGGACTCCGGCTAACGGGCATTGGTGTGTCAATACTCACAGGTTTCCTCAGTATTGCCACCTCCCAGGCGGGTAAAAAAAAAAAAAAAAACTAGTTTTTTTCATTTTCCTCATACCTGTCCTCATATTGGTTACTCCTAGCTGCAACAGTCAGGTGTTGGCTATAGGGGTGACTCAAGGTTGTACAATGGCTCCAAAGGGATCTGGACCAGCCAAGGCTGCTAAAGGTGCCAAGAAACAAAAGGGGTCTCCATCGGGGTCAGAGGATTTGGGCCAGGCATCAACGGCCCCACCCTCGCCAGTTAGAACACCGAGTGGCATAGTACAAGAGCCATTGGGGGTGCTGGGGGCAGAGGCGGCCCCCGATCCACCCATTCCCGTTTACGTGACGGAAGAAATGCTAGCAGCCACCATGAGTGGGCTAGAGAAAAAGTTAACTGCGTTGTTTGCCCGTCCTTGGCCAAGTAGCAAGCGGGCTAGATCCCCCTCACCCAGTGTGGGGTTTTCAGATGCGGAGGTCTCCTCTTCAGAGGAACGGGACCCACAAGGGGATCAGGCAGACCCAAGTCCCGACGGTTCAGACAGGGAAGATTCCACTATAGATGAATATTTCTCGGCCTCTCAAGCGGAGAGCCTGTGGATCCAGTCTTTGACAGATATGGTTCGCACTGCCTTTAAACTTCCAGTGCCAGAACTAGTAGCCCCGGAGGTATCCTCATTGGGTTCTTTAAAGGCTCCATTAACTTGTGCGTCTTTTCCAATGCACCCCCTTCTGCGGAGCGTGATTTACCAGGATTGGGCTCGACCTGATAGAATCTTTGTCCCTCCTAAAAGATTCTCTATTCTCTACCCTATGGAAGAGGAATATTTAAAGAAATGGGCACTCCCCACAGTGGACGCGGCCATTTCCTGCGTGAATAAATCCCTGACCTGTCCGGTTGAAAATGTCCAGATGTTCAAGGATCCGGTCGACAAGAAATTCGAGACCCTACTGAAAGCCGCTTTCACCTCAGTAGGTGCCATGGTTCAGCCAGCAGTAGCAGCCATTGGTGTCTGTCAGGCCTTGAAGGATCAGGCAAAACATATATTAAAGGACATGCCGGCTCAGCATACTCATGAATTAGCAGAATTCCCTAGGGCTCTCTGCTTTGCAGTAGATGCTATTAAGGACTCCATCCAACAGGCATCCCGTTCATCTCTACTGATGGTTCACATGCGTCGTCTTTTGTGGCTAAAGAACTGGTCAGCAGAGGCACCCTGCAAAAAGCTTTTAGCAGGGTTTCCCTTTCATGGGGGAAGACTATTCGGGGAAGACCTAGATAAATATATCCACACCATATCAAGTGGGAAAAGTACTTCCTTACCGGTCAAGAAAAGACCGCGTGGGCCCACGTTTAAACGACAGGCCATTGTAGGCTCAGCCCCTTCGACTTCTCGTCAGTATCGACGGCCTCCCGGGCGTCCAGCGGTTAATAGCCGCCCACAGGGTCAAGCCGCGGCAAACAAGAGACCCTGGTCTCGCAAGCCGGCTAAACCAGTCATCAAATCAGATTCATGAAGGGGCGCCCCCACTCTCTCGGGTGGGGGGAAGACTTCGGTTTTTCTCCGAAGTCTGGAAGGCCAGAATTTCCGACTCGTGGGTTCGGTCCGTGGTAGCCACGGGATACAAACTAGAGTTTCGAGAAATCCCCCCTCCTCATTTTCAGGGGTCAAGTCTTCCAAGCGACCCATTAAGAAGGGCCTCTCTCGTAAAGGCGTTGGATCGCCTATTGCTCCAAGGAGTAATTGTAGAAGTACCAACCCAAGAATGGGGTCGGGGATTCTACTCCAACCTTTTTGTTGTACCAAAACCCAATGGCGACGTCAGGCCTATATTAGACCTCAAACGCCTAAATCGCTTTCTAAAGATTCAGACCTTTCGTATGGACTCCATACGTTCAGTGACAGCCAGCCTGCATCAGGGCGACTTTCTAGCATCTATAGACATAAAGGATGCATATCTGCATGTGCCGATTTTCCCAGCACACCACAAGTTTCTTCGTTTTACGATAAATCAAAGTCATTTCCAGTTCGTAGCCCTCCCTTTCGGGTTGGCAACAGCTCCGCGGGTATTCACAAAGGTGTTAGCCCCGGTGCTAGCCGTCCTAAGAACAGAAGGCATCTTGGTCCTGGCGTACCTGGACGATCTCCTGGTTATCGACAGATCAGCTTCCAACCTCAATCATGCAGTAGTCCGCACAGTGCGGCATCTAGAAGAATTCGGGTGGATTGTGAACCAAGAAAAATCAAGGTTACAACCCACAAGGCAGTTGGAATATCTAGGCTTTCGGTTAGATACAGAATGCCAGAAGGTATTTTTACCTCAAGAGAAGATCAGGTCGTTGATTCAAACGATTCAAATAGTCTTAGGCAAAAAGAAGCCGACTATTCGCCTATGCATGCGACTGCTGGGAAAGATGGTGGCCGCCTTCGAAGCAGCGCCCTATGCCCAGATCCATACCAGAGTTCTTCAGGCAGCTATTCTCTCTGCTTGGAACAAGTCCATACAGGCATTAGACCGTCCATTAGTTCTTTCCCCCGGGGTCAAGCGCAGCCTGTACTGGTGGCTGATCCCTCAAAAATTGTCAAAAGGGAAAACCTTTTGCCCCATCACGTGGGAAATAGTAACCACAGATGCCAGCCTAACAGGTTGGGGGGCAATCTTAGGAAAACGGACCCAGCAGGGACAGTGGTCAGAGGCAGAAAGTCTGCTTCCCATCAATGTCCTAGAGATCAGAGCTGCTCGGTTGGCCCTGGTCGCCTGGACTCTCCCCCTGCAGGGTCTGCCAGTAAGGATACAGTCCGACAATGCCACGGCGGTGGCATACATAAACCACCAGGGGGGCACAAGGAGCCTAGCGGCTCAAAGGGAAGTAAACCTGATTTTCTCATGGGCCGAAGCCCATGTACCCTGCATCTCAGCAGTGTTCATCCCAGGGATAGACAATTCTCAAGCAGATTTTTTGAGTCGTCAACAGTTACTCCCGGGAGAGTGGTCTCTTCACCCCCAGGTATTCCAAGAGATTTGCCAAAGATTCGGAGTTCCCGATGTGGACATCATGGCAACAAGATTCAACAAGAAATTGGACAAATTCGTATCCCGAGCCAGGGACCCCTCGGCCTACGGGACCGATGCGTTGGTTTGCCCCTGGCACCAGTTTTCTCTCCTGTATGCGTTCCCTCCACTACAGATGATTCCCCGCCTTCTACGAAGGATCAGGGTGGAGCGCAGGCCAGTGATCCTGGTGGCCCCAGCCTGGCCCAGAAGGGCTTGGTACGCACTCATCATGAGGATGTCAGTAGGGGCACCGTGGCCACTCCCCCTGCGCCCAGATCTGCTGTCTCAGGGCCCGATCTACCACCCTGCTTCACAGCAGCTAAATTTGATGGCTTGGCGGCTGAATCCCTAATTCTTAAGGGCAGAGGCCTCTCAGCCCAAGTCATATCTACGTTAATTCAGGCTAGAAAGCCAGTCTCTAGAAATATCTATTACAGAGTCTGGAGGACCTATGTGGAGTGGTGCGAGTCTCAAGGAGGGCATCCTCGCAAGTTTTTTATTGACAGGATCTTGCGATTCCTCCAGGTTGGCGTTGACAAGGGGTTGGCT
The DNA here is from genome assembly GCA_029574335.1 of Rana kukunoris. Classification (NCBI taxonomy): domain Eukaryota; kingdom Metazoa; phylum Chordata; class Amphibia; order Anura; family Ranidae; genus Rana; species Rana kukunoris. The sequence continues at coordinate 130,752,313 of CM056052.1, forward strand.
CCTAGTACTCTAAAGGGGCAGGTGTCTGCCTTATCGATATGGTTTCAAAGGCCTTTGGCCACGCATTCGCTTGTGAAAACCTTCTTGCAGGGGGTCTTGCACGTAAATCCCCCTATTAGAGCTCCCCTCTGCCCATGGAATTTAAATCTGGTCTTGTCAGCTTTACAAAAGCAGCCGTTTGAACCTCTGACAGAAATCCCTCTTGTGCTGCTAACCCGAAAGTTGGTTTTCTTGGTGGCTATGGCTTCGGCCAGAAGGGTCTCCGAGCTGGCAGCCTTGTCTTGCAGGGAACCGTACCTGATTCTGCATAAGGACAGAGTGGTTCTGCGGCCTCAGCCTTCTTTTCTTCCTAAGGTCATATCCAGTTTTCACTTGAATCAGGACCTAGTCCTACCATCCTTCTTTCCTACTCCCCAGTCCAGAGAGGAAAGACTGCTTCATACTTTGGACGTGGTCCGAGCCATGAGGGTTTATCTCAAGGCTACAGAAAAGATTCGGAAAACAGATGTGCTTTTCATTCTCCCGGAGGGCCCCAAGAAGGGTCAGCCGGCTGCCAAGTCTTCCTTGGCTAGGTGGATTAAGCAGCTGATTTTTCAGGCCTATGGTCTGAAGCGCGTTCCACCTCCCTTATCAGTTAAAGCCCATTCTACGAGGGCCATGAGTGCCTCTTGGGCGGCACACCATCAGATCTCTATGGCACAGGTTTGCAAAGCGGCAACCTGGTCATCCGTACATACGTTTACTAAATTTTATAAGTTGGACGTCGCAAAGGCTACGGACGCAGCATTTGGGCAGGCGGTCCTACGGGCAGCAGTATAGAATCCTCTGGCCCGGTTCACGCCCCCTTTTTTCTGTTGGTGGAGCTATTTTTACCTCCTGATATATTTCCTGTTTGGCTATTTTTTGGCCTTACGGTCTCCCTCCCTTCATGGAGCATTGCTTTGGGACATCCCATATGTAATGGCTATGCGCTCTGTGTCCCGTGATGTACGATAAAGAAAAAAGGATTTTTAATAACAGCTTACCTGTAAAATCCTTTTCTTGAAGTACATCACGGGACACAGAGCTCCCACCCCTCTTTTGGGGAACATTGTGTAACCTCGGAGAAATTGCTTGCTACAAAACTGAAGCACTCTCAGTGGGAGGGGGTTATATAGGGAGGAACTTCCTGTGAAGTTGATTACACCAGTGTCCACACCTGAAGGTACCCATATAACCCATATGTAATGGCTATGCGCTCTGTGTCCCGTGATGTACTTCAAGAAAAGGATTTTACAGGTAAGCTGTTATTAAAAATCCTTTTTTTTCCCACTGACCATCGCATCAATGTATCATGTGTTATAGATATAGTACAATGTCATTTTGTAGCAGGGGCTCCCTGAGATTCCCTGAGTTATTCCAAGGGTTTTTGTGTTGGAAAAGGTTGCCAAAAGCTTCCCTAGAGGCTCCAGCTATATCCACACATTGAAGAAGAGAGTTCTGTGTCCTCCAATGTATCCAGTGCACAAATTTCCAACTGTGTCCCTCTGATCTCTGCCGCTTTTGTGGAACCACAACTCCCAGCTTGCTCCGCAGTGAAGTATTTTGTCCACTTGATGTTATGAATGCCTAACAAATGGGTAATCGTTTTCTTGTTATAACAAAGTGTTCAGTGTACCAGTGCTGCAACCTGTTGAAACAAACGTAATCTCAAATGGACTATGTCAGATAATGAGGTTGATGCTAATTGTTTGCTGTGATTTAGGGCCATGAAATGAAACATGTCTTTATTTGTGTCTTCTTCTATTGTCAGCTGCAGAGACATCTGTACAGAGATGCAAATCTGATGATCCCTTGGAAGGAATTCAGCATCCTGCTTGTCGTATTGTAGTGAGCCCCTCATCTCCTCAGTCTACAGGGTATCATGTTTTATTACAATTAACATAATATCTTATAAAAAAATATAATGAGATTCATTTACTATGGGAGTAGTGCATGCTCACTTTCAGAGTGAATTTTTACTTTGCAAAGTGTATTTTTATTTGGCTTTGTAAATGAGGTGAAACAAAGGAACAATTCACTTTGCAAACAATGCCCAATTGTGCAAGGAACATTTACAAAAAAAATTTGCCTGCACATGATTGGATGGTTGACATCAGCACAACTTCATCTCATTCATTAAGCTAAGTGTATTTTCTCCTCGCATAGTGAACTTGGATTGGCAAATAAGGTAAAGTTGTGTTCACTTCAGTAATTTAATTATCGGTGAGTATATATATATATATATTTTTTTTTTTTTATATTAAAAAGGCTCCTTGCACATGACATGATTGCGTGTTTTATTGCAAAGTGAATTTTCACTTTAGTTTATCTCATTCACTAATATAAGGGAAAATTCACTTTAAAAAGTGTACATAGTCCAATTCAGTAAATAAGGGTCAATAAGTGCAAGAAACAGCATTAGGCCTTCTTGGGAGTTATAGGTCTACTAAAGTGTCTTGTATAGAGTATATGGTAACACAACTACTCCTCATAATTCAACTTTTTTAAAACATCCTTACTTGCTTGTGTTCTATAGATACTAAGTGGTGAGTTTATAAGAAATGTTTGTGGAGCTATTCATCCTGTGGAGCTGCATGTAATTTTTCAATAGGGGGCAAAAAATAGAATGGTAATATGTGGTTTTCTCTCCTGGTTGACGGTTCTTTATTAATACAGAATAGAGAAAATAAGGAAAATGCTGCATTATGACCACAAGATGGTGCAGGTGATCATAGGAAATAAATATTTATTTCCTATGAATGTTCGTTCCATCTATTGGCCATAATGCAATATTTTCTCGATTCCTTCTATGAAGGATATTCTACCTGTAGAGCTAATGGCTTCATAACATAAAATTTTGCCCCCATTTGGACAGAACAAGTGTACATGCAGTTTCACAGGATTGAGTTTTTTTTTATTATATATATATATATATATATATATATACACCCATAGGGTAAAACACAAGTCGCAACTTCCTCAGACTGAATTCTAAGAAATATTTTATCTTTAGCATCCCTGTATTACATGATAGATTAAAGGCTATCTGCAATGCGCCTAATGAAGTGCTGGGGATGTGTGAAATTTGCCCTTAAGCTTGGTGTAGAGATATGATAAAGGCAGTAAGCAGAGAACTTTTAAAAGGAAATGACGTTTGAATTTTTTACAGGCCTATAAGGCCGCGTACACACGATCGGTCAAAACCGATGAACACTGACTGAAGGTCCAAACCGCTCGTGTGTGGGCCCCATCGGTCCGTTTATCCTTCGGTCAAAAAAAAAAGAACTTGCTTTAAAATTTGACCGATGGTCGCCTGACCGATGAGTCAAAACCGATCGTTGGTATGCAAAAGCATCGGTTAAAAGGCCGCACATGCTCAGAATCAAGTCAACGCATGCTTGGAAGTATTGAACTTCGGGTTTTTTTTCAGCACGTCGTTGTGTTAAAACACGCAAACGTCACCGCGTTCTAACACAATCGGTTTTCTAACTGATGGTGTGTAGGCACATCAGACCATCAGTCAGCTTCATCGGTTAACCGATGAAAACGGTCCTTTGGAGCGCTCTCATCGGATGGACTGATCGTGTGTAGGCGGCCTAAGGCAACCTGTCATATTGCGTAAATAATCTTGCATTACTTGTAAAGTCTAGACACATTGTGATCCCTGCCAGATCAAATCTACCCATGGTTTATTTATTTTTTACATTGAAGCCCATAAAGTATTGCATGTGCGATCAACAGAGAGGGGGTACAATGGCAGGATCCTGCAGAGTCTCAGGACACTGTCTGGCTGTACCTCCAATACGGGCAGGCAGATACTAAACTGTAGGAAGAATCGATGAACTACGAGAGTGCTCACCAGCTACCTCTCAGTTCATTGAGAACTACAAGCCGTTAGCCATGATGGATGATGGTACTTGTAGTTCATTCATTCACAGAAATTTTGTCAGTGAGTGCGAGAGGAAGAGCCCCTACCCAAGGGGGGGGGGGGGGGAGGCAGGAGCTGGAACATGTTGCCAAATACGGGTGGAACATGTAGCATGTTTCAAAGGTGAACTTGGTCTTTGAACCCTCCATGGCTTGGCGAACTCTGTTTTGTATGCATACAACAATGGTGGTTTTAGCAGGAAAGGTTTAAGGTAGGGCCGAACAACTAATCGATTATGAAATTAATCGATTCCAATTTTCATAATCGATTAATCGGCCAGTAACATAATGGGGTTAAAAAAACTAAAATTTAGCCTTTTTTGTAGTACAAAAAAGCAAGTCGCTACTGTAAATATTACTTTCACTGTCCCACAGTAAAGAAATGAACCCCTTACAGTAGCGATTATTTGCTCTTTTTGTACTTCTTTTTGTTTTTTTAACCCCATTATGTTACTAAGCATCTCAGGCCTGGATCACACCTCTGTTTTTTGGTGCTTTTTGCAGAAACACACTACAGTTCATTTACATGTTTTCCTATGGGAAACGTTCACATCCATGATTTTTTTTCAGCTGCTGTGTATTTGGAAAGGGCAAGTACTTTTTTAACGCAAAACGGTGCTATTTCATTTTTTTGGTTCAATATGCTTCAAGGGAGAAGCTGCAGAAAAGCATGTAATGTGTTTTTGCACCAATTTGTGTTTTGTAATCTGCCCAGAAATAAAAAAAGGTAATACTTTCTGAATTATTACAGGTACAGGCTCAGATATTTTGATCCTAAACCTACATTCACTACCTAGCAAGACATGGAACAAGTTAGCAGGATAGGCAGTTGCATGCTTATGTGCGAGTCAGTCACTCATTAAAGTGTTACCAAACCCACAACAGAAAAATCAGTCTGCAGAATAGCATGCTTGTTCTACTCACTGTGGAGCCGAAGGGGTTAATCCTCTGCATTGTTTTAAAAAGGCAGTTAGATCCTGTCTTCTCTAATCCCTCCTTCTACAGTCCCCAACCATCTCCTGACAGAACAGAGGCAAGGAAACAAGCTGCACATTTTCCGTTTGGTGTGTACTGCTCAAGAGGGGTTTTTTTTTTCTCTTAGGAGAGTGCATGTGATCAGCACAGGGCCAATCTGCACTGTCCAGACAAAGGGTCGGGGGTCCTGCAATCTCATAGGATAGTCAGAGTATAATGAAAACTTCTACAAGCTTTACCCAGGCACAGATAGAAGTCACAAGACTGCTCTAACTGCTGATGAGAAAAGGTATTAGCAGTTTATATTTACTAAAACTATTGCATTCCCACGTTCTGTGTACTGTGGGAAACCAGATATATTGAATGCAGGTCCTGGGTTTAGTAACACTTTTATAAGTAGTAAAGCCAAGATCAGTATGACGGTCATACAGTCTGTGCCTTTAAAACTAGATAACGATCCTCACAGGTTTCTTTCCAGTTCCTTTTTAAATGTAACTAGATCCTATCATCTCCTAGGGCAGTGATGGTGAAGGTTGGCACCCCAGATGTTTTGGTACTACATTTCCCATGATGCTCAACTACACTGCAGAGTGCATGAGCATCATGGGAAATGTAGTTGCCAAGGTTCTCCATCACTGTCCTAGGGAGATCATAACCAGTGTTTTGCTGTGTATGAGAAGTGTGCTAATAACATTCCTCTTTCCCATAACAACCAATAAGGCCTCATGTACACTGGTGCTGGTAAACAGACGTTTAGGAGCAGTTGGGCATTTTCTTCAGCTGCTCCTGAACTCTCCTCGGTTATCTTATCAGTAGTTGTGTATAGAGGCTTTTTCTTGAACCCAAAAAAATGCGTTCAGAAGCTGTGTTTAGAGGCAGTTGAAAAGCTATTTTTAACAATTTTTTCAAATGCTTCTAGATGCAAATGCGGCTAAACGGACGTTTTTTGGCACTGGTTTCTAGCTGTCAAGTTTAAATCGGTCCGGAGAGGTTGAACAACATTATTGATTTCATGTTTTGGCACCAGTCCCCAAAAAAGGTATTTGTGAAATAAATAATTGTTTAGTATTTTTATCTTCTCGCTTTTATCTTTGTTTAGGACAGCTGTTGGGCAACACCAGTTTGCTTCCACATCCCTTCCGGATCAGTGCAGTCTGGGTATGCCAGCATGTTGCCTGTCTCCAGGAACTCCGACCCAGGATGAGCAGTGGGACAGAGAACAAGCAGGGAGGAAATGCATGCTACATGACCTCCTTCCAGAGGTGGATATGGAACCTCTCACACACTGTTTGAAAGGCTTGAGCTTAACTGGAAATTACAATCAGAAGAAATCAATGGATGTTAAGTCGCTGAACCATTCTCCAGATGCCTGCCCTGGTTTGGAGCATGACGGAAACAGCCCTTGTCAGCACTGCACCTCTACAATAAATAAAATGAACCCCCCAACTAATCCTGCCCCAGTCACAGCCCAGGTGGCTCCATTACTCAGCTGTTCTAGGTTTCCATCAGTCACCCTTTCTGGATGCACCAAGCCTTCTGAGAACTTGCACCATGACACACCTTTACCATCCGTAGATGTTCCTGCATCTAATAATTTCACTTGCACAGCCCAAGATGTGACTTGTAACTCGCCTCTCATTTCAAATCCCCCATTATGTCACAGTAGCCCAGTAACCACGAAACAATCATCTTTGAAGAGAAACTGCTTTAAAAACACAGACCATCCTCCACAAAATTCATCACTTCCCTTATCTACACCCTGTGCTGAGGATGTGTATGAGGAAATTATCCCCGCAACCAACACGGACACTGTGTATTCTGCACTACAGAGCCCTCTATGTACACACCGCTCAGCGGACTCTCAACCAGAACAAAATATCGATGGGTTAGACTTTGCCTTACCCAACAGATCTCCAGAGAGACCTTCAAGCCATAATGGAATAGCAAAGCCTCCTAGAGAAGAATATTCCCAGGTTACTTCTACCCCTGTAAGGAATGGATCTTCCTGTTCCTTGGTGCTAAAGTCTGCAAACCACAGCCATGATCTTTTTATGGCGTCCTCCTTTAATAATGGTGATATTAAAGAAGGAAACTTCAGTGGATGCTGTCATCACCAAGATGGCTCCAGACTCTGTAAGAACTTACTTTTTTTAAATTTCATTTTACATACAGACATTTGTAGCAAAATTAGCTAGTTTGACTTGATATTTCTACATGTATGATATAAAACGAAGCACCGTTAGTGAGACAAGGTCTCTGCAATATAGGATACGCAGAAGGGATATACTATACAGACAATTCGAAAGTTATGAAATCGCTAAATACAAATGAAATGAGAGAGCTAATCACAGACACAGAGTGCAAAATAATACAGAAAGTCCAATTTTATATAAAGTGTGTGGTTTATATATATTCATATACATACACACATATATATATATATATATAGCTAGCATTTTTAAAGTATTCAGACCCCATTCACTTTTTACATTTTGTTATGTTTAGGGGTCTCCAAACTGTGGCCCGGGGGCTGGATGTGGCCCTTTGCTTGCCTTTATCAGGCCCTTGAGACACTATTCCCCACACTGATACAAGGCACTATTCCTTCTATACCAAGAATAGGGCACTATTCATCTCACCGACACCAACTGCAGTGCCCTATTCTTCTCATTGACACCAATGATGAGGCACAATTCTTTGCCCTGATACCAACAACTATTCCTCCCACTGACACGAATGAGGGGACCCTAGTCCTCCCAATGACGCCGATGATGGGGCCATATTTCTTCCCCTAATACCAACAATGGGGAAATTTTCCTCCCACTAATATCAATGACAGGGCATTTTTTACCCACATTGACCCCCGGGCATTTTCGACTCCCACTGGCCACACTCCGGCCCTCTCAAAATCTGAAGGACAGTAAACTGGCTCTTTGCTCAGAAAGTTTGGAGACCCCTGCTATACAAAAATACGAAAGAAGCTTGGACAGCCGCACTCCAAAAATGTTCCTTTAATTAAAATCGATCACAAAATAAACACGCCACAGCAAAAATTGGGACAAAAGCGAACGTTTCGCACTGTAGCTTCAGTGCTTAGTCATAACTAGTACCAAATGACTAAGCACTGAAGCTACAGTGCGAAACGTTCGCTTTTGTTCCAATTTTTGCTGTGGCGTGTTTATTTTGTGATCGATTTTAATTAAAGGAACATTTTTGGAGTGCGGCTGTCCAAGCTTTTTTCGTATTTTTGCATTGCCGGCACCCATGGTTTGGTTTCGGTGAGAAGGCTCTTTGATTACTACTAGGGTTGTCCCGATGCCTCTTTTTTAGGACCGAGTACAAGTACGGATACTTTTTTTCAAGTAGTCGCCGATACCAAATACCGATACTTTTTTTAAATGTGTCCCCAAATGCAGCCATGTCCCCCACATATTGCAGTCATGTATGTTCCCCACATATTGCAGTCATGTATGTCCCCCACATATTGCAGTCATGTATGTCCCCCCACATATGCAGTCATGTATGTCCCCCCACCATATGCAGTCATGTATGTCCCCCACATATGCAGTCATGTATGTCCCCCCACATATGCAGTCATGTATGTCCCCCCACATATGCAGTCATGTATGTCCCCCCACATATGCAGTCATGTATGTCCCCCCCACATATGCAGTCATGTATGTCCCCCACATATGCAGTCATGTATGTCCCCCACATATTGCAGCCATGTATGTCCCCCACATATTGCAGCCATGTCATGTCCCCCACATATTGCAGCCATGTCATGTCCCCCACATATTGCAGCCATGTCATGTCCCCCCACATATGCAGTCATGTCATGTCCCCCCACATATGCAGTCATGTATGTCCCCCCACATATGCAGTCATGTATGTCCCCCCACATATGCAGTCATGTATGTCCCCCCACATATGCAGTCATGTATGTCCCCCCCACATATGCAGTCATGTATGTCCCCCCACATATGCAGTCATGTATGTCCCCCCACATATGCAGTCATGTATGTCCCCCCACATATTGCAGTCATGTATGTCCCCCACATATTGCAGTCATGTATGTCCCCCACATATTGCAGTCATGTATGTCCCCCACATATTGCAGCCATGTATGTCCCCCATATTGCAGCCATGTATGTCCCCCATATTGCAGCGATGTGTCCCTCATACCTTTTAGATATGCTGATGCCCTGGCTGCCCAACTCACACATGTGCACTGGTGGGGGTTCCCTAACCTAGACCTCGCCTCAGTGGCGACACAGGCGGCTCTGGTTCATTCATATGAGGGACTCCTTAATGTCCTCTATAGGAATGGCCCATGCCCAGAGCAGGGGGCAGGCCTGTTGAAACTGTCGTACAAAATCTTCCATACATGTAATGTCAGGGTAGGTGGGACGGCTCTGGAGAAATCCCCCAATGCTCCTTTGTGGCATAATCCCCAACTTCGTGAGATATTTCAGGTACCAGATGGGTCGTGCTGGGCTGCGTATGGGGTTAAGTACGCCCATCAATTATTTAGAGACGGGGTCTTTAGGACCTTTGTGGATTTGAAATCGGAATATGGGGTCCCCAATACATTCTTTTTTCGGTACCTTCAGCTGCGCCATGCGGTAAATGCCCAATATGGCGGGGGGTGGTGGCGCTCTCCCCTTCTACAATGGAAAAGATACTAACTGATGGGGAACATGCACAGTTGATTTCCAAATATTATTTTTTGCTGTTGACATCATCTTCTCCTAGAATAAGGAGGATGCTGTCACAATGGCAGGCAGATATACCGTCCCTCACAGAAGATGCGTGGTCAGAGGCTCTGGACACGCTGGTGCCCTCGATGATTTCAGCTAGAGACAAGTTGACTCAGTTCAACTATCTCCATTGGATTTACTATACTCCCAAGCGTCTACACAAGATGGGTAGAAGGGATTCATCAAACTGCCCTCGCTGTCACACTGCGGAGGGTGATTTCTTTCATATGATATGGCTATGCCCCCGGGTGGTGAGCTTCTGGAGGGAAATATTAAAATTTCTGGAGGATACTATGGAGCTTCCAAACATTTACTCCCCGGCCAGATGTCTCCTTGGGGATCTGGAAGAGGAGGAAATCTCGAATTCACAGAAGAATCTGCTTAGAATATTGTTTTGCTACGCTAAGAAAGCACTGGCCCTTAAATGGAAGAGTCCGTCACCCCCGTCCCTACAGGACTGGGTGGTCCTGGTAAACAGAGCCGTGCCGATGTATAAATTGACCTACATTGCTAGGGGGTGCCCTAATAATTTTGATAACGTATGGGCTAGATGGGTGGAAAGGGTATCAGGAGAAGAGGCGGTGGCATAAAGATGGGCATTTGAGAGGCAGCTGGAGTGGTGGGCTGGATGGTTTAAATAATATGTAATATGTACTATGCAATATGTACTGGATGGTTTAAATACTATGTACTATGGAGGTGTGGTAAAAGGCAGGTGGTAGTTTTCCATTATGATTTTTGTTTATGGTTCATGTTTTTTCTGTTTTTCTCTTTTAATTTTCAACATGCAGTGTATCCTAAGATTTGAGCTGAGAACTGTATGATTCTATGATTGGCGACTGATGTACTTGTCATATACTGTACGAAAATGTGTACTGTGTTATATCCTTGTATGATACTACCAATATGTACAATAAAATTTACCCTTTAAAAAAAAAAAGATATGCTGATGCCTCTGCCGCATACCGTCGTATCCCCTGCACAATCGCGTAGCGCATTACAAGCTTTCATTCTAAAAACTTGTAAATGGCCGCGCTCCGTGTATTAAAACTCCCCTTCTCCGGATTGGAGGGATCCATCCAATCCCACGCAAGGGGGAGTGTCTATACGCGTCTATACGCGGATTCGTGCATAGACACTCCCCCTTGCTCGGGATTGGAGGAATCCCTCCAATCCGGAGAAGGGGAGTGTCAATACATGGCCATTTACAAGTATTCAGAATGAATGCTTGTAATGTGTGCTATGCGATTGTGCAGGGGGATACGGCGGTATGCGGCAGCGGCGGCGTCAGCATATCTAAAAAGGTATGAGGGACGCATCCCTGCATTATGGGGGGGAAGTATTCTATTTCAGTATCGGGGGTATTTGCGGGAGTACAAGTACTCCCGCAAATACTCGGCATCGGTCCCGATACCGATACTAGTATCGGTATCGGGACAACCCTAATTACTACTGAGCGGTTACTTTCTTCTTCTATTTTGTCTTAGACCCCTGCTATAGTTGATTAAAATAATTGTTCTCAAAATCTGCACTCAGTACCCCATTAAGACAAAGTGAAGACGGAATCTTAGCAATGCCTGAATTTATTAAAAATAAGAACTCGGATATCACATTGGCATAAGTATTTAGACACTTTGCAACAACACTTGAAATTTAGTTCATGTGCCTCCCATTTCTTTTAATCAAGGTGTAGAAACATCTCCGCGATGATTGCAGTCTACCTGTAGGAAAACACATACAATGATTGGACATGATTTGGAAAGGCACACACCTCTCTATAAAAGGCCTCACAGCTGACATTGCATACTGTGTCGGAGCAAACGCTATGAGGTCAAGGGAAATGCCTGTAGAGCTCAGAGACTGGATTATTGCAAGGCATAGATCTAGGGAAGGCTGCTGCTCTAAAGGCTCCCAAGAGCACAGGGGTCTCCAGAATTCCCAAACAGAACAAGTGTCTGAGTGCCAGTACACAGTGCAGCGATTTCCGACATCAGATGTGATTCTCTGTGTGCTATGCGATTTCAGCCATGCATATAGTAATGGCTTAATTTGCATCGCATTTAGACCAAACTCGGACAGGGACCCTTTTTCGTGAACACACATGCGATCCGATTCCTGTCTGAATTTGCAGTTCGCACTGTGATATGCAAATTGATTTGGGGGTGTCATTAACTTTTAATTGACACTCCCAGGAGTTCACATTGGTCAATGTGAACTGCAGCTGGGTGACATGCGATGTGGATTCGCAGCGTTCCCGCATCTCTGCAGTGTGGTGGCTAAAATTTCTGTTTGCAAAATTCTGTTTTTGCTTTGTCATTGTGGGCTACTGAGAGTAATCCAATGAGAAATAAATAATTTGAACAACTATAGTGTCAGGCTGCAACATAAACAAAATTGAAAAAAGTGAAAGGGGTCTGAATACTTTATCAATGGGGGGAAATAAAAGGAAAAATGTGTGTGTGTGTGTGTGTGTGTGTGTGTATATATATATATATATGTGTGTGTGTGTGTGTGTGTGTATATATAATGTATGTATGTGTGTGTTCAGGTTTGATTGGGACACCAATGTAGAATGTTAATACAGCGATCTCCCCGTGGAGCTATTGTATTCTGACAGCGGAGATCAATGTATTAACATTGCATAGTTGGTACAGCGGCTCTGACCTAGTAGTGTGCATCAGGCTTTAAGGGATAGTGTTTTTTTTTTTTATTATTTAAACTAGGGTTGTCCCGATACCACTTTTTTAAGACCGAGTACAAGTACCGATACTTTTTTTCCAAGTACTCGCCGATACCGATTACCGATATATATATTTTTTTAATCTCATGTGACAGCGGCACATGTGTCGGTATGTGTTTTGTTTTTTTTTTGTTTTTTTTTTTTATCTTTAACAATTTGTTTTTAATTTAAAAAAAAAATTAATTTTTTTTTATTTATAATGCTTTTTTTTTTTAAGGGGGGGGGGGTGAACTGTGTCAGTGTGTTTTTTTTTTTTCTTAAAATTTTTTATTTTCTACAATTATTTTTTTTTATTCTTTTGTTTTTTTATTCTTTATTTGTTTGTTTATTTTTTTAGCCCTGTTGGGGGGGCTTCGAGAAATCAGGGGTCTTAACAGCCCTGTCCCGTTCTCAGCAGCATCAGCTGCGCTGAAAATGAATGGAGTGAAGACAGCATCTTCACTTCATTCATAAACTGAAACATTTGTAATCACAGATTACAATGTTTCAGTTATGTGAATGGACAGTCAGTGATCACTGACTCTGTCCATTCGGAGCAGTAAGGAGCCGGATTTACCGGCTCCTACCCTGCTTTCCATCCTGACAATTCCAGGGGGTGGAGGAGGAGCACGGAAGGGGAGAGAAACACGGCGGGATGCACGGCCTACACGGGATACATGGCGGCCTACACGGGATACACGGCGGCCTACACGGGATACACGACGGCCTACACGGAGGCTTTCAGCTGCTTTAAAATCAGCGGTGATCGGTGCTTGGAACTTCCCCATGCACTGATCACCGCCGACAGTACAAGTATCGGGTGAAGCTTCGGGAGCATTTGCCCGAGTACAAGTACTCGGGCAAATGCTTGGCATCGGTCCTGATACCGATACTAGTATCGGTATCGGGACAACCCTAATTTAAACAAAAGGAATACTGAAGATGTATTTTCCAGTTTGTTTATAGTAACCTGTAGGTTCAACAATATCTAGTATGCTATATTTTTCATGATCTGAGACACCTGGAGATGCCATATTGGTTGGAAGCTAGATAATATGAAATGGTGCATTTAGACAATAATATTATATTTAAATGAATCTAGAATCTCAATTTTACTTTTATATTTTTTTTATTATTACAGATATTCAGTTTGAAGTTCATTCTGTCTGTTCGTCCGGATTACCTTTATTTAATGTTTGGATAACAAAGGATTTAATGCAGAGCCAGAGAGAAGCAATAGCCAGGGCACAGCTTCTGCTCTCCAGTTTGGCAAGTTCATCACAGTCTTTGCTGGAGCAGTCTGAGCGAAGCCTTGGAGAGGTTGGTGTATTCAGTGGCCTGGTACTAGTTGCTGTTCTCTCCTACTAGTGATACGCACAGGAATGGGTTTAGTTGGCATGCTGCTGGATATACAAAGAAAATTACCTTTTTGTTTTATTTTTTTATTTTATTTGTATGTATATAGCTCATCTTTACTTAAGGTATATAGGGGGTTAAAGTTATGACTGATATCTGGCCCTTCATGCACTATCCCTTCCACTGATACTGGGTGCTATTGATACCAGAAATGGGAAACAAATTCTCCCACTGACACCAATAATGGGGCACTATTCCTCCAACTGACACCAATGATGGGGCACTCTTCCTACCATTGACACTAATGACGTAATATTTTTTACTACGACTTTTCACCAAGCATATGGCATTGTTTACTACCGATGCCAGGGAATTTTCTATTCCCACTGGTGACAGCCCGGCCCCCCTAAAGTAAACTGGACCTTTTTTGTTTCGAAAGTTTGGATTCCCCTGTTTTACACCTTGCATTACTATTATTAGGACCTGGTGTGTTTGGATCATTCCTGCTTTTACATCGCTGTGATCAAGCAGTCACAGGCAGAATGGAGCAGAGTATTCTGAAATCTATGGTGATGCATATGTGCTTCCTTCATCAACCTAGTTGGGTATTTGTTATTATACAATTTTTTTTTATCTGCCAATTATACAACTGCTTGTTTCAACTCACAGTAGTATTATTACATGTACTCTGTAAAAATAATCTGTGCAATTTTAATTAATCCTAAAATTACAGTGCTGTTGAAATTCAATCAATGGCATCTATATAACCCATACATTTGAACTGATGAATACTACAAAAATATAGTCAATGTTATTAGAAGTGCACCCAGTATCAATTGAACACTGCTGCACCAATCACTGCACAGATGTAAATGAAAAGTCAGTTTTGAAAATCGCAAATGTAACGGTCACCACCGTTTACGACCTTCCATCCAACCACGACAAGCTTATCTGACACACTGCGACAATCCTGCATACACGATCCAATTCATTTCCCATAATAACCGAGACACAAGCTCTGGTACTGGTTTCAAAATGAATGAACACTTTAATGGTTTCTTCTCAGCTTTTTATACAGTACAAGATGTTAGTTAATCACAGGACAATGCAATCTCCACCCCCCTATTCACACTGGGGCTAATTATCTAATCAGTACCTAGACATTGGGGCACCGCATCATCAATAGACTTCAATTCCTGTTGAATAATACACAATCACAGATAATCTTCACACACATACAAGGAACCTCAATCACATTATCTAGACAGACCTACTGTCCCTAAAGGGTCTTGACACCTGGGCAGCAATACATTCCTAAACATAATTGACATGCTAATTCAGTACATCTGAATGGAGACTGCTAACTTGAAGTACAATACACAGTCTTTTAGGTGTAAACACAGGGCTTTGAAACAGTTTTATCACACAATGAAAAGGTCTCTCAGGAGCCGATGTAATTAACACCTTTCCACAGAATGTGTTCACACATTGATGAGCCAACCTCATTTAACATTTCAATAGCCGGAGCTAAGCATTGAATAAGCTTGTAATGTCCCTCTCCTGTGTAACAGATGTCAAAATGGACCCCTTGTAATATTCCAGTCCTGCAATATGAATTATTATTAATTTCCCATTTCATGCAATATATGAATTATGATCCTATTAGCCACCCTACACCCAAAAGGGCACAGGGTGGAATTAGACCCAGGAGTTATTAGGGCCACCGGCACATGAGTATCTCTCATCCTTCCAACGTCTCTGGTTTTCAGGGTTCATTCCGTTACAGCAATCATATATCAAAAAATTGAGTGCTTAAAATCCTGTAATTTTTCAGAAGAAGACCAATGTATTTGAATTCAGAAGTCCTCTATACAAGAATTGGTGCCCTCCAATGAAGAGACACCCAGGAACAGTGCTATGTATCAGATGGAAGGAATCCTCCACCTCCAAAATAGCTGCCGCTTACCAGAAGAAAAGATCCCAAGAAGAGATCAATATTCACGGATGGCTTATACCCCAGCCAGGGTCTCTGTACATAGCGTAACCCAGCATAAAGATTTTATTAAAACAATAAAATAAATACACTTGCAATGTATGAAGATACATTGTTCCTTCAGGGACCTTGCATTAACGTTGTGGTAATGTCGGCTCGCCGATCCTCCCTACGCCATTTCGTCACAAATGACGTCGTCCAGGGGCACCATTTTAAGCACTCAATTTTTTGATATCCGATTGTGATTTCTTTTCAAACTGACTTTTCGTTTACATCTGTGCAGTGATTGGTGCAGCAGTGTTCAATTGATACTGGGTGCACTTCTAGTAACATTGACTATATTTTTGTAGTATTCATCATTTCAAATGTATGGGTTATATGGAGGCCATTGATTGAATTCAACAGCACTGTAATTTTAGGATTAATTTTTATTGCGCAGCTTATTTTTACAGGATATAATATTTTGTGCGTGTCTCACATTTAAAAGCTACAGCAATCTTTGAACAAGATCACAGTCAATCCTTTACTATTAGGATTGTTCTAGTTGACAGCGCATTTTTACGCACCTCTTTCTTATTACACGTACTGCCATTCAACAACCTTTTCCCTAAGGCTGGTCATACATGGTCAGATTTTGAAATAATTTTTTTTTTCAAAATCATAAATTTTGTGCGTTCAGTTTAAAAATCAACCTATGTTGTATGGCCTGCCTAAGTAAAGTAGACGTATCCGTTTTTTGATCATAAAAGACCTCAAGATTATATCTGTATAATCAAACCTTGTATATCCTCTTATATCTCTCAGCTGATCCGCAGCAGTGCTGAAGCTGGACATTGTACTGAGATTCAGGATCTTGAGACACTGGGGGCCTGTGATGGCGAGTATGACCAACAGTATGAGACGCTCTTCCCTCTTGGAAAAGGAGCTTTTGGCTTTGTATGGTCCGCTAAACACAGAGAGGACGCAAAGGAGGTCAGTTCTTATATGTAGACTTTCCTTATTGATGTTTTGCATTAAGCTGTCTTTTTCGTGGAGTGCAAAAGCATACAATTCATATCGTTGTTAACAAATGTAGAAAAGGCACTCGCAGAGATAATTGGCCAAGGTCAAATATGTAATGGGTTACAGTTGGCATATATGAAATTGAATGACATGCATGCTGGGGCAAGGCTGGTTCATCCACAAGTAAATGATGCAGAATTCTAAGGCCCAAGGGGTGTCCCAGCCACAACTTTTATGTTTTTTAGCAAATCGGGGTGAAATAGATTGAAGGCCTGACACAATTCTCAGGGCGAAACCCATTTCTGCCGTTTTGATTCAAATCATGTTAGTGAAACATGCAAACCAGAGAAAAAAAATCTACATCTTTCACCTTCCAACGTTCAGCCAGAGAGAGAAACCTAACCCATTTATTGCTCTTTTATAAACAACATAAGCATACAGATTGGTCAGCTCGTATAATTCAGTCTCTTATTACACGCCCCTGTGACGTCTGTTCTTGGCATGTGGCACATGTTTCAAAGTCTTTGGGGGCCATCTTCTTCACTCAATGGGATGGCCCCTGGAAGGAGGGAGTTTAGGAGTGTGTACAAGGGAGGGATAACAGCTGTCTTCACTTAATCACTTCCTGGGCCAAGATTTTAACCCTTTAATCTGTCATAACTTCTTTGCCTTCTTTTCAAACAGAATTGTAGTTGTAACTTTAAAACATTATATCTGTCATTTTCACTTAAGGATAACAACAGTATTGTACCATTTTCACACATGCATATGTAACACAAAATAGCATAGAATAAAATATTCATTTTATTTCCCTTCCATCACAGGGGGGCACAGCGCATTTGGTAGGATAGCTTTGTAACCAGTTGGTGTCCAATAGGAAGTGGTCATGTCAGTTCAGACAATGCAAACAGTACAGTCCTTATCTACATTAATCAAAGGCATTGAGGGGGCAGACCTGCTGCTTAGCCTAGGGCCTCATTCTGCATTAGTCTGTCTAAATTTAAAAAAAATATATGTACAGTATTACCATGCATAGTAATGTGTTTTTTTTTTTATTATTTTTTTTTTTACCAACCTCTTTAAAAATAATAGGTTGTAGTAAAATTTATTCGAAAAGATCGAGTGCTCGATGACTGTTGGGTGCAGGATCCTGAACTCGGGAGAGTGACGCAGGAGATTTCTATTTTATCCAGGTTACAGCACCCCAATATTATCAGGGTAAGTATATTGTTAATAAATAAGCTTTCATTCTATTTTTGTAATGTCTAGAGCATTAGTAATACATTATGGTCAATCTCAGTTTATATTTTAGGGCTATGTGCAAAAATATCATACAAAATTGTATAGTTGTGTTTTTGGCATAACTCTGTGATGACAGATTTATTTTCTCAATAATTTTCTATAGGACGGATCTTGGTAGTAGAAACCGTTTTTATATTGATACATTTTAGAATATTTATCCATTCATCATCATCCTACCCTTTTCTATGTTGCTTTCTAGGTTCTGGGGGTATTTGAGAATGACACGTTCTTTCAGCTAGTGATGGAACTGTATGGAGATGCTCTTGACCTCTTTGACTTTATCGACAATCAGCCAAATTTGGATGAACCACTTGCCAGCTATATCTTTCGACAGGTGAGATCACTATGGGCCAGTTCACACCAGATGCAGTTCCGTGCACTTTTTTTCTGCACTAAAAATGCATGCACAGTGTTTTCCATGTATTGCAATGGCTCTAGTTCACACCATGCAGTCAGTTTCCAGTGCAAAAACTGACTGCATGGTGTGAACTGGAGCCATTGGAATACATGGAAAACACTGTGCATGCATTTTGTCCAAAAAAAGCAAACTGAACTGTGTCTGGTGTGAACTAGCACTTACAGTTTGTGTTTTTAGAAGCCACATGGATGAATGGATAATACTGTTTATGCAGTAGCCAGTATAACGTCCAGTTCTCATGTGCGAACTTGGGAGATAAGGAGCACCAGAACATTCTAGGCATAGGGAGTTAGTGTATGTTTGGCCAAATAAAATAAAAAAAAGAGTGTGTGTGTGTGTGTGTGTGTATATGTGTGTATGTGTGTATGTGTATATATATATATATATATATATATATATATATATATATATATATATATATATATATATATCAGTACAGACCAAAAGTTTGGACACACCTTCTCATTCCAAGAGTTTTCTTTATTTTCATGACTATGAAAATTGTAGAGTCACACTGAAGGCATCAAAACTATGAATTAACACATGTGGAATTATATACATAACACAAAAGTGTGAAACAACTGAAAATATGTTATATTCTAGGTTCTTCAAAGTAGCCACCTTTTGCAGCAGACACATCTCTGGAACAATTGTTAAGAGGAGACTGTGTGAATCAGGCCTTCATGGTAGAATATCTGCTAGGAAACCACTGCTAAAGAAAAGCAACAAGCAGAAGAGACTTGTTTGGCCTAAAGAACACAAGGAATGGACATTAGACCAGTGGAAATCTGTGCTTTGGTCTGATGAGTCCAAACTTGAGATCTTTGGTTCCAACCACCGTGTCTTTGTACGACGCATAAAATGTGAACGGATGGACTCTACATGCCTGGTTCCCACCGTGAAGGATGGAGGAGGATGTGTGATGGTGTGGGGGTGCTTTTCTGGTGACACTGTTGGGGATTTATTCAAAATTGAAGGCATACTGAACCAGCATGGCTACCACAGCATCTTGCAGCGGCATGCTATTACATCCGGTTTGCGTTTAGTTGGAGCATCATTTATTTTTCAACAGGACAATGACCCCAAACACACCTCCAGTCTGTGTAAGGGCTATTTGACCAAGAAGGAGAGTGATGGGGTGCTGCGCCAGATGACCTGGCCTCCACAGTCACCGGACCTGAACCCAATCGAGGTGGTTTGGGGTGAGCTGGACTGCAGAGTGAAGGCAAAAGGGCCAACAAGTGCTAAGCATCTCTGGGAACTCCTTCAAGACTGTTGGAAGACCATTTCAGGTGACTACATCTTGAAGCTCATCAAGAGAATGCCAAGAGTGTGCAAAGCAGTAAACAAAGCAAAAGGTGGCTACTTTGAAGAACCTAGAATATGACATATTTTCAGTTGTTTCACACTTTTTTGTTATGTATATAATTCCACATGTGTTAATTCATAGTTTTGATGCCTTCAGTGTGAATCTACAATTATCATAGTCATGAAAATAAAGAAAACTCTTGGAATGAGAAGGTGTGTCCAAACTTTTGGTCTGTACTGTGTATATATGTATATATATGTGTGTGTGTGTGTGTGTGTGTGTGTCTGTGTATATAATATATATATAAAAAAAAAATATATATATACATATACATATATATATATACACACAAATATTTCTCTGTGTTTTTATACCTAAAACCTTGCACGTATATACAAATACCTGTTGATTTGCCAGAATCTCATCAACCATTTTAACAGCTCTATACCCATTTTATGAGTGCTTTATTAAAAAGTGGGCTGTTCCCACTTTGAATCTGGCTGTATCCCATCTTAATGACGATCCCTGTTGAACAGGGGTGTCAAACTCAATTCTATCGCGGGCCTCATCAGCATTATGATTTCCCTCAAAAGGGCCGGTTGAATCTGTAAGATTAGATGTCCAGTGCATCCCCTCCCCTTACATTTAGATGTTAAGAGCCACCCCACCATCAGAAGTTGCGTCCCCCACTCTCCCTTATATCGCAGTGCACCACCTTACCTTATGCTGCTGCTGGGAAGAAGCTGGGAGAGCCACATGAAATTACCTGGAGGGCCGGATTCAGCCCACGGGCCTTGTGTTTGACACCTGTGCTGTAGAGGATGCACCTGTTTTTAAAATAGAAGCATGGGGCTCCAGTGGACCGACTGACAGTACTGACAGTCATTTCTAACTGCTCTGAGAAGACCAAAAACTGAGTAATCAGCAGTCGCGTGACTGCTCCGTTCTCGGTTTTAGAACTGAGGGCGGGCAGCTTTTGCCACAGTGAGCACGGATGTTTGTTTTTATTTTTCATTCTCTATACTTCTCCTTTAAGGACCTGATTGATTAGAGATTCTTTCTAAAACCTTGTCTTCGCTAGCCGATGATGCATTGTAACCTGGGTTGACTGTCAAACTTTAGGGGAATGGATTTTTATTTATAATAAAGAAAGGATGTGGTTTCTCTCCAAGTGCAACCCATATCTGTGGACTGTTTAGGGCTCATGCCAATAGCCCCAAGCTATTGTGTTGACAAGTTAGTAGATAAATTGAGATTTTCCTAGCTTGTGACGGAAAATATTAGTTATATGAAGACAGGAGGCGAGTATCTTATGCATTATCTCTCTTTACTAATGCTCATAGCAGAAATACAGTAACCATTTAATGTAACTAAAAAAACTCAAAGAACTACAACTCCCAGCAGTCCCTGGGCCAACCTAGCCCCTCCCAGACCGTAGCCTGTATATAAGGGACTGCCTGTGGTAAAATAGCCCTCTTTTCTTCATGCGAAACAGTATAACCAGGAACCGGAACTCCACACAGACATCTCTCCTGCTGCCGGGAACACCTCGGCCGGTACACGACATCCGCGTCTGGATGGAACAAAAAGGAACATGGTCAAACACGGACCAACTTCATCCCAACGGGGACTGTAGAAACCCAAACATCCGCAGCCGACTGATCAGCCGCCTTCAGGATCACGATCGTAGCGTTCAATATCCTGAAAGAAAACAAGAATCGTAATAGGGTTGGGAAAGGAGGGAAGATACTCGCCTCCTGTCTTCATATAACTAATATTTTCCGTCACAAGCTAGGAAAATCTCAATTTATATATCAGACAGGAGGCTCATATCTTATGCAAGTTCAAAGCAAAGAAAAAACATTGTTAACGTTATACACAATGCAGAAATAATATCACAGAACTGACATGGACACGTGGTCCTCCGGTCTGAAATAAAAACAGCGAAAGGTGGTCTCAGAAGACCAATCAGCCGCCAGTAGCAAGTCAGACAGGGAGCCTCCAGAGGAGACGATTTTTGTAGCCATAGCACCTCTTGAAGAATGAGCCCCGAACAGGGAGATGTCTATGCCGGCCATCTCCATGGCGGAACGCACCCATCGCGCTAGTGTGGTGGAAGAGACTGGATGATGAGGTTTGACATATGAGACGAGAAGTTGGGAGAAATCCAGAGAGCGGAGGGCAAACGTCTGCGCTTCGTATGCCTGCAGGCAGCGTACAACGCAAAGCCGGGGATGTGCGGGAAAGAACGGATAAAAAACTGAGTGGATACCCGTTTTGGTTCTACGGACCACCGAAAAGATGACCCCTTGGGGTGAGATTTGTCGCCTAGAAATGTCCAACGCTCTGACGTCCGAGACGCGTTTGACTGAAACTAGACAAAGTAGAACGGTCAATTTATAGGACAACCGTTTCAGGGGCAGGGCGTCATTGTCCTCCCACGAGGCAAACATGTCGAGCAACTTGGAGACATCCCAGGTTGCCTGATATCTAGGCCTAGGGGGACGTTTGAATCTAATACCCCGTAGCAGTCTACATACCAGTGGGTGTTTTCCCACCGGTAGGGAGTCCACTGGGCAATGGTACGCCGAGATAGCCGAACAGTAAATGTTGATGGAACTATAAGCTTTGCCAGATTCGAAAGAATCTGCCAAATAGTTCACCACTACTGACACAGGGGCGTGTACGGGATCAACCTGTTGTTGATCACACCAACGAACCCAGAGGCGCCAGGCATATCGGTAGGCCGATCTAGTCCCGGGGGCCCAGGCCACGGCGAGGAGATCCCTAGCTGATCTTGAAAGGTCGCTATCCGCGCTCGGGACCCCGAAATCAACCATGCCAGGAGGTGGAGGTTGCCCTCTATGACTAGAGGATGAAGACCCCTGGTCGGGTTGGTCAGCAGGTGTGGGAACTGGGGAATCAGCCTGGGGTAATCCACGGCCATCCCCAGGAGGAGAGGGAACCAAGGTTGTGTCGGCCACCAGGGTGTGACCAGCACAACCGTTGCCCGTTGATTCGCCGCATGGAGGAGAACCCTGGAAATCATCTGGAAGGGGGGAAACGCATAGTGCGTTCCTCTCGGCCAAATGTGACGGAAAGCATCTACCGCGGATGCCTCCGGGTCCGGCCTCCAGCTGAAGAAACGAGGTAACTGGTGGTTGAGCCGAGAAGCGAAGAGATCCACACATAACGGGCCCCAAAGCCGCCTTAATCGAAGGAACATTGACCGATCTAGTCGCCAGTCGCTGGAATCGGCAAGATGGCGTGAATTCCAATCGGCCACCGTGTTGGAGACCACCGGATTATACTCCGCGATAGGAACAATGTTGCGTGCTAGGCAAAAGTGTCAGAACTCCTTCGCAAGGTCTGCTAGGATCCTGGATCTGGTGCCTCCCAAGCGGTTGACGTACTGAACCGCTGCCACGTTGTCCATGCGGAACAACACACAACAATTGGATGCGTGTGGAATGAAGCTCCTGACGGCAAAGTATGCCGCCAGAAGTTCCAAAGCATTGATGTGTAACTCTGCTTCGGAGGTGGACCATGTCCCTCCTGTGGAAGCCTCCCCGCAGCGAACGCCCCAGCCGTGGCGACTCGCGTCCGACTCTATGATGATGTCGGGGCCGGAGTTGAAAATGGTCTTGCCGTTCCATTCGACGGCGTGTCGAAGCCACCAATGTAGCTCCTCCACCGCCTCCGGACAAAGCGGAATCTCGTCCGCGTACCTGAGGCCCTGACGTAGGTGTAAGATCTTGAGCCTCTGAAGGGCCCTGTATTGAAGAGGGGCCGGGAAGATAGCCTGGATGGAGGCCGCTAAAAGCCCCACCAAGCGGGCCAGAACCCTTAAGGACAAGGAACCTTTGCGGAGAACCGCCCTGATTTCCTTGCGTATTAGGGCTAACTTGGCCTTTGGGAGGCGGAGGACAGCCTGGTTGGTGTCTACCAGGAAGCCCAAGAACTCCATCTCCTGGGCCCGGATCAGAACCGATTTCTCTCGGTTGACCAAGAACCCTAGGTTCTGTAATAGTGAGACCGTCCATGACATGTGAAGGGAGGCTAGGTTTCTGGAACGGGCCATGATGAGGAGGTCGTCTAGATAAATGATCAGACGAACCCCTCTGCTCCTTAATGATGCCACCACCGGTTTCATCAGTTTGGTGAAACACCATGGTGCTGACGACAGGCCAAATGGGAGGCAAGTAAATTGCCACATTCGACCCTTCCATAGGAAACGGAGCAGGTGTTGCGACTCCGGGTGGATCGGGACGGTGAGATAGGCGTCCTTCAGGTCCACCTTTACCAACCAGTCTCCCGGTTGCAAGAGGTCTCGGAGGCAGTGAATACCCTCCATCTTGAAATGTCTGTAGCAGACGTGTTGATTTAGGTCCCTGAGGTTTACCACGGGACGGTAACCGCCCCCTTTCTTCTTCACAAGGAAGAGGTTGCTCGTGAACCCCGGGGATGAGCTTTCGGCTTCTATAATCGCATGTTTGGATCTGAGATCCGTTATTTCGTTGTCTATGAGAACAACGTTTGGGTATGCAAATCTGATAGGAGGGGGAATAATGTTTAAGGTCGGTGGTGATAGGAGTTCTATTTGAAAACCTGCGACCGTCTGTAATATCCATGGGTCTGCCGTAATCGGAGACCAGGCGTGGATAAAATGCCTCAGGCGACCCCCCACTGGAATGTGCGATTGCGGAATGCAAGGTATACTCACCGGTAGGAGGACGGGAACGGGGGTAGCTACGTCCGATGCGTCCGCGCCAGGGTCTGCCTCGGGGTGGAAAGAACGGTGCTGGTTGCGCCACTGGGACGGAATAGGAAGAAGGAGCCTGCTGATATTGGTATTGGGTAGCTCTGCCCTGTGGCCTATAGGAGGACACGCGGCCGGCAGATCGGCCTCTACCTCTGCCGGCCCTGGAAAAAACCCTATTCGCACTAGACCTTTTCAGAGAGGTTTGGGCCTTGTCCAGTCCTGTAAATAGGCCTACAAATCTGTTGATGTCCTTCATGAGGTTATCCCCAAATAACATGCCCAACCGCCTCAGGACCGGGTTCGGTTTCGGCTAAGTGGGAGAGTTGGGGGTCTAGCCACATTAGGATGGAGCGGCGCCTCTCCACCGAGCAGGTGGTGTTAGCGGTGCCTGCTAGGCAAATAGCCCTCTGGGCCCATCCGCGTAATTGGGCTAAGTCCACTGGTTGGCCTGACGCGGCCGCCTGCTCGGACAAGTTGAGGATTTTAGTTAGAGGGCCTAACAAATCTAAAATGCGTTCCTGGATTGACCTGAAGGAACGTTCAATCCCTTTTTTGGGGAGTTTTCCCGATTTTGCCAGATATTTGGCCAGAATGGGGTCTACCTCTGGTGTAGCCACCACCTTATTGGGGATAAAGGGCCTAGGGCATTCGGCTCGTAACTTATTGCGGGC
Source organism: Rana kukunoris (assembly GCA_029574335.1). Classification (NCBI taxonomy): domain Eukaryota; kingdom Metazoa; phylum Chordata; class Amphibia; order Anura; family Ranidae; genus Rana; species Rana kukunoris. The sequence continues at coordinate 130,777,528 of CM056052.1, forward strand.
GGATCTGTCCAAAGATTTTCTGGCCCAGAGCTCCATGTATTGGGAGACATGATGAAGAGGGGACCATTCGCCTGATCTCGGATGGGAGATGGCGTCAGGGTGGAAAAATGGTTCCCCTAGGGCGTCTAGGACCACTTCACCCTGTGTAACAGGGGTGGCGTTGGAGTTAAACGCCGTATCCCCAGCACCTTTTATCACTAGCATCGGACTCATAGCCGTCAGACTCATTATCCTCCAAAATACCCTGTGAGTCCTCGTCAGAGGAATCAATGTAGGAGTCGGGTTTAGTCCGTCTAGAGCAGGGGTGTCAAACAGGCGGCCCTCCAGCTGTTGCAAAACTACAAGTCCCATGAGGCATTGCAAGGCTAACAGTTACAAGCATGACTCCCACAGGCAGAGGCATGATGGGACTTGTAGTTTCGGAACAGCTGGAGGGCCGCCAGTTTGACACCCCTGGTCTAGAGGACCTATGCCTCTTACTCTCCAACTCCCTGAGGCCCAGGGGTCGAACGGAGTCTGATAGGTGCTGGGGTTGGCAGACCGAGGAAGGAACTGCCTGCAACATATTGTTTACTTCCCCTGTCGGGGAGTCGGGTGCCGCCAATGAATGTTTCTGTTTACTTGAAACCTTTCCCTTTTTGTTTGGCGGTTCGCCACTCAGGAGTGGCGGGGCAGACAGGCTAGTCATAGTAAAGTGTGATCCTGCAGGTGGGATGGCCGAGGCCAGAGCCGTCTGGACTGATCTGTTGATCAGGTCCTGGATCTGTTTAGCCGTCATAAACTGAGCTGAGTCTAGAGAGAAACCCTCCCCCCTGGGGGGGGTAGCTGTGGGTTCATCAGACATGACTATGGATAGAACAGTATTAAAGTTTAGAATTTGGAAGCTCAAGTCCCTCAGCTGGAATTGGCAGCGGTGGGAAGGAAAGCCCGAGATCCTCTGCGCTCTGGGACGAAGTCTCGCGAGACTACGTCTTCCAGAGCGCTGATTGGCTGTATCCGAAGGTGCCGTTAGGCTCCGCTCGCGCGCGATTTGTGAGGAAGAAGGAGAAGATGGCGGCGCCCGTATCACGGCGCCCGCCAAAGGAACGAGGCAGCGGGGGGAAGGGGGGGGGAAGACACAAGGGAACGCTTAGCAGCCAGTGATCCAGCACGGACGACAAGCGTCTGCACCACCTAAAAATACACCTGCCTAAAGATACCAAGTAACACAAAGATAAAATGATAAAAAACATAAAAATGACAAATCCACCTGGGAGTGAAAGCTGAGACAACAGGGGGGGGGGGGGGAGTCCCTCCCCCACACACACCGATGTCCCTCCCCCACACACACCGATGTCCCTCAGAAACAATTGTATAGAGACACAATAGGAGCCAAAATTACTTATCTGAATGCTGCCATGAGCAGAAAGAAAGAGGACTATTTTACCACAGGCAGTCCCTTATATACAGGCTACGGTCTGGGAGGGGCTAGGTTGGCCCAGGGACTGCTGGGAGTTGTAGTTCTTTGAGTTTTTTAGTTACATTAAATGGTTACTGTATTTCTGCTATGAGCATTAGTAAAGAGAGATAATGCATAAGATATGAGCCTCCTGTCTGATATATAACTCCCGTCTTCCTGTATAAGTCTCCTGTCAGTGAACATGTGACAGATACCTTGGGTCTGAAATGCTGGGCTGTGTAAGGGTATCTCTGCTATTGATGTTGTGTTTTGCATGTTCTGGTAAAAAAGTTTTCTCCCGATGGTGCAGTAGGTGGGAAATTGAGCTTGACACGGCTGCTTCTTTGCATCTCCCTACTTTGCACACACTTTTTTTTTTCAGTTGGACTATCTTGACATGTCCCCCAATAGTTATACTTTGTCCCCCATAAACAATGATATAAAATTCTCTTTATAGACACTGTAATATACTTTCCCATTGACTCATTAGGGCAGGGTTTGACAAATTTGCTTGGAATCTAGGAGCCAGCTAAAAAACGTAGGAGACAAAAAACACACCCTGTCCGCCAAGCTCGCGTGCATAAGCGAACGCATACGTGAGTAGCACCAGCATATGTAAACAGTATTGAAACCACACATGTGAGGTATCGCCGCGATTGGTAGAGCGAGAGCAATAATTCTAGCCCTAGACCTCCTCTGTAACTCAAAACATGCAACCTGTAGAATTTTTTAAAATGTCGCCTATTGAGATTTTAAAGGGTAAAAGTTTGTCGTCATTCAACGAGCGGACGCAATTTTGAAGCGTGACATGTTGGGTATCAATTTACTCTGCGTAACATTATCTTTCACAATATATATAAAAAAAATGGGCTGACTTTACTGTTGTCTTTATTTTTTTTTATTTCCCCAAAAAAGTGCACTTGTAAGACCACTGCGCAAATACGGTGTGACGGAAAGTATTGCAACAACTGCCATTTTATTCTCTAGGGCAGTGGTCATCAAACATTCCTGCAGGGCCCACTAACAGGCCAGGTTTTATGTATTACCTTGGGGAGATGCAGACTAGAATACTGCAATCACTGAGCAGCAAATGATATCACCTGTGATGTATTTCGGTTATCTTGCAAACCTGGCCTGTTAGTGGGCCCTGCAGGACAGGGTAGATGACCACTGCTCTAGGGTGTTAGAACTTCTTGTAAAGCCAGTGGCCACCACAAGATGGCGCCAGATTACAGAAGGAAGCTTAGGCCTGCAGAAAGCCGCGGCCTCAATTACCGGCGGGTGCGCCGCGATCGCGCCCGTGCCGGCCGGTAATTGAGGCCGCGACTTTGCAGGCCTAAGCTTCCCTGGGCGCCAGGTCACAATTTTTTGTGGCAATTGCGCCCGGATTTCGTCAAGCCCTGCATTAGAGAAGACAGATACCCTCTCAGCTTTACTATGTTTCTCTCTTGTTCACATGCTTTTACTATTCACATTTAATTAACTGGACTTGATCCCCTACTGCATGTTTATAGAGTGGATCCCAGTACTGTTTCTGTACAGCCCATAAAGGAGAGGGGGTGGGGACTTTTCCTAAGTGTCAAGCCTATTATAGGTAGGATATTTACACCAGAATTTGCATGGGTGCCCTATAAAACCTAAAAAGAGTATTTTTTATAATGAATTAAAAATAAACTCTGCTCTGCTCTCTGCTTTTTCCTCTCTAATTGCAGTTGGTATCGGCAGTGGGATATCTACACAGTCACTATATTTTGCATCGCGACATTAAGGATGAGAACATTATAATTGCCCCTGACTTCACTATAAAACTGGTTGACTTTGGCTCTGCAGCTCGTTTACAGCCTGGAAAGTTGTTTTCTACCTTTTGTGGTACCACCGAATACTGTGCACCTGAGGTGCTGCTTGGCAATCCGTAAGTTTATTTATTTTTACATATTGCCTGTGTTCTGGCTAAATAAGTCCTTTTTTTAATATCCATAAAGTCCCTTGTTGCCTTGTAATCCTTCTCTAGTAAACGGCATAAAGACATGAATTAAAGGAGAAAAGACAAAAACTACACCAAAGACCACAGCAGCCCATACACAAATGTCTTTCCTGCAACCACAGTGTTGACAGGGGAATCCCTCCCACCCAGCTATTGTATTCTCCTAGTGAGGGAGCGGGGGAAAACCGTGAAGGAGAAGACAGTGATTATTGGTAGCAGCTATACTAGCTGCTCGTGATATCATGCAAAATCTGTCAGGCTGGTTGTACCCAAGTTATTAACTTTGATACATTCTGCCTGCTTATACATGGTTGGAAACCTAAGAGCATTCTGCTAAATGCATTGGCAATCCGATCAGAATTTGTATCTTTTTAGTGATACAAATATAGCAATCTGAAATATGTGAAATCTAATAGAAAGAGAAGATACAGCCACTGCACACAACAGTCATTTTACACCACTTACCTGGACATGACATGTGGAAGAACACAGGAAATGGAAGTTTGAATTTTACAAACAATTAATGAAAGTGAAGTAATTATTATTTTTTTACACCTTGCATAAGAAATAATGTCTCATTAGGGGTTACAGCATAGTGCAGATAATCATTGTTCACATCACTGTTCTACTGGGTAAGCTCCATTAAGGCTCAAGGAGAAAGATGATTTCCTATGTACATGCAGAACTGTGTTCCTGTTGTGACAGTGGAACTCCACTCTAAATACAGATAGACTTGCAGGTAATTCACTCATTGGCCAGCATTATCAAAACATTTAACACATGACAGTATTTGAATGTACTATTTGACATATGATTTAATACTTGAGAAATATTGAAATAAGAATTAAAAACTTTTGTCATTTATGATCGTTTGTTTTTTCGAATATCAGCTGGGATCATTACATAACAGGCATTATAATGGGCATCATAAAAAGAGAGGACAGGATGAAAAAAATTCAAGAGCAGCACAATTTGCATTCTGTGAGGTCAGTCCAGCTAGACACAGGATTACTCGGCACATGTCTTTTGCAGAACACAGGCTTCTTAGTAACCAGCATAACAATGCATTGTTATAAGGATATAATGCTTTGTGAAAAGGCAGTGGAACAGAATATTGGAGAAATTCAAGAAAATTTGTTATTTTCCAAATAGCTCATTATAGGGACACAACTATTTGTTTATAATGGTTTTTAGTCCTAGCAGTAAGAACTATATTACTATGATTTGGGGACATTATGGTGTGCAAGTCATTTTTAAAGATATATGAGCTTGTTGTATTTCCTCCTTCCCGGTTATCCCCCCCATGACTTTACCATTAAGATCAACAGCACAACCATTGGTCCCCCCACACATGCCAGGGTGCTGGGTGTAATCCTTGACTCTGACCTCTCCCCATATCAAATCACTGGCTAAATCCTTCCGTCTTAACCTCCAGAATTCGACCCGTCCTGACTAATGACACCACACAGCAACTTATTCACTCCTTCATTATTTCCCGCCTTGACTACTGCAACTCTCTCCTTAATGGCCTACCCTTAAGCAGGCTGTCCCCCCTTCAGTCTTTTATGAATACTGCTGTTAGACTAATGCACCTCACTAACTGATCCATGACTGCTGCACCTCTCTGCCAATCCCTTCACTGGCTTCCCCTATGAATTTTTAAATGCAAACTACAACATACAAGGCCATTCACAACATTGCCCCTATCTACATTACCAACCTCATCTGCAGCTATTGGCCAAATTGTTACCTTCGCTCCTCCCAGGACCTCCTGCTCCCTTGTTACCTCCTCCCATGCTCAGGACTTCTCTAGATCCTCTCTCATCCTCTGGAACTCCTTCCCCAGTATGTCCGATCAGCCCCTAACCTCTCCACCTTTAGGAGATCCCTGAAAACTCATTTATTCATAGAAGGCAGCCTATCCCACACCCACCTAACTGTCCCTGAGCCACCCCCATCCAATCATTCTCCACAGCTTTTGCCTTTTGTACCACCACACCCTCCCTTTAGAATGTAAGCTCTACAAGCAGGGCCCTCCTGTATTAAACTGTACCGTAATTGTGCTGTCCCCCCTCTACATTGCGCCGTGTTGGCGCTATATATATCGTTTATAATCATTTTATATTTATTTTTATATCTATAACATAATCCTTTTTTTTTTCATTTTAAGGTATCCTGGTCCAGAGCTGGAAATGTGGTCTCTAGGTGTAACGCTCTATACCCTAATTTTTGGAGAGAATCCTTTCTGTGAAGTAGAAGAGATCTTAGAGGCTGAATTAAACCCTCCATTTGCTGTATCCCAAGGTGAGGATCATCCCTTATTACAATTGCTAATCTAGTGGTTCACACTGTGGTAGACTCCCACCACGTGTTAGACAACCATTCAGACTTCTTTCATCAGCTCAGCAGTTCTAAAAACAGAATTCTAAATGGGGAAATCCACTTACGTAAAATTTGGGTATTTTTTCATTGTCTTTTTAGATAGCGGATTTTAGGAGAACCCCACCCCACCCCATACTGTCTGCTTTCATCATACTCATCATTACTGTGTCGACTGCAGTGACCTTCCCTTTTTTCAGATCTATAATTTCCCATGATCTGAATTGGACATCCAACATCAACACAATCCTCAAAAAGCCCCAGCAAAGGATGTACTTTCTGATGGGGAATTTCAACCTGCCCCATGATCTGCTGATACAATTTTACACTGCAGTAATCGCATCTGTTCTTTGCACTTCCATCACTGTTTGTTTGGTTTAGAGCAGACTACAATGGACAGATATGTCTTCAGAATAAAATAATTGATGCTAATCTGCCTGCAATCCAGGACTTGTACAACTCTAGAGTCGGGAACCATGCAGAGAAGATCACTACATACCCCATACGTCCTGTTCATTGTCTGTTTTAGTTGCTCCCCTTTAGTAAGTGTTACGGATCTGTCAGGTCACCTGTGGCCAGATGACAAGTGCACGCCGTTGGGGTCAGGGGTGCACCACAGGGTAGTGAACCTTATAGCTGACTGCTGCGGACAGACCACAGAGCCGATATGGAGAGGTTCGCTGGGGCTCAAATAGGGATCCTACTGGCAGCTTGAGCCCAAGACTCCCCAGGGCGCGGAGTCTAAGACCCAGCTTGGTGTTCACCAGAGCCTCTAGTGGTAAGGATGGCCTTCGCTGCAGCTGGATCCAGGTCGCGGCCCCTGGAGTCCCCTAGGTCACGCTCCGTAGGGAGAGAGGGGAAACAGCACACAGAACACAAGTGATAGTGGAGGGTAAGCCGAGGTCGGGGGAACAAGCAGACGTGGATTAACCAAGGGACAGGCCAAGGGTCAGGGTCACAGGCAAACAGAAGTAGTCGTAGACAAGCCAAAGTTGGTACACGGAGATATTAACGTAACACACGGCAAGCAGGAACACAAGCTAACACACAACATTGATCAACAAGAGAGACCCACAGTGCAGTGGTTAATATAGAGTTCCTGGGGTGGAGCCATCCAGGGAGAAGAGATGATAAAAGGAGCCAGATATGGAAGTCTGGCCTCTAATGAACACATGGAGAGAAGGTAAGCTGCCAGTCATACTACATATTCATGAGAGGATCGCTGTACACCAGGAAAAATAGACCTGAGACAGTTTCTTCCCCCAAAGCACTGTCTGTACTACTTCAGCTTTTAGATGTTTCAACCCCAATGTCTCACTGGGAGATCTGGATTTACTAAAACGGGAGAGTGCAAAATCTGATGCATCTGTGCATGGTAGCGAGTCGGGTTCTAACTTCAACTTGTTCAAATACACTTTGACAAAGAGATCTGGAAGCTGCTGGTTTCTATGCACATCCGCACCAGAGTTTGCACTCTCCAGTTTTTGAAAATAAACCCCATTGTTTGTAAAGTATTAGCGCATATATATAGTAACTGGATGTATGACTAAGTCATTAATATACTACATATTATATTGTTGTCTCATTAGTGTGGGTATATATAATATGTGTTTGGGGGTGGATGGGTGCATACATATGCATACATTTTTATCTATGTGCAAAGTACAGTGAAACTTTTAAACCTTTTTTTTTTTTATCCAGAAAAAAAGTTTATTAAGGCACAAATAAAAAACATACATACATACATACATACATACATACATACATACATACATACATACATACATCGAGGCTACAAACACCAAAAGGAAAAAAAAACTGGCAAAATTCTGGCAAACATAAACCATCCCACTGCACCAACCATACACATGTTATTGGCCAAACCCGGCCATGCCCGCCTCCACCTCCCACTGCAGAAGGCCCCCATATCCCGCGGATGAGGCCCTGTCTCAATCTAAACACCAAGTTTAAGTACTCAGGGCCAGCAACCTGCCCATGACGAGGTCCACCGGGGCCAGGCTCGGTACATCCAGCCACGAGCCCCATAGCTTCTCAAACTTCTGGGGGCACCCTCTATGTTGGTATATCACCTTCTCTTTCCGAAGCATATCCCCCATTGAATTGATCCACTCTTTCAGACTAGGAGACTCCTCCGATATCCAGTGAGACATTATGAGCTTGCGAGCCAAGAATAGAGACCTAATTACAGCCACTCTAGTGCCTTCTTCCCATTCCAACTCTTCCAATATAAGGAGCAGACAATGTTTTGGGTCAGTGGGCAACAAGATCTGGAACACCCTGTTAATGGTGTCCACCACCCCCTTCCAATAGGGGTGTAGCTTCGGGCATCTCCACAGTAGGTGAATCAGGTCTCCGTTATCCCTCTTACACCTGGTACATAATGGGGTGGGCCGCAGCCCCATGGCAAACAGTCTGTGGGGGGTGTAGTACACCCTCAGCAGTAGGTACAGTTGCGACAAACTTTTAAACCTTAAACTGAATTTAAATCCCTTGTATGATGTACATATTTGACCAAAAAATCTGATTCTGAGATAGGCATGTAAAAGAAGTAAGCCAGAAAAAATACTTCTGCATTTGCCTTACTGTAAATAAAGTCTTTCCATATGCATAGGTTAAACCTTTTTTCTTTCAGCTGCAAATAGTGCTTGCTTGTCATTTGCAATAACCTTGCAAATAACTCTGCACCAAGCTTACTATACTATTACAGTTTGAGGCTTCTGGCAGAACCCAGTTGGAGTGCAGGCTGTCACTTTACTTATGCTCCCAGCAGGCACTCGGAAAGCTCCAGCAATACTTGAACCTTGCTGAAATCCTTTGAGCAGCAGCCAGCACGTCCATTAGAAACTGTGTTTAACGTTCAGAAACTGCAGGTGAAGGGTGCTGTGAAGCCTGCCATACTTAAAGCCAGCCAGTGCTTTGTAAATCTTTCTGTATACAGTGTTGTGTAGCAGAGAGAAGTCGCCATGTACAAGACTTTAAAGTGGTTTCAAAGGTGAGACATTTTCTAACCTTAATGTATTTCCTGCATTAAGTTGAAAGATTTCCCAGTATTTGCCCCCCACCAAAAAAAACTAAGTGCAAATACCAGCCCCGCCCCATTTCTCCCCTGATTGGCTAGCTGACAGACGCTGCTGTGTCTCATGCAATCAGTAGAGAGAATCTCGGACAACTGAGACACTCATGGACATCACTGGGCAGAGAGGCGCCTCAGGTAAGTGGGGGGGGGGGGGGGGGCTGCTGCACACGGAAGTTTTTTTATCCTAATGCATTAAGATAAAAAACCTTCTGCCTTTATAATCCCTTTAATAATAATAGTATTGTACTTAAAATGGTTTTACACGATGAGTTTGATATTGTTTTATTATTAATTCCGTTATTGTTAATGGTAACCGGTGGATTTTCTACTTCTAGAATTGCAAGACCTGATTTCCGGTCTTCTTAATCGTGATCCTGAGATGCGCATGACTCTTGATGAGCTCCTCAGAGACCTGTGGGTGACACAACCTGTAAACCTTGCTGAATATACCTGGGAGGAGGTGTATCCAACTGCTAGCTCCCAGAAAGGTAAGAAGCTAATTACATTACTGACATTTACATATATAAGGCTCAAACGTAGCAAGTAAGATTGATAAACATCCATCTGGTTTTGATTTATTCTGTTAACTCCGAATAAGGAACATGAAGTCGGCTCCAAGTTTCCCCTCACGTTAAAATGTCAGGTTTCTGTGATGTAAAAAAAAAAATGAGTCAAAGATAAATCATTTCATATTTTTTTTCCACTTTTAATTTGACCTATAAACTAGAACTCAATTGAAATTTTTTTGGGAGGGGGGGGGGGAAGTAAAAAAAAAAAAAAAATAATGTATAGGTTTATTGCATACATGTGCACACCCTCTTATAACTGGGGATGTAGCTGTGTTCAGAATTAAGCAATCGCATTCAAACTTATGTTAAATAGGAGTCGGTACACACCTGCCATCATTTTAAAGTGCCTCTGATTAACCCCAAATAAAGATCAGCTGTTCTAGTAGGTCTTTCCTGACATTTTCTTAGTCGCATCCTACAGCAAAAGCCATGATCCACAGAGAGCTTCCAAAGCATCAGAGGGATCTCATTGTTAAAATGTATCAGTCAGGAGAAGGGTACAAAAGAATTTCCAAGGCATTAGATATACCATGGAACACAGTGAAGACAGTCATCATCAAGTGGAGAAAATATGGCACAACTGTCACATTACCAAGAACCGGATTTCACCTCAAAATTGATAAAGAGGAGAAGAAAAACTGGTCAGGGAGGCTGCCATGAGGTTTGCAGCAACAGTGTGCTATGCTGATAAATACCTGTACCCCAAAAGACAGTGCTGTAATAAGATCAAAATGTGCTTCAACAAAGTATTAGTGTGTGAATCTGCAGACTTATGCAACCATATTATTTTAGTATTTGTTTTACTTCCCTCTACCTAAAAGATTTCAGTTTGTTGTTCAACTGAGTTTTGCAGTTTATACCACTTAAGCCCCGGACCAATATGCTGCTAAATGCCCAAAGGTGTTTTTAAAATTCGACACTGCGTCGCTTTAACAGACAATTGCGCGGTCGTGCGACGTGGCTCCCAATCAAAATTTGCGTCATTTTCTTCCCACAAATAGAGCTTTCTTTTGATGGTATGTGATTGCCTCTGCAATTTTTATTTTTTGCGATATAAACGGAAAAAGACTGAAAATATTGAAAAATAATGATATTTTCTACTTTTTGTTATAAGAAAAATCAAATAAATTAAGTTTTAGTCAAACATTTAGGCCAAAATGTATTCAGCCACAAGTCTTTAGTAAAAAAAAATCGCAATATAAAAAAAAAAACTATCTACCTAGCGGCAACAGTGACACTAATACAGCGATCAGAAAACTGATCGCTTAGTGACACTGGCAATAGGGGGTGAAAGGGTTAACTAGGGTGGTGATCAAGGGGTTAAACCTTTATATGGGGGGGGTGGGGTAGGGACCTAACACTAACTGCCTGTCACACTAACACTAAATGCAGTGATCAGTAAATATATGATCACTGCTATTAGTGACACTGTAATAGGGGGCTGGGGGGTGCGACTTACTATGTGATGTCTTCTCTCCTCTCCTCTCGCCGGATCGAAAATACCGCCGAGAGGAGAGGTTACATTACACAGGCAGAGGGCGGGCAGCGGGGGAGGAAGCGGATTCGCTGGGAGCGATCGCGAGGGGGCGGACAGAAACGAACAGCCGCCCCCTCATCCCGGATTGCTCCCACACACTTACCCGATCGAACCCCCGGGAAGGCAGGGACGTACCAGTATGCCCATATGCCTGTAGGTGCCATTCTGTGGACGTACATATACATGCGGCGGGCGTTAAGTGGTTAAGGTGGAAAAAGTTCTAACATTATTTATCTTTGTCTTTTTACATCACAGAAACCTGACATTTTAACAGGGGTGTGTAGACTTTTTAGTTCCACTGTAAATAGGAATGGCATCACATGGTGAAAATGCTGCAGTCCCATGGAACGTATTGCCTCTAGCCCAGAGATCCTCAAACTACGGCCCTCCAGCTGTTGCGGAACTACAAATTCCATGAGGCATTGCAAAACTCTGACATTCACAGACATGACTAGGCATGGTGGGAATTGTAGTTCCTGAACACCTGGAGGGCCGTAGTTTGAAGACCCATGCTCTAGCCCATTTGTCTTAGGGGGTTGAAGCCAGTTTGTTTATATACTTTTTTTCTGCCCCACTGTCACTGACCTCTCATTTTTAGTCCACATCATCTTCCCACTGAACTTGAAACACAAGCTGGCCAGCTTTTACCAACCGTTGCCTAGTAAGGCCTGGGTTCACACTGGTGTGATATACTCTCCGACTTTGGGAGCACGTCGCATGGCGTGTATTAATCAGTGGTTCTCTATGAGAGCCATCGTAACTGGTCTGACACAAGTCGGTTCGACTTTAAAAAAGGTTCTTGCCCTACTGTGGTCCGACTTGGGCACGATTTGAGCCCATTGATTTTAATGTAAGTCTGATCTGACTTGTGGCATGTGGTTTGTACTCTGAGGATCTTGAGAGGGGAATAACTCTTCATAATTTAAAAACAGATTATACCAGAACAAAGGGTTTTGAGGAGAAACCCCACACCAAAAAAGGGGTCCCCCAGATCCCCACACCCTATGTGAATGAGTAGGGAGTACATTGTACCCCTACTCATTCACCCAAAAAAGTGTGTAAAAAACAAATAAAATCAGTACACAGGTTTTTGACAAATTCCTTTATTAAAATAGCTCCAATGTGTCTTCTCCCTCCGGTCTACCCCCTCCTCTGGTTTTTCTCTCCCCCGTGATGTCCTCTTGCTCTAGTTCTTCTTATTTCCCCCGTGATGTCCTCTTGCTCTAGTTCTTCTTCTTTCCCCCGTGATGTCCTCTTCCTCTAGTTCTTCTTCTTTCCCCCGTGATGTCCTCTTCCTCTAGTTCTTCTTCTTTCCCCCGTGATGTCCTCTTCCTCTAGTTCTTCTTCTCTCCCCCGTAATGTCCTCTTCCTCTAGTTCTTCTTCTTTCCCCCGTAATGTCCTCTTCCTCTAGTTCTTCTTCTCTCCCCCGTAATGTCCTCTTCCTCTAGTTCTTCTTCTCTCCCCCGTGATGTCCTCTTCCTCTAGTTCTTCTTCTTTCCCCCGTGATGTCCTCTTCCTCTAGTTCTTCTTCTTTCCCCCGTGATGTCCTCTTCCTCTAGTTCTTCTTCTTTCCCCCGTGATGTCCTCTTCCTCTAGTTCTTCTTCTCTCCCCCACGATGTCATCTTCCTCTGGTTCTGCTCTCCCCGCAATGTCATCTTCCTCTGGTTCTTCTCTCCCCCTTCTGATGTCTTCTCCCAACGCTCACTCCCACTGTTGTGTTAGCTCCGGCGTGTGCTATTACTTATATAGCCATGAGATATGGGCATTCGGTGATGTCATTTGGCGACCCCCACCCCTTTGTTATGTCACCGACTCATCATGCCCCTATGGTGATGTCACAAGGAGCAGAGTCTCTGGATGACATCACCGGATGGCCACACCCCATGGTAGGAGGAGGAGGAGGGTGCTTAGTCGTACCCATTGGTCTTGGGAGGGGGGGGCAGGGGGCGACGGCACTCATTTTTTATTTATTTTTTTGACGTGGGTATCTCCCCCTCAAGTTCATTCCAGACTTCAAGGACCCGGTATTGTCGGATCCCATTCAATGAAGTTGAACATGAAGGCCTAGGGCACAGTTGTTGTTTCTACACTGATTTGTTATTGACCCTTGTCTGCTGAATTGACAAATTTCTCCTTAATGATGTCTGGTGGGCCAAATGTAGTTTTAGAACTTGTACATTGCTAGCAATTTTCTTATTTCTTAAAGAGGTTTCTGAATTCCAAGCAGAAAATATATCACCCATATTTATGCCCCCTAGATCTACACACTCATCTGATTGCTGCAAAGCCCATGACTGTTCAAATGTGTTTAGCTTTCTTTATTGCAATACCGCCTGGATTTCTGTGAGTAGCCTGCCTACACAGCATTAATAGAACCACAATGAACTTCCTAGGCTGAACTGCACCGCAGTATTCTGGGTGATCGTACTGTCGGAATGCCTTGGTAGCACTGGTATTAAGTAATTAGCAGGAGTTTCGTGTGTGAAATATGTGGACCAATCAGCAATGACATTGACAGGTGCATGTAAACAAATTTCAAAACCTCTTTTAAAGTTTTTCTTCCACTCTTTCTTGCTTAAAGTTATTTCTGTAAAGTTTTCAAATTAAAAGTAAATGTGACTTTTGGCACAGTAGCTCTAAAAGGGATAGAAAGATATTTGCTAGATAGATACTTTATTTTCTTCCATTTGCTCCCCTGTTCACAGCTAAACCCCTTTCCTCAAAAAAAACAAAAACATTAAAAAAAAGTGCTGGTGCTGTGTAAGCTCAGATCCAGAACGAAGGGCCCTTCCCCTCGTGCCCACATGACGTCTGATGACTGGGCACTCAGGAGAAAGATAAAGAACTATGTGCTTCTCCCGAACCCCAAAATGTTTTCTCTGGGCTTTAACTGGCCAATAGTGGATATGTGAGTAAAAGGTGAGTACAGGGCTCAACCTGCTATCCACTTGTTACTTTGGGCAAACTACAGGTCTGCTCAGAAGTAGATTTCGGCTTCTCCAAGGTTGCTTCTCTTTTAAGGCTGCTCATAGATATTACAACTTTGTGCTTTAGGTTTGAACCCTGAATGATAGTCCAGAGGCTACTTAGAACATCAAGAGTCATGCCTACTGGGTAACCTACCCGTGACATTAGAGTGATGTGAATTATGGGAATAGTAATCGTATACCATGGGAAATGCTTTCATGTAGTAACACAAACCAAAATGGGTCCATAAAATAAAACCATTTGGTTGAAATGCTAGGAAATCAAATTTGTTCACTTATGTTACCCCCTGTCATAAACTACAATGGAAGTGTCTTCCAGCTTTTCCTTTATCTGTGTTGATCTCTGCCCTTTTGGTTTCAGCAAAATATTAGTTCGCTTATTTAACTGGACACTTTGTTGCCTGTTCTGTAGTGATCCTTATTTTTCACTCTACATAGTCTTATTGTATTTTTGCTCAAACGTTTTTTCTTTTTAGGTTTGTGTGTTTATACATTACCCACGTATTTGCACTTTGTTTGCTTTTTTATGGTTGCGCATTTATTCTCATTTTTAACATATTGATTGTATACGCAGCTGGTTTCTTTTTCTTTCCCAAATAGAGCTCTCTGTAGAGATGTCTGCCTTTTAACGACTATAGATACTCTTACTGTAAATCGGTGGTCTCCAAACTGCAGCCCTGGGGCCAGATGTGGCCCTTTGCCTGCCAGAATATGGCCCTTGGGGCACTTTTTCTCTTACTGTAATGAGACACTTTTCTTCCAACTGACACCCAACAGCGGGGCATCATTTCTCCCCCTGACACCAATAATAGGGCATTATTCCTCCCAATGTTGCCAAAGATGGGGCACTATTCCTCCTTCCCCTAATACCAAATATGGTGATGTTTATGCCCGCTGATGCCTGGCCACAGTCCGGCCCCCTAAAGTCTAAAGAATAATAAACTGGTCCTTTGTTTATAAAGTTTGGAGACCCCTGCTGTAGATGATCTTTGAGAATTTCTATAAAAGGAGAATAAATGCAAGCCTGTTTGTTATGACTGTGTTTACAGATGAAGGATTGGAACAGTTTCCTGTCAACTACAGCACTGAATGGAATGGAGAATTTGGGAATCGAAAAGACTGATGAAGATGGCTCCAGGAGATACATTTGATATCCAGAAGAAGCCAAACTGTAGATTGCATTACTTTTAAAGCATTATAACACAACTCAGATTTCACTGGAACACAAACGGACAAGTTACAGGAAAAGCTATCGCTTAAAACCCCTGCGGTCGGGTCACTAAATCGCACACCACAATATTGCCTCAAGCGTAACAACTGGTGCTTCACAATTTCAAGTTCATAGCAGTTGGTCATTGAAGAAATATTTATGGTCAAAACGGAATCCTCTGTGCTCATCCAGTGCAAAATGTCATTACACTGACATGAAAAAAGGTTGTGACTACACAGGAAACCAGCCTCCTTTTGTACGCTCATATTACTGTGCCATACTGGTTTTGTGCCAAAACAATATAGGCTGGCTGCTCCCATAGGATGCAGTAGGTGCTGCCACCTGTATGTGGCATTATTACTAATGTAACTTGCAGAATTTAAAGCAGAGAATACATTCAGTTTTAATCTCTGCTGCTTTTATTGTAAGAGACTGATGTACATTTCACTTATACATAAGATAGGAAAAAACTTGTATAGCTGCAATTACTATAGTTTAAAAATATACACATATTCCTTAACGGATGCCTTTTACATAGGCATTCACCATGGTACATTCCTACCTGTTAGCTTTGCTGTAAATGCCTGTTAATAACAAAAATCTGCTAGTGCCAACTATAATATACAATAATAATAATAGCCATTGTGCGTTTAGATTGAGTATTCCATGCTGAGTTTCATCTCCGTCATGATTATGCACTGGCACAGCATGGCTTTGCTGAGTGGGCACAGACATTATTTTGAATATTTGGTTTAAGGGATCAGCTAATGTGCATATAAGCAGCCCTTCCAGCTTTATAAATATATAAGTAATAGGTTCTATTAAGCGAAGATCTAAAGAGCTTGAAAAATGATTTATGTTGGTGAAAGCTGCATGCAGTTCTTTTAGTAGGTGATATATGCTCAGTAATATTGTTTGCATCCATTAACTTCCTTGTGATGCATTAACGTGTGTTATCTTGCACATTAACATGCGTTGAGGTATCCTATTGAAATAAATGGAATGCCAATGCATCCTAATATGCCAAAAATCGGACATGACCCTTATATTTGTAACTAGCATCATGCATTTTAGCATGCTGCAAGGCAGGTTTGTTCCCTTAGTGTATTGAGGTGTCATTTTAAAAAAAAACTGCACCATAATGCATGCTACCTGCATTAACATGCGTTTTGGTACTACCTGCTTTACCACAACACAAGTCTAAGTGGACCCTAAAGAATCGCTAAAACAAGCTTTACCTTGAATAAAGAACACATTGCTTCCCTGGTTGTCATACCAATCCACTGGCTTTATTACTTTCTGAGTTACAGACATAAAACATTGCAGAATGACATTTGTTGCAGCCTGAGAAGGCCAGACACCTAGCATTTGCAGCTGATCATCAGTAATAAAAGCCTACACATACAGCCTTCAATACACGTTCCCTTTTGATGTGCAGTGTGCTTTTCATGTTATGGTGATCATACATGCTTTGCAGAATGTTAAGTCAGATCTGCATTTTTTTTTTTAAAGAAAATGTTGGGGCCTTTGAATCACTATGACAGCCAGAGAATGCCTATTTTCTGAAGGGAAGATCGGTAATGTCAGCTTGCTGGAATAAAATTAACCTCTTAGGTTTCGTCTTTGGCAACACATTGAGGTCAGTGTAATGGAAATTTTACGTGATTGTCACTAGGAAGTTAATCTAAAGGCCGTGTGATACTAGTGATCTTGTCACCTACAGTAGGATTCCTAAAGCCTCATACACACAATCGGATTATCTGACGGGAATTGTGTGATGACAGGCTGTTGTCAAATAATCCAACAGTTTGTATGCTCCTTCGGACAATTGTTGTCGGATTTTCAGCCAACAAATGTTGGATAGCATGCTTTAAAATTGTCTGCCAACAAATGTGTGTGGTCGGATTATCCATTCGTGTGTACACAAGGCCATCGGACAAAACTCCAAAGTACAAACATGCATGCTCAAAAGCAATGCTAATCATACAACATTAGCAGAAGTTGCCCGAAGGGTGGTGCTAAAGAGCTGAAAAAAAAAACACGTAGTTTTGTGTTTATTGGCCAACAATTGTATGCCGTTTGTATGCAAGACAAATTCCTGGCCAATGCCCATTGGACAAAACTCGTACACTTTGTCCGCAGAAAATCCGATTGTGTGTACCAGGTTTTAGAGAGTAAGTAATTTCCCCTGTGTTGTTGTTCCCTCCCTGGCTAAACCAGTGAGACTATACATTGCAAACAAAGTTCTGCAGCATTTCTGTTGGCGAGGATGAGGTTCCAGTTGTGCCTGGAGCTGCCAGTGTAACATGGTCTTTAGAGCCATCTATGTGTGTAATTATTACTCACTTGTTACAATAAAAAATAAACTAATTGGGTAACTTAATCTCATGCTGCTGAACTCTGTGTACTGCAATAAAGAAGATTGCCAAAGGCAAAAAAATAATTGCTTAGTAGTATGAGATTAAAATCACCCGTGAAGATTTTTGCCTATTCTTATAAAGATTAATATTCCAATTAGTGCTAAAATTTATGAGAATAAATTCACCAAAAAATAAGCAAAACAAAAGCTCCAAATCACCTGCTATTTGAGACCACATTCAGTTTTCCACATAGAAACCACTTGGGCACCGATTGTTACTTTCTAGTACAGTATTCCATCTGCTTATTACCAGTTTCCTTAGTGGTACCCGTCTCATCCACATTGTTCAACTTACAGGAATGACAAACATGTGCTGCTCTGTTTTCTGCTAAATGATTCCTTTATATAGCTTTCATTGATAAATGGAAGATGTAATATTCAGACCTGAATTACCTTGTGCCAATCCTCTTTTCTGTATTTTCGACAATCAAATATTTTTCTTTTCAGTGGTAGTTCAGCTGTTGTCGTAGATTGAAGACCCCAGAAAAAAAGCACTTGTTCTGAGGCTGCACACACCTACAATAATTTCTCAGAATGTCATAGCTGAGGATTCCTGCACACAGACCTCTTGATATGCATGCACAGGAAAAAAACATCTATTGTTTAAAGGAAATCTATCGCAAAGCAAATCACAACTGTGAGAAGTATCAGGTGGAAGCTGGTTACTTGGTGCATACTATTGTTCAGGCCAGCTAACCTTAAAGGTACAATTTTTTCCCTAAATAGCTTCCTTTACCTTAGTGCAGTCCTCCTTCACTTACCTCATCTTTCGATTTTGCTTTTAAATGTCCTCCTTTCTTCTGAGAAATCCTCATGTCCTGTCAGGACGCCCACTAACACAGCTCCTTTCTCTATTTGCAACGTAGAGAGCATCCTGACTCTCCTGTAGTCTAAGGGAGGGGGGCGAGCAGGACACTCCAGACCAGGGAAAAAAAAGCCTTGCAATACTGTGTGAAGTTACAGACAGAAGAACAGGAAGTGAGGATTTCTCAGAAGAAAGGAGGACATTTAAAAGCAAAATGGAAGGATGAGGTAAGTGAAGGAGGACTGCACTAAGGTAAAGGAAGCTATTTAGGGAAACAAAATTGTACCTTTACAACCCCTTTAAGCATTCCTACACCTAACAGAAGAGTTGGGAAACTAATGTGCTGCTCAGGAATGACAGAGGCCTGTACAAAAACCCTTTAATGGAAACTGACATTTTCTAACACCCAACCGCATGTTCGTGCTAAGTAGCATTTACTTGCAGGATTGAGGAATAGATTCTAGGAGTCAAAATGCTTTCATCATTCTAAAGGCTCATCACATTGTTGTTATCTATGACAGGTTTCCTTAAAAAAATGTAATCTGATATATTTGTAATGCCAATTGATGAACAGAAACCCATAGAACATAATAATCATTTGGCAACGGTATAGGACATTCTGCTCCTAAGCCCTGAATAGGGTCACCCTCATTGAAAATCTGATGCTAAATGGCAGTAGGGGCTCGTTCCTATACCCAGAGACTTGAAAAATTTAAAGGAAAAGACTGGCAGCACTCCATAGAAATTTCAATCGCTGGTTACTTTATTCATCCAGACAAAATAGAGAGAACCATTCTGTGTGTGAATGTGTTGGGGAGAAGAATGAGCTTGGACGCGTGCACAACCACACGTGTACAGCCTGCCAGGAAGTCAACATTGCAGAGTGATCTGCAGCTGCGGATCAGGAAAATTTCTCACTGCTTGTGATAAGAGCTCCACAATGCCGACTTCCTGCCGCGCTCTGCACGTGCGGTTACAAACACGCCTGAGCATCTCCTTAGTTGAGGAAAGGGATCCTAGATGTTGTCCAGATAAATAAAGTTATCAGCGTTTGAATTATCTTGTGCAGATAGTCCTCCTCAAAGACCGTGGGTGCTGGCAATGCACAAGGTAAAAAATCAATGAAAGGAATTCATGGACAGCCGCACACCAAAATAAACCTAAAAAGATAGCCTTTATTGGTGTAAAAAGGATAAAAAGCACTACAAAACACAGCACAGCAAGCAGTGGGGTAAAAAACTGACGCGTTTCGCACAATCAGTGCTTGGTCATTAGCTATGACTAAGCACTGTGCGAAACGCGTCAGTTTTTAACCCCACTGCTTGCTGTGCTGTGTTTTGTAGTCCTTTCACTGGTTCTGCTTGGACATAACTCTCCTTGAACATATTCCACCCAACACTGACATTTCTATTGTTGGCCATTAAATAACAACCCATCACTGGTAGATATTATTGTACGTGTGAGCACCTTTCGAAGAAAGAACAGGTATAGAGATCTATTACTATAGATCAGGGATCCTTAAACTATGGCCCTCCAGCTGTTGTGGAACTACACATCCCATGAGGCATTGTAAAGCTCTGACATTCACAGACATGACTAGGCATGATGGGAATTGTAGTTCCTGAACGACTGGAGGGCCGTAGTTTGAAGACCCCTGCTATAGATCTTATTACTGCATTCTAAAGCTGTGACTGCATTGGTGGCCAGCATTATACTGTATTATATGTAGAAGATGACACTACATAGATCTAAACTGACAAATGAAACTGCTGTGAAAAGTGTCAGTATTTGTAGCTGGTTCTCCCAGCTGCCTCTGTACAGTGATAGGCTAAACTTGAAAATTGTTGATGTCTCACTTTATTTATTGCAGTTAAATTTTGTTCAATATGTTTGTTTTTATATGGCTTGTTTTGTTTCTTATGGCCTTTTAACGTTTTTTTTAAGTGTAAAGCCTCAATCCCGTGGGACATATTATTGTATATGCCCATGGAGGGCTGTATTTACCTGCATAGGGATGCACAGGTGTTCACGCAGCTCGCGGGATGCAGAGGCCGCACGGACACAGCTGCTGCTCCCAATTTGATATACAGGTAGGTGTCCTTGGAACACAAATTGTGTGCGTTTTGGGGACATGCACCCACGCGGATGTCAAATTGAGGCTGGGTTCACACCTATGCAAATTAAATGCCAGTTTCCCCACACTCAATTCGCATAGCAGGAGAATGTGACTGGCTCTCTATGAAGCCAGTTCACATATCTCCGCAGCAGGGTCCGGTGTGGTGTGCCGGAAAAACGGGTGCCTTTTTTGGTGCGTTTCAGGTTCGATTTCAGCCCAAAATATCTGAACCGGTGAACCAGCACGCACTGGACTCCTGATGTGGCGACAGTGTGAAACCAGCCTGAGAAATGCGGCTGTGTCCCAATTGATATCAATAGGACAGGATGTATGGACCTGTGCGCCCCCTTCAGGTAAACGCAGCCCTCCATGGGAGTACGCTTTAGTACACCTCATGTGATAGAGGCCTGAACCGTTGGAGGATATATTAAATGCACTTATAAAAATCAAACCTTGTGTGGATTTTTTATATATATATATATATATATATATATATATATATATATATATTTGTAAGTGTAAACTAATGCTGGGTGGAGCCGCAAGAGCCGTCAAGGGACCCCAGAAGAAGATGTTCAGGGCCAAAACGAACTGTATTTAAAAAAAAAAAAAAAAATAACCTTTAGTATCCTTTTAAGTCAGAAAATGTTGGAGACTTTTGCCAAAGCCTTTACAGCCCAAGTCTAGGAAAAGGGTTGCCAGCACTCGGGGTCCCTTTCACAAAGGCTGCACACTATCCTGAATGGTAGCAGTGTTTAGGGCTCTACATATACAGAGACAAAGGTCTGAAACACAGGTTTTCTGCATTCTGGTCTTTTCTCCCTAAACGCCAGTACCGCTCAGTACAGCATCCAGCTGCCATTGACTTTGACAGACTGCCTGCAGCTGGACTGGATGTGGCATCTGTCCTATCAAGAATAAAGTTGGGTTCACACTACAACTGAGACCTGCCAGAGCGATTCCCTGCTCTGGCAGCTCTCCATTGCTGGCTGCAGTAGGGGGCAGTGTATGTGTGATTCAGCACATCACATGCCCCCCGCAACTCACCCCCCACACACACTTTTTGTTTTGTACAAACTTTATTTGAAGTATATAAAACATACACTTAATTGATAGCAATGTACTGCAGCAAGGTGGGCTGCAGTAGAGCATAATTGGGACACATAAGAAGCCATTGTTTCCTGTGTGACCCTGCAGTGCCAGGTATTTTACAATACAGGTAAACATCTGTCACTGCACGTATTGTGAATTTAACCTAAAACACTGGGAGATGTGCACTGATCTTAAATGGCCATGTGTGCAAAGGGGCTTAAAGGGGTTGTAAAGGTTCATTTTTATTAATTTTTTTCTAAATTGGTTCCTTTAAGGTAATGCATTGTTGATTCACTTACCTTTTCCTTCGATTTCCCTTCTAAATGTTTTTTTATTCTTTGTCTGAATTTCTCACTTCCTGTTCCTCATCAGTAAGCTTGCCACCATCATCCGAGCTATTCTGGATGACTAACCCCCAACCAGAACATCTTACTGAGGAGGAACGGGAAGTGAGAAATTCAGACAAAGAAAACAATATTTAGAAGGGAAATGGAAGGAAAAGGTAAGTGAACCAACAATGCACTAGCTTAAAGGAACCAATTTAGAAAATAACCTTTACAACCCATTAAAGCCTGTTGGATCTGAAAGTGCTTTGTGCAAAATTTTAAGAACAAGATTATTCAAACAATGGTAATAAATAATTAATGGACTCATAGGACACATCAAGCTATGGATTCATTAGTCAGTGTTGTGAGCAGGTAGGTCACAGTAGAACAGTGGTTCTCAACCTTCTAGCACCGTGACCCCTTGATAAAATATCCCAAGTTGTGGGGACCCCTAACAGTAAAATTATTTGCGTGGCAAGACAAGTAATTTGCACCCCTAACCCACAGACATTTAGCGCTCCCTGAGTCCTTTCCACTCGCACAGTGTTAAAACCCCTTATGGTACATTTTAGGATGCACCACTCTCTCTTTGTTCTCCTTTTTTCCCTTGTATCTCTCTCTATCCTAATTTCTTGTTTCCCCCCATCCCTCTCTCTAGCCATCTTTCTTGTTATTTCTCTTATTCTTTTTTCTCGGTTCCTCTCCCTTCCATGTATTCTCTATTTTTATTCCTTCACTTACTCCTTGGTGGGAGGCCACAGGAACGTACCAGCTTGGCGGCCACATGCTCCAAGGACAGCCCTGCTGGGGGGGCCACAAAAGGCTGGGAGAGCGGTGTGGGCTTCAGGAACAGCCCAGGATTCGGTGACCCCCTGGCAAATCATCATTTGACCCCTGAGGGGGTCCCGACCCCAGGTTGAGGACCACTGCAGTAGAAGATGCAGAGCTGATATAGACGGCAAGTGTCCCCAAATTTTAAACAAGGGGCTAATTGACGTTTGGGCTAGACTGGGACTCGGAGTAACAAAAAAGAAACAGCGTCAGAGACTGGTGGAAATACAAAATTCCCCTACGTTAGTGATATAAAAACTTTTTTTTTTTTTTTTTCATTTTTATATACTGTATATGTTTTATTTCAGAGGTGAGTAGTAGTAAATAGCCCTGTGTCAGGGGAAGAAAATTCCTGAGCATCTGTGTCAGTGGGAGTGAGAAGACACTCCTACCATTGGTGTTAGGCGTAAAGGACATCTACCCCCCCCCCCCCCCTTCCCTCCAGCATTGGTGTCAGTTTGAGTAATAGAAGACTCAATAGCACTGGTGTCAGTGGAAGTAATAAAAGACCTACCAGCATTTCTGTCAGTGGGGGTAATAAATATAAGACCCCCCAGGAATGGTGGTAATAAAAGACCTCCCTAACATTGGTGTCAGTGGGCGCAGGGCCGATCCGCCCTATAGGCTCACTATGCAAGCCGCTTAGGGCCCCTGCAAAGCTGTGAAGGGCCCCCCAAATTACTAGAGGCCCAGTCTGGTGAGAAGTCATTTTCGCCCCCTCACCCCGCTTCTCAACTCGCTGGCTGCATGGGAGAAGAGGCACCCCGTGCTTCTCAATTTAATGTAAGATGTAATTTTTGACAGCAGAACACCCCCTCCCCCCGCTTCTCAACTTTCTTTAATGTGACATGCGATTCTCGTCAGCGCCCCCGCTTCTCATTTTTAATGTGCCATGTCATTTTGCTTAGGGCCCCAGGGAGGTCAGGATCGGCACTGAGTGGGTGTGATAAAAAAAATTCCATGGGGACACTAGTTCTGGTATTGCCTCACATTGGAGAGATTTCCTCTCACTTCCTGTGGGAAAGGGAAAAAATTACAGGGGGATATAGATACACTATTTAAAAATAGCGGCGCTATATGGTCGGATTTACCATGGGAATCGGCTGCTAGCGGTGCGGTATTAACCCCTGCTAGCAACCGATAAAGGATTAATACCGCCCGCAATGCGCCTCTGCAGAGGCACATTGCGGGTGGTATTGCCGCGGTTTTCCATTGTTTTAAATGGGAAGGAGCGGTTCCAAAGATGCTGCTGACAGGAGATTTTTTTTCTCTCCCGCCAGCGCATCGAGGGCTTTCACATTAAGTAGGCAGTGAAGGAGTATTTCAGGCGGTATAGCAGCGCTATTTTTAGCGCTGTACCACCTGAAAAACTCCTCAGTGTGAAAGGGGGTCTAACATGAAAAATCTGATACTAGGGTCACTTTAATTACTATATGTAAAACATTGTATAGCATACTACTATACAAAATCTATCCAAAAGCACCACTCAAATATTACACAGTAGAATATATACATTATAAGTCGCAGTTCTTTGAAGGCTGCTCTGGCCCAGAACGTTTACACTCATTTTAATCGAGTTGTGTGACACTACAGGTCCCCCCAGAACACATTGTGCAGCTTCCAGTGAGGCGGAACTCTTTAGCGAGCTTCATGTTTCCCCGGAAGTGCTGTATATGTCGGTGCACAGGATAGGCGAGCCTGGCTGTGTGGGACAGAATTAAGGTTCGGACAGGAGTGTGATAATGGTGAGTGATTATATTGTGTGCATACACACCGGATATACAGTATCCCGCCAGTTATCAGAGGATTCCTATATACCGGGGGCATCTGTACGAGTTTCCCCTCACTGGAGGACTACGAGTCCCAGAATGCACTGCGACCAGAACCTCCTTCACGGAGCCTGCTGTGTATGGAGGAGGTCAGGGCTGCACACTCCTCTATGCTATCTCTGGTAGACCCAAACTGAATGACTCTTATTGTACCTTGAATTACTGTGCACGATAAACAAGTGCCATGCTCTCCTCCTGTCTACATGTATGTTCTATGAGCTGTACATCATTGCAATGGCAGAATATATCTCTGCTATGATGTGACAGGATGGCAGAGCACAAGAAGTGGGGTGGGGGCAGGATAGAGTGTTATCACCCTCTACAAGGAAGTGTCTGTACAAGAACCTTCATGGCAGGATCACCAAGTATTACTTTAAACACTTGTCTACCAGGACAATTGTTCATTTTTTCCACACATGTTAAAAGCTGCATTTTTTTATTTATTTTTTGGTAGAAATTACTGTAAACTTTCTGAAAGCATTCAGGTAAAATACACTAAAATGAATTGTAGTGCAAACACAACACAATACAATTATTTGGTAAAATATAAAAGATGGGGTTGGGTGATAGTGTATTAAGTGCACTGCTCTGGTCTGTCCTGCCAACACTGCGCTGTGCCTGGGGAACCACTGGAGATGGAGAAGGTAGATGGAGGCTCCTGTGGCCACCAGGAAGTCGAACGCACAGCGGATGTGACATCACTGGAAGAGAAGAGACTATTGGAAACAGGCTACGTGCTCCGAGCACCAGCTCCTTCTACTGGCCTGGGGCTGAGCAATTCTAAGGGGCTAGCAACACTTTGATGTAAACAGCAACAGTAGGGCAAATTGCTACACTGAGCAAAAAAAGACTGGACAATAATTAAAGGAGTTGTATAGGGAAAAAATGTGTTGCCTAAAATTAATGTCTGCAAGGTAGACAGAATTGTGTAACGATTCTGTTAAAAAAATAGTAAATACCTATAAAATTCCTTCATCTATATCACCTCCGGCATTCTAGTTTCTGTTCTCTCATTCACTTCCTGGTTTGCATCACTTGTTAATGTAAGAACTAAATTTCCCAGTATGAATTGCGGCACGCCCAGTAATTCACACCTCCTTCAAGTCTCTAACACGTAGAGAGCGTCCTGCCACACAGATGTAGCTCCCAGGAGGGGGCGAGCATGTCACTGACCACAGCATTAAAGTCTCCCTTCACAGTGGTGAGTAACAATCAGACAAGCAGGAAGTGAACAGAACAGAGAAGAAATAGAGCAACTTCTGAGCAAAAACGAACAATGAGGAAGTGAAAAGAGGAATGTCTGCAGGTAAAGGATGCTTATTATGAAAAAAATATATATTTCCTTTACAACCCCTTTAAGAGACTTCTAGTCTGGGCTTATACAAAATAAAAGGGCAATCATAAAACGCCTAGGAAAATCATAATGGATAAAACATAATAAAATGAAATAAAAATACTAATAAGGTATAAATGTAACGCTATTGTTTTAAACAATATTATACATGTTAAGAGCGTTTGATCAGATAGTTAATATAGGGAACTAATATTTGGCGATCCAGTAAAACCTTGGATGTCGAGCATAATTTGTTCTGGAAACATGCTTGTAATCCAAAGTACTTGTACAGTAAAACCTTGGTTTGAGAGCATTTTGTAAGACGAGCAAACTTTTTTTTCACGAATTTTGACTTGATATACAAGTAACGTCATGTCACAACTGTGTATAAAAGAGAGGCACCTCTAAGTGTAGCAATGTGGTTACATTTAATAAAGGCACAACATTTAGCAATTCATGTGATCCCTGCATACTTAGATGTGCCTCTTTTAACCACTTAAGACCCGGACCAATACGCTGGCAAATGACCCAAGGTGTTTTTGCGATTCGGCACTGCGGCGCTTTAACAGACAATTGCGCGGTCGTGCGACGTGGCTCCCAAACAAAATTTGCGTCCTTTTCTTCCCACAAATAGAGCTTTCTTTTGGTGGTATTTGATCACCTCTGCGATTTTAATTTTTTGCGCTATATACAAAAATAGAGCGAAATTTTTGAAAAAAAAACACTATTTTTTACTTTTTGTTAAAAAAAAAATCAAATAAACTAAATTTTAGTCAAACATTTAGGCCAAAATTTATTTAGCCACATGTCTTTAGTAAAAAAAAAAAAAAAATCGCAATAAAAAAAAATAGCTACCTAGCGGGAACAGCGACACTAATACAGCGATCAGAAAAATGATCGCTTAGTGACGCTGGCAATAGGGAGTGAAAGGGTTAACTAGGGCGGTGATCAGGGGGTTAAAACTTTATTAGGGGGGGTGGGGGGGCTATCCTGAACCTAACACTAACTGATTTTACACTGCCTGTCACACTGACACTAAATGCAGTGATTAGATCACTGCATTCAGTGACACTGTGACAGGGGGGGTGGGGGGGCAGATCGCAAGGGGTTAAGTATGCCTATGTGTGTGTGTGTGTGTCAGTGTAATGTTGGTGCACACTTACTGTGAGGTGTTCCTCTCATCGCAGCGGTTGGAAATACTGCTGCGATGAGAGATTACATCACTTCCCCCTTCCTGTGTAAACACAGGAGGAGGAAGTGACACAAAGGGGGGAGCGCTGCTATTGGCTGGGAGCGATCGCGGGGGGGCGGGCAAACACCGACATCCGCCCGCTCGTCCCGGATCGCTCCCGGAGACACGGGGACCCCCGCACGCCGCGGAGGGTGTCCCGATCGGACCCCCGACCCGCTACTGGGCGAGGACGTAAATTTACACCCTTGTGCCCATCCGTGCCATTCTGTGGCCATATATGTGCGTGCGGAGGTCCTTAGGTGGTTAATCATCGCCCATGTGAGTTGCTAAATGTTGTACCTTCATTAGATGTAACCATATTGCTACACTTACAGGCGCCTCTCTTTTTTTTTATACTCCGTAGCTCCTCCTGGATTTTGCTTCTAATCCCCTTGTGGAGGCTTCCATTTGTGGATGGATATTTTATGGATAAACAACCTATCACATTGCTATAATCTTTTTATATGGACTATAAACTGAAGGACTTATGAATAAATGGTTGTGGAACGAATCATCTGAGTTTCCATTATTTCATATGGGGACATTTGCTTTGATATACAGTGGTACCTTGGATTGCGAGCATAATTTGTTCCAGAGGAATGCTTGTAATCCAAACCACTTGCATATCAAAGCGAGTTTCCCCATAGGAGTCAATTGAAACTTGGATAATTCCTTCCAGTGACTGCTATTGTATGCAATACCGCATGTGGCCAGAGGTGGGGGGTGGGGGCGTCAGAGACCTGCTCAGAGACCGGCTCTGAGTGTCACCGGCACCTCTGGCCAAATGTGCGGTACTGCACACCCAAGAGGCTTGAATCCTGCTCATCTTTTGAAACAGCCAGAATAAAATTAAAATAAAGCTCATACTGCGAAACGCTCACCAGCATAAGCGCTGATGCAATGGATGGTCCAATAAAAAAAAAAGTCCCAAACAGTGGAAAACTGTAAATTTTTAAAGTGAAGGTGAATCTTCAATTGGAGACCAATAAGCTGATGTTAAAAAAAATAAAAAAAAACAAGTCGGTGACATCAAACCTCCGGACACCCAAGACCTTTTGTCTACCCGACTGAGAAAGTTAACTGCCTGGACAAGCTTAACATGACATGCTGAGAGTGATTGAGGACAGACCCATTTAAAAAGCAGAGACATCAGAAGACAGAGCTACACAGAGACCTGGGCTGGGTTATGGGCCATCCGTGTACTTTCATCTCCTTTGGGATCTTATCTTCTGGTAAGCGGCAGCATCTCTTTTCTATCCGATATCAGCACTATTCTTGGGT
This sequence comes from Rana kukunoris, assembly GCA_029574335.1. Lineage (NCBI taxonomy): Eukaryota > Metazoa > Chordata > Amphibia > Anura > Ranidae > Rana > Rana kukunoris. Next base: position 130,805,994 of record CM056052.1, read on the forward strand.
GTCTGGAAGTTTGATGTCACCAACTTGTTTTTTGGGAGGACTTTTAACATCAGCTTATTGGTCTCCAATTGAAGATTCACCTTCACTTTAGAAATGAACCTGTCTTCAACTGTTTGGGACTTTTTTTTATTGGACCATTCATTTCATCTACTTTGGGCTACTTTGTATGCCATTGATTCATTTCAACAGTACAGAGTCCACTAGGTTATTTTAATGCACAGCTTTAACTAGGGTTGTCCAGATACCGATACTAGTATCGGTATCGGGACCGATACCGAGTATTTGCGGGAGTACTTGTACTCGTGCAAATGCTCCCGATACCTAAATAGAATACTTTTTTTGTATTTATCAACATGTTCTGTGAAAATTCTTTGAGTTTTTTTACTACTGCGTGACAAGAAAATACATTTTTTTTATTCATTTTTACTCATTTTTATTATTTTATAATGTCTTGAGTTAGAGTTCTTCATAATTCTAAAGAAAATATCCTTAGTCTGTATTGTGGTTTGAAAACTGTCACATGACATTTAAAAAAAGTATCGGTATTCGGTATCGGCAAGTACATGAAAAAAAGTATCGGTACTTGTACTCGGTCCTAAAAAAGTGGTATCGGGACAACCCTAGCTTTAACTGTTAGTGCCTAGGGGTTGAGGCATATTTGCAGTGCATTTGCCTTTTGTCATACCTAAAAAAGTGGGAGACAACTGTAAAACCAGCGGGCTGTGGTGGGGTGTGCAGACAGACCTGTGATAGAATTTGAGACCCACTCACTGCTCTGGGGACCCCTGACAGTGCAGCTGGAGAAGTGCGGGGAAGAGGAAATTCTCAGCAGCTTGGAGGCAGTGAGGTCAGGAAATACAGTGGCAGAGCAGGAGTTCTGGAAAGGTATAAGGAGCAGTGCTATTTTTTAAATTCAGCTGATAGGAGGAGTGCAAGAGAGAAAAACATTGCTTGATGCATGCATCTGGAAGAAGCAGCAGCAGGGTGGCAGCCTGGAGTGGACAGGGAGAGATTGTGAGCTGCCTTTCACTGCAGCTCAGTTTAGGAGAGGAGGAAAGGACCAGAGGTCACTGGTGTGGGGGCTGTGGAGCCGACGTCAGATCTCCTGAAGCAGGGAACCGCGGAGGTGTGCTTGTTGTATACTGTGCAGCCCAGGAGAGGTGCGGGCATGAGCAGTGGAGAGGTGACAAAATCGAGGGAAGTGACTGCTGTCTGAGTGGATAAGCAGGGTTTACCCACAGCTGCTGTGTGCCCTCCATTACACTGGTTTAGATGGCAGTGCAACACTTTGTACATAGAGTACAGAGTCCCCTTACCGGGCGGGAGATTGTTCAAGGCAAGAAGCCGGAGTCGGGGGGCGGAGCTGGGAGGTCTTGCATGTTCTTCCTTCTGTTAGTGCCCGCAATGCGCGTCATTGGTTGTTAGGATGCCGGTGGTTCTAACAACCAATGACAGGAAGGAAGATTGAAAGGGGGGGAGAGAGGCAGAGGAGACAGAGCATATAGCATCTCATGAGAACACCCCCACCGCGGGACAGCCTTGAAATCTCGGGACAGTGCCGCGGAATCCAGGACAGTTGGGAGGTATGCTTCCAGGTATGGGGAGCATGTGACTAACTTCCCTGCCTTCTCCAGTGGCAACAGTAGTGACTTGATGCTGAGGCATCCAAAGGGGAAGAGAAAGAAAGGAAGTGGAGTTTGTGCAGCTGGTTGGGCAAATTACAGGTTCATTTAGTGGCCTCTTGTGGTGAAAACATTGTTTGGTTTTTCTTTATGAAAATGTTAGTGCTTTTAGTGCATGTGTGTAAAATATAGAAAATTTGTTTTTATCAGTTCAGCCACTATATAGAGGGTCATTTCTGCAGGGGTGGGCAGGAGGAGTGGCTGCCCTGGGCACTGTGGTATAATGTGAGGTGCGGAGACATCACAAGGAAATTGGGATGGGATTTTTGTTGGGTGGGGAACAGGGGTTGGGATTGGCGCGAGAGAGAGTATTTGAGATGGGAGGGGCGATTTGTCTTGGGAAGAGGGAGAATGTATGCTTATGGGGTGAGCATTAAGGTTCGTGCTTAATTTGTGTGTGTGTGTGTGTTAAACGCATGCTTTTTTTTTTGGGGGGGGGGGGCACAGTTTGGCATGTTCGCCCTGGGCTCTAGATGACCTTGTTGCAGCACTGCATTTATTTATATAGAATATTTGTTTTGGTTTCTCTGTTTCTATCTTGTGTATTCCAAATGTGATAGGTGATCAGCTTCTTATCCTGTGCTTTATTTAGGTGTCTTTATGTCTCAGAAACCGGCTTCTTTTTAGTTGGCCAAGTCTATGCTTGAGACATGCATCCGTTGTTCCTGCTGCCAGACAAGAGCTCTTGGATCTAGGCTTCTCAGAGACACAAGCTGAAAGGATCTTGTCTATGAAATGCACAGTACACAGCACTTCCACCATCAAGGAGCTGCTTGTGGTAGGACTGAACCCCAAAACAATATTAAGAATTCTTGAAGAGAAGCCAGAGATTCTGAAGACAAGAGCCAAGCAAGTGAGGGACAAGGCTGACACTCTGAGGAGCCTAGGACTGGGAGAAGGTAATCTTTTTTTTTTGTTTTTTAAGAATTGGCTAATCACAAAACAATGTATTAATTGTGTTATGTAGTACAACACTGACTTGATATGTAAAGGTAAGTTAAAAATCAACGCCTTCTTGCTCTTCCGGATCTTAATGTATACTACCCAGCTGCCCAATTATCCAACTGTTTTATTTTGATAAAGGGGATAAGGAACAATATATCAACTTAGCATGTACGCAAACTTCTGGTTTGGTTATACACCTTTTTCAGATACTTTTAACTGACTCTCGAGATCTAACTAGCATAGTTATTACAACTATTTTTTGCAACATCACTTATTCAATAAAGAGTTTGTTGGATTAAAAAAAAAAATCCACGCTTTCCTACATGGAAGTGACAAGCTCTTACGTTTTTGGAAATGTACCCAAACTTCTCAGCTCTTCCCAAATGCTACAACCTTTACAAATTTAAGTGACCACGTTACTCTCCCCCAGAGGATTTACCACACTTAATTTACAATGTCTACCGCTATATTCAATACTTTCCTCTTTTGACCCTATTACTGCAGAGGTTGCCAAACTCTTCTTGGGCGCCTGCCTAACCACCTGCCATCTGGGCCACATTCACACAACTACTCCTGTCACCCTCTTGATCTATTCAACACACTCTAACTTGCACTCACCGGCCACTTTATTAAGTACATCTTGCTAGTACCAGATCGGACCCCATTTTGCCTTCAGAACTGCTTAAATTCTCTGTTGTATAGATTCAACGAGGTTTTGGAAACATTCCTCAGATTTTGGTCCATAGTGACATGATGGCATCACGCAGTTGCTGCAGATTTGTCGGCTTCACATCCATGATGCAAATCTCCTGTTCCAAAAGGTGCTCTATTGCAGTGGTCATCAACCCTGTCCTCAGGGCCCACTAACAGGCCAGGTTTGCAAGATAACTGAAATACATCATATGTGATATCATTTTCTGCTCAGTGATTGCAGGATTCTAGTCTGCATCTCCCCAAGGTAATACATAACGTCTGGCCTTAGTGGGTCCTGAGGACAGGGTTGATGACCACTGCTCTATTGGATTGAGATCTGGTGACTGTGGAGGCCATTGGAGTACAGTGACCTCATTGTCTTGTTCAAGAAACCAGTCTGAGATGATTTGAGCTTTGTGACATTATCCTGATGGAAGTAGTAACAGAAAATGGGTACACTGTAGTCATAAAGGGATGGACATGGTCAGCAACAATACTCGGGTAGGCCGTGGCTTTTAAACAATCCTTAAATTGTACTTTTAGGGGCCCAAAGTGTGCTAAGAAAATTTCCCCCACACCATTACACCACCTGACTGAACCATTGACAGGATGGGTCCATGCTTTCATGTTGTTTACACCAAATTCTGACCCTACCATCTGAATGTGTCGCAGCTAAAATTGAGAGTCGTCAGACCAGACCACGTTTTTCCAGTCTTTTATTGTCCAATTTTGGTGAACATGTGCGAATTGTTGCCTCAGTTTCCTGTTCGTAGCCGACAGGAGTGGCACCGGTGTGGTCTTCTGCTGCTGTAGCCAATCTGTTTCAAGGTTCGATGTGGTGTGTTCAGAGATGGTATTCTGTATACCTTGGTTCTATTGGGTGGTTATTTAAATTACTGTTGCCTTTCTATCATCTCAAACCAGTTTGCCCATTCTCCTCTGACATCAACAAGGCATTTTTCTCCACACAACTGCCGCTCACTGGATTTTTTCACTTTTTCAAGCCATTCTCTGTAAACTCTAGAGATGGTTGTGCGTGAAAATTCCAGTAGATCAGCAGTTTTTGAAATGCTCAGACCAGCCATCTTTCACCAACAACCATGCCATGTTCAAAGTCCCTTATATCCCCTTTCTTTCCCATTCTGATGCTCGATTTGAACTTCAGCAAATTGTCTTCACCACATCTAGATGCCTAAATCCATTAAGCATCTGACATGTGATTGGCTGATTGGCAATTTGTGTTACCAAGCAATTGAACAGATGTACCTAATAAAGTGGCTAGTGAGTGTACATATTCAATCTTTTCACTAATGGCATACAGTAGTTAGGTTGTCGGCTTGTAAACTGGAAACATCCTGTTGGATTGTTATGTCGCTGCAGAGCTTGGTGTCATTGGAAAAGACTAAATTTGTATTTTTATCCCAGACTCTATATCATTTATTAATAGGATAAAAAGTAAGGGTCCCAACACGGAATCTTGGGGTACACCACTAACAACCTTGGACCATTTAGAGGAAGAATCAATAACCACTACTCTATGAATACCATCTTTTAGCCAATTTTCTATCCATTTACACACAAACATTTTTAAGCCTGTAGATTTTAACTTGCACATTAGCTGTGTGTGGGAAACTGTCCCCAGCCACTCCCTTGTCTACATTTTTGCTTACTTCCTTGTAAAATGAAATCAGATTTGTTTGACAGCTTTGGTCTTTCGTGAATCAATGCTGACTAATGTTTAACATATTGTTGTGTTATTTATAGCAAGAACTCATCTATGTGGTCTTTTTAAGCTCTCAAGTATCTTCCCAAAAAAGTTAAACTAACCAGTCTTTGCTCCCTTTTTAAATATAGGCACCACATTGGCCTTAAGCCCCGAATTTCCGATGTGAGTCTGGCCAGGCAAAAGCCTGATCGTGTGTACGGGGCATTGGGCAAATCCAGTGGTACTTGGCCTCCTGCACACTGCTGCTTCCTTGTTCTCTTCCTACCCAAGTGCTTTTTTAGTATTTGTCTACAACCCGATCTTCTCCTCTCCTCTTTCTATAGAGGTCCCCCAGGGCTCTATTTTCAGACCCCTTTTATTATCCATCTACACCTTGGGCAGTTGATAACCTGTTATCATGTGTGACTATGTGTGCACTCATTATACATTTTCTCATTCAGAATACTCACCCTAAGCTCCTGAAGAAGTGCAAGCGTGTGAAATATGTAGAGGTCCATCTTCTTATACATCAACCTACACCAGGCCATCCCATACATTGACCATTGCAACTCATTGGTGCATTGATTTTGTTACGTTGGGACCATATTGGTGGTTGTGTTTATGTGACTACCTGAGTAGTATATTATCGTAAAAAAAAAAATTAGTTGTACTATATATTTTACCAAAATTGTAATAAAATGTTTACTTTTTTTAAGACATTTGGTGCCTATAATGTCCATAAGAGTTCAATCACAAATTTTGCAACCCCCAGCTTAGTTTTAAAGAAGAAGTCATACCAAAGGTCTTTTGGCCTTACTTCTCCTGTGGATTACAGGAGTGCACTTCATTCCGCATTCCGTGACCCAGATCCAGCCGACGGCAGGCTAAAGTACAGTGTTTTAATGATGTCACAGAGCCAGTCACAACTCTGGAGGGATTCTGACTTTAATAGTTCCACGTAGATGCCTGAGTGACATGTTGAGAGCCTGAGCCAGCCTGAGCCAGCCACTACCACATCCTGGCGCTCCAGTGAGTGCTGGAGGGGCAAAGCAAAGAGTTGGTGACAGTCACCGGTTCTCTGTTCACTGAATACCTAAAACCAAGCAATGAGCGGTCTTGGATCGCTCAGTTCTCGGTCTTAGAGGTGGCGGGGGACAAATGCAGCATCGTACTGATGCTCCATCGTCCTATCTGAGTGTGTATGTTTTGTTATTTAAAATTTCCCTTTTAGGAGCTGGGCATTGCTGCTGAGCAGGTGCAGAGGATGCGGCAAAGGGACTGAACTTACTACACGTGTACCATGAATACGTTTTTTGGGGCCCAGCGTCCTAAACTAATATGTTAGTAAATATAAAAAAAAAAATCTGTCGGCCCCCTGTATCTTGATATATTCATTAGACCCATTGTTAAAGAGTTTGCATGTGATAGACATTAGCATTAAAGTTTTTTTTTTATAACGAACATGTTATACTTGCCTCCACTGTGCAGCTCGTTTTGCACAGAGTGGCCCCGATCCATATCTTCTGGGGTCCTTCGGCGGCTGTCTCTGGTCCTGCCCACAAGAACTTTCCACCTTCATGCAAGGGAGCTCGCATGGTGGTAAGTTCTTGCGGGCATGCTCCTGTGATACAGCCGGCGGGCCCGCCCCCCCGGCGTGCCGCGTCATTGGATGTGATTGACAGCAGTGAGAGCCAATGGATGCGCTGCTTTCAATCCATCCGCTCTAGCCAATCAACAACCAGGCTGATCGGCGAAGAGGACATCGGGGGCGAGCGCTGCAGGTAAGCGGGCTCAGGTAAGTAAAGGGGGGACTGGGGGGGCGGTATTGTCAGATGTTTTTTCACCTTAATGCAGTGGTTCTCAACCTGGGGGTCGGGACCCCCTCGTTGGTCAAATGATGGTTTTCCAGGTCACCAAATCCTGGGCAGTTCCTGAAGCCTGCACCACTCCCCCAGCCTATTTGTGGCTACCCAGCAGTGCTGTCTCTGATGCCTATGGCCACCCAGCTGGGCTGTTCCTAAAGCCCACAGCCGCCCACTCGGCCTCTTCGCAGCCGTCCATTCAGCTAACGGCATGTCTGGGGGGGAAGAGACTAAAGGTCAGCTGACTGCTGAGGATTGTGAGGTGGGAGCGGTTTGAGGAGACCCTATCTCCTGATTTCAGCATAGGTGTCACTGCTACGAGACACCACAAAGTGGGAGACACAGTGAAGCCAGTGATACAGTGGGTAACACTACCTTTGATTATAGTTGCCATTAAAAGTCCCCACTACAGTTCTCAGATCAGCAGATGACCTTGATCAAGTGCACCTAGGTTGGTAAATCAGAACCCCCCCCCCCCCCCCCATCACTCATCCCATTCCCCCCCCACCAAGGAGTAAGAGAAGGAATAAAAATAGAGAATAAAAAGGAAAGGAGAGAGTAAAAAGGAGAGGAAAAAAGGAGGAGGAAGAAAGAATAAGAGAAAAAACGGACTGCTAGAGAGAGAGAGGGATGGGGGGGAAAAAATAAGAAATTAGAATAGAGAGAGATAAAAGGGAAAGGAGAACAAAGAGTGAGTGGTACATCCTAAAATGTACCATATGAGGTTTATTACTGTACGAGTGGAGGGGACTTGTCTTGCCTTGGGTGATGACGACCCACGCTACGAAAATAATTTTACTGTTAGGGGTCCCCACAACTTGGAAAATGTTATCAAGGGGCACTAAAGGGTTGAGAACCAGTCAGCTGACCTTTGAGAACCACTGCCTTAATGCACAGGATGCATTAACCACTTAAGACCCAGACCTTTAGGAAGCTAAAGGACCGGCCAGGTTTTGCCATTTGGCACTGCGTTGCTTTAACAGACAATTGCGCGGTCGTGCGACGTGGCTCCCAAACAAGATTGGCGTCCTTTTTTTCCCACAAATAGTTTTTTTTTGGTGGTATTTGATCTGCGGTTTTTATTTGTTGCGCTATAAACAAAAATAGAGCGACAATTTTGAAAAAAAATCAATATTTTTTACTTTTTGCTATAATAATAAATATCCCCCAAAAATATATAAAAAAAATATTTTTTCCTCAGTTTAGGGCGATACGTATTTTTCTACCTATTTTTGGTAAAAAAAAATCGCAATAAGTGTTTATCGATTGGTTTGCGCTAAATTTATAGCGTTTACAAAATAGGGGATAGTTTTATTGCATTTTTATTATTATAATTTTTTTTTTTTTACTACTAATCCCGGCGATCAGCGTTTTTTTTTTTGTGACTGCGACTAGAGGTCGACCGATATGGGTTTTATTCTGGCCGATGCCGATATTTGGAAATCGGGGCGGCCGATATTTTTTTTTTTTCCCCCATTTAAAAAAACCTAGGTGGAGAGGTGGGGAGGAGATAATTGTTTAGGGTGGATAGGTGGGGTGCAGCCTATCAGTTTCCATCAGTGCCACCTCATTGGTGTCTATCAGTGCCCGCCAGTGCCACTTCATCAGTGCCCACCAGTGCAGCCCATCAGTGCCACCTCATTAATGCACCAGTGCATCCCATCATTGCCCACCAGCGCATATAACCAGTGTATCACCTCATCAGTGCCAACCAGTCCATCACCTCATCAGTGCCAACCAGTCCATCACCTCATCAGTGCCAACCAGTGCATCACCTCATCAGTGCCCACCAGTATAGCCCAATGTCATTCACTTATCAATGCCCACCAGCCTAGCACACGACTCTATTTGTCCCTGGCCCTGACGTGCTGCTGCCCCGCCTCTGCCTACAATCCCTAGAATGCAGAGCGGGCCGGTAACAGCCAATCGGCGGCCGCCGCTGCCGACATCCTCCACTGTCAAGAAAAAGTCCCCTGACTGCTGCGTGCCCTGCCTCTGCCTACAAACCCCAGAATGCAGCGCAAGCCAGCAGTTACCGGCCCGCGCTGCATTCTGGGGCTTGTAGGCAGAGGCAGGGCGCGCAGCAGTCAGGGGACGTTTTTTTTCCAGAGTGGAGGATGTCAGCAGCGGCGGCCACCAATTGACGGTTACAGGTCCGCTGCCGACTTACTAAAACTAAAAAAAAAAAAGAAGTCTATCTAGCAGCGAGCGGGCCCCTCCTCCTCTGGGTGTAAACAGAGGGGAGGGCCGCCCCGCTGGGTGTCCCAAGATGGCCGCAGGTCCGGAGCTAGGCCGAAGCCGCGGCCTTTCCTAATGCTGTGACCGCGGTCACAGCATCAGGAAAGGCCGCGGCTTTGGCCTAGCTCCGGAGCCGCGGCACTGCCAAAGGCCATGTTAAATATCGGCCTAATTTGGATGAAAATCGGCCGATGCCGATTTCTCCAAAACAGCCAAATATTGGCTGATATATCGGCGTACCAATATATCGGTCGACCTCTAACTGCGACATTATGGTGGACACTTCGGACAATTTTTACACATTTTTGGGACCATTGTCATTCTCACAGCAAAAAATGCATTGTTTATTGTGAAAATGACAGTGCAGTTTGGGAGTTAACCACAAGGGGGTGCTGAAGGGGTTATGTGTGACCTAATTTGTGTTTACAACTGTAGGGGGGTGTGGCTGTAGGTGTGACGTCATCGATGACGCCGCCACAGTGAAGAGTGGGGAAGCCGTGTTTCCGCGAGTCCCGGTCCCGGAGCTTTGGACTGGGTCACGGGAGCGCACCCGCGACCCATGGCTGGGTACTAGCACAGCACGTACCTGTAAGTGCATGTGCCCAGCCGTTCCATTCTGGCGACGTAAATGTGCAGGAGGCTGTCCTTAAGTGGTTAAGGTGAAAAAACATGTACCTTTTTAGTGTCCCTTTTAAAATCCATTTATCCTACTTTTTATATCCTCTACAAGCATCTGTAAGGATTAGCTATCTATTACAAATGGGCCTTACATACTAGCAGTTAATGTGATGCAACCCTGTAGAAACCAATTTAAAAGTGACCATTCCTTCATTTGTGATTGGCTGATATTGATATGGATTTGTTTACAGCCAATACAATTAAACACAAAAACGTATTTAGTATAGAGAATGATTTAGCGAATGTTGCCATGCATTTTCTGACATTTTAGCTGGCCGTGTTAGAGAATTCAGCACACTCCATAAAACCAAGAAATTACATCTAGTGTGAATAAAGCCTTCGTTCATTTTGCACGTTTGAATTCCTGATTACCCTCTGGACTGAATTTATTGGTAAATTTGTTGTATCAGTAAAAAGAGAAAACCATTTTTTTTCTAGATTAAATATCATAGTATTAATAATTCCTGACAAATTAGTTTTCTTCATTACTGTGTACATAATCTTTCTCCCCTCTCTCAATATACAGGATCTCTTCAGAATTCTCTGTCCAGATGCCCCTCCATACTCTCCATGCCCCGCTCCCGCCTGTTAGCCTCAGTGCAGTGTCTGAAGACTCGGTGTCAGTTCACATCTCAGCAGGTACAGAAAATCCTGAACACCACACCAGAAGCCCTGGCCAAAGATCCCGACCATCTAGAGGAGCTCTTCCAAGTGAGTGCGACCTAGATTATCTTCAATGGTTATTTATTTCACTGTTGTACGCTATCAGGCCAAAAGTCTGTGGGCAGCTAATTGTCACACCTACCTATATGGCCAAAATTAAGTGAACACCCCTCCGAATTATTTAGTTCAGGTGTTTTCAGTGAAGTGTACTGTAATGTTACAGCATACAGATCAGCCTTTCTCAACCTTTTCAAAACAGAGGAACCCTTGAGATAGTTCTCCGGTCTTGGGGAACCCCTGCTAAAAATTTGAAATCTACAATTCATGATACCTTAGTGTAATGGTCAGTGGGAAGAATGGTCCTTACACTTGTAGTCATTGGGAAGAATTACCTCCTTACAGATAGCTAAAAAATTCAATGGTGTCAGTGGGAACTTATCTGAGAGGCAAAAATTGCCCAATGCTAAAGGAACCCCTAGCAACCCCCGGAGCAACCCTGGTTGAGAATCACTGATACAGATGCATTTTAAACAATTCTGTGCTTCCAACCTTGTGTGCGGTCAACACTTGTCATGGATTAACAGGTCTGGTGTGGAGGAAATGGAGTGAGCGACACAGAACTCATACCTTTTTAATTCTACTGAACACCTTTTGGCATGAATTGGAAAATCGGTAGCAAGCCATGCTTTCTCATCCAACATCAGTGTATGACCACAAAATGTTCATTTAGCTGATAGGCCTCAAAATTCCAGACACACTACAAAATCTTGTGAAAGCCTATGGTTTGGGAAATCAGATGTTCATATAGATATGCTTTATGGGTCTAATAAGCAATAAGACAGTACTATTACCTCATAGTGTTTATTTCAGAGATCGCAATCTGCCGCCTTTTTTCGATTTTTCTCCCTTTCTTGTTTCTTTTTGTGTTCTTAAATTTGGATATTTAGTAAGCATGCTTCCTAGTCAGTTTTTAGTCTTTTTTTTTTATTTGCTTGCTATTTTAAATGGATTGATTTGCATATATTGGATGTAAATGCCATTAGTGATGATGTGTGCTCATTCTGCCCGCGGAGGATGCCAGTTGACGAAATGCGTAGGACGGTGTTTTAGATGTAATATCACCACACACACCTGGTCCCTACTTGTCAGATGTTGCAGCTGGAGACTGCCTGGTAACAAGGAGATTGTGTTTTTTTTTTTACCAGTGTCAGTTGTGGCATATTTTTATGAAAGAGTGTATGGTACACATGTTTTAGAATAAAGTAGCAATGGTTTTAGACTATGAGAGTTCTTTCTTCCTTTGGACCGGGTGTCTATAATTAGATAGAAGTGCCAGCTGATGGCGGGATTAAAGAGAAATCCATTGAACCCATATGAGCTGTGATTTCTGCAATCTATATCCATGCAAGCTATTTTTATTTTATTTTTTCCATTACCAGCCAAAAGCATGAAATAAAAGGATCATGGAAGCAGTAAACCTTTTTATTTATGCATTATCAGATTGTATAGTGCATGGCCAGTTTTACAGTGCTGGTCATTGAAGGGTCCCCTTACACTGTTGATCACTAGCAGAAGGGCCACATAACACTGGTGATCAGAGGAAAGAATGCCCTTTAATTGGAGGTGTTAAATGTGACAAACAATGTGCTTAAGCTGATAACACCCAAACAATCCTTTTTTCTCATGTCTTTATTAAGAGCATCCATTAACCTCTTAAGGACCGCCAAATGTACATTTACGTCGGCAGAATGGCACAGACAGGCACATCAACGTATATATACGTTGCTGCCTAGACGTGGGTCGGGGGTCCGATCGGGACCCCCCCCCCGGTACATGCGACGGTCCCCGTGGCTGTACGAGCGATCCGTGCTGAGGGGGCGGCTATTCGTTTTTGTCCGCCCCCTCCGGATCGCTCCCAGCCAATCCGCGCGCTCCCCCTGCAGTGCACTTCCTCCTCCTGTGTAAACACAGGAAGAGGGAAGTGATGTGATCTCTGCTCTCTGCGGTTTTTTTTTCAACCGCCGCTGAGGAGAGATCACATCACACAGTAAGTCTGCACAACACTACACTGACACATAGGCACATTTAACCCCCCCGATCGCCCCCCCCCCCCACCACCCCCCTGTCACAGTGTCACTGAATGCAGTGTACTGATCACTGCATTTAGTGTCAGTGTGAGAGTTTGGTGTGACAGGCAGTTAGTGTTAGGTTCAGGATAGCCCCGTACCCCCCCAAATAAAGTTTTAACCCCTTGATCACCGCCCTAGTTAACCCTTTCACTCCCAATTGCCAGTGACACTAAGCGATAATTTTTCTGATTGCTGTATTAGTGTCGCTGTTCCCGCTAGGTATCTATTTTTCTTTTTTATTGCGATTTTTTTTTTTTTTTTTTTTTTTTTTTTTTTACTAAAGACATGTGGCTTAATACATTTTGGCCTAAATGTTTGACTACAATTTAGTTTATTTGATTTTTCTTTTAACAAAAAGTAAAAAATATTGATTTTTTTTCAAAAATGTCGTTCTATTTTTGTATATAGCGCAAAAAATAAAAATCACAGAGGCGATCAAATACCACCAAAAGAAAGCTCTAATTGTGGGAAGAAAAGGACGCAAATTTTGTTTGGGAGCCACATCGCACGACCGCGCAATTGTCAGTTACAGCCGCGCAGTGCCGAATTGTAAAAATCCCTTGGGTCATTTGGTCCGGTCCTTAAGTGATTAAACATTTACAGTGCTCAAGGAAAATGTAAGTGAACTCATAGACCAGTAACTTCAATGAAAGCTAATTGGAGTCGTTTTCATAGGTATGGTTTAGGGCTACTGTGATTGCTAAAAGACACTCACACATTGTAAGATTGCTGTTCATAAGAAGCATCAGCTGATGTGAACGATGCTTTGAAAAAAGGATCTCTCTGAAGACATTTAATCAAAAGTAGCTGATCTGCATAACACAATTGTCTATGAATGGAGACAATTTAGTACTGTGTTTACTTCCTAGAAGTGGGTGCCAGCCAAGATGACTCCCAATGCACAATGCAGAATCCTCAATGAGGTAAAGAAGAACCCACAAGTAACCACTAAAGGCCGGCAAACATCCCAGTTCATGAGTCCACCATATGTAAATCTTTGCACAGGCAGGGTTTCCATAGCATAACACCACAGAGGAAGCTGCTGCTCTCCAAAAAAAACATTGCTGGGTGCCTGAAGTTTGCTAAAGTGCACCTTGGCAAACCGCAACACTACTGGGAAAATGTTTTGTGGATTGATGAAGAAAAAATGTTAAATTGTTCAGGAAGAATACTCAGCACTATGTATAGCTTACCAACATCAAAAAATCATCTCAATGGTGAAGTATAGTGGAGGGAACATCATTATTTGGGCTTGCTTCACTGCCTTGGGGCCTGGACCACTCGCCATCATTCGATGGGAAAATACATTTCTAAGTTTACCAAAATATCCTACAGGATAACATCAGAGTGGCTGTCCACCAGCTGAAGCTTAGTAGAAGTTGGGTGATGCAGCAGAACAATGACCCTAAGCATTGAAGTCAATCCACCACAGACATCAGAAAAGAAAATGCGCCTTTTGGAGTGGCCCAGAGCTTAACTCTATATAGATGCTGTGGAATGACCTTGAGAGCCATTCACCCCAGACACCCTACACATGTGTCAGAACAGTAGCAGTTTTGTAAAGAGGAATGATCACAAATTTCTCCTTTAATGTTATGCAGGTCTGATCCTAAGTTATTGCTGCCAAAAGAGGGTTCAACCAGCCATTAATTCAAAAGGCTCACTTACCTTTTTCTCCAGCACTGTGAATGTTTAACCACGCTATAGTTGAAAGATGGCTACAGCAAGGGCTCACATTGCCGGGAGGGCATCTATGGATGTTGTCCCGTGATCGGCATGGATCTGTGATCACTGTCTTTTGAACACAGCTGATCACAGATCAGGGGGGAAAAAAACATACACAGCGGCTCTTTACCACGTGACCAGCTGTGTCCAATCCACAGCTGGTCACAATGTAAACAGTATTTGCTGGTTATGGGCAGTCCTTTCCTCACGCTGACCGCTTGTGAGGAGAGATAACTGGCAAATCCACACAGGGAACATCTACACTGATAATCAGGGCACTCTTTTGGTTGCTCTAAAATAATAGCAACCCAACGCCCTGTGCCATATTCTCTGTTTGTTTATATGTGCAGCCCCAACATTGCCCATTAATGATGTCTGTCAGTACTACCTCATCCGTGCCTATTAGTGCTGTCTATCAGTGCAGCCTCATCAGCGCACATAAGTGAAGGAGAAAAAAAATACTTATAACAGAAACTAAGAAACTTTTTTTTTTTCTTAATTTTCTGTCTTTATTCGTTTTGTTTAGCAAAAAATAAAAACCCCAGTGGTGATTAAATACGTTTATATAAGTTTGGATACAGTGTTGCATGACTGCGCAATTGTCATTCATAGCTGGACAGCTCTGAAATCTGAAAATTGACCTGGGCATGAAGGGGGTGAAAGTGAGTAGTAGGTAAGTGGTTAATGGGTGTTCAATAAAGACACACGAAATTTGAATTGTTTGTATTATCAGCTTAAGCACCTTCCCCTATAATTCATAAAGACTGGCGCAGATAGATTTTGCAAAAGTGTCTCTAATGCATTCTATAAGTGGTAAATGTGCTGCGCCACTTTTAGAATGCACGAGAGACCCTCTCATAAAAAAATGTCTCTGTATGCCAAGAGAGTTGGTCTTAACTCCTTTTTAAATTTGGTGCATTCAATGTCACACAATGCAAAAGTGGTGCATTTTGGAACTACCTGTTTTGCATGCACAAGTTGCTGTCAGAACCAATAGTGTTGCAAATGCTTCATGAATTTGGTGCATTGCAGTACCAAGAGGGATTAATGCCGAAAAAGTAGAGCAGCAGCTTTACTGAATTCCCCCCATTGTATGTGTCTATTATTGTGACTTAGATGAGGCTCACATCACATTGTATGGCAAGTTACTGCAGAAAAACAGTTAATTCCAGGGGGTTCACGTACTCTTTTTCTAGCGCTGCATCTGAGAGTCAGAAATTGCTCAATAAAATGTATGCCTTTTTTAAAATAAAATAAATAAATTGCTCAATGCTCCAAGAAATCTCTAGCAACTTCTGCAGGAACCGAAGGGTTGCACTGAACTCCGATTTAAGAAAGTCTTGTATAGACCCTTTTTTCTTGACTGTTGTTTCTCTCATTTTGCAGTATGCATACTTTCGGATGGGTGGGAAACACGGAGACATTATTTCTTCTGGAATTTTCCAAAAATCATTAAAAGAGATTCAAGTTCGGCATCATTTTCTGGAGCGTCTGGGTAGATTCGTACCGCCTAACAAAAATGGTCAGTGTCCTCTTACCAACCCAAAAATCAAGGAGGTTGTGCAGTTGTCTGAGGAAGACTTCTTATCACAGGTTGCACGCTCTTCATCGGAAGAGTTCAACATTTTCCAGAAGATTCTAGAACGTGAGGAAAGGGAAAATGCAGAGGTAATGGAAGAGGACGAAGATAGTACTGATGAGGAATATTCAGAGAACGAAGAAGAGTCCGATTCCGATGATGAGGATTATGCAGAGTGTGTTCAAGGTGATCAATCAAAATAAAAAAATTATAAGAAAAAAAATGATTTTTTTTTTTTTTTAAATACAATCCAATTCATTCTCCTTATTCAGTACTGCTGTCAAATTATAGTTTAAAGGAAACCTGTCATGAGGGAAATAGAGCTACCTTTGCTGACCTCTCCGTCTAAAAAATGCTAATGGTGTCGCTGTTATGCTGATGCTCTGGTTTAAATAATTGGAGTCATTGGCCTGGAGCAAATAGAAATATATAATATAAAATATATGGTGGCCTGACTCTTATTTGCTCCAAACTTGTTCCAGAAACATTGATACTGGGCATGGCCAGATAAGTAGCATTTTTAGGAGGAGGCCAACTAAGGCAGCCTCATGTGTATTGCATTACAGATGAACTTTAAAGTAAAAATTCACATTTGATCATATATTGCATACTCGCCCCTCTATACATTACACATTCCTTTACTGTAATATTCCAGTCAATTGCAAAGATCACATTTTATTTTCTTACAGTATGTCACTAGTCATCTTGTTCAGTCCAGCTAACAGTTTGACCCACCTTTGTGCAAATATAATAGGGAATCACAATTGAAATCTAAATAAATCAACAAATGTACTGTACCTTTTGGGCTTTGTTTACACCAGTAGCACCTAAACTTGAGTTTAGGAGCTTTTGGCGTTTTTTTTTTTTGCTTTTGTTTTTTTAACTAAAGCTCCTAAACTATGTGTACACAGGCTTTTAGGAGCAGCTGCGGTTAGGCGAGATTCAACCTCCGTCTCCTGAAGATGGAAGAACCGTGTCCAGGATAGAAACGTATGGACTGCTGGCCACTGAAAAACACAAAACATCAGCAAAATCGGTTTGCGTTTTCCTATGGCTATGGTAGATGTAGGCAGAGAGTGTACATGAAGACTTTGATTTCTGATTCATTTAACTGCTTCTCAAAAGCCATCCATATCTGGATTGAAATTCCGTGCTTAACCGTCTGAATTCGATCCATGTATGGCTAGGGTGGTTGTACAGGAGAAGTCAATCTACCCTTTAGACTTCTTTACAACTGCCCTTTCAGAAGTGGAAGTCTCCCCGCTGTCGGAATACAAAAGCGCAGCAGGGAGAGTTCTCCCACCCACCTTGAATGAATCATCTATGGGCTGCTTTAGTGGGGAGGTCGAAGCATTGAGGGGCCAATGGATGGGTCATGTAATGTAAAATCTTGGATGAGAACCCCCTTCCCTCAGCCAATAAAGATGGGTCGTGGACCCAATCCTATAGAAAATTTATGGAGGGAGCTGAAACTTCGAGTTGCCAAGCGACAGCCTTAATGATTTAGAGAAGACCTGTAAAGAAGATTAGACCAAAATCCCTCCTGAAATAAGTGTAAACCTTGTCACCAACTACAAGAAACATGTGTGAAAGGGGCTCCTGCGCTGTCGGAGAATACAGCTAGGGGGCACTGCGTGCAGATGCCTGGTAGTCTGTCCTAGACCAGAAAATATGTGATAAGTGAAAAAAATAATGGTGTCTACGCTGTGCTAGGGGTATGTGCCACAATAGTGCACAAACCAGGGGGAGGGTCCTAGGAACTAGGTAAATAATGAACAATGTAACCAACATGTGAAAAGTGGATACTGAAACACACAAATAAGGATAACACCATAAAACGTAATGACATCCAGACATCAAATGATTTCACGGAGGAGCACTAGTGTGTGCACGTTTGATGGCTGGGAGACGAGTTCGCTGCTCGTATGGAGTTGTGCCCAGTTTTTACCTTGCAAATGTGAGTTTTTATTGTTTCTATTGATCCAATAAACCTTTTATATGGCAGTACTGTGCTATGTGCTTCCTCTGTCCTCTCTCTCCTCGCATATCCATTTGCCACCTGCTTGAGATCCATTCATCTGCCTTTTGGCCACTTGGAGCTGGAGTTTGTGGGAGATAGGCCCACCTTTCATGATCACAAAGTGAGTGCATGTCTGTGATTTATCATTATTTTTCTAGTGCCATCACAGGATTATGCTATGTTGAGTCTCTGATTTTTACATGCTCGTCTGCCATTGAGATCCTTTGTCATCCCTTACTGCTGTCCGTTTTCTCTGCTGGAGTGGATTTCTTTGCCTATCTGTACATAGCTGGAAGGTGAGCGGTTAGAGAGCACTAGGGGTGTCTGCACCGAAACCTCCATCTGCATCATTTCTATGTTGGAAGTTTTCTTTCTGCTCTGGGCATTTCACTCACAGAATTTTTTATTTTTTTTGGACTTTTACCACAGACTATTAATTATTTCACTTTTGTAGTATTCACTCCGTGAAATAATTTGATGTCCTGGATGTCATAACGTTTTATGGTGTTATCCTTATTTGTGTGTTTCAGTATCCACTTTTCACATGTTGGTTACACTTGTTTATTATTGACCTAGTTCCTAGGACCCCCCCCCCCCCGTTCGTGCACTATTGTGGCACATACCCTTAGCACAGCGCAGACACCATTATTTTTTCACAACTACAAGAAACGTCTTACCTCTGTGCTTGCCAACAAGGGTTTCTCTGCCAAGTACTAAGTCATGTTTTGCTTGGGGATCAAATACTTGTTTTACTCACTGAACTGCACCTCAATGTATAACTTTTGTATCATGTGTTTTTTTTTTTTCTGGATTTTTGGTTGATATTCTGTTTCTATCATTTAAAATACACATGATAAAAAAAAATATAGATTCCTCATTTCTTTGTAAGTGGGCAAACTTACAAAATTTGCAGGGGTTCAAATAATAATTTTCCTCACTGTAGGTGTTGCCTCGGTGGATGCTGCACTGTAGTGAACAATAGCCGATATACCAAATTGGAACAAAGAAGTGACACCAATTCCACACAGAGTGCACATATCACATTATCTGTCATTGTTAGAATATATATTTAATTCTTGCTATGGTAATGTTTTGTAGCCATGTAATATATTTTTTATTTAATGAAACTCATTGACTGACCAAAAGAAGACTTCAAAAAATATTTTATAAAAATGTTTTATTATAAAACCCAAAGCGCCTAGCCTGAAGGCGAAACTTAACACACCGTTACAGCCCAATCATCTTTGGATATTGTCATCACCTCACCTGGAGGTTTCACCCCATTGGCTGCTGTAAAGTATAACATTGTCTGCATCACACTTGCTGCTACTACTCTGTGGAATGTGGTGTTGTCCTTGGAGTCAGAGGCCAAGGATGAGTCTTGCTTTCCTTACTCAAATGACCCAATCCCACATACACAAAAGGCTTTAGAGTCTCTATAAAAACTATAATGATTTGAGAGGTTGCAGAATGAACTTCTTGATATGTGTTGTCAAGTTTTTATTCTTCATGTTTTCTATCCATCTCTAAGCTACAAAAACAAATGAGCAGTTTCGCCATTTCAGGCTCTATGTGGAGATGTGAAGACAAAGTAGAGCAACAGAAATATGAATTTGTGGTCTCTCGTATTAAGCCACTTTCCCAATCCGATTAACCGCACCAGATTGCCGGTCTTTGTACAGTCAAGGCTAGAGAGAACCTTGTGCTACACGATAAGATGTGGTTCCAGCTCTTATCTGATCTCTGGAGAGTCATTTTTTGGTATCTGCTGATTGTGTGATGAGCTCCTGATGGTGAACTGTAAATGATCTGAATGATTCCTTCCAGATGGATAGCAGAGTCAGCAATCCTGTACTCTGCCTGTCTGACAGATGAACTGAACAGTTGCTTCCAGACTTGTAGCCTAAAGGAGTGACTGTCTTACAGATCTTTGGCTGAAGAGAAGGATTCCGGCCCACTCATGGAAAGGTATCTCTCCAGGTCACTGGGGGCAG
The DNA here is from genome assembly GCA_029574335.1 of Rana kukunoris. Taxonomy (NCBI): domain Eukaryota; kingdom Metazoa; phylum Chordata; class Amphibia; order Anura; family Ranidae; genus Rana; species Rana kukunoris. The sequence goes on from CM056052.1 coordinate 130,825,907, forward strand.
TGTCACAGGGCCAGTGCTAGCTGTGTCTTGCACATTGCCAGAAGTTACAGGGTCCCATGAGGTTGGGTAGGGAGGGGAGAAACAAGCTCAGCAGTGTCTCCCATGGGGATGTGTGACATTTAAATCCTTCCCCACGTTGCAGAAAATGCTTCTTTGTCTGTAAAGGAATGTAATCTTGTTAACATTGTTGAATGAATTTAAAGCACAAGTCATTATTATGGATATCCAGCATGCTATAAAGGAATAGCAAACATATTAAATGTAAATAGTAAATTCCATACCTTGGAGTACAGTACAGGACAGGAAGTCCTATCGTCAGGTGAATGGACACTGATAAAAGGATTACTGGGCACACCCCCCATTGCACCCTCATATAGCTTCTCACTCTGTTGAACTCCAGTTTTGTAGCAAGCAATCAGGATAAGCAAGGGCGATGAAGCTGTGTCCAATACTGTACTCATAGAATAGAATTTACTGGCCAAAAATTCCATTATCTAATTAAGCAGGGCAATAAATGATATATCATGGGACAAACCCAAGCAAAAAAATGAGGGATGGGCAACAACATAGCAAACAACCCTACAGGAGACCAAGAGACCCGAAACACTCAAATGACAGCTTGAAACACCTTCTGGCCAAAGCTCACAGCAGTAGAGACCTAAAGATCTACCCAGTATAACTTAGAGATTCTGAACAGCATGCAGTCCCCACTCTAATTCATCCCAAAGGTGTTCTATTGGGTTGAGGTCAGGACTCTGTGCAGGTCAGTCAAGTTCCACCACCCCAAACTCGCTCATCTATGTCTTTATGGTCCTTGCTTTGTGCACTGGTGCGCAGTCATATTGGAACAGGAAGGGGCCATCCCTAAACTGTTCCCACAAAGTTGGGAGCATGAAATTGTCCAAAATGTCTTGGTATGCTGACACTGACATAATATTGAACCCTTAAGGACTAAGACTGGGATGCCATTAAAGTTCATGTGCGTGTAAATGTAATATAGTGTATATATGTTATGCAGCGCTTACCAATTATGCAACCGTTTCCAATAAATTACATAAAAATCACATTCACCCTGCCATGCTCAGGAACTAGTCTAGGTCAAGCAGGAATCAGTGGAGACAAGCCATGCTCCAGGACTAGTCATGGTCCGGTAGGAATAATGGGAATCAGTGGTGGCAAGCCAAATTGTGCTATGTGCAGAATTACCAAATTAGTCCTATACATGTACTTATTATTACAAGATTATTAAAAAAAATCCATTGCAGACCACATACAATTCATTAGTAAATACATTGTCCAGTGTTTGAATATGTGAAAAACTTGATCCAATGCACAGAAAAACAATTCATTCAAAAAAAGTGCTCCTTGTCCAATAAATATTTTAAAGTGCTCTGTGCCCAGCTCAGCCTTTTATATCAAGAAAGATCTTAACTTTAAGATCCAAAAGTACCAAATTCAGATTCCAGGCAGGGCTGTGTTAATGAGAGGGCACACCTGGGCACTGCCCAGGGGCCCCAGCTGCATGGGGGTCCCCTGCACTTTCCCCAAAGCTACTGGTCCTTGAGCCCACGCTGTCCCGAAATTGGGGGCCCCATGGTGGCACTGAGAGTGAAAGATACACAGGAGAGGCAGTCTGCCCCCTACCTACTTGATGTCTGTTTACCTTTACTGTCATCATTGTAGGGGCCCCAGAGCATTACTTTGCCCAGGGGCCCATGATGCTATTAAGATGGCCTTGATTCCAGGGAGACACAGGGGGTTGAAATGGGGGAATAACATGGACAAGTTCTTATATAAAGGCCTTTACAACAGTGTGATGCCAAAGATTTATGGAATATAATGGATAGCTAAGATCTGACCTCTTCTGATGTCTTCAAATGCTTCAGATTTTTTGAGATGTGTTGCTGCCATAAATTTCAAAAATTCCTTTTTTTTTTTTTGTTACAATGGTAAATTTTTTCAGTTTAAACCTTTGATATGTTTTCTATTTTCTATTGTGAATAAAATATGAGTTTATAGGATTTGAAAAATCAACTTTTTTTGAATTGGGGTTGTAGGACACCCTACAGACACCTCTAGCACCACAAGAAGATGATATTCATGGAGGCGGGTGATGATGTCACGTATACTTTAGAGAACATCATTTTGATAAAAAAAAAAAAAAAAAAAAGAATAAAATGGAGGATTCTGCAAAACATGAGCAGAAGTTTAGGAAAATAGAACGACTTGTCTGGAGATGGGCTTTAAATGTAAATATTGGAAGAAATAAAAGAATCTGCATTTATCATAAAAGCCAATCAATTTTTAATATTTTGTTTTCTTACTATGATCAATACACTAATCAATGTTTAGAACATGAATGTTTTGCAAACAAATAAAAAGTCCAAGCTACTTACTGCTCCTCATCTTCAAGGCTTACTGGGGACTTTAGTCTCTGTAAAGCAAAATATATCCAATAAAATCAGTTTCATCAAATTTTGGCCAAAATATATACTGCTACATGTGTTTGGTAAAATCAAATAAAAAAATACATATATATTGTGTGAAAGTTATAAGGCCAGATTCAGAAAGATCAGCGGATCTTTCTGCTGGCATAACGTATCCCTGATACGTTACGCCGCTGTAACTTTGGGCGCAAGTTCTGTATTCATAAAGAACTTGCGCCCTTATTTACGGCGGCATAACGTATGTGTTGCAGCGTGAGGCCGCGTAATTCAAATGGGGATGGTGTGGGCGTGATTCATGTAAATTAATCATGACCCCACGTAATTGACGTTTTTTTGGGACGCCGCATGCGCCGTCCGTGGACGTTCCCAGTGTGCATGCGCGAAATCACGTTGCTTTTTGTCAATGTAAACGATGTGAACGTAACTTACGTCGAGCCCCATTCCCGAACGATTTACGTAAACGACGTAACCAACGTACAATTCGACGCTGTCCCGACGTCCATACTTAACATTGGCTACGCCTCCTATAGCAGGGGTAACCTTACGCCGGAATAACGCTTACGCAAACAACGTAAACTACGATGGCCAGCCGCAACTACGTTCGGGAATTGGCGTAAATAGCTAATTTGCATAATTTACGTGTAAAATTCCGTAAGCGCCACCTAGCGGCCAGCCTAAATATGCATCTAAGATACGACGGTGTAAGTGACTGACGCCGCTCGTATCTTAGTAGAAATTCAGGGTATCTTATTTTCTGAATACAGAAAAAAAATACGCCGGCTATTCTTAGTATTTAGGGGGCGTATCTATAGATACGCCGACGTAAATACTTTCTGAATCCGGCCCATAGTGTCTACAAACTATGGTTTAAACTGTATATATGATCCTGATGTACAGTACTGATGGCCCATCTCATTTCTTGAGGTCCCCAAATGCCAGGAAAGTACCATTCCCCCCAAATGACCCCTTTTGTAAAGTAGACAGTCTGAAGCATTTAGTAAGAAGGTATGGCAAGTTTTTTGAAGTTGTCATTTTCTGTCACAATATTTTTGAAAATTAATAGATTAAATCAAATTTGTTTTGTTTTTATTACATACTATCACCAGTGCAGTACAGTGTCATCATATGACTGATGTGGCGGTGATGAGGGACACTGACTGGTGACAGTATGTTAAAGAAAAATAATAATCTTTTTTTTTAATTTTTTAAACATTTAAAAAAAAAAAAAAACATTTTTTTTTACACTTTGCTGGTACAATGAAGATCATTGTACCAGCAACGTTTTCATGTGGCCGTAATTGGGTTAACCATTCATTCAATCTCTGACTGGCTACATCTAATCACATGGTAGAGGGTGCCAATCACAGCATAGTCAGTTTTTTATGAATGAATTATTTGTTAACATTGTGATGTCACATGATTAATTGGCATCCGACTATACTATACTATACTACAGACAGCAGTACGACTTTCATCCTACTTTGCTCTGCGACATCTGTCCTACATCCATCCTACTTTCATGAACAGGATACTACTTTGATCCGACTATGTGATAGTCTGACTTGTTCTTTAACCAATCACATAGTCGGATCAAAGTAGTATCCTGTTCATGAAAGTCGGATGAATGTAGGATGAATGTAGGACAGATGTCGCAGAGCAAAGTAGGATGAAAGTCGTACTGCTGTCTGTAGTATAGTGTGAACCCAGTCTAAGGCCGGTTTCTCACTGGTACGACACGACAGGCATACAACTTTCATTCTTCTTCTTTGCTCTGCGACATCAGTCCTACATCGGTCCGACATCCATCCGACTTTCATGAACAGGATACTACTTTGATCTGACTTTGTGATAGTCTGAATTGTTCTTTGACCAATCAAAACAATCCCAGTGTGAGATAAAGTCCCTTTACTGCTGCTGTAAACACAATGTCGGATGTCACAAGTCAGATGGTTAGGACAAGGATCCTACTTTCTTCCGACTTCAATGATATTCAATGGACTGAAGTAGGATCAAAGTCGGACCAAAGTAGAGCAGGAACTTTTTTCAAAGTTGGACCGACTTGTGTCGAACCAGTTAAGACGGCTCTCGTAGAAAAACATTGATTTTCACACGTCATGCGACATGAGCTCCTAATGTCGGAGCTTTTTTCGGACCAGTGTGAACTCACTTTCAGAGTAAGTCATATGACAAATCATCACATTTTTAAGTTTGGAGGATATTTTTATACTAAAGTCACTGGATGTATATTGAATGCTCACATACAAAGACATATAAAAATGTATATTTTACACATGCGGTAAAATGTACATCACACCTATTGTGTCTCTGAATCATAAAGTAGCTGGTGGTGATAAGCTTACCGGACATTCCTACTCACTTGGTCTACCTCTAGCAGCTCCTTCACAGATCTCCCTGGAGCACATGTCATACTGTATCTTGTACACCCGCCTATACCTGCAAAACATGCCACTTGAAAAAAAAAAGAAGAGGACATGACTATTCTAAATTGTTCATTAATTAATGGAAAGAGAGGACAGAGATAAGCCCTCAATTGCTCAGAAGTAATAACCATTAAATGTTTGGAAGGAAGCACAGATAAAAGAATGGAGGAAGGAATAAGCAAAATGGGCCCATTTATAAAACTTGAAGATAGGTGAAGTGTGATGTGGTGCCTGTAGTAATCGGTGGACTACTTGTTTCCATGTATTAGACGATGTCTGCTTTGTTTACAGAGTGGGGTTCAGGAGTTTTTTTTACTCTACAGCAGGGGTCTCAAAGTATCGGCCCGCGGACCGGTAATAAATGGCCCGCATGCAGGGTGGGTGCCGCGGAAGTGTAGATCGAGGTGCATGAAGAGTAGCGCAGGAAGCGTCTGTCAGAGGTTCACTTCTCTCTCATGTCACGCTGCTACTCCCCGGCGGCCCCTCCTCTCTTCTCGTCCATCCCCATTTGCTTGTGAAATCATCTGGGATGGACAAGAAGAGAGGAGGGGCCGCCGGGGAGTAGCAGCGTGATATGAGAGAGAAGTGAACCTCTGACAGATGCTTCCTGCACTGCTTTGCATCTGAAGAAAACAACAAGTAAACGCTGACCTTTGCCCTGATTGTGCCCTGATGTGCCCTGATGTGCTCCGATTGTGCCCCGTGTACCCTGATGTACCATGTGCTCCATGTACCCTGATGTGCCTCATGTACCCTGATGTGCCATGTGCCCCATGTACCCTGATGTGCCTCATGTACCCTGATGTGCTGGGCTTTGTACATCAGGGTACCCTGTGCCCTGTACCCTGATGTGCCATGTGCCCTGTACTGATGTGCTGTGCCCTGGTGTGCTCTCATGTGCCCTGATATGCCCCATGTGCCCTGATTGTGCTCTGATTGTGGCCCATGTACCCTGATGTGTGCCATGTACCCTGATTTGCTGGGCTTTGTACCCTGATGTGCTGTGCCATGTGCCCTGTCCTGATGTGCTGTGCCCTGATGTGCCATGTCCTGTACCCTGATGTGCCCTGATATGTCCTGTCCTTATGTGCCATGCCCTGTACCCTGATGTGGCCTGTTGTGCTGTACCCCTATGTGCTGTAATCTGATGTGCCCTGTACCCTGATGTGCTGGGATCTGTGCCCTGATGTGCTGTGCCCTGTACCCTGATGAGCCCTGTACCCTGATGTGCTGTGCCCTGTACCCTGATGTTCTGTGCCCTGATGTGCTGTGCCCTGTACCCTGATGTGCTGTGCCCTGTACCCTGATGTGCTGTGCCCTGTACCCTGATGTGCTGTGCCCTGTACCCTGATGTGCTGTGCCCTGTATCCTGATGTCCTGTGCCCTGATGTGCTGTGCCCTGATGTGCTGTGCCATGTGCCCTGATTTGCTGGGCTCTGTGCCTTGATGTGCTGTGCCCTGATGTGCTGTGCTGTGCCATGTGCCCTGATTTGCTGGGCTCTGTGCCTTGATGTGCTGTGCCCTGATGTGCTGTGCCCTGATGTGTTGTGCCCTGATGTGCTGGGCTCTGAGCCTTGATGTGCTGTGCCATGATGGTGAGTGGTCAGTGTGTAGTGTAGTGGTCTGTCGGCAGTGTAGTGGTCTGTCGGCAGTGTGCAGTGTAGTGGTCAGTGTGTAGTGGTCCGCGTACAGCGGTCCGTGTGCAGTGCAGTGGTCAGGGTTAATAATGCGTCTGCTAACACCAGTGCTGGGGGTTAATAATGTGTCCGGCTGGAGTGCGGCTGTCCATTTTTCTTTCCTTATATTGCACCACGCATTGCCTGCACCCATTCGGGTTTTTGAACTTTACTCACCACTGAAGAGTGTCGTCTGGAGCGGCGGTTTTCCCTTAATAATGTGTCCACTGACACCAGTACTGTTTTTGAAGTTTGAAAGTTTGCATGCGGCCCCCCATGGGATATGAAAACTTGTCTTGCGGCCCTCAGGTAATTTGAGTTTGAGACCCCTGCTCTACAGAGTGGGAGATGTTGAAAGGCCTGCTTTCCTGTTTTGTTTTTTTAATGTCTGTCTATGATGCCACCCATCTCCAAATTAGCAGTCTAATTGAATAAGCAGTTCTTCAGCCTAAAATGCAGTAACCTATAGTAAACAATAAGAAGTCATCTTGCACTGACTACGGCATCCATTTCACATCAGGAGAGTGAAGTCTGATTTGTTCAGACAAGCACCAGCTGGGTTTCGATAGGCTGCATTGCACTGAAGAACTATTTATTAAGTAAGGACATTAGCAAAGCTGATCAGCAGAGGTGCTTAAAGCCCTGTACACAGGACCGGGAATCCCAACAGAAAAACCAAGAACCTGCTCGGTAACTTTCCCTGTGTACACACGAGAGGTTTTCCCATAGGAAAACTGCCGGGTTTAAAACCGCTGGAAATCCCGGTGGGAAAATAGAGAGCAGGTTCTGTATTTTCCCGGCGGGATTCCCAGCAGTTATCCTATTGGGAAAACTGCGAGGAAGCATACGCACGTCCGATTTTGCCGGCCAAAAGCTCTCCTGGCAGTTTTCCTGGCATGAAAACCGGTCGTGTGTACAGGGCTTCAAGTGTGAAATACCCTAAACAGGATAAACAGTTTTGGCTAAAGAATATCAATTAAAGAAATCTTTTGGAAAAGGTTGCAGTCATTAGCAGCCCCATGCAGAATTTATTTAATTGATAATGCTCCAGAACATTTAAGGTATGGGAAAAAATTCAGTATTGGTGTTAGACTGGGGGGCCGCACAGCATCATACATTTCCATAATGTGGCCAGCAAAGAATCATTGGTTTTTATGGTGCTGGTACCAGCCCACCTGCACCATGTAAGTTCCTAATGCTGTGTAGCATGGCTGGCTGCATCTTAGCGAACATTAATGCTGGATGGTGAGTAGAAGAGATAAATACAGAGAGGAGTGCAGAGGGAGTGAGTGGAACAGAAAAGGAGAAGCACACAGATAATTGAGTGAACCTGCCATAGGAGGAGGAGAAGGAGGAGGAGGAGGAGGAGAAGAGAAACACATTGAGAAGCGAGTGAAAGGAGCATGGGATACAGATTATACACTGGAGAGAGATGGGGCTCAGCACTCTGGAACTGACCAGTATAAATGTCAGTGTCATTCAGCCCATTAAACATGATTCAGTGCCACCATTACCCCCCTCTACTCCGATTTGGGGGGGTGGAGGGCTAATTTTATGAAGGAAAAAAAAAAAAGACTGCTAAGCGTAAGCAAGTGAAAAGAAACAATTGTGAACAACTGCCCTACTGGGTCATTAGGATCATCTGGAGCCTTAGTGGGGACATCTTCCCTTAACAGTTGCATGTCTGTGATTGAAAGCTGTCCTACTTAGGTCAATGACCTGAGAGCTCTTTTTATAGGCATATGGAGAATCCCTTAGAGCAGGCATATTGAACTCCAATGAAACACTAGACTGAACCTGTGGAAAGGGGCCACAGTATGTGTACTGAGGTCACATCTACTCAAGTCCAAAAAAATGACAGCACTTTGGTACTAAAATTAAACTAACAATTGCAACTTGCAAATAATGTGACATTCCTCAATTCCCACTGAAGAACAGAAGTTGGTGAATGTGGGTGAATGCTGAGGGCTGTGCAGGTAAAGTCTGGGATATGTGGTGTTAAAATGTGCTAAATAATTCACCCATGAACGTGCAAAGAATGTCACATTTACCTCTTTATAGATGGGCTCCTGAGTCCTACCTCAGTTTATGTATAAGTTTAAGAAATAGTAAACCGAGTGAATGCTGAAATCATGAATGCCTTTGACTGATACAACATGTACATTAGTTAGCTTTTATTCATAGTGAAGTCTCCTGCCAAAGCCTCAGGAGTTATAATGTGCATTTAATATAACGGCCCGTTCTGCAACCTATATGTGATGCCAGGGGGTGTGATGATGTAGTTGAGGTAATTACTTACATGTGATGACAGACTCCTCCCTCCCACACAGGATGTGACAGTGTCTCTGAATACAGTCTGGTGCAGGCAAACGTCTCCTTTCTGCAGGCTGCAGAACAAAGGTGTCAACCTCTCCACCAACACACAATTCTATATTCCAATAAAAAAAGCCACAGCCCACATAATAGCCCATAATAGCACTGCAACCATAGCAGCCAAATGACTCATTCAGTCTCCAGTGACAAATTCAGGCTTATCCTTCAATAATAATATTCATATTTAGTAACATCATTGCCCTTACTGCCGGACAATTCAATCCAGATCTTGCTAGAGGCAACTAATGATTTAATAAAACAGCGGCTTTGAAAACCAAACTGCTAAATTTACAGCAGAGTATTTGTCACAGAATTAAATACGACCTTTAATAATCTAAATGGGTTTTGCTAATAGCTCTAAAAGTAGGCCTAGACTACTCCATACAGCAGTAATTAGATTGTTTTATATACACAGCGGGTAAAATAAGAACTGAACAGGTCACCATTTTTCTAAGTAAATAGAGTCGGTTCACACTGGGGCGACATGACTTCCAGCACGACTTTCAGAAGCAACTTCAACACGACTTGAGCATGAACCACAGGGCGATCTGGGGTGATTTACGACACGACTTGAAGTCCTTTTCAGGTCAGGAGACATTCCAGTGGCCAATAAAACAACAATCAGCTCTGGGAGAGGGAGGGGGAGGGAGGGGTTTGCCTGAGAAATGTAGCTTCAATTAAAACAGTGATCAGACTTGGAAGCGACTTCCATTGAAATCAATGGGTACAAATCGCCTAGAAGTCTGATTGAAGTAGTACAGGAACCTCTTCTGAAGTCGGAGCGACATGAGTAGTGTGTATTAACACCGCTCCCATTCACTTAAATTGCTTTTCTCTACAGCGCGACTTGCGACGTCTTGAGACGACTTCAAGTCGGATCCCAAGTCGCCCCAGTGTGAACCGACTCAAGGTGCTATTGACATAACATTTTCACCACATGTCAGTAACAACCCCTGCAATCCATATATACAAAGAAACCAAAACAAATAAGTGCATGCATATACCGATCATGATGGTTGACTGCATTACTTATGGTTTTCTTTGAAACAATTGTACCTGCTAATTCCAGCTCTCAACAAGTGGTTCTTGGCTTTTGGACAACTTCTCTAATAATTTTTTCCACTCCTCTGTCAGAAATCTTGCAAGGGGCATCTGGTTGTGGCCAGTTTATGGTGAAATTATGTTCTTTCCACTTCCAGATTATGGCCCCAACAGTGCTCACTGGACATTCAGACATTTAGAAATCCTTCCATAACCAATGCAATCAGTGTGTTTTGCAACAAAAAGGTCTTGAGTGAGCTTTTTGCTTTTACCCATCATTAGATGTTTCCTTTGTTACACCTTTTTATAGGCCATCAGTTGAGACTGAACCAGCTGATATTAATTTGCACTGACAAGGGGCAAGATTAGCTGAAATCTATCAGTAATTAGAAAGCAGTGTCTTGGCTTTCCGTGCCTTTTTGCACCTCCCTTTATTCATTTGTTCAATTATTTTTCCTGTGTCATTCTATTTTATTACACATAACTTAATTTCTGAATTTATTTATTGTTTTGTATATATGGATTGCATGTGTTATTACTGACGTATGAAAATTTCATGTCAATAGCACCTTTAGGAATATATTTACCTAGAAAAATTGTAACATATTCAATACTTATTTTACCCACTGTGTATGTGTGTATGTATATGTGTATATATATATATATATATATATATATATATATATATATATATATATATATATATATATATATATATATATATATACACACACATTTATATTGGAGCACAGGGTATAGGTTTTCCCTTTCCACTTCTATGCTTGTTCTGAATGTGGAGTAGATTTTTTAGGCCAATAATCTAGTGATGCCTGGCTAAATTTAGACTTGATGACTTTTACCAAACTTCTGGAGCCTACATACACATGCTTGTATTTGGAAATGCTTCATATGCCCCCTATTTACAAAAGGGCTTAATAGAAGTTATTCCAAGGGTAAGAATATTTTGTAGAGTCCTTCTGATTCCATATTACAAGAAGGGAAGGGAATCTCAGGCTTCATACACTCTCAGTGGCTACAATGTGGCTACATACAAAGTAGTTACATAATTTCTGCAACCTCATGTAGATGAGACTTAGTCTGCCTAAACAGATTTGCCCTAGTGGTGGGGTCGGGGGTCTCCTCCCTCCCAAAATGGTATATTTAACTCCTTCTGTTGCATCATCTATATTATAAAATACAATCAAACTATCTAGCAGGGATAGCAGGACCCCATCATACTGGTAATAGCATGTGTGCAGATCTGGAAACTCAATGAAAAATCAATGAGATCTCATAAACGAATGCCTCGTACACATGGTCGTGCTTCCTGATGGGAAAAGTGCGAGGAGAGCTTTTGGCTGGGAATCCCAGCTGTGTGTATGATCCTTGCAGTTTTCCGACGTGAAAACTGCCCAAAAACCGCCAAACAAAAAAAAAGAGAACCAGCTCTCTTTTTTCCCGCCAGGATTCCCGGCTGACTTTTTTTCCAGCATTTTTCCCATGGGAAAAACTGCGATGGAGCATACACACGGCCGGGATTCCCGACCAAAGTTCTCATCAGAGTTTTCCCAACGGTAAAACCTCTCGTGTGTAAGGGGGGATAAGTTACAGAGCAGGTTCGCGGTTTTCCCCCTGGGATTTCCGACGGATCTTTTCCCGTTGGGAATCCTGGTTGTGTATACAAGGCAAGAGTGTCTGAGAAATCTCAGAATTTGTCAATTGATTTAATTCCCCAGCATCTATCAAAACCTAAAATATCAGTTTTAGGTGGTTGGACCCTTTTAACAGACATGAAAGATGAATACAGCTTGTGATCGTTTTTACTTTATGCAAGGTGCAAATACATTAATGTTTTCCTCTTTTATATAAAAAAAAAACTTCAAGCATACATACCCAGCTGGCACTGCTGTCCTTTGAACCCGGATGGGCAATCACAGACCTCTCCATTCACACAGGTTCCCCCATTAATGCATGGAGTTTCCAGGCAGCCCCTTCGCACTTCTGCTGTTAAACAGTAAAAAGAAAACGATTTTGTCCTGTTCATTTATTATACTTACTCTTGTGACACCAAATAACTAGATCCATGTTCAAACTGTCCTTCTATGTGGATACATAGATTAAAATGGGCCATATATTCTTCTCAATGATGGAAACATGCATACATCTGTGCAAAAGGCTGGGACAGATGTCTTTGTTTTGATTTAGGGATTTAATATCAGTTCTCTGATTGTAACCGCAGGTTGGTATTCAGTGAAATTTGCAAATCAATATTGCCTATAGAATTATTACATTTGGAAACATTTGCAAAAAAAGCCAACATCAAGTATAATCCAGCATGTTTACAGGATAAAATATTTTAACATATTTATGTATTTGCAATGGGTGCAAATGACATTACAACCCCTTTAAGGATGAGATGCTAGCAGAGTTTACACATCTTAACCACTTAAGACCGGACCTTTAGTCAGCTAAAGGACCCGGCCAGGTTTTGCGATTCGGCACTGCGTCGCTTTAACTGACAATTGCGCGGTCGTGCAACGTGGCTCCCAAACAAAATTGGCGTCCTTTTTTCCCACAAATAGTGCCTTCTTTTGGTGGTATTTGATCACCTCTGCAGTTTTAATTTTTTGCGCTATAAACAAAAATAGAGTGACAATTTTGAAAAAAATGCAATATTTTTTACTTTTTGCTATAATAAATATCCCCCAAAAATATATAAAAAAAAAAAAATGTTTCCCTCAGTTTGGGCCGATACATATTCTTCTACCTATTTTTGGTAAAAAAAATCGCAATAAGCCTTTATCGGTTGGTTTGCGCAAAATTTATAGCGTTTACAAAATAGGGGATAGTTTTATTGCATTTTTATTCATTTTTTTTTTTTTACTACTAATGGTGGCGATCAGGGATTTTTTTTGTGACTGCGACATTATGGTGGACACTTCAGACAATTTTGACACATTTTTGGGACAATTGTCATTTTCACAGCAAAAAATGCATTTAAAATGCATTGTTTATTGTGGAAATTACATTTGTAGTTTGGGAGTTAACCACAAGGGGGCGCTGAAGGGGTTATGTGTGACCTAATGTGTGTTTACAACTGTAGGGGGGTGTGGCTGTAGGTGTGACGTCATCGATTGTGTATCCCTATAAAAGGGATCACACGATCGATGACGCCGCCACAGTGAAGAACGGGGAAGCCATGTTTACACGTGGCTCTCCCCGCTCTTCAGCTCCGGGGACCGATCGCCGGACTCCAGCAGCGATCGGGTCCGCGAGTCCCGCGGTCCCGGAGCTTCGGACCGGGTCGTGGGAGTGCCCGCGACCCACGGCTGGGTACTAGTACAGGACGTACCTATACGTGCATGTTCCCAGCCGTGCCATCCTGCTGACGTATATGTGCAGGAGGCGGTCCTTAAGTGGTTAAACCACATAATGCTTGGAGTTTTCATTGAATTCCAATTGGTGCTAAAACCTTACATATATTGCAGTCTATATTTTTTTATTTAAATTAGGAAGTATAGGAATTCCTATACTTATTTCATCTGCATTGACAATTGGATAATCAAGGTAATATCCACATCATATAATTTGTGATCATTCTCAAATCTTTTAATCAACCTCCACATCTCAAACAAAATCGTTTAGTTACTTACCCTCTCTGGGTCCCTGCTGTGGATCATGAAGCTGTAGTGCTTGCCTCAAAGGGATGGGGGAGCCTTCTGTGTTCTCCACTCTGATTGGAGCGTCAGGCTCTGAAATGTATAGATGTATAAGGAGGTTATGCAAAATGTCATTGTACCTTGAAAATGTCACCAGCTGACACTGCCCAGGACCACACTAACCTTTTGTGATATTAATGGATTTATTATGATGGTGATTGAATCTGGCTGTTATACGTTTTCTACCATCTGTCAGCTCTGTGAATCTGATATGTAAAAAGGAAATAATAATTTAGGTATATATCCAACAGACAATCGGGTGACTTCATAAAGGAGTGTAGTAGACACCCTTTAGAATTCTGTTGGGGCTTGCGCCCGATTAATGTACTCATCAGCCCATACCCATACTGGACACTTCTTTATCTGTGTGCTCCCTGGCCACTGCACCAAGTTTTGCAGTGGGTTAGGCAGAGCCTGATGGGGAAACAGAGATTAGTTCCCCCTCAGGTCTGCCTTGCTGCTGCTTGACAGCACTTATTAGTAAGCAGACCCCATAGCTGCTATTTAGTCCTACATTGTCTTTCTAATTCTCCCATTGCCACCCACCATCCATTAAAAGTAAGGCGGACCTGATGGGGAACTAGTGTCTGGCCACCCCAATACCATACTCCTCATTTCCCAAAAATGGGCTGTGCCATATTTGGGTAATGACATCACCAGACATACCCCAGTCTGAGCACTGGTGTACTTCCTAATTATCGTCACTTTTCTAATCTGAGAACTTCATTATTTAAGAGTCTGTTTCTGTTGTATAAATAAATTCTTAAAGTGGCAGTAGTAGGAACTACCTGATTTTTCCTGCATGTTTCCGTAATGCTAACGTCACTACCACAATTGCTTGCCTGAATTAGGCATTAGTAGTTTGTAAGGGAACTACCTCCAGAAAATTGTTGTTACAGCTTTACTGAATTCCCCTATAATGTAGCAATGAGTCACCTGACCTGTGTGCTTGTGGACCCTCTGCAGGAGGAGGGCCTCTTTCTGTCAGCATTCGAACTTCTGGAGGAGTTTGTGGTGGGGGTCTGTTCCTTAATACTCTGGGTGGAGTCCAGCGACGCTCCTGAGGCCCCTCCCTTTGCACTGTAAGATACATGGAAAATACCAGCAATACATACATTTCTGTTCCCACAACAGGCTCTATTTTTATTTATGAAATTATTTATTTTTAACTTGGATTTGAGCAATTTTCATGCCTTGTGATGTGACTGCTATATATTTTGCATGCATATTGATGTAAAATACATGTGCAAAACACCCATAAAAATACAGAATAAATACTCCACAAAGCATAAAAGCACCCAAAAATGTCCTATACTTACCTGTCTGTACACGCAGGGTCTTGGGATCACTATTCACAGGCCCTTGTGGGGTATTGCGTAGTGCTGTCACCGTGATCCTGTATCTCTGACCAGGCTGCAGGTCTCGGACAGTGTATGATGTCATCTTCCCATTTGGTACATAACGGCTCTTTGTACTATGATTGTGTGTGACATTCAGCGTGTAACCATCCACTGAGTCAACTGGAGGAGTGTCCCAGTTTAGGTGAACAGTGCTGGTCGTGACAAGCACTGCTGAGAGGTTACTTGGTGGGAGTGGACCTGGTGAGTAAGAAGAAAGTATTAAATGTAATGATAACATATGCCCTTGAAAACATGTCTATTATCAATGTTCATGACCAGCTTCATACTTACTGTATGCATTGCAGTAATATGCATGCTACTACAACACACCCTAGTGCACCATGCATGTGTTAGTGTGAACCCAGCCTTAGATGCCACTACTGTGCACTATATAGTTGCCTTGGCATGTGCACATTACGCTGCGTGTTAATGTATGTTGTATTAAAGCAGCCTATTCATCTGATCCAGGATGTATGCATCCATAGACACAGTGCCGATGAGCCCTGCCCCCTCTCACTCTTCACAGGAGCAGGAACCTATGGCCATGTGACCGGGAAGAGTGGAGATGCACATGGGACAGCACTGGATCGTGAGAGGAAGCAGGTAAATGTTCAGGGATTAGGGGGGGGGGGGGGGCAGTAGTGGGGAGTTTTTTTTAGAACCATCTTAAACTGGCCATAGATAAGTATAATTTAGAATTAAAATTCTTAGGAAAATAATGTTTAAATTTTTTTTTTTAATTATTACTTAGTCAAATTGACAATTTCTAACTGTAGTGACGAGAAAATCGAAGGAGCAGGATGGAAATTTTTTCTTGACCAAACAAATTTTCTTGTGTCCCTCAATGGATGAGAAGAAATATCTTCAGTGACATAACCAGCAACTTCTGAACTAAAATAGCAATTTTTAATAAAACTTGCCTACCCTCAGAAATACTGTTATACTCATTGTTTAGTGACAGCGTTTGTAGAAAATAAAAGTACACTTACGTGTCCAGGCTACTAAAGGAGCACTAGGGAGGCTCTCTGAAGGTGGATTGCCATTGTCAGAGCTGCTTAAAGTGCTGATTAGAATGGTGTATTTCTCTCCAGGGTCAAGATCTCTGTGAATATGAAATAAGATAAAAAATGACATCTGATTAGCCATGTGAATTTTCAAAAGTAGGAGGGTATCTTATCTGTTTCTATAAGTAAGACTACACTTTTTTCTCCTTCCACTGGAACATTAACACCTATGAGCCCTTACTCAGACAACAAAAAACGAATGCCCACTATGTCATTTTTTACATTAGTAATGAAGTACAATTATAAGGAAGTATATGAATACTCAGACTCACATACATTAGCTCACACTCACCTGAAGGTGTACTCTCCTACTGAAGGCTCCTGCTCAGCTTGCTGCGTCCTGTCACTAGGGTGCTGCAGAGACAGTCGCACATGCGCCACAGGAATGTGTCTGTGGGGGTTCAGTGACCAGGCGACTGTGACAGATGATTCTGTGACAGAACTAACACGAGCTCTGTCCACAGTTGGTGGTCCTATATTGTCAAACATACAGAGCTGTATATTACTTATAAGCTGCAACCACAATAATCTAAATGCAAATGTCTCATTTGATAAAGCAACGGTGTAGCAACATTAAATAATAATACTGGTTGATCAGCACATCATTACTGCCCTTTAAACTTTATTAATAAATAAGGCTGATGATACAGCGCTGCACTCCAAATCACCCTATTGCTTTATGTAAACAGAAACTGAGGGCAAAAAAATGGTTAATGGAATCTAGGGAACTATAAAGACTGCAAATGTTTTTCCTTGGCTACAATCAGTGGTGGCCTGTCAATTCAGGGTTCAGAGGCGCCACCCCCCTAATCCATGTGTCCGGACCTTAATCTACATGCAAGGCGTCGGATGCATGGATTTCAATCGTTTTTTTTTAAGCACATGATTAGAGCCTGAGGCTCTAATTGGCTTCAAAAAAGGTTGGGCTATTGGCGCAGAGCACAACGCCCTGAGCCCACCCAGTTGGGTGATGATAGCCAACTAATTAATGCTATTGTCTTACTGATTTTCCTCCCAGCCAATCAGGAATCGGGTCCTGAGACCTGATTGGCCAGGGAGTCTTGGGACTCCCAGCCAATCGGGTCTCAGGACTAATTTCCTGTTCTATAGGGAAGAGAAACAACGGCCCCAGAGTGAGAAGAAGCTGGAGCGAGGAGCAGCAGCCATACCCCAGATCCTTGTCATCTGCCTCCTAAGGTAAGGAGGCCTCTGATCGCCGCCTTCCCGTCCATCTTCCGCAGGGGTGTGATCACATTTTCAACTGTCTCCTGCGGGGGGATCAGTGTTGGTTTGCTATATATCCACTGGCTACAATGCTAACCCTTGAGTCACTGGCTCAGACAGAGTATGAATATATAGGTTTATGACTTTACCTATACTTTCCTGAACTGCAAGATTGTTCTGTGTTCTAATCTGGTGTGCAGCAGTGCAAGGAGCATGCTGACAAGATGAGGCAGCAAAGTGACAAAAACGTGAGTTAATTAGTGTGATGCTTGTCCTTTCATCGTCCACTCACAGCGAGCTGTAAGTAAAAGTAATAGTGCAGCAAAGATCAGGTTCCCATCCACTCCAGCTACCACTAGACAGGGCTGCGCTGTGGATCAGAGCTATATAAAGATCATATATGTATTTCATCTATTTAGCGGTTTGCCTGAAATTCAGCTTTAAGATAGGAGTACCAATGTATACAGCTTTCTTCTATTTAGTTCAGGACAAAATAATTTCGCCCAGAAACCGTTCATTTGTTTAATAAATGTTAAAAAACTACCAAGTAAACTCTCTCATCATTAGCGGGTCCAAATAACTGTATTCATGGATAATGGATTGTCATGTGCACACAGACTATATGACTACACTGTTAGTGCTACACAGGACCCAGATAATAGTTGTGTGTTCGCTGATGGAAAACAGGTTTCCTTGTAATATTTACAACATAAACCTCATTTGTTTTTATGCTTCACTAGATTGCCATACTAAGCCTTCTTACTCGTGCGGGCAGTAAGTGTGAGCGGGCGGCTGATGTCATTGTGCCTCAGATTTCGTTTCACAGTGACAATGGTGATGTTGTAAGGACGCCCAGGGCCAAGACCTCGTAGCTCATGTTCAGTGTTTCCCCTCTCCACAAAGTCAGTCCGGGAGGAGCCGTCCAGTGCTGTATAACTCACAGCGAAGCCATCAGGCAAATGTCCAGGCACTTCCTCTGGTGGAGTCCAAAACACCCACACACTGTTCTCCCCCACTGCCCCAAGTGACAGAGAGAGGGGGGGCAGCAACTCTATGGAAAGAAGATGAAAATCATCACAATGATAAATTCTCCTAAACACAGTCCAACATTTCCAGCATACAAGTTATTATTATACATACACTGCTTCTGATGACATGACACGTCATACAACAGAAAGATCCAAGCTTTTCATCTCTTCCTACGACTTCTGCCTTCACCTTTGTCAGTGCACAATTTACTCTTAAAGACCAATTGCAGACAACAAGTGCAAGTAACCTGTGAGCTAGTAATGTTATTCAGCAACTGCAATCAGAAAGTCCACTCAGTCTACTTTATTCAGTGTTCCCTGTAATCCATTACAGCAAATATTCTGAGTGGAGCTCACACGGTCAGTGGGATTAACCACTTCAATACTGAGCCCTTTTCCCCCCTTCCTGCCGGGGCAATTTTCAGCTTTCAGCGCTGTCACACTTTGAATAACAATTGTGCGGTCATCTAAAGCTGTACCCAAATGACATTTTTATCATTTTTTTTTCACACAAGTAGAACTCTCTTCTGGTGATATTTAATTACCACTGGAGGTTTCTTTAATAAAAATTTGCAAATAAATAATCTTCCTTCATAGATTTAGGCTAAACTGTATTCTGCTACATTTCTTTGGTGAAAATAACCCAACCCCATTAGTGTTTATTATTTATGGTATACACGGTATATCTAAAAAACTGATCAATCATGATGTACTGATGGCCTATCTCAGCCTATCAACTGGTGTGGCGGTCATCAGGGACACTGACTAGAGACGGTATGTAAAAAATAAATAAAAAACTTTTTTTAAAGCACTTTTTTTTCTATTTGTTTTTTCTGTTTTTGTTATTATTAATTTTTTCCATTTTTTATGATTTTTTTTTAACATATTGTGACCAGAGCAATACATACAATACCATAATCATTTTGTACTACTCGGGGGGAGCGATCATGATTTGTTTTTACACACTATGATTGCTTATACCAGCGCATTTCACTGGTATAAGCAACCATTTTACTGTATGAAATCGATTTATTTAGTATTTACTATTGTGGTTAATGGTGATTGGCCACAGCTAATCACATGGTACAGATTGGCTGTGATTGGCCCTGTCTGTATCATGTGATCATTGTGACCAATCTCAGAGATCAAAACAATGGATGACATGAATGAAAGCTATCCATTGTGTACAATTTTCACGTGATATGCTGTGATTGGTCAGAGCGATAATATGGAACCAGCAGTGGCCAGTACACTGATCGGTCATCCGATCAGTGTCCACGGGACACAGTGGGTGACAGATTGTACCGCAGCGTGGCCCAGGAAGGATGTCATATTACTTACACCTGGAACAGCACATGTCCCGCACAGCTGTCAATACCTATAGGACAGACGGGAACTGGTTAAACATCCTGAAGCCTGTGCTGTCTAAAGCTGGTCATACAGTGGTAGCTTTTCGAATGAATGCTTATATGAAAATCTCATCTTAACATTCGATAATGCCAACAGAGACTTGAGGAATGTTTTTTTTTTCGAAAGTACCTTAACATTTCATTTGCTTTTAACACTCGATTTTGGTATGAATTGAATTTCCTGAACAAAAACCTACTAACACAGGTGGAAATCTGTTCATTCAGGAAATATTTTCCATTCTCTGCTCCTTCAAATTTTCTCCACACTATGGTAAAAACAATTGTTGATTTGACCCCACTAATGATTAGAAATCCAATGAACATTCTGAAAATAAACATTTCAGAACAACATTTTACTAGTGTATGGCCAAGCCTAACATTCTCCTCAAAGTTCCAAATCAAGTTTTAATCTGATTGGTGGCTGTGATAAGAGTCTAAACACTGGCACGTTCTTCAGGCGCTCTGCAGATGGCGCATTTGAAAACTCCTTTCCTACACCACAAACAGGGGTTTTCAGATCACCAGTCATTGACAAAAATAAGGAAGCGGGAGGATTGGAACCTGGTTTTAGCACTTTATAATATACAAAAGGCTAGGTTACGGTATGTACTGTTCTGTTGTACAATGTGAAGTAAAAATTAGACAAAATTCATTCTTAATAAAAATTGTCTGTTTTTCAGATATAGATAGTACTTTATTACTAAATGGTCTTTGCGCTAACATAGTTAATGATAAGTCAATGTCTACCAGAAATATGGGAAGCTTCCAGTTGCTGGGTGCAGAGACTCAAACTCCTGGGAAATTACCTCTTTCACAAGTGATCCCAGTAAATCCAGTCCGACATGTGCAGCTCACAGTGCCATCCGTACCAGACACACAGACGCCACGGCTGCCACATGGGTTCAAGAGGCATAAATCACTCACTATAAAACAAAAGGTTATTCTGATTACAGTATGACCAATTTTGTATTCAAATATGCGCTTACAAAGAACAGAAGAAATAATATCTGCTTTTTGCTTTGCTCCACTTTTCCCTCTTTAATGTAGAATTCCCCATGTTATCCTGTAGTCTGACATTGAACACTGCAATGTGTAAGTGCCATGTATATAAAAAAGTAAAAGATACCTGTAAAGAAATGATCTTGCTGGAATATTTTAATCACATACTAAACTATATATACACTTGACATATACTGTACATAAGAATGATAACAAGGATTTCACAAATTTGAAGCTAATAAATTGTGTACCCCCCTATAAGTCAGTAAGTGTAATCTGCATCCCTGCTGAATGAATGTTGACAAAGCATCAAAGTACAGGACATTGAGATGCATTGTATTCTAGTCTAAAGCCTCGTACACACTACAAACTGACAGATCAGGTCAGAGCTGCTGTACTACAATCCGATGTTAGTACATCGATGTTCCCCTGCTGTACTATTGTGTTCTGACAGAGGAACGACCATTGGCCGAGAGATGTGTACTAGACTTAACAGAACACTTTTTCAGTAACAAGTACCATGGTAACAATGCTCAATCTAAACTTGGAGGTCCTTAGTAAAACAGCCGCTTCAAGGGTCTAGCTTTATTTGTATTCATGTATTGGTATCTGGGGTAAATGCAGTGACTAATTTGCTGTTTATTTTTATTATTTCTTGTTGCTTGGTTTACTTGTTTTGCAAGTATGTTTTATTTTTTTTGTATATCTTCATACCATAAATCAAGAGGTATAGGAATGAAGGAAATGAGGATGTGCATTTGTTTATCCAAGGGTATAGTCTACAACCAACAAAGTCACCACCTCACTGAGAATAACCTTCTTGTTCCCCTTCAGCCTGGATTTCAGCCTCACCACTTCACAGAAACTGTTCTCCTAAAACTCACAATCTGCTAATGGCTAAATCCAATGTACACTATTCTGTACTCCTACTCCTGGATCTCTTTGCTGCCTTAGGACTACCCCCTCCTCCTCACAAAACTCCACGACTTTGGTCTCAGTGACTGTACTCTTTACTGGTTCTCATCCTACTTATTCAACCGCACCTTTAGCTTTACTTACAATTCTACATCCTCCTCTCTTCTTCCTTTCTCTATTAAGGTCCCCCCAAAGTGTTGTTCCTGGACCTCTCCTATTCTCCATCTATACCTTCTCCTTGGGTCAGGTAATAGCCTCCCATGGCTTCCAATACCATCTCTATACCGACAACACCAAAATGTATCTCTCTACCCCTCAGCTGACATCTTCAGTCCCCACAGGTATCACTAATTTACTAACAGACATATCAGCCTTGATGTCACACCACTTCCTCAAACTCAATATATCCAAAACCAAGCTCATAATATTTCCTTTCCCATGTGCCTATTCCCATAACTTCTCTGTCAAGATTGATGACACTATCAACCTGTCCCTGCAAGCCAAGATTCTAGGTGTAATCCTGGATTCTGAACTCTCCTTTCGGGCCCCACATCCAACCACTGTCCAAATCATGCCACCTCAACCTATGCAACATCTCCAAAATATGCCCCTTCCTACCAAATGACAGCACAAAGCTCCTAGTTCATTCCCTGGTCATCTACTGAAACCCCTCACTGGATTACATTTACACAGGCTATCTCCCCTTCTGTCCATCATTAATGCTGCTGCCAGGCTCATCCACCTTAACAACTATTCTGTGTCTGCAATCCCGCTCTGCCAATCCCTCCACTGGCTTCTGCTCACCCAACAAATGAAGTCCAAAATACTGACAAATTACAAAGCCATCCACAACTCTGCCGCCCAGCTACATCACTAACCTCTTCCCATGCTCACCTCCAGGACTTTTCCTGAGCCTCTCCCATCCTATGGAACTGACAATCCCTGAAAAACCCTTCTCCTCAGCTATTAGCTTTTGTATCACTTGACCCTTCCTCTTAGATTGTAAGCTCTAACAAGCAGAGCCCTCAGAATCCTCCTGTGTTAAATTGTATTGTAATTGTACTGTCTGCCCTCATGTTGAAAAGTGCTGTGCAAACGGTTGGTGCTATAAAAATCCTGTATTATAATAATTAGTGGCATGCTGGACAATAGGACTTTATATTGACACAGCACAGACACCCTCACCTGTCTGACAGTGATAGCCGTAGTATCCCCTAGGACACACACACAGGTACGATCCTGCTAGATTCTCACAGATGCCCCCATTCTGGCACGGAGAGGAGTCACAGCCATCCAGCTCTGATAAAAATAAAAAATAAAGTATTTTAAAGAACTGTCTCCAGGTTTAAAAGTGAACCTATTTAATTTCCTATATGATTTTGTATCTGCCCTTATGTAAACATAAACGTTATAACTTTCTTAAGCATATTTTCCAATATGCAGCTTAAAAAATAGTGGTTAGAAAAACTCAAGATGCTTCTATCTTTGTAGGGGAGAAGTGCCGTGTGTTTGGACAGATAGTTCTGAACAGACGTTCCCTCTCCCTCTAACATTTCCTAAAAGAGGCACGTTTTTACAGGTTCGCATTTCATGATACATAAATATTTTGACAACATTGCTTCCCCTAATTATTATGCTTAACAATATTAAACATAGCAAAAAATGATCTTTGTTTGCTGCTCTGCACTAGCCTTTATTAATTTGTAGTGGCCTATATAAAATGGACACGTCTTAGGACCAGCCGTATGACAAACTAAAGCTTTAAAGAGGACCTATTCCCAAAACATTAAAACTAAGGTCCAGACAAACAGGGTTTTAGTGAAACCCTTCTAAAAGGTTCGCCTATTTATTTACGAAACATTTCTTTGTTTTCCTAGTCCCAACATTTTTTTCATCACAACAGAACGGTATTTTTTCAGTGTTTTCTGGCTGCTTATTTTTTATGCTTATATTCTTTTGGTTATAAGTCTCCTTTGGGGCTCGTTCAAACTTTGGGTGGTGACCTGCATTTTTCAACAGTTTTTCAACTGCAGGTCACTGCTACGGCACATGTTCTTTGGTTATACCAAAACCCTGATGTGATGTGTGCATATCTGCAATTTCCTGTACTGCATAGCAGTGCAACTCACTGCGCTGCTGTGCAGTGACATGAATGAAGTGTCAATAAAGATGAAATAAAGTCTGCCGGAGTCAACACTGCACTAGTCTGCACATTGAAGAGCTGACTTTTTACCGTTCAGGCTAGTATGAATGTAGCCTTAAACAAATGAAAAGAAAATGGTTACTATTCTTGTCATAACTATACAGTGAATATTATTAAATAAAGGCACAGTGAAAAAAAACTGAAAAACTACACATAAACATACAGGTATACACAATATTTAGACACAATACTATATATTATAAAGAAAAGTGAGCTCTGTTCCATTTTTTATTTGTATTTACTATGTGCTGAATATGGACATACTGTAGTAACACATACACTCTTCCATCACATTCTATACCTTAATTAAATGGGTTGTAAAGGCATGAGTTTGTTTTATCTTAATGCATTAAGATAAAAAGCCTTCTGTGTGCAGCAGCCCCAATCAGCCCCCCTAAGGCTACTTTCACACTGGGGTGGTGAGGGTGGTAGTGGTAAAGCGCCGCTTGTTTCTAGGGGCTTTTTCCACTGTTATAGCGGCGCTTTTCGGTCGCTAGTGCACTTTTAACCCCCGCTAGCAGCCAAAAAAAGGGTTAAAGGTGCTCGTGTTGCAGCGCTGCTGAAGTGCTTTGCAGGCGCTTCAGCAGCACTGCCCATTCATTCCAATAGGAAGGGGCGGGGGAGGAGCGGTGTATTCACTGGTCTCACACCACCCTAAAGATGCTGCTTGCAGGACTTTTTCGTCCTGTCCGGTAAGCGCACCGCCCCAGTGGGAAAGCACTGGGACTTTCACACTGGGGTGGCTTATGAGGCGCTTTACAGGTGCTATTTTTGGAGCAAACATGCCTGTAAAATGCCTCAGTGTGAAAGGGGTCTAAAACTTACCTGAGGCAATCTCTATCAAGTGAAGTTGCAGGAGGGTCCCATCTGCCCGGGACTCCCTCCTCATTGGCTGAGACAACAGCGTAGCACCTTTGGCTCCCGCTGCTGTCAATCAAAGTCAGTAAGCCAATGAGGAGATAAAGGAGGTGGGGTCAGGGCTCGGCTTAGGTGTCCCCATAGCAAGCTGTTTGCTGTAGGGGCACTCAACAGGAGGGAGGGGCCCAGAGCATCAAAGAGGGACCTGAGAAGAGGAGGATCCAGGTTGCTCTGTGCAAAACCAACTGCACAGGACAGGCAAGTATGACATGTTTGTTATTTTCAGCTAAAAAAAAAAAAACATTACAATCACTTTAATACCCTCATTCATACAGTGCGGAAAATAGGTATTTGAACACCCTGCTATTTTGCAAGTTCTCCCACTTGGAAATCATGGAGGGGTCTGAAATTGTCATCGTAGGTGCATGTCCACTGTGAGAGACATAATCAAAAAAAAAATTCCAGAAATCACAATGTATGTTTTTTTAACTATTTATTTGTATGATACAGCTGCAAATAAGTATTTGAACACCTGAGAAAATCAATGTTAATATTTGGTACAGTAGCCTTCGTTTGCAATTACAGAGGTCAAACGTTTCTTGTAGTTTTTCACCAGGTTTGCACACACTGGAGGAGGGATTTTGGCCCACTCCTCCACACAGATCTTCTCT
The DNA here is from genome assembly GCA_029574335.1 of Rana kukunoris. NCBI lineage: Eukaryota > Metazoa > Chordata > Amphibia > Anura > Ranidae > Rana > Rana kukunoris. The sequence continues at coordinate 130,851,375 of CM056052.1, forward strand.
AGATCAGTCAGGTTTCTGGGCTGTCGCTGAGAAACACAGAGTTTGAGCTCCCTCCAAAGATTCTCTATTGGGTTTAGGTCTGGAGACTGGCTAGGCCACGCCAGAACCTTGATATGCTTCTTACAGAGCCACTCCTTGGTTATCCTGGCTGTGTGCTTCGGGTCATTGTCATGTTGGAAGACCCAGCCTCGACCCATCTTCAAAGCTCTAACTGAGGGAAGGAGGTTGTTGCCCAAAATCTCGCAATACATGGCCCCGGTCATCCTCTCCTTAATACAGTGCAGTCGTCCTGTCCCATGTGCAGAAAAACACCCCCAAAGCATGATGCTACCACCCCCATGCTTCACAGTAGGGATGGTGTTCTTGGGATGGTACTCATCATTCTTCTTCCTCCAAACACGGTTAGTGGAATTATGACCAAAAAGTTCTATTTTGGTCTCATCTGACCACATGACTTTCTCCCATGACTCCTCTGGATCATCCAAATGGTCATTGGCAAACTTAAGACGGGCCTTGACATGTGCTGGTTTAAGCAGGGGAACCTTCCGTGCCATGCATGATTTCAAACCATGACGTCTTAGTGTATTACCAACAGTAACCTTGGAAACGGTGGTCCCAGCTCTTTTCAGGTCATTGACCAGCTCCTCCTGTGTAGTCCTGGGCTGATTTCTCACCTTTCTTAGGATCATTGAGACCCCACAAGGTGAGATTTTGCATGGAGCCCCAGTCCGAGGGAGATTGACAGTCATGTTTAGCTTCTTCCATTTTCTAATGATTGCTCCAACAGTGGACCTTTTTTCACCAAGCTGCATGGCAATTTCCCCGTAGCCCTTTCCAGCCTTGTGGAGGTGTACAATTTTGTCTCTAGTGTCTTTGGACAGTTCTTTGGTCTTGGCCATGTTAGTAGTTGGATTCTTACTGATTGTATGGGGTGGACAGGTGTCTTTATGCAGCTAATGACCTCAAACAGGTGCATCTAATTTAGGATAATAAATGGAGTGGAGGTGGACATTTTAAAGGCAGACTAACAGGTCTTTGAGGGTCAGAATTCTAGCTGATAGACAGGTGTTCAAATAGTTATTTGCAGCTGTATCATACAAATAAATAGTTAAAAATTCATAAATTTTGATTTCTGGATTTTTTTTTTTTGATTATGTCTCTCACAGTGGACATGCACCTACGATGACAATTTCAGACCCCTCCATGATTTCCAAGTGGGAGAACTTGCAAAATAGCAGGGTGTTCAAATACTTATTTTCCGCACTGTATATACAGTTCCATTTATTATTACATAGTATACTTTAAAAAAAAAGAAACAAGAATAGTGAGTGTGATTTATATTATAATATGATCTGGTTCACAAGCTGAAACATACCGTATTTCATTCATATCTGAATGCACAAATAACAAGAGCACCCCTTGTTCATATGTTATATGTAAAATATATCAGAGACATCCTTACCAGTCTCACATTGTGTCCCAATGTAGCCATCAGGACATGTACACAAGAATCCCCCAGCTAAATCCTGGCAGCTGCCTCCATTTTTACATGGTTCAGAGAGGCACTCATTTATCTCTGCAATTCAACAATGTGACATTTAGAATTGGAGTCATTAGCACCGACACATTCTACAGTCCCTGCCACAAAGAAAACTGGAGTCTAATATCCTTACATGTATATAACCAGACATCATAGGGCTTAGTTTAGTAGAAGCTAAATATTTTTTTTCTTTGTGTTCTTTAAAGAAAAACAGGACCTTTGACTTACCAGAAAATCTCTTTCTTTGATTTTAAAAAGACCCATGGGAATTATGAGATAACTTTGTTTTACTGCTGCCTACAGGAGAATTGAACACTAGAAAAAAGCTGTTAGTCAGCCAAGCATAACCCCTCCACTTCCATCATGCTCCATTTATTTATTTTTTTAAACCAGCAATAGGAGTGGATCCTGAAGAAAAAAATGTTACCATATGTTAAATATCCTGTTTTTTTTTTTATTGTTCATTAAAGTATAACTAAAGACAAACCTTTTAATTTTCATTTTGAAAAGAGTGGGAAGGACAGAGAAAGTGATAAGAACACATGCCGTTTGTTTTTTTCTGTCTGTGTCCGAAAGATTTACCATCTCTTTTTTGTCCTGTAAGTGAAGGAAAATTCTCAAATTTTGAGTGGTCACCCAAATGGCAATAGAGAGTGAATCTTCCAATAGGGAAAACAATTTTGGTAACCTTGGTGACTACCAGGGATTTCCCTTACTTTGGAGAGATTTCCTTTCTCTTGCAGTTTTGGCTATGAGATAGGAAGTGAAGGAAATTGCCGCAATGACATGGGTCCAAAATGAAAAATGGCTTCAGTTATACTTTAGAGGACATAGGACCGAAGAAATTTGGAGACAACTGTGATGTCAAAAAGCAATCTAACTGAATAATGTGAAACATAGCAAACAACTTGCTATGCAGCCCACAAAACAGGAGGTGAAAACTGGGGTCAATCTGCAGTTTAAGGAGCTGCTTGTTATGCCGCGTACACACGGTCGTTTTTTGCGATGAAAAAAAACGACGTTTTCTGTGAAGTAAAAAACGACGTTTTTGAAACGTCACTTTTCAAAGACAATTTTGCATACACACCATCGTTTTTTCACAAAAAGCAAGGTTACGTTCACCACTCTTTTCCATTGAAGCTCGCTTCATAACTAGCTTCTGGGCATGCGCGGGTTGAAAAACGTCGTTTTGAAAGACGTTTTTGCTACACACGGTGACTTTTTGTGAAACAAAAAACGACGTTTTGAAAAACGACACAAAAAATTCAAGCATGTTGGAATTTTTTTTTGGTCGTTTTTTTTAAGACAAAAAACGACGTTTTGCCCACACACGATCAATTTAAATGACGTTTTAAAAAACGTCGTTTTATTTCATCGCAAAAAACGACCGTGTGTACGCGGCATAAGACCTTATGTCTCCACATGGCAGAGAACGACTAAGAAGACCAGGTGGCAGCCTTACAAATCTGGGAAGCAGATGCCTGATTTAGAAAAGCCCAAAAAGCAGTTACTATTCTAGTGGTGTGCACATTGAAAGAGATGGAAGGAATGTTTTTCTTATGCCTATAAGCCTAAATGAGACCAAGAGACAGACAGTCTGAAAGAAGATGTAACTGAGAGATAAACGTGAACAGCTCATGCTACATCCAAACAATGGAGGTAAAATATCCTTGGGATGCATCTCGGCAGGACAGAGGGACAGAAGTATAATGTCCTGATTAAGTTTAAAATGAGAAACCATCTTAGGAAGAAAAAAGGCTCTCAACCTCAAGACAACCTAGTCTAAGGTGACCAGATTTTTTAAATAAAATCCGGGGACATATGTAACGGTCACCACCGCTTACAACCTTCCATCCAACCACGACAAGCTTATCTGACACACTCCGACAATATTGCATACACGATCCATATCCTTTCCCAGAATAAGACAAGACAGAGCTCCGTTCTTGCTTCCAAAGATATGACAATTTATTAGTATTTTCTCAGCTTCTTATACAGTCTCAAGCATAATGCAGTTAATCACAGGACAACGCAATCTCCACCCCCCTTCACACCATGGGGGGCTTCAATCACACTCTAAAAGGCATTCAGGTAAGTTAACCATGTAGACCGATCGGCACCGCATCTTCAATAGGGTTCAATTAACCTTGAATAATAACACAGACATCTAAGTTCTCTAGACAGCTTTATCACACAATGGCAGAGTCTTGTGAGAGTGGGTGCAATCCACACCTTCAACGGAATGTCTTTACAGTGAATAGCCAACACCTTAAGATATTTCAATAGCATATTATACAAAGGTATGACTCACTCTGGTCTTGTAGACCTGAATTAACACCTTTCAAAAGCATGTGTGCCCAGATTGACTAGCTAACAGCTTTTGGTATTTGAAGACATCCTGCAAACATGAATTATTATTAATGTCCCTTATTAATGTCTTCTGTAATATATGAATTATGATTCTTTGTCACCTTATGGCCCTAGTGGACATAAGGTGACCCTAGACATAGGAATATCTCAGTCTGTCACGGTGCATTCCGTTACAACATATTACTGTATTATTTCTTTACTAGTAATGGCGGCAATCAGCGCCTCTCTGCCCATCAATACTGCCTCACAGCTCTCTGGGCCCCCGGCTACTACTGGGTGGATTGCAGAGGAAGATCACTCCACCAGAGAATGCTAATGTTCCACCTGCTCAGTTATCACACTAGGACACCCACTACAAATTTGCTCAAATGAGTAAAAAAAATGGAGGGAAAAAAATCTGAGTTGTCCATAGTATCATCAAAGCTTTATTATGTAGCCTGTGCTTGAAATATCAACTACAGTACCTTGAATTTTCTGTCTTCAAATATAAATGAGCCCCAGTGCTGTTTTGATTTTCAAATGAAAGTTGACACATTTTCATTATATCATAAATACACTCTCTCTACAGTTAATTAATTATAATTTGAAGCTCACTAAAAATATAATTTTATTACCAGATTAGTGCTTACCTAATTCGCAACGTTTACCAATATATCCTTCTGGGCATTCACACAGGAAATGGGAAATGCGATCCTTGCACACTGCACCATTTTGGCATGGTTGTGATTCACACTCATCAATTTCTAAATCACAAAAAAGGGGTACAAGCTTTAGTACAGTACCAACACATATGTTTTTTTTTTCAGTCTCTCCAGGCCCTCAACATTGATAATCTCTTACCCTCACACTGTGGTGCCTCACTCCACATTCCATCCTCACTGCAAACACGAGTGTTGTTTGGCAGGCTCATTATATAGCCATCATTACAATGATATTCAGCTCTACCACCTGGCCCTGTTGATGTCACTACTACCCGGGCATATTTCACATGCTCTGGAGGTCCACAATCCAACTCTGCTATAAAGACATCATAATGCAATAGTGTCAGAAATAGTTCAACCATACTGGGTGTTTATAAAACATGTTCTTGAGTGACCAGAATGACATTCAAATACATGACAGACAGTGTAATATTAAAGTGTCATTATCTTAACTTATTCTCTCCATTAAAGTAAAAAACCTTTTACATGCAGCTGCCCCCCCCCCCCAAAGTTGGATCACAGTCCATCACTGTGCCCCTTAAAGAGTCCTTGGGCAAGGAGCAAATTCTGCCACTCAAATAACTTCCCACTGACACCAGTAATATTGATTGCCACCTGTAAGACGGGGATTCTTCTTAATGGCCTCAAATGTAAGGATCATTCTTCTCACTGGCCAATTACACTAATTTAATGTGAGCTGTAGATAAAGTAACTATTAGCAGGGGTCCCCTGTGACTGGAAAGTTATTCCAAGAGTCCCTTCATGTTAAAAAGGTTGAGAAAGGCTGGTCTAAAGTATCGGCACAGATGTACTTTAAGCAAAAAGTTCAAATACAGAAACTGTATTTTAAAAATACGTTTATATTGGTTATGATGTTCAATACATAATAAATTCTGAGAACAGATCTGGATGGATATTTCTTAAAATCACCACCAAAAATGAACCTATTATCCCTGTTCAGTAAGTCAAAACCAGCGTTTCTCAATCAGGGTGCTGTTTGGGTTTATCTAGGTTGCTGTGAACATGGAACACAGTTTGCCTGAATCATAACATGCTTTGCTATGGTGCAGGCGGGCCATCTGCCAGCACCTTACCAACTAATGAAACTTTAGGACCAGGGTGCACAAAATCATTCATTTCTATGGCTCACCAACACCATGGAAATGCATGATGCAGATCCAGGGCAGATAGCATGCAGGGTCATCACCAGTTTTTAGGAGAGGACAGAAGTGCACCTCCTTCCAGACTTTCAGAACAATGAAGGGAGGGTTTCTGGTGTGATGGGGTGGGGGGGATTCTGACGGGAAGGGAAGCGGGGGGCATCTGATGTGATGGGGGACTCTTATGTAATAGAGGGATTGATTCTACCTGGTAAAACTTAGTAAATGTGTGGACAGAAAACCAGGTAGCGGCCTTACAAAATTGAACATAAGCTTGAGACTAAATCATTCAGGAAACACTTAACACTTTTGGTGGAATGGGGTTGAGCAGGAAAGGAGGAACCTTGCCTTAAAGGTAATGAGCCTGATAGATTAATTGATGAGTCTACCGTGAAATAGTGGATCTAGAAGCAATTTGCCACCTGTAAGTTCAAATCATATCCAAAAAATAAGGAACCTTCTGCTTAAGGTTCTGAGGATTAGGACAGAAAAGATGGTAAGAGGTGATGCAGATGAAAAGAAGAAACCACCCTAGGCGAAAAAGAGGACTGAGGTCTCAACACGATCTTATCTCAGTGAAGCATTAGAAATGGTTTCTTTGCAAGAAATCCTTTGAGCCAAAGTATTGGCAAACCAAAAAAACTAATTTGTTACAATAATCTTGGATGGGTTCAAAAGAAGGCTTCTGTAAATCAGACAACACCAAATGAAGGTCCAATGTAGTCAAAATGGACCAAATCCATGTCACACCCTTCACAAAGTCTTCACCAAAGAATGAGATGCAATAGGTATCTGTAGCAGAATGGCCCTAGACAACATCTAACTTTTGATGGTACTCAAAGCCAGAGATGTCTCCATATATGACTGGAGAAAAGACACAATGCGTCAGGAAGCCAGCCTTGGTCCTGACACAATGCTTAGAAAATTTGGGCCTAGTCCTGGACAAGCGCATTCAAGGGTGTTACCTCCACAAGAGAAGTGCCTGTCCCTACATTCTGTATGCCCTATATACCCTAGGTAGAGCAGCAATTTCACAACTGGCAGTGATGGTCCTCCATGGCAAACTGCAGAAACTGTTGGTGTGCCTGTAAATCATCATGTGCTGTATGCTGACCCCAGGAAGTCCCCCTGCTCATGTGAAGCAATCACCAACCAGGTGGATACCATCCTGAAGTCTTGCACCCACAGGAATCTGTTGGTATCCTTGAGATCCATAATAAGCTGGATGTCTCTAGCTTGGGAACCATAAAGAAGTCGTAAAAGAAGTCTTAAAAATCTCTCTCCTTCTGGCATGGGAACTATGACACCCTGAGACAGCAACACTTGGAGTGGTGCAAAGAAGATCACATTTCTCCTTGACTCTAAAGAGACATTTGAGCACATAAAGCATGGAGGGGGAAAGCTTGGAGCTTCAGCTTGTACCTGTAGATACCACACTACAGACTAATTTGTCTGTGATTTCCTGAGTCCAGAAGGCTGGTAAGGCAACTATGCATCCCTCCACCCATGAGAGTGGGGGTGCCCCTTCACTGGGAAGAGAACTTCTCCCTGTGCTGGAAGACTTTGGGTTCCAGTTCCTCTTACAGAATTCTGAGGCAGCCTTCTTTTTTAGGCTTGGGCCTGTTGTTGATGAAAGAAATCTTCCTGAAATCTAAAGAAGGTACCAGTTTCATTATCTCCTTCAACAGGGGCAAAAGTATACTTTTACCAAATCAACTTCGAAGGGTAGCCTCTGAAGCTGCTTCTTAGGACCCGTACACACGACCGAGCTTCTCGGCAGAATCCAGCGAGAAGCTCGCTGGGAGACATATTCTGCCGAGGTTCTCGGTCGTGTGTACACTTCCGACGAGCGTCACCTCGGGACGCTCGTCGAGCCAAAAAAGAGAGCACGCTCTCTTTTTCCTCGTTGTTCAATGAGGACTTTGGCTCGACAAGCTTTTCCGACCGCTCATCGGGAACCTCGTCGGGCGGAACGATGGGTTTAGCCCGACGACGTTCTCGTACGTGTGTACGCGGCCTCACAGAGAAGTTCAGCTGAGCAGCATTTTAATTATAGGAGTCTCCACATATGGATGGTCTTTACACCCAGTCTCAAAGTTGCCATAATCTTCAAAGGCATCAACCCATGAACTTAAAGTGCTCGGAAAATCCTCCATGTACTAACCAGGATCCTCAGTATCAGATTACCCAAACTTTGAGCAGTTGGTAGACTCCCACCAGAGCTGTTGCCAGCTGCAGAACTCCTAATACGAAAAAAAAGGATGCCCAAAAGGGACTTGTACATCTTATCTATAGCTTACTTAGGCTCAGTTCACACTGCTGCGTCTTGGAATCCGACTTGTGAGACCCCCAAGTCGCGTGACATGTGAAATCCTATTTTAGTCAATGAAAGCTATCTTAATTAGCACTACTGAAGCACCGACTTTAAAAAAGGTTCCTGTACTACTTCAAGGCCACTTCTATCTATCTTGTGCTCATAGGGCCAGATTCAGGAACAGTTAGGCTGGCGGATCCAGTGATCCGCCAGCCTAACTGTGACTTTAAGCTGGCGTTTCTGTTTTCTGTAACCAGAAAACAAGAAACGCCGGGTTGAAGCTCCGATGCGAGCAGCGTAACTGAGTTTCGCCATCGCATCGTTACTTCAACTTAAAAATGGCGCCGGGGGCGTTCCCGCCGATTTCCGCTCAAAAAATATGTTAATGAGCGGAAATCGGCAATTCACGATCGCATTCCGGCGCGACGCAGTGACGTTACGACGTTTCCGGACGGGATACGCGGCGCATAGTTATACCTACATGGGGTTGGAATATCCTATGTTAGGTATAGGCGTCGTCATCGCGTCGGAAAAAAAAAAAAAAACGTCGCTTGCGTAAAATGTTCATGAATGGGAATGTGACGTCATTGACGTTCATTCACAGAATTTGGAGCATGCGCACGGGGATGTTTTGACACTCGACGCATGCGCAGTACGTTGGCGGCGGGAACGCGCTTCGTTTTAATACTACACGCCCCGTACCCGCCCAATTTGAATTCCGCCGGCTCATTTGCGATGCGCTGCCGCAACTTTAGGAGCAAGTGCTTCGTGAATGACAGCACTTGCTCCTAAAATTTCTGCAGCGTAACGCAAATGAGAAGCGTTACTCTGGAGCAAAGATGCTCCCATCTACCTGAATCTGGCCCATAGACTTTAATTTAAGTTGCATCCAAGTTGGATCCTCACCTTAATTAACGTGATTTGTATCCAACATTACAGGAAGATTACCCAGGCATTCCCTGAAGTTGCTTCAAAATCACGCTGAAGTCATGCCGAAGTTGCCTGGCAAAGTAGCACTATATATTGTGCAACTTTTTAGGTCGTAGCAGTGTGAACCGAGCCTTGAAGACATGAACCTCGGCCACTGAGACCAGTGTCCCCTTAACCTGAAGGTGGCAGCATACCCCAATGTCATGAATATGAAGTGTCCTGTTATGAACAATTAAGTGAATCACTATTTAAAGTAAAAAAGAACAAATACACAAGTATGTGACATGTCTGTATGTAAATTAAATGTTTTGATGAAAATATAATCACATTATAAAATAACAAAAGCAGTCAGAAAAGCACATGCCTTTGTGAAATTGCCATTAGTTACGCTAGAAGACCTTGTGGATTTAAGCCATTTTAAAAGGCTAGCTCATTTTGCACTCTCCTTGTCCTCATTAGCATTTTATGCAGACAGCAGTTCTGGGCCATCAGACCTATGCTACTATGGCTCTGACTGGAATTTGTGTTGCTGTAAGTGCTATTAATTGGCTGATCAGGCACAGACAACCAATCAATATGAGTGGAAAACACAGTCATTATGATGCTCTGGCTAGACAACAGACGTTACAACAGTGACAACAAAGTGAGTGCAGATATGCTATTTGGTAAGTACAAGTAGGGGTGATTCCTGCATAAAACATTAGAGAAGAGAGAGCGTGAAATAGGCCAGCTTTCAAAATTACTATAGGCCTATATTGGTAAAGCTCATTAAAACAGAAATAACAGGGGTTGGTACAGAGGCCACTCTACCCATTCTTTTGCTCCAAGATTCAACCTTCCCCGCTCTCCTGCTCATGCAGACTTTGTCAGCAGCTGCATTATTGTCACTATTGTCTTACATACATTTACTGACCTGTGAACTAAATACAATTACGATATAACTCTGTATAAAATAATGTAATATGAAAACTGAAAATGTATATACACAGTAAATAGAACCCTTGACTAGTTCTTCTTTTCAGTAACTTAACCTGCCTAAAAGTACTACACATTTTTTTTTTTTTTAATTTTTTATTTGTCAACAAAAAGCCAGGCTACTTGGGCCCTCATCATACAATTATAACATTTAAAAACAGAAAGTACCCTTTGTCGGGTAAACATCAAGAAATTGTACAGGCACATACAGGGGTAAAAACCTCCTACATCTTGACCCGGTAGCTAGGCCCCCACGAGCCGGCTTCCCAAACCATTTTCCATTTTCTGGGGAGTACTATACATTTTAACACAACTGTGCCTCACATTATCTTGTGGAGAAAGTACTTTGACCCTACACTTGTGACCATAGAAAAGTAGTATGAAATCTCAAAACGAAATCCAGGGGTGGCAATCATAGAAAGAAATCATGTTGAATTCCTGCTTACCCTTCTCGCAGTGTCTCCCAGAAAAGTGGGGTGGGCAATCACACTTGTATTTGCCAAGATAATGGAAACACGTGCCACCATTGTGACAAGGACCTGATGAACAGGGGCCTCTCATGCCTGAATTGGAAAGAGGAAGCAGATCTGTTAACTAAATAGGCAAACGTATAAGTAAATCAAATACATCTACTGCTAAAAAATGTGCCTCCGCTTATTTTTCTGTTTGAAACATCCTTTACTCACCTGTTTCACAGTGTTTGCCAGTAAATGGATAAGGACAAACACAGTAATACTCCTCGCTGACTTCCTTACATGTTCCTCCATTCCGGCAAGGAAACAGACTGCACAGAGCCGGCTTTTCTGAGAGAGAAAGGAGACAGAAATACAGGAGAGAAAATATGACACATTGTATTTGAGATATTTTGAACTGTGACAACTGGGGTAGAATAAAAAATAAGCCCTCCAGACCAGGAACGTTCAACCCATGGCCCGTGGAGCCCTCTAATTTGGCCTGTAACCTCGAAACAGGGAAGCCCATTCCTGGGGTTTGCAACTTGTTGATCGGGATCTGGGCTTGCTGACCTATTATCCCAGAGCAACATAGTGTAGTGAGCCGGCGCCAGCAGCAGAGGGAGCAGGTGGCTTCAGAGGGAGCAGGAGTCGCATAAGCCAATGCTTCCTCTGTAGCACCAGCTACTGTCCCAGGCGGAGTGATACCAAGCCTGGAGACCATTGCCAGCAGCAGCTGCAAGAGGAAAAGAAGGTCAGTGTACTGACACATATACTGGGCATAATAGCTTTTGCAATCGACATATTAGCACCTATAAAAGGGTTAACAACTATTAAACTGTTTTCACACTGATCCGCAGGTGCAGCACAGTGCACGTGTGATCTCACGCTAAAGAAAATTCACTAAAACAATACCTAAGAAAAAGTATAAAAATCACTTGCAATAAATTTGTGAGTAAAATCAGATGGATAATCAACAATCAATAAGTCCATCAAAAATGGTGTAATGCATAGTGAATGGATAGTCCTAGGAGGTCACTATATAATAAGTCTCAGATTGAAGAATGGGCCTCCTATGGGGCGGTTGACTGTCTCAATGAGTAAAATAATTCTCTTGGGGGATCTCCCTTGGGGACCTTCCAAAATCAGGGAAATAAATCCAAAGATAAATCCTCCATCAGTCTCCCAGAGCTCTCACCTCTACTGTAATAGTAGTTCACATAGATTAAGCATTCATAGGTATTGAATAATATTTTCTCTCATTTCTCTTCTATATCCTCTCCAAATGTAACTGTAATGGCTGCTGGCTTCCGTTACTTCCACTGGTCTCCAATGCCTCCGCTAGCCTGTCTTGAAAAGCCCCAACAAGGAGCACAGAAATGGGAAGGAAAAGAAGAAAAAGCAGGCCTCCAATAGTGTAGTAAGTTAGTGGACATGTGCTTTATTAAAAAAAGCTTTTTGCTTGCACTAATATTTCCCCATGTAAAAGTCCACTTCTAACAGCATTTAATAAAGCACTTGTCCACTAACTTACTACACTATTGGAGGCCTGCTTTTTCTTCTTTTCCTCCCCATTTCTGTGCTCCTTGTTGGAGCTTTTCAAGACAGGCTAGCGGAGGCATTGGAGACCCGCGGGAGTTGCGGAAGCCAGCAGCCATTACAGTTACATTTGGAGAGGATATACAAGAGAAATGGGAGAAAATATTATTCGATACCTATGAATGCCTAATCTATGTGAACTACTATCACAGTAGAGGTGAGAGTTCTGGGAGACTGATTGTGGATTTATCTTTGGATTTATTACCCTGATTGTGGAAGGCCCCCAAGGGAGATCCCCAAGAGAATTATTTTACTCATTGAGACAGTCACCCACCCCATATGGCATAGGAGGACCATTCTCCAATCTGGGACTTATTATAATATGACTTCCTAGGGCCGCGTACACAGGGGGAGACATGTCCGCTGAAACATGTCCGACGGACCGTTTCCAGCGGACATGTCTCCTCGGATTTTGGTCCGATGGCGTGTACACACCATCGGACGAAAATCCCCTCGGACTGAGGACGCGGTGACGTGGCGGTGACGTTGACGCCGCCACGTCACCACTCCAGGAAGTAAAATACTTCCACGCATCATCGAATGGTTTTGACGCATGCGGGAGATTTATGTCCGCTGGTTAGGCGTACTAACCAGCGGACATGTCCGATGGACAGGTTTCCAGCGGACAAATTTCAAAGCATGCTTTGAAATTTGTCCGCTGGAAAAACCTGTCCGCTAGGTCGTACACACGATCGGATATGTCCGCTGAAACTGGTCGGTGGACCAGTTTCGGCAGACATATCCGATTGTGTGTACGCGGCCTAGGACAATCCATTCACTATTTGTTACACCATTTTTGATGGAATTATTGATTGTTGATTATCCATCTGATTTTACTCATATTTATTGCACATGTTTTTTATACTTTTTCTTAGGTATTGTTTTAGTGAATTTTCTTTAGCGCAAGATCACTTTTAATTTTTTTTTTACTGCATTTGTGTATAGTGAACACTGACAGATTTTGCAGCTTCACTATTTACTCATTAGTAGCGCAAAAGATTCTCACTTATTTTACAGTGCACGTGTGGCTTAGCTGCACTAAGGCATAGGCTTTCTATTATGTCCTGCATCTTTGGTGCTCTTTCTTAAAGGACACCACAACTGCTGAATGCAGTAGTTTTGGTGTGCTTTCAGAAAGTTCACCAAACCTGCAGGATATAATAGAAGTCAGTGTTCACACTAGTGTCATCCACTCTCTCTTTCTTTCTGTGATTATGATTAAACAGTGGGTGAACGTCCAATGGGGACTGGTCCCACAAAAAATGATGATCCTAATTATTGTTTAAAATTCACACTCTGCTCTTTAAAATAAAAACATTTAAAATCTGAAATAATTAATTTCATTGTGGCCTGTGACCGGTTACCAAATCACTTAAAGGAGCTGTAAAGGCAGAAGGTTTTTTATCTTAATGCATTCTATGCATTAAGATAAAAAGCTTTCTGTCTGCAGCAGCCCCCCTCAGCCCCCCTAATACTTACCTAAGGTCCCTCTCTGTCCAGCGATGTCCACAACTGTCTCAGACGTCCGAGATTTTCCTTCCTGATTGGCTGAGAAACATCAGTGGTGCCATTGGCTCCTGCTGCTTTCAATCAAAGTCAGATAGCCAATTAGGAAAGAGAGGGGACAGGGCCACAGCTTTGTGTCTGGGACTCAGCTCCGGTGCCCCTATAGCAAGCTATGGGGGCACTGAACAAGTGGGAGGGGCCAGGATCAAAGAAGAGGGACCCGAGAAGAGGAGGATCAGGGCTGCTCTGTGCAAATCCACTGCACAGAGCCGGAAAGTATAACATGTTTGTTATTTTTATATATATAAAAAAAAGAGCCTTTACAATCACTTCAAGTGGTCCTCGCTCTTTAAAAGGTTGGGCACCTCTGCTCCAGGCCATTTACATAAAATAAAAAAAAGATATAAACCTGTCATTTTCTTTCAATATATCCTTCAGATTCCTTCTATTTGCTGGAAAATAAAACCTTGGGCTAGAAGCCTGCAAATGTTATAAACCTATGAACCACAAAAAATATATATATTTTTAAAATGACAAATTTGTGTTTAATAATATTTAAATTGGTTCAGCCTATCTCCTGAAGACGTCAGTCTGACGAAGCATGTTGGGACTGGCTTGTTTGTGACATCATTACATACTGGCACTGGTCTGCACTGTTTGCCGGTCCGATCTAGATTTTTTCATGCCCAAGCTATCAGCCTGCTACAATAATATTTCATGTAAGAAACATATTTTTTTCTGCTATTTTGCATTCTTTTTAATGTGGATATGGACACAAATTTGTACTACATAAAAGGAGAGATTATTAAGCATTTCATGATGAGAGATTATTTTTTTTATTTTTTATCCTTTGATGACATCAGTTGTTGAGGGCGTTTGTATGCCTTGGTGAAGTTGTCCCTGATCATGATGTATTGAGCATATTATGATCATTTATAATGTGACGGTCCATCTGATCTGGTAAGAGGCGCTTTTAACCATGTCACAGGGTGGTCCTTAAAAGGTTTTAAGCCAGAAAGTCCCGAGTAAAAATAAATCAGCAGTCAGCTGTTACTGTATGTCTACTTTACAGATATGCTTGACTTTTATAGTGCAAGTGTGGTGGCCTATAACATTTCCAGTGTAGAAAAGACAAGTAGCTCACCTTTCTCACATGTTCTTCCATAAAAGCCTCGTTGGCACACACAGGAATATGTATCTTCATGTGATTCACATCTCCCACTATTCAAGCAAGGGTCAGAGTCACAAGGAGAAGGCATTGCTGCAGTGGCCAAAATGAATGAAATACTTTAATCACAAAAACCTAATTACATTGAAATTATATTCTAAAAGAGATCAAAAGAAGGTAGGAAACAGAAAAACTGCCGTGATTAGCTCCAGAGAATAGTCAGTTTTGGTACCTGTGCAAACAATGGGGGTGATTTTTAGTGCCACGGTCTTGGTGCTCAGTATAGGAGTGCTGTATTTTGGTGTTGATATTCAGGAACTAATAACACGTGTAAATTATTGCACAGAAGCTTTAAGGCTAAAAATACTTTAATTGGACATCAAAAAAACATAAAATATACAGTAAAACCTTGGATTAAGAGTAGCTTGGTTTGAGAGTGTTTTGCAAGACAAGCAGTATACGAGAGGCACCTCTAAATGTGGCAATATGGTTACATTTAGGCTACTTTCAGACTGGGGTGAGGGGTGTTAGTGGTAAAGTGCCGTTAATTTCAGCAGCACTTTACTGCTACAATAGCAGCGTTTTTCGGCCGCTAGCACGGTGCTTTTAACCCCTGCTTGCGGGCGAATAAAGGGTTAAAAGCACCCACAAACCGCCGCTGCCAAAGTGCTTTGTAGGTGCTTCGTTTGCAGTGCCCATTGATTCCAATGGGTATACACCACTCCCGCACCACCCGAAAGATGCTGTTTGTGACTTTTTCTAACGTGTGAAAGTACTCGGGCTCTGTCACTGGGGCTGCAGGGGAGGTGTTTTTCAGGAGCTTTACAGGCGCTATTTTTAGTCCAAAAGCACCTAAAAAGCCCCAGTGTGAAAGGGGTCTTAATGAAGGTACAACATTAAGCACACTGACATGGTTGATGATTAAAAGAGGCACGTCTAAGTATGCAGGCATCTGTCGTTAAGCTGTCCACATAGACCATCCTCGGCACAGCCATCAACGTCATCCCTTCCATGCTGCGCTCCACGAGCACTTCAAGCTTTGCTTTCAGATCACTCTGTTTCTCGGTCATGTCTGCAGATCACTCTACTTCTCGGTCATGTCTGCAGACTGACAACGGTGAAAGCTGGCGGTGTGGGGGATGTTCTATGTAGACAGCTTTAACCCAGGTGCCTGCATATTAAAATGTAGCGGTTTTTAATCAATCATGTGAGTTGCTACATTTTGTACCTTCATTAAATGTAACCATATTGCTAGAGGCTCCTCTCTTCTCTTTTATACTCTGTAGCTCCTGCTGGATTTTGCTTTTAAACCCTTTGTGGGGGTTGCCATTTGTGGATGACATTTTACCATTACACAACCACATTGCTATAATCATTTTATATGGACTAAAAACGGAAGGACTTATGAATAAAAGGGACTTCTGTGTACATGCACCTTGTTTGGTCTCTCATCATGAGATCAACCTTGTGTTTCAGAACCTAGCTGTTATGTAACTATTTAGCATGACTATCTATTTTGTTTTTAGGTTTATATATTTCTGTGTATTAATTCTATTATTTTTTTTGTACTTAATATATTTTGTATAAATTATTTTATATACGCGCCTGTTACTCCTTTATCTGGTCTTTATCATTTGCCCAAAAAATTTCTGGGGTATCCCCTTTTTGTGTTCTTCTCATTTCAATTGGGATGTGACTAAGGTTTCCAGTACTATACCTGGTTCTTGTTCATATTTTCTCTTCAACAAGCTTCAAGACCCGCTGAATCCTGCTATCAGCTTGCTTAAAGTGGCATTCAGCACTACCATTAGGATGTGTTCAACGTTTACAAACTGGACTGGAATGGTTCTTTAAAAGCTTCAACAAAACTCGCTGTAAATGCTGCAAATTTCAACCAAAATGGCTGACATTCTAAATTTAAAAGCACATAACTTTTTTATGATGGAACTTGCAGACTGGCAGTTAATTAAATCATAGCATCTTGGCACAGAGCAGGATAAAATGATATAACTTTCTAACTGTATGCATATTGTTATACCTGATGAAGGGAAGGTATGTGGCCCAAAATCTTGTATGCAATCAAGACACCTGTAACTGCAGAAATCCCTTGAAGCCCCATACACACTATCAGTTTTCCTGATGGTTTTCTCTTCAGGTTTACCAAAACCATCTAATATGAGGTCAAACTTCAAGAGTTTCAATTTGTATGCAATCAGGCAGGCCCTTGTACTACATGGTTTTGGTAAACCTGAAGGGAAAACCATCAGGAAAACTGATAGTGTGTATGGGGCTTGAGGGTGGAATCTCACAATGTTTTTGGCTAGCCTCAAAAGCCCAAAGTGTATTTTAACCACTTAAGGACCCCCGCACGCACATATACGGCCACAGAATGGCACGTACAGGCACAAGGGCGTAAATTTACGTCCCCGCCTAAGTGCGGTTCGGGGGTCCCATCGGGACCCCCTCCGCGGCGTGCGGGGGTCCCCCTGGCTCCGGGAGCGATCCGGGATCTGGGGGCGGATGTCGGCGAATACCCGCCCCCCCGCGATCGCTCCCAGCCAATGGGAGCGCGCTCCCAACCTGTCACTTCCTCCTCCTGTGTTTACACAGGAAGGAGGAAATGATGTATTCTCTCATTGCAGCGCTGTTTCCCAGCGCTGCTGATGAGAGAAGACATCACAAGTAAGTGTGCACCAACACAACACTGACACACACTCACATAGGCATATTAACCCCTTGTGATCGCCCCCCCCCACCCCCCTGTCACAGTGTCACTGAATGCAGTGATCTAATCACTGCATTTAGTGTCAGTGTGACAGGCAGTGTAAAAAACAGTTAGTGTTAGGTTCAGGATAGACCCCCCACCCCCCTAATAAAGTTTTAACCCCCTGATCACCGCCCTAGTTAACCCTTTCACTCCCTATTGCCAGCGTCACTAAGCGATCATTTTTCTGATCGCTGTATTAGTGTCGCTGTTCCCGCTAGGTAGCTATTTTTTTTTATTGCGATTTTTTTTTTTACTAAAGACATGTGGCTAAATAAATGTTGGCCTAAATGTTTGACTAAAATTTAGTTTATTTGATTTTTTTTTTAACAAAAAGTAAAAAATAGTGTTTTTTTTTCAAAAATGTCGCTCTATTTTGGTATATAGCGCAAAAAATAAAAATCGCAGAGGTGATCAAATACCACCAAAAGAAAGCTCTATTTGTGGGAAGAAAAGGACGCAAATTTTGTTTGGGAGCCACGTCGCACGACCGCGCAATTGTCTGTTAAAGCGACGCAGTGCCGAATCGCAAAAACACCTTGGGTCATTTACCAGCGTATTGGTCCGGGTCTTAAGTGGTTAATGGATGTAATCCTGCACATTACAGAGTGGAATTTCAGGACATATGATCAAAGTTCTTTGCCTAGCTACAGTATTACTGTGCCAAGCATAAAGCTTTATAGGGATTCTACAGGACATTTTTCTTTCTTTCCCCAAGTTAGGTTTGAGTGTTTTAATAAAATATGTATTTTATATGTTTGTATAGGATCATTAAGTCTTCTGTGAAATTAAAGATGTTAACAACAATCAGCATATTCAAACTCACTATACATGGCAGAAGTAATCATATAGACCTAAAAACACAGATATTATTTAGGGGATCTACTGTAGGAGTGGAAAAGTATAGAGTTTTGATAATACAATGAATAATGTCAAACGTTCCTCTATATACAGCATTAATAATACACCCCCCCCCTTCACACTCTCATACACACACTTACTGTGGTTACTGATGATATAATCTGTGTGACACACGCATCGGTAACTGCCTCCATACTCCATGCATGATCCTCCATCAGGACACTGAGAGCCCATGCTACATGGAAGTGATGTTACCTCTGAAAAAAGACATAAAAAAAGAGTGCGGAATGAGACAGCTTTTCATGGTCCCCTCAATGAACTGTAGCTCCCCAGTGCCGGAAGCACTCATGCAACCCCAAACCATGACACTCCCACCACATGCAAGACACACTTGTCTTTGTACTCTTTACCTGGTTGCTGCCACACATGCTTGACACCATCTAAACCAAATAAGTTTATCTTGGTGTCATCAGACCACAGGACATGGTTCCAGTAATCCATGTCCTTAGTCTACTTGTCTTCAGCAAACTGTTTGCAGGCTCTTGTGCATCATCTTTAGAAGAGGCTTCCTTTTGGCATGACAGCCATGCAGACCAATTTTATGCAGTGTGCGGCGTATGGTCTGAGCACTGACAAGCTGACCCCCCAGCCCTTCAACCTCTGCAGCAATGCTGGCAGCACTCATATGTCTATTTCCCAAAGACAACCTCTGGATATGATGCTGAGCACGTGCACACAACTTCTTTGGTCGACCATGGCGAGGCCAGTTCTGAGTGGGACCTGTACTGTTAAACCGCTGTATGGTCTTGCCCACCGTGCTGAAGCTCAGTTTCAGGGTTTTAGGGTCTTGGTAATCTTCTTATAGCCTAGGCCATCTTTATGTAGAGCAACAAGTCTTTTTTTCAGATCCTCAGAGAGTTGCCATGAGGTGCCATGTTGAACTTCCAGTGACCAGTATGAGAATTGAGAGCGATAACACCAAATCTAACACACCTTGTAACACTAACAAGTCACATGACACTGGGAGGGAAAATGGCTAATTGGGCCCAATTTGGACATTTTCACTTAGGGGTGTACTCACTTTTGTTGCCAGCGGTTTAGATATTAATGGCTGTGTGTTGAGTTATTTTGAGGGGACAGCAAATTTACACTGGTATACAAGCTGTACACTCACTACTTTACATTGTAGCAAAGTGTAATTTCTTCAGTGTCGTCACATAAAAAGATATAATAAAATACTTACAAAAGTGTAAGGGGTGTACTCACTTTTGTGAGATACTATATATATTGTATAAATTCACATCAGTCTCTGCCTTCAAGGAGCTTACAATCTAAGGTCCCTAACTTACATTCATACATACACATAAGTAGCACTCTCTACCATGCATAGGTACTAGACGTGTCGTGTTTAACATTCTGTCAGCGCAGGTAAATAAAAAAAAAACGGGCCTAATGCTGCACGCTAGGCCTGTTTGTTTTTCTGCTTTCAGTGAGAATGTTCTGGAAGAGGGGCAGGGATGAGTGTTGGAGTGGCATGTGAGGAGCCCTGACCAATTCCCAACTAGGATTGGTAGGGGGCAGGCCTCCTACATATACTCACAGTCAGTCTGCTGGGGAGAAGTTGTCGGCTGGGTGAATTGAAAGATGTAGTGCTAGACTGCATGCTGGAGATATACCCCTATCTGGTCGGGGGGGCAGGAGCTGGAGGAGCAGTTGGTCCACACAGTCCGGGTAAATCTTTCAAGAAGGACTTAGGACAGGAGTCAGTGAGTGAGGCACAGTGGAGATCTGGAAGAGGCATGCCAGGGGAGCTGGATGCAGAGCCAGAGGAGAGACTGTGGGGTTTTGTGTCAAGTCACTGCAGTATGAGGACTCAGGATTTGCAAGTCGGATTTGCTGGGATCAGTAGTTCACCATCAAGTATGCTTTATTAACTAAACATTCAGGCCCATGAAGAAGGCCCATTAATCAGCAAGTACAGTTTCAGCTAGGAATTATTCACAGTGAGGCCTAGTCTGCTCAAGATGGTGGGACAGGAATGTCTAATGCTGTGACAGGGAAGTGTTGCGCAGGAGGTGAAGAGTCCTGGAGGTAGAAGTCAGCAGGGAGAAGTGCAGAGGCGGGAGAAGTTCTGAGGTGAAAAAGTCTGTCAAGATTAGAAGTCCACCATTTTTTTTCTGTGAAGATAATGAGTAACTATTTGCCAATGTGAAGCCAGATCAGCTCCAGCATTGCAAATACTAAATGTTCTATGGGCATTCCATATCCCTTTCCCCAACCAAGTTAAATCCCCCAAATAAAACAAGAAAGAAAAAGCAAAATACTTCATTCTCTACAAGTGTGACATATGGATATCTGGCAGGAGGCATATGCATGGATTTTAGTAATTAGTGGCAACACACTGCTACAAATACTAGGGCCAATTTATACAGTGGACAATTAACCTACCAGCATGTCTTTGGAGTGTGGGAGGAAACCCACGCAGGCACAGGGAGAACATGCAAACTCTGGGCAGGTACTATCGTGGTTGGGATTCAAACCAGCAACTGCTGGGCAGGCAGAAGTGCTAATCACTAAGCTCAGGAAAAAAATTTGAGTTGTGATTTGCTATATCATATTCACACATAGATCTGCTGTGCCAGTAATAATACATTTTAACCTTACCATATTCACAAAGCAGCCCAAAGTATCCTGGTAGGCAGTGACAGGTGCTGTTCCCATCCGCACACTCGCCCCCATTCCTGCAGGCACAGCCATCGGACACATCTGGGACAAACTCAGGAGAAAAGGCAGATCACTAAAGAGTCACCACAGACTTACAATGGCAGGCACATGTTTAACTAGTAACAGTATGCCAATGATTTCAGTGTAGTAGACAATGGATACTGTAAATAATAAAATCTCTGAACAGTGCTATAGTTCCGGATCTGACAAAGATGATTATTATCTGAGATAATGACTTTAAATCCCTAACCATGTCTATTGCTGCTCTTCTCATTCACCCCAGTATGTCCAGTCAGGATCAACTTGCAGAATAGCTGGCTGGACGCCAGTACATTAAATACCCATTCATTCAACTCTTCGTCTATTGGGAACACTTATCCTGTTGCTGGCAGTGACATGCAGAATTGCAGAAGAGGATAATTGACAGGAAACTGTTTTACTAATGCAGTCTCATGAATTTAACACCCCTTTGCCAATAAATGTCAGCAAATTGGATACCGGGCAAAGTATCAACCAACGTACAGTATATTTCTGTTGATTAAGATATTCACTAAAAATATAAATACCAAACCTAGAAAAACATCCTCTATCAATCAGGTCGGTGGTAATACTCCTTGCAAAAGCATATGTTTGGCAAGCTTTCTGAAAACATCAGACATTGGTTGGACAGACGTAATATAGTTTACTCAAAGTACTCACATACATCTCAATATGTGTACAATATGGCCTGGATTCACAGACAATTGGCGCACATTTATGCCACCGTAACGTATCTCTTTTACGCTATGCCGACGCATCGCAGAGAGGCAAGCATGGAATTCACAAAGCAAATGCTCCCAACGTTGCTCCAGCGTGGCGTATATTTCATAGGCGTAAGCCGGCGTAAGTGGAAGTAGGTGGAAGTGGGCTGGAAGTGGGCGTGATCCATGCTTATAAAGCGTGACCCCATGCAAATGATGGGCCGGGCACCAGACAAGTACTTAAAACGAACTGCACATGTGTCAAGACGTGGACGTATCCCCGTGCGCATGCGCACAACCACGTCGGAACAACTGCCTAAGATATGCCGGATCACTGTGTACGCCCTTAATGTAACCTACCCCCAGCCAGATCCACGTCGGCCCATATTCACAGATGTCGAATGTACAATACGTAGGCTTGTGTTCCCTGGTCCATACCTTTGCATGGGTTGCGCCTCATCTATGGGGAATAACATGCGTCCCGAGTAAATATGCGCCCACTCCACTCCGGCGTAGGCAAGTTACGTTGGTGGGATGAAGTCTGTTTTTAGGCGTATCTTAGTTTGTGGGTCTGGCGCACAGATACGACGGCGCATATTTGCACTTACGTGGCGTATCTGGAGATACGTCGGCATAAGTGCTTTGTGAATCCAGGCCTATGAGTACATGTACACCTCAGAAACCAGAACTAATTTTATTCAGTAATAAATAATAGGTTCTTAGTTTTAAATGGCAAAATATATATATATATATTTTTTTTTTTTACACCCAATACTGATGATCTGAAGATAGCTGTTAGGCAGAGGTACTGCTTTATCTAACCAGTCATTAGCAGATGTATTGTAATATTAGTGGAATAGATCTACAGTAATCTTCCTTATACAGCAGATTTTTGGCAATGTTGTTTGTGAAATCATATATAGCATCAATATGTGATGCATATAATGCTGCTACCACTATAACATGCTTGAGGCCCACATTTAGGTGGAGACCACATGACCTTTCAATATGGGTTGCGTGTTATATACTCCATGGACCAGATTCAGAGAGCGATTACGCCGGCGTAACAGGAGATGCGCGGCATAAGTCTAATTGTGCGCGTGCGTTTCGATGCACGGCATCCCCAAAACGAGATACGCAAGAAATCTACTTTTTTTTGTCCAGCGTAATTTCGTTAGACAGGCGCATCCGTCCGCGCAAAACTGCGCTAGGCACACCATTGATTTGCTATTCAAATATGCTAATGAGGGAGTTACGGGGATCCACAAAAGAACGTTGGTGCAGCGCACGCTACGCGCTGTGCGCAACAGCTAAATGTCCTGTCTAAAATTAGACCATATAAAAGCTGGTCTAAAATTACAAAATTCGTCTACATATCAGATAAAGCAACAATGTTAGTGAGGAGCTGAGCAGTCACACATGTTGCCCAACAAACTGTATGCCAACATGCCAGTGTCATCCATGCTCATAGCTATACTACTGACTTTAGATGAGCAAAGAAGGAGGAGGGCACTGAGGAGGGCACAGGATTTTTTTTTATTATTTTTTTTGGCTTATATCAACTTTTTAATTTAATCTAATCTAATGCAATATTCTTAGCTGATACAAGCCCCTCAATCTTCACTCTTCACTCTTCACGGGAGAGGATATATCACACACGCCTAGGCATCTATGGCATGGGTGATTCTGAGGTGTCTCGCATCTTTAGATTCACCCCTCATGCCATCATGGAATTAACCACAACCCTGCAGCAGGACATCACCAGCCCAACACATGACACTACACATGACAGCTACATATATAATCAGAGCCCCATCCCCACAGATTTCGACCAGAACATGTATGGGGACAGCTGGCTGGTTGGTGAGTGACATGGGTGGCAGGCATGACTGCCCCCCCCCCCCCCATGATGCACACATCACAAGGGGCACATGCAATACTAACATCCTCCTGTCTTTTCCCTTCAAGGTGACTCTGCATATGCACTGGGACCCCATCTCATGACCCCATCTCATGCCAGCTCACATTATGCATCTTTGCACGTTAAACACACACATTAATCATGGCACAATGAGAATGCATGCATGCACACCACTGTGGTCCCTAGCACACACACCCCACATCCTCATCACATTGGATTGGCACCAGTCCACCATGCAGGACTTGTGAGCTGCAACGCCATGCCACGGCTCCAATTATGTCCCTGTACATTCATACACCATTCACACGGACCTGGGGATCACTTCTCCACCACAAATGAGGGTGACACCCCTTTTCCGGCAGGAATGTCACCCCCACATTCCCAAACAGAACAAAAACAAAAAAATGCCCAGCAAAAATATAATTTAAACAAAATAACAACAAAGAAAACACATAAAAGACAAAAATCACTCTGCAAAACAATCCCCAAATATCTCAAAGACACATCACAAACAAACAAACAAACAAACGCTAATAAACAACAGAACAAAAGCACCTTGCTGTATAGGGAGGGATACAAAGGGATGTACTTTTGCAAAGGAAGTGCGTTTGTGTCTGTCTATTTATGCTGTTTGCGTAGTTCACTAATTTGCCCTAGTCCACTTCCAATTTCACTGATTGCGCCGTTCCCGAGTTGTGAGCATGCGCACAGAGGTGCTGACCATGGTCTGCTTCAAGCACGCATGCGCGAGCCGGCCGGCCCTTCATTTGCATGGGGTCACGACTCATTTCCATGTAACACGCCCACGTCCTTCCCAATTTGTATTACTTCGCCTTGCGCCTCTGAAATAACGTTGCGCAGGCGCAAATTTCTGCGTAAAACCGACGAGAATAGGGTGATTGCGCCGCTACATTGCGCCAGTCTAACGTAAAGGCGGTGCGCTACGCCGGTCCAATAATGCGCAGATGTACCTGAATCTGGCCCCATGTATATAACATTCTGGAGTTTAGTGCACAACTGTCCACGGTGCAAACATTTTTTTAATGGAGGCAGATCTGTGATAACCATCATTATAAGAACAGATCAGAGTTAACCAGATGATTGCTGCTTGTCGGAATTATCCCTGGCAATCTTATGTAAGCAGAACTCCATTAATGGCACGATGAAAAGAGCTGAATGAGATGGAAATATGGAAGTTATCAATATGGGAGTTTTAATTTCTGATACATTTTTTGAGGTACAGGGTCCAGGGTTGTAACCCTTATCACTCCTTTACTACTATGTGAGTCACTGTTCCAAAACCCACATGCAGCCAGTGAAGTATCAGGACTCCTGCTAAGGAACGGTATAACCAAATAGGTTATGGTGAGACGGGACATTGCACAATAACGCCCCCTTAAAACAACATCATCTATTCACATGTCTTGTTCCATCACCTATTACAAAAATAGGTGGATTATCCCTTATTCCAAGATAGTAGCCAGGGCCATGCTAATCAGCGTTTTACACCCCACTGGTCATATGCACATTCAGAATTGCTGGCATTTAATATGGAGACTAATATTATAAAGCCATTTATTTCAACTGCATAAAGATGTTTCAGGCTATTTGGCCATCATCAGTGCTGTGTATAGAAACCATGTCTTCTTTGAAGTAGGGCTTGGGACCCAATAAGATTGTGTAACCATACAGGTTATGGTCAGAAGGTCTAAAGTGAACAAAAAGCCCTCACTCAGTGCACAGCATAATAAATCCTTCCTAAAACAGAAGGTAATCACATCTCATTATATCATATATTCCAAAAAAGAAGGATTACTCATCATTTCTAATACTGCGCTACAATACCTTTTACGCAAGTACTTGTTTAAGGTCAGGTGCTCACAAAGTAGTAAAAGAAAGGATGTTTTATCTAAACAGGTTAATTAGAGCAGTTCCTATACTCTTATCTTAACAGGATCCCTATAAGAAATAATTCTTCCAGCTACTAATTGGAAAGCCTGGAAAAGATGATTATGTGAAATATACTCACGGTTCTCGCAGTTTACACCAGTGTATCCAGCAAGACATTCACACAGGTATGCCCCCTCAGCTTCTTGACATATGCCATGGTTCTGACATGGAGAGGAAGAACAGGCCCCTGGTACTTCCAAGATCTCTAGAACATAAGGAGAATATGTTCATTACAAGTGTCTGTGGAATATTCAGTGTTCTATGGTCATCAAATGTCAACATTACTGAATAGGTTAAGGTAACAGTGCACCATGGGATGTTAATCATATTCACTATCAGTAGCTACAATTCACCAAAGTGATTCAACATTATATTTTACATTTAAAGTCCAGTTTTGGATAGAATGGGGAAGGAATAAAGCCCATGCTAAGTATTTAATATTTACTGCTATCCAAGGCTCAATTAGATAGATCTGCCATCACATCGTGTTCCTGGTGACAACAGTTTTACCAGACATAACGTTAAAAAACTTGGCTGAACATACACTTTAAACAAGACCCCGGAATGCACTACAATCACAATGCAATTCAGGAAAACATCAACCCTTTTTGTAAACAAAATAAAATGATAGTGTCTGAGGTTTTTATGTCAATTTTATTACTATAAACAGGAGAAATATATACTACAAAGCTTACTGTTACTCATTAGTTGATGACAAGTTTGATTTAAGGGCTTATTTAATAAGAGAATAAGGAGCAGAGTTAACCAAACATTGTTGCATCATATCAGCTGTATTCAAGTGCTAATTATCATCTAGGGGGAAAAAACAAACCAAAAACGGAATTGTAATATTTACTGGAAGTTTGAGATGAGTACATAGGCTGTGATCCAATGAGTCACAGAACAACTAAGAATTTTAAAGGTCACAGCCAGTCAACAGTCATGTTCCACAGCCTCAGGCTGTTAATTAGCAGTACTAACCCCTCCAGTGATACGATTACCACCTGCCTAAAATTACAATCTTTAAGGCCTAAACCATGATGGATACTGACTGCTCAGGTTTTCAAGGACACCCTTTTCCTGACATACTAGCTAATTAACTGCTTTATTGCAAAAAATAAATAAGAAATACTCCAGATTAATGGTGAATGAGGACACTGTTTTAAAATGAGAATATGTTGATATCTTTGCATATAACAGACTAGTACTTTACTTCCACCCCTGCTATGCAAGATAAATCAATACAATGCTGTGAAGCCCTGTACACACGGCCGAGGTTCTCGGCAGAAACCAGCGAGAACCTCGCTGGGAGCCGCATTCTGCCGAGAACCTCGGCCGTGTGTACACTCTCGGCGAGCCCCGCCCGTTGGGAAACCCGTCGAGCAAATAGAGAACAGGTTCTCTATTTGCTCGACGGCCCGTCGGGATGAATGGCTGGTTGCCTTTCCCGACGGGCGGGTCGCCGATTCTGACGGCCGGCAGAGAACCTCGACGGGCGGAACGATGTGTTCTGCCCGTCGAGGTTCTCTGCCGTGTGTACGGGGCCTGAAAAAGTAATTGCCCCCTAAACCTAATAACTGGTTGTGCCAACCGTGGCAGCAACAACTGCAATCACGTGCCACCCACTAACTGGTGGTGGTGATTAATTGTTCGCATATTGGACTTTCACGGCTGCATTTTGATTTTACACCTATTGGCTGGGAATCAGATACATTGGTGTATCTTTGTGCAGGCGTAGCGTATCTTCTTTACGCTACGCCGCCGCAACTTAGAGAGGCAAGTGCAGTATTCACAAAGAACTTGCTCTGTAAGTTGCGGCGGCGAAGCATAAATTGGCCGGCGTAAGCCCGCCTAATTCAAAGTAGGAAGGAGTGGGCGTCATCTATTTAAATTATGCGTGACCCCATGCAAATGAATGGCCGGTCGAACTGGGCATGCGCGAGCATGTTTAGAATCACGTTGCATATACTCCCTAAGATACGTCGGTGCAATGCCTACGACGTGAACGTAACCTACGCACTGCCCTATTCATGTAGTACTACGTAAACGGCGTACGCAACATAAAATTTGACGGCGTCGTTCCCTGGCCCATACCTTTGCATTAGCTGCACCTGCTATATGAGGGGTAATCTTACTCATTTGCATATTTATAATGGGAACGCTGAATGCGTCCAGCGTAACTATGCGTCCACGATACGCCGGCGTAGGCAAGTTACGTCGGGTGGAGAAAGCCTATTTTTTGACGTATCTCGCTTTGTGAATCGGCATAAAGGTACGATGGCGCACATTTGGACTTTACGGCGTAAATCGTTTCTGAATCCGGGACATTGTTTTTATGCCATTGTATTGTGTATAAATGCATGTAATATTGGATGGTCGATTTTACAAAATTATTACTAATATAATTGCAATCCCCACCTCTCCACACTAAACATAACACCCCTCCCCCACCTCTCTACCCTAAACAATAACCCCCTTCCCACCCTAAACAATAACCCCCCTCCCCACCCTAAACAATAACACACATCCCACCTCTCCAGCCTAAATAACCCCCCTTCCCCACCTCCCCACTCCAAACAATAACACACCTCCCCACCCTAAACAATAACCCCCCTCCCCGTGCCTCTCCACTCTAAAATATAACCCCTTCCCCACCCTAAACAATAACCACCCCTCCCCCACCTCTCCACCCTAAACTACATCTCCCTCCCTACATTTCCACCCTAAACAATAACCCCCTCCCCCTACTTCTCCACCCTAAACAATAACCCCCCTCCCCCACCACTCCACCTAAACAATAACCCCCTCCCCACTTCTCCACCCTAAACAATAACCCCCCTCCCCACCTCTTCACCCTAAAGAATAACCCCCTCCCCCACCTGTCCACCCTAAACAATCACCTCCTCGCCACCTCTCCACCCTAAACAAGAACCCCCCTCCCCACCTCTCCACCCTAAACAATAACCCCCCCTCCTCCACACTAAACAATAACCCTCCTCCTCCACCTCTCCACACTAAACAATAACCCCCTCACCATCCTAAAAAATAACCCACTCCTTGCCCCATGTTTAATAATGGGGTTAGTATGGGGGGGTTCAGTGTAATAATGGGGGTTAGTATGGGGGAGGGGTCCTGTGTAACAATGGGGTTTAGTATGGGGGAGGGGTTTTGTGTAATGATGGGGCTTGGTATGGAGGAGAGGATCCTGTGTAATGACGGGGGTAATATGGGGGAGGGGGGAATGTTTAATAATGGGGGGCAGTATGGTGGAGGGGGTCAGGTGTAATCATCGGGGAGCAAAATTGCATGGGGGCCAAATAAATGTTTTTCTAGGGTCCAATCAATATTAAAGATGTCCCTGGTTGTGTCTGTCTCTAAGTGCATTGAGCATTCAGTGGTCGGTGAGGGGCCCCATGAGAGGTTCCTGTTGGCGGCTGATGCAGTGGCCCCAGGGGAGGACTTGTGCTGGCTGGGATAAGAGGGATGGCGAAACCATGCTATTGAGGGCAGCTGTTCCTGTTACTTCTCCTCCTGAGGGGTCCTACATAAGAACACACACTGCCTATTGTCCTCCTCCATGTTCAGTGGAGGGGCGGGGCCACAGTCTACATCTCGGTTGTGGGGAACAGCAAGTGGGTGCTAAGAAGAGAGCCTGAGGTGGCAGAGTGTACAGAGCAGCAGTCTACCATGTGTGCAGGTCAGTGATCGCCAGCAGCTTAGTGTGTGCATTATTATATAACAGGCTCAGTGTAACAGTGACTGCTCATGCACTAGGTGTTATAACCTATACATAACACTGATCTGTATGAACTGAGTGCTATTATCTATAGTTTTTAACAGGAAGTTGCTATTACCTATATTTAACACTGATAAAAATCAGTCCCACTCAGCGTACATATACCAGTGTTATTGGGAATAGCATTCAGTGTATAGCTATCAGTAATGTATGCACTCCCCACTCCTCTTCTAAACATAATACCCACCTCCATACACTCCGCACTCCTCTCCTGCACATACTGCCCACTACTGTATATTTTGCACTGTACATTCCCCATTTAATATTACCACATTCTGCATGTAAGTAATCTCAGACAATAACCACACCTCCTTCAAACTGCACCCACAACCTAAGAGCAATTTAAACCACGCCCATTTGTCACCCGCAGTGCACAACATTTTTTTCCTCTACAATGACAGGGTCCACTTTTGATCTTGCACATGGGACCACTGATTTCATGATACGCCCCTGCTTCTAAAGGCTCTGGGCATAGTGGTAATAGTGCAATGGTGATGTGAGACCTAGGCTAAGGCCTTAGGCCTGGTGTGGCGAAATATTAACTTTTTGCTACTGGCTGAGCTGACAGTGACTGCTGCTGCTGATATTGCTTGTAATTGTAAAGATTAAAGGACTCCAATTATCTTTCTATAAGCCTGTTATATATATTATAGACAGATAATTGGAGTCTTTTAAGCTTTACAGGCAAGCAGCAACAATATCAGCACAGCATCCAGTCGGTCAGCTCAGCCAGCCCAGTAGCACAGGGGGCAGGGGCCACAGTCGATTTGTGGGGTTTACAACCACTTTAGGTATCATACTTTCTATAAGGTTACAGTATTGGTCCGATAACAGGACAAGAATTTGAAGAACTAGCATAGAAACATTTACATCAGGGAAAGAGGTCTATAGCCAAAGGACACTAGCAAAAGACTGAGGTTTACGGAGTGTGGAAAGGTTAGAGGTATTCCCAGGGGGTTTGTCCAAGAGCTTAGCCAGTGCCCAATCACCTGAAGGTAATAGCCTTTAACTTAAAGTCTTATGCCCCGTACACACTATCACTTTATGTGAGGAAAAAAAACGAAGTTTTCTGTGAAGTAAAAAACAACGTTTTTGAAACTTCACTTTTCAAAGACGATGTTGCCTACACACCATTGTTTTTTCACAAAAAGCGAGGTTACGTTCACCACTCTTTCCCATTGAAGCTCGCTTCATAACTAGCTTCTGTGCATGCACGGGTTGAAAAACGTCGTTTTAAACAAAGTTTTTTGCTACACACGGTGACTTTTTGTGAAACAAAAAACGACGTTTTGAAAAACTACACATAAAATTGAAGCATGCTTCAATTTTTTTTTGTCGTTTTTTACAAGACATAAAACAACGTTTTCCCCTACACACGGTCAATGAAATTGACGTTTTTAAAAACATCATTTTTTTCCTTCACATAAAGTGATCATGTGTACGCGGCATAAAAATATCCAGCCTGTGTCCTGTATGATTAAGGCTGCATTCACATCTATGCGGCAAGTAACGCCGCATACGCGGCTTTACTTGCCGCGCTTCGATTCATTTTTTTTTTTTTTTACAAATCTCCCCATTGATGTCTATGGCCGAACGCCAATGTCGCTTGAAAAAAAGGGTCCGGGACTTTTTTTTAGGCGACAGGCATTCGGCGTTTCAGAGATGTGAACCATCTCTATAGACATCAATGGGATTTTTCCCCTCCAGCGGCACGAGCGTCGCGCGACAGGCGTTTTGTCGCCTAGATGTGAATGGAGCCTTAGTTCTATTAATAAAAGGATGAGGAAAGGTTGGAACCTTTGTTTGCTTTTAATTTATGTATCTGAATTCTGTACTAATATTAATAAGAATGAACAGCATTCCCCTGAGAATCTGAATACCATAGTATAGCATTGCAGGTTTGCCCTGCTAGATACATCTACCAGATTATGCCTATATACAGTGTATAAAACAATGCTGTGTATGCTTGGCTTACCCATTTCAACTCTCAGCTTACCTGTTTCACAGTGCTCCCCAGTAAATTTCTGGGGACAGGAACAATTGTAATTTGCACCCTGATTTACACAGGTGCCTCCATTAAGGCATGGATAAGATGAACAAGGGTTGATCTCTGGTGAAACATGAACAATAAGACATTAACAGCTTAATGTAAAATGAAATGTTCACCAATATATATGTAGTGTTGTGTAGCACTGTAAGTAAAAAAGTTTTGCATTATTTTTTGTTACAAAAAATAGATTTTTTTGACTTACCATAAAATCTTTATCTTGGAGTTAATTAAGGGACACAAGGTCAGAAGAATTCTGAGACATATGGGTTATACTGGATTTTAGTTAGAACTGGATTATGGCAAACAAATGAAAAAAAGAGTTCCAGTTAGCCAATATAATCCCTCCCACTTACATCATGCTTCAGTTTTGACCAAACGCAGTAGTAGGAGGGATCACAAGAAGGTTGGAACCTGTGTCCCTTAAAGTGGAACTAAGGGAATTTGTATTTCATTTTGGATAGAATAAGACAGATTTAATCTCTAATTCAGGAGATTTCACTTCACTTCCTGTTCCATAGCCAAAACAGGAAATGAGAGGAAACCTACCCAAAGTGAGGGACCAGAACTAGCGTCCCCATTGGAAAATGATTCTCTATTTCTGATCTAGGGAATACAATTTGGGATTTTTTTTTACCTTCACTTTCAATTATAATGGTAAACGAGACAAACAGAGATGGTGAATCTCTCTAACAGAGGGCACATACAGTAATAAAAACCTGACCCCCTGGGAAGCCATGATCCATCGGTGGAGGTGAGTCCCCACACCTCTGCTCTAGAGGTAGTTGAGGAGGAGCCGGTGGATCTTAATTTTGAGGAATGCCTCTATCTTGAGGAGGCTTCCATTTTGCCTGGATCCTCGGAGACCTCCACACCCATCAGGGGAACCCCCTCCAGGGCTACCCCATCCAGGGGAATCCCCTCCAGGGCTACCCCATCCAGGGGAACCCCCTTCAGGGCTACCCCATCCGGACGGACACAAGCCTCTCCATCCCATCGTCACGACTCTTGAGGAGCCGAGGCCTGGCCCACGAAAGGGAAAATGACTCTCCTCAGGATGTATGCCGCTCAGACTATGGGCTTTTTTTTTTTTTTGAGAGACGTGCACAGATGGATGTGCCATCCTCTTGTAAGGGCATGCCATGTCGGACAATGGCATGATCTCTTTTATTTTTATTTTTTGTCACTGCACAAGGTCAGGAGTGCAGGTTACAGTGTGACTGGTGTGTGAATGTGTGGCTGACATTCCTGCCAGCAAGGCGTGTCACCTTGGGTCTTCGGGGAGAGGTTATCCCCACGACCGTGTGAATGTGGTATGAATGGACAGCAACATCATTGGGGCCTTGGCGTGGCGTTGCTGCTCCCAAGTCCCGTGTGGTGGACTTGGGCTAAACCAATATGAGGTAGATGTGGTGTGTGTGAGCTAGGGACCACAGTGGTGTGCATGCATGCATTGTCCGTGTACCATGCTGAATGTGTGTGTTTAACGTGCAAAGATGCTTTCCACGAGGCCACTTCTGACTGCTTTTCCTTCAGTAGATGGGGTCTCCTCAGGCAGGGGGGGACTGTGTGGTTCGGGGGTCAGGTCATCACATATGTCAATCTCCAGGCCCTTTCTCATGGCGTAGTTGTGCAGCACACAACATGCACCGATGATCTGACACACAAAGTTTGGGGAATACAACAAGGCCCACTGGACTTATCCAGGCAACGGAAACGGGACTTCAGGATGCCAAATGTGCGCTCCACCACTGCACGGGTGCGTATGTGTGCCGCATTGTATCTTCTCTCTCCTCCGGTTTGGGGATTCCGGTATGGAGTCAGGAGATGGGGCCCAAGTGCATATGCCAAGTCACCTGGAAGGGAAAAGACAGGAGGATGTTAGCCATGCATGTGCCACTCATGATGTCTGCATCATGGGGTCGGACAGTCATGCCTGACACCCATGTCACTCACCAACCAGCCAGCTGTCCCTGTACACGTTCTGTTCGAATTCTGTTGGGATGTTGGCTTTGATGGTATATGTAGCTGTCGTGGCTGGCCCCGGGGGGTTTGGCACGGACGTGCCATATGAGGCATTGGACATCAGCTATCACCTGTACGTTGATGGAATGCCACTGCTTACGATTGCGGTATATGTGCTCTGTGGCACAGGGGGGCCGTAGTGCCACATGTGTGCAATCAATGCCCCCGACGGTGCGTGGGAATCCGGCAATTCTGTACAAATCTTTCATTGCCTTCTGCCGCAGATGCTCATGGGTGGGTTTGATGATGTGGTGGGACATGCATGTGAGGATTGCGGGGACAACCTGGTGCACACATCTGCTCATGGTGGATTGTGACATCCCAGACACAACTCCACTTGTACGTTGGAAAGATCCACTGGCGAGGAAATGGAGTGTTGCCAGTACCTTGACCAGTGGCTACACTGCATGTGAGCGTCCCTTCTGGCTGGTGATTTCATCATGCAGGGCTGTGGCTAATTCCAGGATGGCATCAGGGCTGAATCTGAAGATGCCATACACCTCCGATGCCCCATGACAAAGACGTTAATGCGGGTTCGGTATATCCTCTCCTGTGCCCTCCTCCTCCGTGCCTGTGGACACAGTAGTGCTATGACCATGGCTGCCCCTGGCATGTTGGCATACGGATGTCTTGTCCTGCAAGTGTGGTTGCTCAGCTCGCCTGTAACGGTGCTGCTGCAGCTGCTCTCCAGCTGACCTGTTGCTGAGTTACACCTGCTTTATGGGGAATAGTTTTGCGAGGGACGTACAACTCACGCGCACATACGTTCGTGAATCGCCGTATCTCCCTCATTTGCATATTTGAATAGAAAATCAATGGGAGCGCCACATGCGTCCAGCGTAAATATGCGCCCACTCTACGCCGTCGTAGGCAAGTTATATCGGTGGGATGAAGCCTATTTTTAGGCGTATCCAGCGCACAGATACGACGGCGCATACTTGCACTTACGCGGCGTATCTGGAGATACGTCGGTGCAAGTGCTTTGTGAATCTGGGCCAAAATGCGCACCATTGTTTCTAGGCCCTACTAAGGATACAAACAACAAATAAAAAACACATATGTGGTATTACTGTGATCGTAAGAAGCAGGAGAATTTTTGTTGGGGTTGTTCTTTGGCGGTAGGTTATGACAGAAGCAAGAAATACATAGCTACATTTAAAAAAAGCTAATTTGAAAAAGCGAATAAAAAAGGAATCAGGGGGTATCTATTATCATTTAACCCAGGGGTGGGGAACCTACGCCCCCCCGTGCCCAGGGGCATCGGTAGGGGGTGGCTAGGTGGGCTGAAGCCCCGAATGTGCCCCCGAAAAGCCCCGAGTCTCATGGCTGCAGGTCTTCATTATTAGCCCCGAGCGAACGGCGAGCGCCGGGACTGATCTGATCCCGAGCGCTGCCGAATGCTGCCGAGTGCCATAGCAGCAGGTCCCGTCTTCTGGAGCCAGCGCAACGCCTGTGATGGACATCCCACTGGTCCAATGCCATGTCCGCGGGACGTGTGACGTCCATCATAGGCGCTGCAGAGCTCCAGAAGGCGGGAATTACAAATCCGGTGCGTGGGTACTGCGCTGATAGATGGAGGCCTGATCGTTCAGCTCATCCACCATCCCGGGGATAACGGGCGCAGTGCCACTCAGCAGACTGACTGCAGTGCACAGTGTGACTGGGAACCCGCAGACATGGCATGCGGCTTGAGCTTCTAACAACAAGAAGATGCCTGCCACACTACTTCTTCCCCCCCTCGGAGCAGTCAAATCCACAAGATGGCGCCGGCGGCAGCTCGCCAGCTTGAAGCGGCTCCTCGCGCTCTGCCCACAGCCCTCCACAGGATGGAACCACCAAGTTCAAAGCTTCCCAGCCATGATCGCCTGAAGTCTCCACAACGCTGTGTCGGAGCCAGTGTTGTTAATTTTTCTTTAAAGAAGTAACTAGTTACAATTACAAGTTACTTGTCCAAAAAAGTAATTGAGTTAGTGACTCTTTATTAGCAAAGTAACTAGTTACTCGGAAAAGTAACTAGTTACTCGGAAAAGTAACTGAGATTTTTTTGTTTTTTTACAATTACAAGCAATATCAGCAGCAGTCACAGTGTCAGCTCAGCCAGTAGCACAAAGTTCATATTTTGCCACACCAGGCCTAAGGCATTAGGCTAAGGCCTTAAGCCTGGTGTGGTGAAATATTAACTTTTTGCTACTGGCTGAGCTGACAGTGACTGCTGCTGCTGATATTGCTTGTAATTGTAAAGCTTAAAGGACTCCAATTATCTGTCTGTAAGCCTGTTATATATATTATAGACAGATAATTGGAGTCTTTTAAGCTTTACAGGCAAGCAGCAACAATATCAGCACAGCATCCAGTCGGTCAGCTCAGCCAGCCCAGTATCACAAAGTTCAAATCACCACCACCAGACCAGGCAGGCCTTAGACTACGCCGCTCTCCAGTCCCCCCCCCCCCCAGTTCCAATCGGCTCCTCACCTGGCTGCGCAGGGGGCAGGGGCCACAGTCGGTCGGTTTGGTGCTGCTGTGCTGTCTGCTGGCTTGCGCAGGGCAGGGTCAGGGCCACAGTCGGTGTTGGTGAGGTGAGTGCAGGCTTACTGCTGGCCTCAGTCCGGACCGGTGGTGGTGGAGCGGAGCCTCCGCGGGGGACGGGGGAGATGTCGGCGGCGAGTCCCGACACAGTGACACTGACACCATCCGTCACTGTCAGTCACTCACACAGCGACACGAGTCACGGCCGCTGGCAGGAGACTCCAGGGGCGGGTGCATGCGCCGCGCCAGCGCCACCCACACAAGTCAGTCTGACACTCAGTCACATGCCCGCCGGTGACCAATCAAGTGAAGAACATGATGTGCAGACTGCATCATGTGAGTGTGACCACCCAATCACAATGCAGCCAATCACAGGCCACTGGCCAGCTCCATCCCGCCGGCCCTGAGAGGGAAGTTAGAAGTAACTTAGAACAGACATGACCCGGCCGGCCCGGACATGCCCACACGCGCGTGCAATGTAACTCGGTAACGCTGCCAATGTAATGGCAACGGCGTTGCCGATGGGGTAAAAGTAATAAGGTAGATTACTAGTTACCCCTTGGAGGCCAATCGTTACGTAACAGCGTTTATTTAAACGCCGTTACTTACAACACTGGTCGGAGCCCTGCAAAAAGCAAACCAAGGCTGTCGCCGACTGCATCTCCGAGTCCTGAGGTAAGCCTTTTAATTGCTAATGCACCACTCGGGACTTAGCTGACAACATTAAGCTCTTTTCAGATGTCAGAATTCAGAAACAACCCTGAAAGTGTTGTGCGTCCCTAAGAGCATCCTCACATGCTTATTTCAGGGAATGTGTAACTGACATACATACACACACTGACTTAGAGTACGTGTGTGTGTGTGTGTGTATGTCAGTGTGTGTGTGTCAGTGTGTGTGTGTGTCAGTCAGTGTGTGTGTGTGTCAGTCAGTGTGTGTGTGTGTGTGTGTGTCAGTCAGTGTGTGTATGTCAGTGTGTGTGTATGTCAGTGTGTGTGTATGTCAGTGTGTGTGTGTCAGTGTGTGTATGTCAGTGTGTGTGTGTGTGTGTATGTCAGTGTGTGTATGTCAGTGTATGTGTGTGTGTATGTCAGTGTGTGTATGTCAGTGTGTGTGTGTCAGTGTGTGTGTGTCAGTGTGTGTGTGTATGTCATGCATGCATTTTTTGACCAAATGTTTGACCAAATATAACAGGCTAATTTTAAGTTGATCATTTTGTACGGCCCCCGAATGATGTTACAAAAATCCAAATGGCCCTTGGCAGAAAAAAGGTTCCCCACCCCTGATTTAACCCCAAACAAAAGCCCAATTTGTCCTTACAAAAACAAGGTATAATTCACCTCGATACACTAAGTAGTTGCAAAAACTGTATTCAAAACGTTAAAAAAATAATTGTTTTACCCTTCATCATGAAAGGGTTAAATCGGTTCTTCACCCTGAATTTTTTTTAATAAAAGTCAGCAGCTGTAAATACTGGCCAAAGCTCGAAAAAAAACAAAGGACAGCTAAGCTTCAGCCTCTGTTGCAAATAGGAGTTCCTCTCATTTCTATCAAGCCCCCAAGTCAAAGTCTGCAACCAAGTTCCCTTGTAAACCTTGGACAGAGAATTGTGCACACAAATACATTTAGGAATTACATCTAATAGCTCCTGGACACTGTATCCTGTACTAATGCATGAGTTTGGTCCAAGAGTTTGCAAAAGCTAGCAGCCATGTCGAGAGACTTGCTTGCAAGCGTTGTTGACTTTGGAGTCCATGGTTTGTGGGGGAATTGGGTTCTGGACTCAAAGGAATGAGAGAAAAAAAAGAGCTATTGTTTCTTTTGTTATGGCAAAGAAGTATTCTGTTCCCTGTGATAACCTTTATAATGTAGTCCAGGGAGGTGCCAGAGGCATTCAGCATCAAAGGGCATTTGTAAAAGGTGTTTTTTTCCTTGATGTTCCACGTGCCAGCATTTCTTTTTTAAAGTGTATTTTGTGCGTGTACTCGAGAGAGGAGCCGGACTGCAGAAGTTGGGAGTAGGCAGGCCTCCCCCAGAGGCAAT
Organism: Rana kukunoris; assembly: GCA_029574335.1. NCBI lineage: Eukaryota > Metazoa > Chordata > Amphibia > Anura > Ranidae > Rana > Rana kukunoris. The sequence continues at coordinate 130,889,485 of CM056052.1, forward strand.
CTACCATCTTTCTCCATGCCCCCGGGTGGCAATAGCGGGTGTGAGGGGTCTTCCCACACAGCCCGCCCTACCTGCTCCGCTTTAAAGCCCAACGGGGCAGAGGGCCTATGAGGGAGTGAGAGGACCTAGCCAGCTACAGATATGTACTACTCACCTGTCTCACAATGTATTCCAGTATATCCTTCTGTGCAGACACAGCTGTAACCATCACTCATGTCCTCACAAGTGGCACCATTCATACAGGGAGATGACAAGCACGGCCTTAATCCTGTGCAGAAAATAAAAACTCTCTCATAATTCTGTGGAATCATCATATTGTAAGCTATTTTTACGTAATGCAGGGATTCCATAACATCCTGTAGAAAATATACTCATTAAAAGTATATTAAACAAACGGTAAATGTAGTAAAACAGCTACAGCAGAAAATGTCAAGCAAGCAAAATCTGAATATTGATATGGGGAAGGACATTGGGGTCAATTCACAAAGCTTTATTTTCAGATTGCGAGTGTTATTTTAACGATTTTGCACGTTATTGAAGCTAGTTCAATTCACTAAACGATTTAACGCTTTGAAAAATCATCAAATAACGTTTCCCTACACAGAACCGATATTTTAAGGTGTGGATCCTTATTAAAGAGTCAAATCGTTATTTTAAAGATTCAAAACGTTATTTTAAAGAGTCAAATCGTTAAATATGTACAGAAGTGCAATTCACAAAAACATTTTTGACAGTTATCAATAGTTAAATTAACACCTCCCTCAGGGTGGCGTTATGACATTTCCCAGGCGATATTTTGTTGTTAGAGGAAGCTTTTGGCGATTTTTGTAGTGTAGTGTAGTGTTGGGCAAGCTAGAACCATGCTCTATTTGAACTTAAAATTATCCAGAGGTCGAAGAAGAACATGTTAGAATGTTGTTCAGATTTATAAACGTGTATTCCGTTCACATACTATTTTGGATGACTTTTCTGAAACCCAGGTGATAGCTAAATTCCGATTATCATCTCCCATGATTTATACTCTGTATGAGGAAATACACATGGCTTTAGAAAAGCACACACTAGAAGTTTTGCACATCACATGCTCAATCTCCATGTGTATTGCTTGTGTCTCCCTCTCTCTCTCTGTATCTGCTCTTTTCCACATGCAGCTGTTCTTCTCCCCTTCTGCTCCCAGAATGCATCTCTCCAGCATTATTTAACGATCTTAAGAGTTATTTTAACGTCCCAAATGTTAATAATAACTTCTGAGTAGTTAGCATAACGTTTGGATAAAGAGTCAGTTGAAAACCATAACGACTATGTTAAATAGTTAAATCGTTAAATAACGATTATAGCTTTCGTGAATACCATGTTTGCTAGCGTTAAATAAGAAGTGCTAATTTAACACCTGAAGAAAACCAATAACGTTTCTCTTTGTGAATTGACCCCATTTTCTGCTATTGCTATATTATCTGAGATGAGACATTATAGCAAGTCATCCCTTATAAGAGGAATCAGTCACCGGAGCCTTGATTAATGGGTTCTCAGACAGATAACCAAAAGTCCCTTATGTAAAGCTAGTCATACGCTGTTAGTTTTTCTTTGTTCAGCCTGTTGGCTCAAAAAAAAAAAAAAATATATACATTTCTCAATCCACACAAATGAGGGAACATTGTATTCTGCCACTGGCTGCCACTGCCTGCTGATCAAGGAAAGTTTTCCAGCATCTCCCTCGTGGGCAGAATCGGCACTATTACGCTGCGATTCCAAATCCCTGCAGCATAATGCGCAGCGCAGTTTTGGGTGCCACTATTATTTAATGGCACCCAAACATGATGTGATTCTGCCGCGAAATGTCAAGCAGGAATAGTAGCAAACCGAGCCTTTAAAATTAGCGTGAAGCTTTTCACCTGAAAAGGAGTAGGACCTTCTTTTCAGTCAACAAGTGCACATGGAGTAGCCCATTCAAGTGAATGGGCTGGCCCTATGCAACATGCAAAATCACAAGAGAATCATGCTTTGAAAACACTCGTTCCCACTATGCAATATATGAACAGGGTCTAACAGCACCTTGCATAGAAGTTCTTTACTGATCCCTTTCAAATGTCACTGTTTAACAATTTTTATGTAGCAGTTATGGAAACTAAGACTTTTAAAATGAAAGTCGAATTTTACAGTCTTTTTTGATTCAATAATGTCATTCTTGTTCTTTCCTGGCTGAAAATATTGTTTCTATTGGCTAAGGTCAGCTATTAGTAGTAAATAATTCCCTGGATGCATACTGCACTAAATGCAAGTACCGTTTGATGCACCATCCAGCCACAGCAGCTGTCAGACTCACAGAGATTGACAGGCTGCTTACACGGGAACTTAACTATGCAACTAGACCTTTCACCCGCACCTAAACCAGGGCTAAAAGCCCAGTGTGCATGAGGCCATAGATGAATGAATGAAGCTAAACTAAAATAACAGTAAGGAAATAATATGTTTACAGAGTTGTTACAGCTGATTTCTAGAGATAGCTAGAGAGCTGTGATAAAGTTCCCTGCACAAGTATTGTTGGAAAAAAACAAGATACAACATAGGATGGTTTAACTAATTGGCAAAACTTTGGGGAAACCTCTCTTCACATATTTGATCTAAAAAGAACACATTCAATTTTCGCGCACTAAAGCACTTCATTAAGTCTGGTGTTTACTGGAAGAAAATAACCCTGCATTTGAATGCTAAAAACTAAGCCTGAGTGCAAAGATTTATGCCATCAATTTACACTTTTATTACCACATGTACTATAACTAACATTTATATAACACAATGGATGGACATCTTCTCACCAGTTTCACATCTCTGTCCAGTGTATCCCCATGGACACACACAGCTGTAGCTATCATCTATGTCCTTGCACATCCCACCATTCAGACAAGGAGATGAGGAGCATGGTCGAGTTTCTAAGAAAATCGAAAAGAAAGCCAATTAAACTATACTACATCAAAATACTTTCATGTTTTAAGAAAAGGAGACCCTGCTAGAGTAGGACTTTGCTGCCATGTAAACCTTTTGCAGCCAGGTACTGTCTGACAGGATACGATTTCATCATGGGACTGTAATTTTTGTACTTCCAATGAGAGCAATAACAATATTTTCTTTAAAAATACACTAAACTATATGCAGACAAACAGCACAATATACAAATCTCTACTTTAAAACAGCATAAAAATGTAAAGTAAACTGTAAATGTAATTAAACTTTTTAAAAAGCGTTTTTTTTTTTTTAAAACCAAAGAGAGATCTGTGATTACAAACCTTATATTCTCCTTTTTGCCAGAGTATATAACTAGGGATGCACCAAAATTTTGGTGGCAGAAAAAAAAAACTGCAGAAAATTGTGTTTTCGTCACATTGCCGAAATGAAAAAAATTGCAGATAATGGCGACGAAAACAGCACATACGCAGTAGCAACGGGCGCATTCAAAGTAGCGGTGGGCTCACTGCCGAGTAACGTCACTTGCTGTGTGGACAGCGTAATGGCATGCAACTACCTCGTGGTTAAGACACTGGACTCGTTAGCACGTTTCCTGCGGTTGTTTGGGAGCGCTTTCCCTGCAGATGGACATTGGAGTCGAGAGCACATTCCTCGTGGTTGAGACACAGTTGGGACTCGGGAGACAGGAGCAAACGGAGCTGCATTGGAGAGTGGACCCTCCTAGGTGGCTACTATTAGGGCTATTCGCCAGTGAGAATTGCTGCTGAAGATCTTTCCTATTAACTGACAATCCAACAAGTAAAAGAGATATTCAGTTGTTTGTTACTACTACTACTACTACGAAACAGGCCAGGTAATGCATAGTGTATGTCATATTTGAGTATGATTTTTTTTAAACATATTGGCCCGGATTCACAAAAGAGTTACGTCTCCAGATACGCCGCCGTAATTTTAAATGTGCGTTGTCGCATCTTTGTGCCGATTCACAAAGCAAGATACGCTGAAAAACATGGCTTCAGTCGTCCGGCGTAACTTGCCTACGCCGGCGTATCGTGGGCGCATAGTTACGCTGGTCGCATTCGGCGTTCCCATTAAAAATATACAAATGAGCAAGATACGCTGATGCACGAACGTAGATGCGCCCGGCCGCTTCATATACGCGCTTTGCGTATGGCTTACGTCCGGCGTAAAGTTACCCCTGCTATATGAGGCGCAGCTAATGCTAAGGTATGGGCCAGGGAACGACGCAGTCGAATTTTACAACGTTTACGGCGTTTACGTAGTACGTGAATAGGGCTGGGCGTAGGTTACCTTCACACGCCGTAAACATTGCGCGCCGACGTCACTTAGGCATTCTATCCGACGTGATTCTGAACATGCGCACTGGGATACGTCCACAGACGGCGCATGCGCCGTTCTTTCGGCCCATCGTTTACATGGGGTCACGGATCATTATACTAAAACACGCCCACTGCCTAGCTACTTTGAATTACGTGGACTTACGCCGACCCATTTACGCTACGCTGCCGTAACTTAGGGAGCAAGTGTTTTGTGAATACAGCATTTGCCTCTCTAAGTTGCGGCGGCGTATCGTAAATAAGATACGCTACGCCCACACAAAGATACGCCCGGGCCGTTGCTGCTTCTAATAGTGGACACAGTACTAGTAGTAATATACTACTGAGTATCTCAAACAAATATCAAGCAATCAATAATAGATATAGCTGCCTGGGGTTTAGTTTTAAAATAGATTTTTGTCCCCCCATAGATAATTCTATGCTATTCTTCTGCGCTACCAGCAAAGGTGGACATGTCTGCAGCGTGGAAATATTTAAAAGTTTCTGATAAAGACCCCAAATTTGCAATCTGCAGTCTTTGCTCAGCAGAAATTTCAAGAGGGGGTACAATGCCACGGCATTTTTTAACAGCAGGTTTGATACACCAACTGAAAACACGTAATCCAGTTCAGCATGCAGAATACAAGAAAACAGTCATGCTTTCAAAAAGTGCCATAGGCTCAAGCACATTAAGTTCAACACCATCTGTGGCCACAGTCTTTGAAAAGGTTAAACATTTTACAAGTGACAGTCCCAAAGCTCGTGCCATTACAGATAAAATGATGGAATTTATTGCATTAGACGACCAGCCATTCTCTGTTGTGGAGGACATTGGATTCCGTAGGCTCATGCAACATATTGAGCCGCGTTACACACTACCAAGCAGACGCTACTTTGCAGATACCTGTCTACCTGAATTCTTTGGCAGTGTTGGAAAACACGTTCATGAGCTCATGACTACCGACATCACAGCAGTTTTACTACCGATTTTTGGAGTTCAGACGTCAGTCCAACAAGCATGCTTGACAGGGCAGTGGATAGATGCCAAATTTCAATTGCAAAACATCCTACTTAACGCACGTGAGTTTGTTGGATCACATACTGCAGCTGAAATATATGATGCTTTAAAAACCATGCTTGACACTTGGCACATGGAAAAGTCTAAAGTGCATCTGACTGTCCGAAATAATGCGCAGAACATGGCAAAGACAATGGAGGACAGTGAACTTAAAAGCATACTGTGTATGGCACACACGCTACAATTGGCTGATATCGTATCAAAAGGAAGAACAATTGTGGGCCACTTTAAGCATTCTGCGCTTGCTTATTCCAGAATGCAAGCTTTGCAGATACAGTTTGGAATGCCAGCGAAACGACTGCAGCAAGATGTAGCTACTTGTTGGAACAGCACCTACTATATGCTGCAAAGTCTTTTCGAACAAAAGCAAGTTTTAGCAGCATACATTGCAGATTATGAGCAGCCGGCAACACTAATTGCACATCAGTGGATGTTAGTTGAAAATTGTTTGTCTCTTTTATCTCCATTTGAACAGTTAACAAAAGAAATCAGCTCAGCTAATGCTTCCATTGCTGAAGTTATTCCCTTGATTGCTGCACTGAAGCGTCTGCTAGGAAAAGAGGCAGAAAAAGACCATGGCGTAAAAATGTCTAAAACCACTCTACTAGAGGTCATTAACAACCGGTTTCAAAACACAGAGTCCAACCCTCTGTACTTAGCGCTGTATCCTGGCCTAGGCCAACAAGGCCCAAGCCTAGGGCAGCACTTTGCAGGGGGGCAGCACGTAAAGTGTCCCCGCCGACTTGTGCTACACTGTTAGTGTAATGCCAGTCTTATGGGCCGGCAGGGCCGCTATCAGGGGGGTACAGACCTGGCCGGCCCCCCTCCCGTTTTTTTTTTCTTGGATTACACAGTTTTTTCATCAGCACCCCCCCCCCCTCCAGTTTTCTGCTCCAGGGGGGCCCTGCCTAAAGATGTGTAAGGGGCCCCAAAAGTTGTGATGGCTGCCCTCTGGGCATTTCCTGCCCCATAGCTAAACAGGAAGTGAGAGGAGATCCCTGCAAATTAAGGCAATCCATTTCCCCCCCCCCAGGCCCTCAGAACTAGTGTCCCCACTCGAAAAGTGGGGTGGGTCTAGGGTTTAGGGTGGGACCAGAAAAGGGTGTGGCCTTGACAGGAAGGGGTGGGCCATATTTAAATTAGGGGGTGCACGAGTTTAATCAGGCCTAGGGCAGCACAAAACCTAAATACACCTATGTCTGTACTGCATTGCAACGGTTCTAGATCCTCAATTTAAAGAGCATTATTTTAATATGGAGAAAAAGCAGCGTGCACAGGTAATGATACAGGCACAAATGGAGGTGATAAAAGCATCTGGTGAAGGAATTTTGAGGTGTAGCAGAGTAAAGTATGCCAGAGAAACGGTTGCATACAAGTGAAGAGGAGCACACTTCCTCGATATCTGACATGTTTGATGAAATTTTACAAATTTTACATGAATGTAAAGGTACATAGCAGTGCCACAGTGCCACAATGGCAGCTACCCAACAGTTGGAGATTTATTTAGATGCTCAGCCTATCGCCAGAAGCGACAATCCCCTTGAGTATTGGTGCATAAAAAAAAAAAAAAATCCTTTGCTTGCACAGATTGCACGCAAATATTTACCCTCCCCAAGTACTAGTATGGAGAGTGAGAGACTATTCAGTCTAGCGTCTCATATTCTTGATGAGAAGAAAAACTTTTATTTTATTTTATTAAAACGAAACCTGCCACTTTTACTGAAATAGGTTAGAAAGCAGTAGCATGGCCCAATGAATTTATTATGTTTAAATTGTCTAGTTGTGCCACATTTACACTACACCTACCAATTACAGTGATACTTCAAAACTTGAAATAACTAACAGAATAGAAAGGGTAGGGCAGGCTCTTTGCTATTTTGTTGGTTGTTCATTTTAGTTCTACTTCTACAGTTTTTGCACTTTTTCAATTTAAAAGAGAACTCCAGGCTTTAGAACTAAAAGTTTTTGTTGGGCCAAACTATCTCTCCCTGAGCTGTCAGCCCACTGTGCTGTGCACTGTATGTATTTGTAGCTGGCTGCATACATACAGTATACAACATTGTGTTTCATGTATGGGCGGAGACTTCCCGAAACACAGACTAGTCTACAGTCTGGTCTACAGCAGCGGCGCTCAGCCAATCACAGCAAGCAATGTATTCAAATGAAATTGCTTGCTGTTATTGGCTGAGCGCCGCTGCTGTAGACCAGACTTTAGACTAGTCTGTGTTCTGGGTATGGGCGGAGGCTTCCCAGAACATAGACCACCATGCGGTATACTGTATGACTATGTATGTATGATGCCACAGCTACATACAATACATTTTTATTGCACATGCAGTGCCCTGACACCTTAGGGAGAGAACTTAAAGCGGAGCTCCAGCCGCGAAAATTTTTTTTTTTAAAGTCAGCAGCTACTAACAGTGTAGCTGCTGACTTTAAATAAGGACACTTACCTGTCCTAGGCGCCCGCGCTGATGGGCCCCCCCGATGCCGGTCCCGCGATCGCTCCGAGTCCCACGCCGCCATTCACACTATGGGAAACAGGCAGTGAAGCCGTACGGCTTCACTGCCCTTTTCCTACTGTGCCTGCGCGAGTCTCACGCTGGCTTGTGAATGGGCGCGCTGCTCTCTGAGAACACACACAGTTCCCAGAAAGCAGCGCGCCCCATTCACAAGGACAAGAAGAAGAAGAAATCAAACCGCGGTGCAGGTGAGGCAGATTACGGACTTCCGCATAGCAACAGCTATTTCGGGTGAGTATTTTTTTTTTTTTTTTTTCAGGTTTTTTTTTTTTTTTTTTTTTTTAAACAACATGGCAAAATGTTGTTTTCATGGGTGGAGCTCCGCTTTAAGGCAATTACTTCTCAGCTTTGTGAAGGTTAGGTTAACCAATTGAGTCGACTACCATTTTTTTTTGTTAAAGCTTTGAATAAGCCAAAGAACTTCAAAGCTCATTGGTTAATAATAATATACCCAGCTGTGCTAAATTTGTACATTTTTCAAACTCTCCAATTTTAGTAAATCAACTCCACAATCTCCGGTGCTTGGAAGTGGGCCCCAGGGAAGTCAGTGGATACACTGTCTAAAAAATAAAACATGACAGAGGGCGCACCAGCCTAGTGCATTATCTTAAGAAAGACCTCTCTTTGTGGTAAGTAATATACAACAAACCAACAGGTGTACTCTATTAACCTCGTCATCAAAGTAAGCTTCCAGTCCACGATACATCATATCACATCACCTATAGGACAACTGAAAAACCCAACAGGCTAATGTGTTTTGAGGACTTGCCTCTCCTTGGAGCTCTGGCTCTAAGGAAGAAGCAAGTCCTTGAAACACGTTAGCCTGTTGTTGGGTTTTCCAGTGGTCACACTCCCATTATGTGATGCGATTGATGATGTATCATGGACTGGAAGCTTTTACTTTGAGAACAAGCTTTGATACAACTGACCTGATGGCTTAGTAGTATGATGTGTATAATAGCCTGTGCAAATATCATATGGTTTACTCCAGGAAGTGGTTGTGAAATCCTGACTGGACGTGGGGGCGCGCAGCACGGCGATCGGTGATGCGGGGTGTCAATCAGCCATGTCCAATCAAGGCTGATCACAATGTAAACAGGAAGAGCCGTTGATGGCTCTTCCTCACTCGCGTCTCACAGACGCGAGTAGAGGAGAGTCGATCGGCGGCTCTCCTGACAGGGGGGTATACGCTGATTGTTTATCAGCATAGCCCCCCCCCCTGCGGATGCCCACACTGGACCGCCAGGGAAGCCCACACTGGACTGCCAGGGAAGGGCAGTAAAAAAAAAAAAGGTCAGTAAAAAAAAAAAAAAGATGCCAATCAGTGCCCACAAATGGGCACTGACTGGCAACATGGGCCCCTCAGTGTCCATCAGTGCCACCCCACAGTGTCCATCAGTGCCACCCGTTAGTGCCCATCCATGCCCAGTGCCCACCTATCAGTGCCCATCTGTGCCACCCATAAGTACCCATCAGTGCCACTCATAAGTGCCGCCCATCAGTGTCGCCTATGAGTGCCCAGTGCTGCCTATGAGTGCCCATCAGTGCTGCCTATGAGTGCCCATCAGTGCCACCTATGAGTGCCCATTAGTGCCGCATACCAGCGCTGCCTATCAGTGCCCATCAGTGCCGCCTATCAGTGTCCAACAGTGCCGCATCACCAGTGCCCATCAGTGCCGCCTCACGGTGCCCAGTGCCACCTCATAGGTGCCCATCAGTGCCACCTCATCTGTGCCCGTAATTGAAGTAGAAAACGTACTTATTTACCAAAAAATATTTTTATAGTTGTTGCGTAAAAAATTATAATTGCAGAGGTGATCAAATACCACCAAAAGAAAGCTCTGTTTGTGGGAACAAAATGATAAAAAAATAGTTTGGGTACAGTGTAGCATGACCGTGCAATTGTCATTCAAAGTGCGACAGCGCTGAGAGCTAAAAATTGGCTTGGGCAGAAAGGTGCGTAAGTGCTTGGTATGGAAGTGGTTAATACAATGGCAACATATTGAAGAGCAAGTTTTTAAAATGTAAAAGTCATATCAAAATGAAAGATATATCTTACAGCTTTAACCCAGAAAGTGAGACAAGGGTTATTTTACCTGTTTCACAGCGTGAACCAGAGAATCTTCGAGGACACACACAGATATAAGTAGTAACACTCACATCCTTACACACTCCCCCATTTAGGCATGGAGATGAAGAACATGGTTTAATCTCTAAAAAAAATAAGATGTAAAAGAGTTGGTTTTTATCAGTACAATTTCCCAATGTGAAGCACATATACATATGGTAGACAGCAGCCTGCAGCAGTCAGGTAAAACGTACACCACTAGTTGGCAGAAATCATAAAGTATATACAGCTCTTACCTGTCTGGCAACGATGGCCTGAGTATCCTTGTCTACACAAACAGGTGAATCCATCAGGTGTGTCCTCACAGATGCCCCCATTAAGGCAAGGAAAGGATGCACATGGTGGGATCTCTAGATGAAGAAGAAATATTACAAAAGAACTCTGCTGGGAACAAAAACATCTTGCAAAACTGGCAAGCAGCTTCTTTCCTAATCTAAATAAAGAGGGTGAAAATGCTAATTTTATGCTGCAGCACTAGGCGATGACAAGTTCTCTTGTACAATCTGTCTGGGCATGGCCCCTTTATCAACACAAGAGATATATTTGAAAATGTATTTATTTAATTTTATGTTCTGATAAAAGATACAAACTTTTATTTAAATTACTAACCCGTTTGACAGCGTTCACCGGTGTACCCCTCTGTACACACACAGCTGTAACCATCTTCCAAATTCTTGCATGTTCCCCCATTCAGGCAAGGACGTGATGCGCAGGGCCTGATCTCTAAACAAAGAAGCAGAAATTATTAAACCAAAAACTATATAAAATATTACTCAAGAAACACGACAACAGAAATACCACATACACTAGTGTTCCCACCACTTATATGCCATCTCTATAAAAATCAATAAAATGATTCCTCAAAAATAAGACAATAGATCAATGGAACTCATCTTATACCAACAAGTAAAAACATATGTTACACATAATTCTGCACAAAAGCATATATACATATATATATATATATATATATATATATATATATATATATATATATATATATATACACACACACACAATCAGATCTCACTGAGTCCTGGGCACTGATGACATCTCGCACACTTGCGGTCATACTGTTGTAAGACACTTTAACTTTCTTTGCAGAAGCCAACTGAGACTGCAAGCAGATACAAGCACAAGATCTTCCTTCCAGCCAATAATGGAATGTTATGTAGCACTGCTCTATTTGCCTTTGATTAGTGATTTTAAAACCATGTGCCACAATGATTATAAGTTTTGAAAAAAATAAAACATTTATGCCTTTTTTTGATCTGCAAGTGCTGACCAGATGATTATTGTATCATATAATTTTACAGAGGATTGATGAATGCTGTATAGATCAATTTTTTTGATGTTTTGAAAAGTATAAGTAGGAGTTAAAATTCATCTGAAAATCCGTTTTTTTCGTTATCGTTTTAACAAACGATAACGAAAGCGCAAGAAACGAAAACTGAAAGATCCGACATAAAAAATGCTTTATGTTAGTTTTCGTTGCGGTAAAAATTCGATATAGAGAGATTTGACATTATAGGGAAAAGATTTGACATTATAGGGAAAAGATTTGTGTTCTTTCCACTTACGGATTATGGCCCCAACAGTGCTCACTGGAACATTCAGAAGTTTAGAAATCTTTCTGTAAGCAATGCCATCAGTAGGTTTTGCAACAATAAGGTTGCAAAAGTCTTGAGAGAGACCTTTTTCTTTTAGCCAACATGAGATATTTCTTGTGCGACACCTTGGTAATGAGACACATTTTTTAGGCCATCAGTTGAGACTGAACCAGCCAATATAATTTGCACTCACAAGGGGCAGGATTGCTTTCTAATTACTGACAGATTTCAGTTGGTGTCTTGGCTTTCCATGCCTTTTTGCACCTTCCTTTCTTCAAGTATTCAATACTTTTTCCCAGTGTAATTTTATTTATTACACGTAACCTGATTTCTGAACTTATTTGGTTTGGTTTCATTGTTTGTATGGATTGCATTAGTTGTTACCAACGTGTGGTAAAAATTTCACGTCAATAGCACCTTTGGAAATATATTTACCTAGAAAAATGGTGACACGTTAAATATTTTTTTTACCCGCTGTATTACAGAAGTACTGGAGTAAGATAAGAGATGTGGCATGAGATTACCTGTCTCACAGCGCTCCCCAGTGAATCCACGCGTACATAAACAGCTGTAACTTTCATCCACATCCTTACATGATGCTCCATTCAGACAAGGAGAAGAGAAACAAGGCCTGACTTCTAGAAGAAACAGCAAGAATACATTTGTAAAAACCAAGATGAAAACAGAGAACTGGCATCAAAATATAAATTCACTCCCTGGTCATCTCTTCCCTACTGCCACTCCCTCCTCATCGGCTTACTTTTACATAGGCTACCCCCCCTTTAGTCCATTATGTATTCTGCTGCCTGACTCATCCACCTTACCAACCATTAAGTGTCTGCTGCCTCTCTGCCAATTCCTTACACTGGATTCTGCTCACCCAATAAATTAAATTCAAAATACTAACAACAAATTACAAAGCCATCCACAACTTGGCTACCCAGCTAAGACCTCCTGCTCTCTAGCTCTGTTGTCACCTCCTCCCATGCTCGCCTCCAGGACTTCTCCCGAGCCTCTCCCATCCTATCAAACTCCCTACCCCAATCTGTCTGACTATCTTCTACTCTGTGATCACTGAAAACCCTTCTGTAACTGTATTGTCTGCCCTTATGTTGTATAGCTCTGCACAAATTGTTGGTGCTATAATAATCCTGTATAATAATAATAATAATAATAATAATAATACAGTAGTGTTGGCCAGTGCTAAGTCCCTGAGGGCTTCATGCAGGCATTTTGAGGAAGAAGCAGTAAAGTTGCCAGGTGAAGCCATCCTTGCTTTAACTAGTTTAGAGAAACTGTACTGCCACAAATATGGGACTGCCACTGCTGATGTCATTCAGAATATATTAGTTGCCTAGCTGTCTAGCCTCAGTCCTTCATAAATAACTGACCTAGAACAGGTATATGACCAGTGATGGCAAACAAAAATCAGAACTCTTTGGCCGTGTACACACGATCGAATATATCTGCTGAAACTGGTCCGCAGACCAGTTTCAGCGGACAGATCCGACCGTGTGTACGGGCTAGCAGACAGGTTTTTCCAGCAGACAAGTTTTAAATCATGCTTTAAAACTTGTCTGCTGGAAACCCATCCGCCTGACATGTCCGCTGGTTAGTACGCTTAACCTAATGGATTCGACGCATGCGTGGAAGTATTTTACTTCCTGGTTCGGTGACGTGGCGGCATCAACTTCACCGCCACGTTACCGCGCTGTCCGTCTGCGGGGATTTTGGTTTGATCGTGTGTACATGCAGTTGCTGAATACCTTGCTGGTCCAGTGGAGATCGCATTTGGAAGATCCGGAAGCGTCCTACTCCAGACGTATTGGGAGTGATATGCCTGAATCCCCCTTAAATCTGGTAAGAGTACACCCTTACTTACCTTACCATATTGGAAGTAATATTGTGTAAACTGGTGGTGTATTTACACAGGACCTCCACAATCTACAGCTATTACCTTTGTTATTCAACTTGGAAAGCTGCCTAATTTTTCTCTTAGAAGGACTATAAGGCCCCTTTCACATTGAGGCGTTTTTCATGCGGTACAGCGCTAAAAATAGCGCTGCTATACCGCATGAAAAATCATGCCCTGTAGTGTTCAATGTGAAAGCCCGAAGGCTTTCACACTGAAGCGGTGCGCTAGCAGGAACGCTCCAAAAGTCCTGCTAGCCGCATCTTTACCGCGGTATAGGAGCGGTGTGTTCACCGCTCCTATAGCGCGCCTTCCCATTGGAAACAATGGGAAACCGCGGCAATAGCGCGGTAATACCGCCCGCAACGCGGGCGGTATTAACCCTTTTTCGGCCGCTAGCGGGGGTTAAAACCTCACCGCTAGCGCCCGAATATCGCGGTAAACACGACGGTATAGCGGCGCTACAAATAGCGCGGCTATACCGTCACCGCGGCTCCACGCCTCAATGTGAAAGGGGCCTTAGAGAAATTTTACGTTTATGTTTTTTACCCTCAATGGACTTTATATATTTACTTTGATATAATTTATGTTTATATTTATGAATGTATTGAATATGTTTTTTTCTCACTTAGATACATAGATACAATTAATTTCCTTCACAATATCACATTGTGCATCTAAGCGCAACCTTTTTTTGTTTTTAATTTCTGCTCTTCCTGTATATCACATGTTTTTGTGTTGCTGCTGGATATCATCCAATTTATTTATTTCATTAGATTATTTAAATTTATTTATTCAATTAGTTACTTAATTCAATTTATTTGTGTTAGCGCGAGGAGTTTTTCCCCTTTGGATTGTTTTTAAAATCTCCAGGAGACATATCCGATGAAATCGGTCTGTCAGACCATTTTCATCGGATAAATCTCCTCGTGTGTACGCGGCCTTAATCTGCATACTCATTCTAGGTCAGTGTCTCAAAGGGGTTAATTTACCTAAAGCACATATGCTGTTCACTTTGCAAGGACAATTTCCCTTAGCTTAGTAAATGAGGTAAAGCAAAAAATAGAAATTACTGTAATTCAAGATATGGAATTTACAGGTATGTCAACATTTTTATTATCTTTATCACACAGTACTGGAGACAGGTATCGATCTACAGACCACGGGATAACTCCAAGCAATAAATCAAGTGGTGGGCAACAAACCAGCTAAAACAGCAGGAACAGGCTCACAGGAAACACAAGAAGGGTTAAGTGACTTGAACAGTCACTTGAACAGGTTCTAAAGCCAAAGGGCCAGATTCACAGAGCCCTTACTCCTGTCTAACTCGCGTTAGACTGGAGTACTTTCAAATTACGCACGTTTTTTCACTACTCTGAAACCTCAAACCATGAAAATACGGCTGCGGGCTTCAATCTGACTGGCTTACGTGTTCGTACGCCTTCGGATCTACGCTGCAATAAATTTGCGGCCGCTGGGTGGTGTTCCCGTTGTTTTCCGCGTCGGGGTATGCAAATGAGCTTTTGCCGACGATCCACAAAGTTACGAACGTCAATCGCAATCTCTTACGGCATCTTTAGTCATCTTTTTGCTGCGTAAAGTTATACCAGCTTTTTGCTGGTCTAATATTAGACAGCCCATGTTAAGTATGGCCGTCGTTCCCGCGTCGAATTTCAACGTTTTCCGATGTCTTTTTTTATTTTTTACGTAAGTCGTCCGGGAATAGGAATGTCCGTAAACGACGCTACTCAAACAAAAAATTACGTAACGACGTTATTTCGCGCAATGCACGGCGGGAAATTTCTGAACGGAGCATGCGCAGTTCGATCGCCGCGGGGACGCGCCTAATTTAAATGCTTCACGCCCCCTAATCGCGTATTTCGATTACGCGGCGAGAAATACACTACGCCGCCGTACCGTAAGGGACAAAATCTACCAGAATTCGGCATAGAGCCTGGTAAAATACGGCGGCGTAGTATATCTCTGATACTCTGCGCCAATGTAATTGTATCTGAATCTGGCCCAAAGTTTTTTACCTTAATGCATTACCTGCCTTAACCCTTTCACGACTAAGCCTATTTCTAAAATGTTTTGCTTGAAAGTAAAATCTGTATTTTTTGATAGAAAATTGCTTAGAAACCCCAAACATTATATATATATAATTTTTAGCAGAGAATATAGAGAATAACATGGCGGTCGTTGCAATATTTTATGTCACATAAAAAATACACTTTCATGAAAAAAATAAACTTAGCCCAATTTTTCTGTATAATGTGAAAGATAATGTTACGCCAAGTAAATAGATATCAAACATGTCATGCTTTGAAATTGAGCACACTCATGGAATGGCGACAATCTACGTTAACTAAAAATCTCCACAGGCAATGCTTTTAAAAAAATAACGGTTACCAGGTTAAGCCGCGTACACACGGCAGAGAACCTTGACGGGCAGAACACATCGTTCCGCCCGTCGAGGTTCTCTGCCGGCCGTCGAAATCGGCGACCCGCCCGTCGGGAATGGCAACCAGCCATTCATCCAGGCGGGCCGTCGAGCAAATAGAGAGCCTGCTCTCTATTCGCTCGACGGGATTCCCGACGGGCGGGGCGAGCCAGGAGCGTACACACGGCCGAGGTCCTCGCTGGAATGTGCATTCCAGCGAGGTTCTCGCTGGTTTTCAGTGAGAACCTCGGTCGTGTGTACGCCGCCTCAGGCCGCGTACACACAGGCAGAGAACCTCGACGGGCAGAACACATCGTTCCGCCCGTCGAGGTTCCCTGCCGGCCGTCGAAATCGGCGACCCGCCCGTCGGGAATGGCAACCAGCCATTCATCCAGGCGGGCCGTCGAGCAAATAGAAAGCGTGCTCTCTATTTCTGCTCGACGGGCTTCCCGACGGGATGCTCGCCGAGAGCATACACACGGCCGAGGTCCTCGCTGGAATGCAGCTTCCAGCGAGGTTCTCGCTGGTTTGCAGCGAGAACCTCGGTCGTGTGTACGCCGCCTCAGAGTTAGGCCTCGTGCACACGACCGAGAGTCTCGTCGTAAAAGAAACATTGCTTTCCTCGACAAATTTTTTGTCAGGCTTGCCGAGAATCTTGTGAAGCTTTCTTTGCGTACACACTGTCAAGACAAATCTCGTCGTTCTCAAACGCGGTGATGTACAACACGTAAGACAGCACTATAAAGGAGAAGTTCTATTCCATCGATGCCACCCTTGGGGCTGCTTTTGCTAATCTTGTGTTGCAGCGTGTTAGTAAAAGTTTGGTGAGAGACGAATCGCGCTTTTCAGTCTGTTACAGCATGACGAATGTGCTGTCTCCATTACGAACGCTACTTTTACCAAAGGTGCGCTCCCGTCTCATATTTTATTCTGAGCATGCGCGCATTTCTAAGCATACACACAAACGTGTTTGTCGTCATAAACCAGCCCGACGAGAAACACGACGAGGAAATTGAGACTCCCGACAAGAAAAAGAGAACTTGTTTTCCTCGGCAAAAAGCTCTGCCACCAATTTTCTTGATAGATTTTGTCGAGGAAAACGGTCGTGTGTACGAGGCCTAACAGAAGAGGTCTAATGCTAGAATTATTGATCTCGCTCTGTCGATCGTGGCGATACCTTACATGTGTGATTTGCACACCATTTTTTTACATTTTAGAGAAAAATAATTTTTTACATTTTAGAGAAAAATTATTTTTTATCACTTTTATTGCTTTTACAAGGAATGTAAACATCTCTTGTGACAGTAATAGGTAATGACAGGTACTCTTTATGCAGGTATCTGGGGTCTAAAAGACTCCAAATCCCTCCTTTGTACTTCAAAGTATTCAGATCGCCAAAAACGGTGATTCTGAATACTGTCACTTTTTTCTAAAACCAGCGCCATTGGCAGCCGAGTAAACTGGAAGTGACATTGTGATGTCGCCTCCGTGTTTACCGAAAGAAGACTGAAATTAAGCCGTTTCTGTCTTTGTTGCAGTTTCTCTCTAGCCGACAAAAATGCCGGATCGTGGATCGATTTTATCCCGGTGGGACAGGAGGCCTGGTAAGTGTATCGGAAGGTGGCAGGAAGGGGGGGGGTCCCCTCTCGCTCCTCCGCGTACACTCAGCTGGAAGGCGTTAACGTAAAAAAACTTCCACTAGTTGTTCCTTCCAACCCCTTCCCTAAATACCTTTATCGATCCTGCACTGTCCCGTCTGCAGCAGCACAGGTTCTCTCTCCTCTCATGGGCTAAGAGACCAGTGTTAATTTCCTATTTAGTTTTAGTCATAGTCTTTTGACTAAAGTGTCATTTTAGTTTAAGTTGTATTTTAGTCATCTGAATTATTTTAGTTTTAGTCATATTTTAGTCAACTAAAATATCCAGTACATTTTATTAGACTAAAAACCTAGTAATAATAACGGGTTTAGTTTAATTGTAATGCATTATTTAAGTATTCCTTTAGAATTTCCAAACTCATTATATATGCCTGGAGTAAAAAATATAATAACATGTAGTGGGGAGTACTGTGATCAGTGGCAGTCAAGCATTGGAGGCAAGAATTCAGGCTCAGGAGTAGTATGGTAACAAGTCTCCAAGGCAGCCTGGGATTGTTCAGGGAATGACAAAGGGTCCAATAAGTTAGCACCACAAAATACGCCAAAAATATATACATTTTCTGTTTGTAATGTAAATATTATATGAACACGTGAACAAAAGGTGAGTATAACTTGTCACGCTGCATTTACTAAGAGATGAGAACATTTCTTAAATTAGAAATCTAGTGGCAGGTCTATAGGAGACTAGGGAAAAGCCTAACTATGAAAGTAGACAAATGGCAGGGAAATTGGGAACCTTGTGGGAGTCTGGCTACTGCATACATTTTGATCTACACATCATGGGTTTGAGGGGATATGCAGCCCTAAAAGGACTTATAGTAGTATTTGGAAAGTACTTGTATTCTCTCCCAAGAGTAAAGAAGATGAACTCCCATTACAACAATAAGGCCAAATGTAACAATAAGGGATTAGTGAAACCATCTTCCTTTGTAAAAAAAAGTAGTGAATAGAGGCAGATATGAGCAAAGAAAGAATATTGAGGACAGCAATAAGATTCATTGTGCATCTCGCTTGAAGGCAGCATGAAAGAAACAGCCAAGACGTCTCTTTTTTAGGTTTGGATAAATGCTGGTAGATTACCCTTCACCTCCAGAGACGGGAGGTAGCCTCCAATGCTCTTTAGCAGGTTCAGTGGGCTTAGATGTGGTTCTGCACAACCTGAAGAACCCACAGAAGATGATGACACCTGGAGAGGCAAACACATCCTATACGTAAAGAGGTTGTAACACTAAAAAGCTCTGTGACCCGGTGTTCTCCCTCCCTGCCTGTCAGCTCCTGTAGGTGTGAGACAATCTCTTCACCCCAACCCCTCCTGCTGCTATTAGTAGCTGGCTGTAAAGTTAAATAAAGATTACTATTAACCCCTCTGTTCTGCTAAGCCATACTACACTGTGTACATTTTTTGTTTAAAATTGTGCCTGTTAACCTCCCTGGCGGTATTCCCGAGTCTGACTCGGGGTTAGATTTCTGTGCTACGATCGGTAACCCTGAGTCAGACTCGGGCTCGCCTTGCAGCATCCACAGAGACTGTTTACTTACCTTCTCCGTGGATCCAGCGATGCATCCGCGCTGTGTGAGCGAGCGGGTGCTCGCTCGATTCACACAGCGTCCCCGCGCCGCCGATCTCCGTTCCCTGCGACGTTACGACGCACGGGGACGGAGAACGGCGCCAAATTCAAAATGTAAACAAACACTATACATACAGTACACTGTAATCTTATAGATTACAGTACTGTATGTAAAAAATACACCCCCCCCCATGTCCCTAGTGGTCTGCCCTGTGCACTACATGTCCTTTTATATAATAAAAACTGTTCTTTCTCCCTGCCCACTGTAGATTGCCCATAGCAACCAAAAGTGTCCCTTTATGGCAAAAATTGTTTTAGAGCAGCTAAAACACAGCGATAATAAATCAGAATCACTTGCAGAATTTAGCGATAGCGATTTGTGGGGAAATTCGTCATAAAAAAAAAAAATAATAATGACAGCAAAAATTCTGCAACTGAGCAAATTTCAGTGATTTTGATTTGATTACATTATTGAATAATTTTTACTATGATTATATTATTTGTTATAATTTTTTATAATTATTTATTATATTATAATTTTTAATAAAAAAAAAAAAATCATACCCGGGATGCCTATTAGACTCTTGTTTGGATAGATTTAAGTGAGTTATTCCTAAGAATTACAAGCCTACAGTATAACACGCCAAATTCCCTTGCAAATAATGGTACCGCTTTCAGCACCTAAAATCTGAAAGAATCATACCGCCAGGGAGGTTAATACCTTATTTCAGTTTGTTTCTAGCTGGGCACTTGACCTCTAGCAGCTCTCCTTCCCCGAACTAAGGGCTATAGCAGGAGGGGCTGAGCGAACAGCACAGCGGTCAGATGACCTCCCAGCTGACGTCAGACAAGGGTGGATCCAGAGTCTAGTTTTGGGAGAGGCATTGCCAGAATATAAGGTTTTGCTTACAGAACTCAATTAGGTGTCCGATGTGTCCGCTGCAATGTTGCAGTACCGCTAAAAAATCAATTACTAGTAAAATCATTACTAGTAAAAAATATTTAAATATAAATGCCATAAATCTATCCCATAGTTTGTAGACGATTGTCAGGGACTGCAGACATGGTACAGGAGATGGTCAGAGAATGCAGACATGGTACAAGAGATGGTCAGAGACTGCAGACATGGTACAGGAGATGGTCAGAGACTGCAGACATGGTACAAGGGATAGTCAGAGACTGCAGATGTGGTACAAGGGATGGTCAGAGACTGCAGACTTAGTACAGGAGATGGTCAGAGACTGCAGACATAGTACAGGAGATGGTAAGAGACTGCAGACATAGTACAGGAGACAGTCAGAGACTGCAGACATAGTACAAGGGATGGTCAGAGACTGCAGCCATGGTTCAGGAGATGGTCAGAGAGTGCAGACTTGGTACAAGGGATGGTCAGAGACTGCAGATGTGGTACAAGAGATGCTCAGAGACTGCAGACATAGTACAGAAGATGGTCAGAGACTGCAGACATATTACAGGAGACAGTCAGAGACTGCAGACATTGTACAAGGGATGGTCAGAGACTGCAGACGTGGTACAGGAGATGGTCAGAGACTGCAGACGTGGTACAAGGGATGGTCAGAGACTGCAGACATGGTACAAGAGATGGTCAGAGACTGCAGGCATGGTACAAGGGATGGTCAGAGACTGCAGACGTGGTACAAGAGATGGTCAGAGACTGCAGGCATGGTACAAGGGATGGTCAGAGACTGCAGACATGGTGCAAGAGATGGTCAGAGACTGCAGGCATGGTACAAGGGATGTTCAGAGACTGCAGGCATGGTACAAGGGATGGTCAGAGACTGCAGACGTGGTACAGGAGATGGTCAGAGACTGCAGACGTGGTACAAGGGATGGTCAGAGACTGCAGACATGGTACAACAGATGGTCAGAGACTGCAGGCATGGTACAAGGGATGGTCAGAGACTGCAGACGTGGTACAAGAGATGGTCAGAGACTGCAGGCATGGTACAAGGGATGGTCAGAGACTGCAGACGTGGTGCAAGAGATGGTCAGAGACTGCAGGCATGGTACAAGGGATGTTCAGAGACTGCAGACATAGTACAGGAGACAGTCAGAGACTGCAGACATAGTACAAGGGATGGTCAGAGACTGCAGCCGTGGTTCAGGAGATGGTCAGAGAGTGCAGACTTGGTACAAGGGATGGTCAGAGACTGCAGACGTGGTACAAGAGATGCTCAGAGACTGCAGACATAGTACATAAGATGGTCAGAGACTGCAGACATATTACAGGAGACAGTCAGAGACTGCAGACATTGTACAAGGGATGGTCAGAGACTGCAGACGTGGTACAGGAGATGGTCAGAGACTGCAGACGTGGTACAAGAGATGGTCAGAGACTGCAGGCATTGTACAAGGGATGGTCCGAGACTGCAGACGTGGTACAAGAGATGGTCAGAGACTGCAGGCATGGTACAAGGGATGGTCAGAGACTGCAGACGTGGTACAAGAGATGGTCAGAGACTGCAGGCATGGTACAAGGGATGGTCAGAGACTGCAGACGTGGTGCAAGAGATGGTCAGAGACTGCAGGCATGGTACAAGGGATGTTCAGAGACTGCAGGCATGGTACAAGGGATGGTCAGAGACTGCAGACGTGGTACAGGAGATGGTCAGAGACTGCAGACGTGGTACAAGGGATGGTCAGAGACTGCAGACATGGTACAAGAGATGGTCAGAGACTGCAGGCATGGTACAAGGGATGGTCAGAGACTGCAGACGTGGTACAAGAGATGGTCAGAGACTGCAGGCATGGTACAAGGGATGGTCAGAGACTGCAGACGTGGTGCAAGAGATGGTCAGAGACTGCAGGCATGGTACAAGGGATGTTCAGAGACTGCAGACATAGTACAGGAGACAGTCAGAGACTGCAGACATAGTACAAGGGATGGTCAGAGACTGCAGCCGTGGTTCAGGAGATGGTCAGAGAGTGCAGACTTGGTACAAGGGATGGTCAGAGACTGCAGACGTGGTACAAGAGATGCTCAGAGACTGCAGACATAGTACATAAGATGGTCAGAGACTGCAGACATATTACAGGAGACAGTCAGAGACTGCAGACATTGTACAAGGGATGGTCAGAGACTGCAGACGTGGTACAGGAGATGGTCAGAGACTGCAGACGTGGTACAAGAGATGGTCAGAGACTGCAGGCATTGTACAAGGGATGGTCCGAGACTGCAGACGTGGTACAAGAGATGGTCAGAGACTGCAGGCATGGTACAAGGGATGGTCAGAGACTGCAGACGTGGTACAAGGGATGGTCAGAGACTGCAGATGTGGTACAAGAGATGGTCAGAGACTGCAGGCATGGTACAAGGGATGGTCAGAGACTGAAGACATGGTACAAGAGATGGTCAGAGACTGCAGGCATGGTACAAGGGATGGTCAGAGACTGAAGACATGGTACAAGAGATCAATGCAGCCTCATCAGTGCCCACAATTGCAGCCTCACTGTGCATATGAACGCAGCCCCACCTTTGTATATAAATTCAGTCCCACTTTTGTATATAAATGCAGTCCCACTTTTGTATATCAATGCAGCCCCACTTTTGTATATCAATGCAGCCCCACTTTTGTATATCAATGCAGCCCCACTTTTGTATATCAATGCAACCCCACTCTTGTATATAAATGCAGTCCCACTTTTGTATATAAATGCAGGCCCACTTTTGTCTATGAATGCAGGCCCACTTTTGTATATGAATGCAGGCCCACTTTTGTATATGAATGCAGGCCCACTTTTGTATATGAATGCAGACCCACTTTTGTATATAAATGCAGTCCCACTTTTGTATATAAATGCAGTCCCACTTTTGTCTATGAATGCAGTCCCACTTTTGTTTATGAATGCAGTCCCACTTTTGTCTATTAATGCAGCCACACTGGGCATGGCACTCACCATGATATTGCCTCGATCACACACAGCAGGTATCTCCTCTCCCGACGTGTGTCATGGAACAAACAGGAGCTGTAGGTCTGTGTTCGGCAGGGCAGTGTGCTCTAGCAAGGTCCCCCCTAGACGGGCTTGTGTGATAGACAAAACACTGATTCAATCAGTGTTCCATCTCCATCTACTATCACACAAGCAGGTCTAGCACAGGCAGCACAGCCGAACACAGATCCAGCTCTCACACACAACCAGAGATGCCCGATGTCATACACGCAGAAGAGAGGAGAGCGCTGCAGTCAGCTACAGCTCAAAGCAGCCTCAGGACAGGCAGCCTACCGGCCCTGGTGATGAGAGAGAGAGAGAGAGTGAGAGACTCGGCAGCGGCAGCTGCAGGCACCGCAAAGCAGTTTAAAAAAAAATGATAAAAAAAATGACTTGGGGGAGCAATTGCCCTGTTGCCCCCCCCCCGGATCTGCCGTTGCGTCAGAGGGGGATCTCGGCCCCTCCCAATGTAACTTGTAGATTGGGGCAGGAGAGAAGGCCAGAGGTCAGGTGACCAGCCAGAACAAACTGAAATAAGGTATTTACAGGCACTATTTTATACAAAGACGTACACAGTGTAGTATGGCATAATAGAACAGAGGAGCTGGTAGTAATCCTTATTTGAGTTTATGAGGGGATGTCCGAATTGTGATATAATGTGAATAATGGTGTAGGAGCCCGCTTCCTTCAATAACTGCCTTAATGTATTCATCGAGGGAATTTCTAAATAGAAGCTTGGCGCCAATTATTAAACGTCTGCTCAAATGCATAAAAAGTAAGGACATTCTGGAGATCTGGAAGATGAAAAGACCGAGGACATGAGCTGCAATCTTGAAGAAATATCAGGATTATCTATATCAGCAGGAAGCTCACTATTAATTTTTCCAGCTCTGAGCAACTGATAAAGTGGCTTTGGCTGGCTATTGGGCAGAGCAAAAGTGGACTTCAAAAAAGTCCCCAGACAACCATTCACTGAATCATTAAAAGAGGGAGTACTCACAATAGAAATAGTTGATTGATCATTTAGTGCAAGAATGGCAGGGTCAACAGTGGGGTCAGACCATTTCTTGTGAAATTCTGTCCAAAGTATACAAGTCCATCCAGTTCAACAAATAGAAGCGAAAAAAAAATATACAATCCTATACTCAAAGTTGAAGGCAAAAACACCCTATAAAGCATCATCCAATTAGCATTAGTGGGGTGGGAAAATTCCTTCCTGATCCCCCAAGAGGCAATGGGATATTCCCTGGATCAACTTTACCTATAAATATTAGTCTCCAGTTATATTATGTGTATCTAGAAAATAACCTAGGCTTTTTTTTTTTAACAATCTACTGAGCTAGCCAGAACCAGCTCTTGAGGAAGTCCATTTCACATTTTAACAGCTCTTAATGTGAAGAAGCCTTTCCATATTTGGAGATTACATTTTTTTTCCTCCAGATGTAAAGAGTTCCCCCCTTGTCTTCTGTGATGACCTTAAAGTGAATAACGCATACACCAAGTTTACTATATGGACCACTTATGTATTTATACATGTTGATCATATCCCCGCCCTTAATTTCCTCCTCTCGAGAGAATAAATTCAGTTCAACTAATTGTTCCTCATAGCCGAGTTCCTCCATGCCTCTTATCAATTTGATTGCCCTTCTCTGCATTTTCCCCAGTTCCCCAATATCCTTTTTGTGAACTGGTGCCCAAAACTGAACTGAATGATTTTTATAGGGGTAAAATATCTATCTCTCCACAGTCCATACCTCTTTTAAGTTTAAAGGATTTTGCAGCTTGGCATTGCATGCTATTATTAGACTTATGATCTACCAAAACACCCAGGTAATAACCTCTTTGTGTTTGGCAGATCATTGCATAGGCCCAACTTGACTAAACCAGGGTAAGAAAAGACTTTCTAGAAAAGCCCTCTTTTTCACAGTGAGATAGGGAACAGGAAGTTGTCTTGTCCCTTTAGTAAATATGGACAAGCTAGGTGAATAAAAACATGGACATAGGGGAATCAATCAGCCATGACAATGCACCCACTGTTATAAAGTAAAGCAAAAAAACAGCACAGCACATTTTTATAACTACACCAATATCTAGTTAAAAACAACAAAAACATTTAAAAATATAAATTTCCTTCACATTTCTTGTCACTGACAATTTAATGAAGACACCAAGTTTTGTCTTTTTAGCCTAATATATATAGTATATATAGTTTTATATAGTTTTATATAATATATAGTTTTGTCTTTTTTGTCTAATATATAATTCATGCTGTATTGCAATAAATATGCACAACTGTATACTCTACTCCACATTTCTCCTGTTTGTCCTGAGTGATGATCTATTCAGACAAAACCTTTTATTTTTTTAAATATTTTGACCCAGGCACAACTAATAAGATGCCATGCATCCTAGATAGCTGAAAAAAGATCAAGTCTGACACATCTTTTCATTTCATAAAGAATGCAACATGTATCAGCAGAAGACATTAGTCACATTGCTTGACTAAACAAATACCATCCAAGTCTGTATTCCTTGCCCTTTGGATATGGCACAGGTTAAAAAACATTGGCTCCAATTAAAACACTTGATATGAATAAAGGTTTCTGTCTAGTTTTTATTTAAAAAAAACAACAGCAGGAACCCAGACAGGTAAACCAATGTATTTGTCACAAGCTGCCACAAGGCACATACAAGGTAAAAGTAATATAAAGCTGGAAAAACCCTATAACATTGTAAGAATTATTTTTCTTAACTATGAACATGACTAACTTGGAATGGAATGAGAGAATCTAATAAGTACTGGAGGTAAATATAAAATAAACAAACCACATAGAATTTTATATTGGTTGTTAAATTACCATATAAAATATCTTGTTGTTCAATGTTAAAATGTTTGATTCTACCTCCCTCAACAGAGAACAATACAATACAAAAAGTGTCCAAGCACACTTACCTGCTTATCAGCAAAAAAAAAAAAAAAGCTGTCATTCGAGCTGTGCTGGGCTTTTTGTGGATTCCCTGCACATTTAATCAGAAATGGGCAATATCCAAAGAATACCTACCCCGATGTATTAATTGCTATACATGTCCCACGTTAAAAGCTCTGTTAGACTAGAGTTAGGGAACCACACTTTACAGAGGTGCCTTTGAGTGGCAGTGTTGCTTCCACATTAGCTTGGAAATACATGTAATGAAAAACTCTGTTTTAAAGCAAGTTAAGTCGTTTTTTTGTTGATTAGCAGGTACGTGTGCTTGAGAAGTTTTTCTATTGCATTTTCTTTAAAGTGATTCTAAAGGTTTTATTTAAAAAAAAATAATTACAAACATGTTATACTTGCCAGCTCTGGGTAATGGTTCTGCACAGGGCAGCCCAGATCCTCTTCTTTTTGGGTCCCCCACTGGTGGTCCTGCCTCCCCCCTGCGCCAAGTGCCCCCATAGCAAGCCTATTGCTATCGGGGCACTCGAGCAGGCTCACTCTTGAGTGAACAGACATTGTCTATTCTGCCCCAGCTCTCTTCTCTTTTGCTCACTGGCTGTGATTGACAGCAGCAGGAACCAAAGGCTCCTGCTGCTGTGTCAGCCAATGAGGAGCGAGAGAGACCCGGGAGAGCCGTTGCACTCATGCACATCGAGACTGGGCTCGGGTAATTATTAGGAGGTGAAGGCTGCACCCAGATTTATTTTTTTACCTTAATGCATAGAATGTATAGAATGCCTTAAGGTAAAACAAACTTCTGCCTTTAGAACTACTATAACCTGCTCAACCCATTTGCAACTTACTTACACAAGGTATACATTGACTTGGGTGGTTGACATTTTTAATTTTACCTTCGCTGTGGACCTGAGAGGATCGCTTTAAACAGAGTCTGGTAACCCAAAATGTACCAGTAGCTGCAGTATGATGGTCTACCAACTGGATATATTTAGAATGAATTGTTCAGGTAATTAGGCAGTTGTTGGTAAATCTTCAGAATCAGAATCAGACCAGCTTTACAAAATATTTTGTATGATAACTGTAATTCATGCTGCTGATAGATCACCACTATTACTTTTGTCATTTTCTGTTTATTTACTATAGCAAAAGGTATGAATGAATTTTGTATGTGAAAAAATGTTATGGTAAACTACAGTAAACCTTTTGTTATAAGCAAAAATAAAAGAACTGACAGCAAAATCAAGAAGGTTTAAAGAATTTCAGATAACTAATTCAGTAATTGAACATTATATGAATTATTTAAATGTAGTGAACTGGTACACACCAGCGCTGTATCCTGGCCTAGGCCAACAAGGCCCAGGCCTAGGGCAGCACTTTGCAGGGGGGCAGTACAAAAAGAGTCCCTGCCGGCTTGCGCTACACTGTTAGTGTAGCGGCAGTCTTATGTTCAGGCTGGGCTGAGAGGCAAATTAGTCTAGCGCCCCCATAAAGCAGCCACACTGCTTCTGGTATGCAGGCGGCCGGCATTCTGCAACTTTGGGGGGGGGGGGGGGTTCTGCTGCACCATTGGCATGGTTAAATCTTCTTAGTCCTCTCCATAAAATTTTCAGAAATTTGTGCTTAAAGTAGAACTATAGGCACTTAACTTTATTTTTCATTTTGGATAGAGTAAGGGGGGGTTATAGCCCCTGTCCGTTTATTTTTTAATATTCCTGTCCCATTGCAGAGATTTCCCTTCACTTCCTACCCCATAGCCAAACAGGAAGTAAGAGGAAATGTATACAAATTAAGGGAATCCAGGGCGGGTCTTAAATAGAATGGGGTGTGGCCTCGTCAGGAAGGGGTGTGTCATATTTAAATTGGGGGGTGCGCGAGTTTAGTCAGGCCTAGGGCAGCACAAAACCTAAATACACCCCTGGTACACACTAAAGCTGGCCATAGATAGATGTGGAGGCAATGAACTGCCGATAGACAAGCATAGGACAAACACTCTTGGTACGAGTTTACTTCAGTAAAAAAAATAGTGGTCATGGTCACATAATAATTTCAATTCTATACCACTAGTCATTACCCTTACGTTTAAACAGCTAGAGGGATCTCATGGTGCTGAAAGACATTAGTCTGTTGTCTACTATGGCTAAAAACAGCTAGATCAGGTTATTTTCATCTCATATCTATAATACATATGCTGCCCGAAACAACTTATCAGATTCCATTCTTTTTTTTGTGGGGAATCCTGGCACAGAAGTGATACAACTGACACAAGTAGCCCTATCACCTTTCTTGGGTCAAGGAAACCAACAAAGATGTGATGACAGACTGCCGAGCCTATGAAATTGGGTGTACCCCAAGTCAGACATTTTACTGAGTAGGTCAATCTGATGCAACAGTATTTGTTCCTGTAAAGAGAAGCTGGCACGGTGTAATAGTCTTTTCTCCACCCCCCTTCCCTCACCTCAGAGGCTACTTGTGAGCTTGGCCCAACTGGCTTACCAGTAAAAAAAATGACACTCTGCCCACTAAGTAACTTAAGTAGAATATTTGTAAGTTGCAGTGGCGGCCCGTTCATAGGGACGCACGGGCGCCGCCCCCCCTCCCGCAGTCACACAAAAAAACAAAAAAAACTGGCCTTTTAAGAACTTTTATTCTGCTAAAATGTAATTTTGACATTTTAACCGCAGTTCTGGCGGCCGTCTATAGAGGGCGCTGCAGCGCCACCCCCTCTCGCAAATAACACACATTCGTGCATAAATGCACGAATGTATGTTATTGTTGGTTGCCAGCTGCCTGGTCTATTCATATAACCGGACATGGGTCGCCGGTTACCCGAATAGTGGCAGCTGGTTGGCTGAGGGGAACTGCCTATCAAAGCCAGCGGCTCTGATAGGCTTTTCCAGGACCGCCCTCCGGCTCTCGGAAGTCTATTCTCGGAGCGCAGACAGCCTGCGTTCCTTGAAAAAGACTGACGGCCGTTTCAGCCAATCAGGTTCCAGGATTCTGGTTATCAAGAACCTGATTGGCTGAAGCGTCACCAAGCGGGACAAGACATCGAGGGAGGACATGGAAGCTTCAGGTAAGTTCATTTTACAGGGAAAGGGGCTACAATGGGCACAGAGAGCGGCAAAGGAGACAGAGAGTGGCAAAGGGCACAGCACAGTGACAACAATGGGCACAGAGGAGACAAAGGGCACAGCACAGTGACAATAATGGGCACAGTGGCAACAATTAAAGGGCACAGCACAGTGGCAACAATGGGCACAGTGGTGACAATTAGCACAGTGGCTGCATTTGATGGCATGGCACAGTGGTGACAATTGATGGCACAGTGACTGCGTTTGATGGGATGGCACAGTGGTGACAATTGATGGCACAGTGACTGCGTTTGATGGCATAGTGGCTGCGTTTGATGGCATGGCACAGTGGTGACAATTGATGGCACAGCGGCTGCGTTTAATGGCATGGCACAGTGGTGAAAATTGATGGAACAGCGGCTGCGTTTAATGACATGGCACAGTGGTGACAATTGATGGCACAGTGACTGCGTTTGATAGGCACAGTGAGGCTGCAATTTTTTTTGAGCACCAGCCGCCACTGGTGAGTTGTGACCAGCTTAAATAATACAATAGTCCTCCCATTCTGACCTGTTTCACAGTGTTTCCCCTTAAACCTGTGATGACACACACACCGGTACGTATCAACAGTATCCTCACACGTCCCTCCATTTAGACATGGTGACGAAGAGCATGGTTTTAACTCTGGAATGAAAAAAAGTAACCAGTTTACATAGGAAATGCAACTACACTATGTGGTCAGATGCATGCAGTATATTACTGGTATACATGTTAGTAAAACTGTACATATCATCGCAGCTACTACTTATAATAGGTGAATTATACCTTGTTTTTTTCAAAACAAATTGGGCTTTCATTTGGTGGTAAATAGTAATGGATATCTCCTGATTTTTTTTTATTATTATCAAAAGTAAACTGGCACACAAAATAGTAGAAAAATAATTTATTTTAAATGTAGCTGTATTGTATTGTATTGTATTGTATTGCTATTACCATAACCCACGACCAAACAACAACCAAAAAAAAATTAAAATTTCCTTCTCCTGGCGATCGTAGCGATACCACATATGTATATGTTATTTATTGTTCACACTTGCAGTAGAGCATACAAACAATAGCGAGCATTTGTTTTTTTCCCCACAAACCTAAAACACACTGACACCAAATAAAATATATACGGTATTTTTTTTTTTATTCTACCTAAAATACACTGACACTGACCTCTGAACCCTACCTCACCATGACCTGTGTACCTAACTTCGACTCTAAAGCCCTGTACACACGATCGGATATCTGATGGAATCTAATCCAAAGGATTTTTTCTTTGGATATCCGATGAAGCTGACTTTCATCAGTCTTGCCTACATACCATCGGTCAAAAATCTGACCGTATTCAACATGGTGACCACCACGCGAGTTCCACATTTTAAAACAGCATTGTTTTTCTATTAGAATAAAGTTCTTCTTTCATAAGAGAAATTGAAGTGATCCTATTAATGTCAATTATATACCAGGAAGGCCACTTCATTTATGGTATTTAGACATATGAAAATATAGTATGAATAAAAGAAAATAGAACATCTCACCGGTCTCACACCGCTGTCCAGTGAACCCGAGCAGGCACAGACAGCTGTAACTAGAGCCTGCGTCCTTACAGAGGCCACCGTTTAGACATGGAGAAGAAGAGCACGGCTTCAGTTCTGAGGGTGAGTAGAAGAAAAGTTAAATACTGCAGTCGATAACAGCCTGATCAATACCAAATATATGGGAGGTCAGCAAGTTCAACGTTTTTCCTAAGTTAGTCTAATTAGCCCTAAGAATAGCCGCTGGCTTATCTAATGGTTTGTTTTTTATTTTCTAAATAGGTTCCTTTAACCACTTGCCCACCGGGCTTGTTTTTCAGATTCGGTGTTTACGAGACTAAAACAGTTTTTTTTGCTAGAAAATTACTTAAACCCCCCAAACATTATATATTTTTTTTTCTAACACCCTAGAGAATAAAATGGCAGTCATTGCAATACTTTTTGTCACACCGTATTTGCTCAGCGGTCTTACAAGCGCACTTTTTTTGAAAAAAAAAACACTTTTTTGAATAAAAAAATAAGACAACAATAAATTTGGCCCAATTTTTTTATATATTGTGATAGATAATGTTACACCGAGTAAAATGATACCCAACATGTCACACTTGAAAATTGCGCCCGCTCGTGGCATGGCGTCAAACTTTTATCCTTAAAAATCTCGATAGGCAACGTTTAAAAAATTCTAAAGGTTGCATTTTTTGAGATACAGAGGAGGTCTAGGGCTAGAATTATTGCTCTCGCTCTAACGATCGCGGCGATACCTCACTTGTGTGGTTTGAACACCGTTTTCATATGCGGGCGCTACTCGCGTATGCGTTCGCTTCTGTGCGCGAGCTCGTCGGGACGGGGCGTTTTACATTTTTTTTTTTGTTTTCTTATTTATTTTTAATTAGTTTATAATTTTATACATCGAAATAAATTAAAAAAAAAAAATTATCACTTTTATTCCTATTACAAGGAATGTAAACATCCCTTGTAATAGAAAAAAGCATGACAGGTCCTCTTAAATATGAGATCTGGGGTCAAAAAGACCTCAGATCTCATATTTAGGCTTAAATGCAAAAAAAGAATTCAAATTTCAGAAAAAAAAAAATGTTTCTTTAAGACACTGGGCAGACTGACGTTTTGACGTCACTTCCGCCCAGCAGAGCTGTGGGGGACGGGTGGGGGCGATTTTTCCCTCACTCGTATCCCAACACAGCCAGCAAGAGGACCCGATCGCCTCCGACCGTTACCGACGGCTCCGGTAAGCGGCGGAGAGCGCGGGAGAGCGGCGGGAGGGGCCTCTCGCGCCACCGATAACGGCGATCTTGCGGCGAATCCGCCGCTGGGACCGCCATTATCGTGTACAGCACTGCCCACGGAAAAGATGGATATCTCGGTTGTGGCAGCAGCTGCTGCCGTTACCGAGATATCCATCTTTAAAGTCATGACGTCTTTTTACTATGACACCGTGGGCAAGTGGTTAAGCTAGTGCATTGTTTGTTAACTTAAAAAACATTTATGACCTGTACACACGATCGAATATCTGATTAAATCTAATCCGTTGGATTTTTTCATTGGATATCCCATGAAGCTGACTTTCATCAGTCTTGTCTACACACCATTAGTTTAAAATCCAATCGTGTCCAAGTGGTGACATAAAAGACTACGACGTGCTGAGAAAAATTAAGTTCAATGCTTCTGAGCATGGATCGACTTGATTCTGAGCATGCATGGATTTTTGACCGATGCTGTTCCACACAGACGATCGTTTTTTTCTATTGTTTTTTTATCCACAGGAAACATTTAAAACGTGTTCTATTGTTTTTCACCGATGGAAAACAAACCGATGGGGCCCACACACGATCGGTTTGTCCGATGAAAACGGTCCGTTTTCATCAGACAAACCGATCGTGTGTACAGGGCTTTACATTGACTTTGATCAAACCCTGATATTATCCTCCATTGTTCGTTTATTTTTTTATAAATACTTTTTTTTGTTTACATCTTTCTCCTCTAGCAAGTAGTATGACCCAAAACTATTGGTGAGAGCTCAGTCTTTGTTCTGGAAGTGTCACCACAAACACAGCTGTGCATTCATGCAGCCCTATAGAAGAAGACTTATTTTCATTAAGCCGCATATTTGAGTATGTGCCTCGGAACTAATGAAATAATATTTCTACATACTGGCCACATAACATAACTGCAATGCAATTTTTTTTTTAAAAAGGCCATCTTTCTGGAAAGATACAGAAAGTTACAATACATTATAATGGGAAAAAATAAAACAGGAGAGCTGTGTGTGCCTACTCCTCATCAGCATGTTATAAATAAGCATGCCAAAAAACAGGAAAAAGTCTAAGCTGTCAAGATGTAATATGTACTTCTCTTATTCTATTTTACAAGTACTTTCATCATGACCGAGTGGAAGAGTTCCACATTTTAAAACAGCATTGTTTTTCTATTTGAATAAAGTTCTTCTCTCATAAGAGAAATTGAAGAGATTCTATTAATGTCAATTATATACCAGGAAGGCCACTTCATCTATGGTATTTAGACATATAAAAATATAGTATGAATAAAAGCAAATGCAAATTAGAACATCCAGAGCTTTTTTTCTCAGAAAATAGGTGCAGGAACTCAATCATGACCCAGTTCAGATTTCACAAACAGTAGAAGGGTCTTAAAGGGGCATTAAATACCAGGATTGCATTACATACAGAGTGCAGAGTTCAGGGGGTTACACACAGAGTGCAGAGTTGTCACTTGTAAACACAGAAACCAGACTTCTGTGTTTACAAGTGATTGTGGTGAGCAGGCACCAAAGGGTCTGAGCCAGAGGTGGTGGAACTGAGTTCCCCCAAGTTCCCCCTGAAAAAAAGCCCTGAGAACATCTCACCGGTCTCACACCGCTGTCCAGTGAACCCGAGCAGGCACAGACAGCTGTAACTAGAGCCTACGTCCTTACAGAGACCACCGTTTAGACATGGAGAAGAAGAGCACGGCTTCAGTTCTGAGGGTGAGTAGAAGAAAAGTTAAACACTGCAGTCAATAACAGTCTGATCAATACCAAATATATGGGAGGTCAGCAAGTTCACAGTTTTTCCTAAGTTAGTCTAATTAGCCCTTAAAATAGCTGCCGGTTTATCTTAGAGGGGTTGTAATGGTTTGTTTTTTATTTTCTAAATAGGTTCCTTTAAGCTAGTGCATTGTTGTTGTTTTTTTAAAAAACATTTAGAAGGAAAATGGAAGGAAAAGGTAAGTGAACCAACAATGCACTAGCTTAAAGGAACCTATTTAGAAAATAAAAGATGAACCTTTACAACCCCTTTAAGAGTATATCTTAAATCAGTATTAAACCCAACAGCGAACAGTTTATTATATTGCAGCTTACCCATTCTAATGCCGCGTACACACGATCACTTTTTGTGATGAAAAAAAACAACGTTTTATGTGACGAAACAAAACGACGTTTTTCAAACTTCATTTTCCAAAATGACGTTGCATACACACCATCGTTTTTCCAAAATGCTCTAGCAAAGCGCGGTGACATACACCATGTTCGACGGCACTCTGTTCCTGTGAAGCTCCGTCTCATAACTTGCTTCTGAGCATGCGCGGGTTTAAAAACATCGTTTTCAACGTCGTTTTGCCCACACACATTCACTTTTTATGACACAAAAAATTACATTTTGAAAAACGACACAAAAAATTCAAGCATGTTCAAATATTTTTTTTGGTCGTTTCTTTTTGAAGACATAAAACAACGTTTTGCCCACACACGATCATTTTAAATGATGTTTTTGAAAACGTTGTTTTTTTTATCACAAAAAGCGATCGTTTGTACGCAGCATTAGATGTGATGGCTGCATTTGTTTCCTTTTTTAGGCTTTCTTTTTTATATTTTTATTTGGTGAGCCAGCCAGCAAGTCGGTTTTTCACAAGTTCAAGCTCACCAGCAGAATGTATCATTTTTCATGGATAAGTCAAACCACTTAACACTAGCAAGGGTGATTAAAATTAACGACTTTTATTTATTAATGCAAAACCTTTATCACAAAACAAATTGCTGTTACTTATTATAAAGTGTGAGCTGGAGTTTAGATTCAATTTGTTGGTGTATCTAAATCTGCTAATACATGAAACACTACCCTCCTCCCCAAACTGACAATTCTGCGGTCTGCTGTGCCTACTGTGCTCATTCCTCCAGGGCTAATGCCGCGTACACACGGTCGTTTTTTGCGATGAAAAAAAACGACGTTTTTTAAAACGTCATTTAAATTGATCGTGTGTGGGCAAAACGTCGTTTTTTGTCTTAAAAAAAACGACCCAAAAAAAATTCCAACATGCTTGAATTTTTTGTGTCGTTTTTCAAAACGTCGTTTTTTGTTTCACAAAAAGTCACCGTGTGTAGCAAAAACGTTGTTCAAAACGACGTTTTTTAACCCGCGCATGCCCAGAAGCTAGTTATGAAGCGAGCTTCAATGGAAGAGTGGTGAACGTAACCTCGCTTTTTGTGAAAAAACGATGGTGTGTATGCAAAATTGTCTTTGAAAAGTGACGTTTCAAAAACGTCGTTTTTTTACTTCACAGAAACCGTCGTTTTTTTTCATCGCAAAAAACGACCGTGTGTACGCGGCATAAGTCTCAATAATACACACACACATGCTATACAACCTTTCCAGCAAATTTCCACTAGGACTGACCATAAAAGGGATTACTGTGAGGCCCCATACACACGAGCAGACAGATTTGTTCAAATCTGTCCGTCCGACAGATTTGAACAAATCTGTCTGCTGGGATTTTGGTTTGCTCGCGTGTACACACGAGCAAACCAAAATCCCCGCCAGCAGAGAGCGCGCTGACGTGTCGGTGACGTGGCGGTGACGTTGACGCCGCCACGTCACCGCACCAGGAAGTAAAACACTTCCGCGCATGCGCCGAATCCATTCGGCGGCGGTGCGGCGGCGGTGCGAGGACGACATGTCTGCTGGTAAGTGTACTAACCAGCAGACATGTCGGGCGGACGGATTCCCACCCGATAGATTTCAAAGCATTCTTTGAAATCTGTCGGGTGGCCAAATCCGTCGGCTCGGCCGTACACACGATCGAATCTGTCTGCTGAAACGGTCCAGCGGACCATTTCCAGCGGACAGATTTGATTGTGTGTACGAGGCCTGACACATTTGGCCAGCTTAAACACGTGTTGCAAAATGTGTGAACTAAAAATCCCTGTTTTTCATTGCATAGTTTGCTGGAAAGGGTGTATAGCAGTGTGCAGAGGGTTGGTCTAGAATTTGTAGTATTAATATGTGGTCACACCCCTTTAGCACCTGATGGATTATATGCATGTACAAGCTGCGATTTGAGCACAGGTACGGTATGTCTTGTTTTTCTTTTCTTTTCATTTCAAATTGTTTTTATTACAGGAGGTATGTTACTGGCCAAATCACCAGGTGCAAACAGAGAGAAAGCCAAAGAAAAGAAAACGAATGCTGCCACCACATTTAATGATTGGTGAGCTGCAATATAATATATTTTTGGTTTTGGGTTTAATACTGCTTTAAGTGAAATATGGTGGCTGCTACTGCTGGCTTGCTTCTGGAATTGCATTTTGACTTGCTGTGTGTGGCTCCCTTACTTCTGAGTTTCAGACTCAGAACCATAGGCGTGAGCACAGGGTGTGCCGGTTGTGCCTAGGCACACCCTAATTATCTCTTGTGCATCATAAGCATTATCCAGGAGCAGCACCAAGTGGGTCATTGGGGTGCTAGTGGCCATTGTAAATGCCCCTGTTATATTAAAATCTAGGTTCGTCTTTTGGAACACATTACACCCGTATTTAGGGTGTACAGTATTATGCTCCCAATTAACTGTCTCTTACCACCAGCACCCCTTCCTGTGACAGCAGGTGGCGTTTCTGTGTGTTTGAGTTTTGGGGTGCAACACCCTAATGCAATAGGCTGTACACACCTATGCTCAGAATAAACATCTAGCAAATGGATTTCAGTAAGTAAGAATTCCTTTTTCCTTCGCTTGTTACAGGTCATAATGAAGCTAAAATATTTCTCTTATAACAAGATTTTAATATCATCAAACTGGGAATAGTGTAGTTCACTGAGAGCTAACCACCTACCACATATTCCAACCAACAGTACTAGATCATATTTTATTTCAAATCTTCTGACCTGTTTCACAGTTCATCCCTGTAAACCCTCTGGTACATAGACAGCTGTACGTATCGCCCAGATCTTCACATGTTGCCCCATTCTCACATGGAGTTGATGAGCAGGGTCTGATCTCTAGAAACAGATTATCATAGATAATAAGCAAGTGGATACAAAACTGAAACCATAAATGACTTATAGTTTCAGAAGCTTACCATTCTCACAGTGGGCCCCCGTGAACCAAGGAGGGCAAGAACAAGTGTATGTAATTCCTGACTCCACACAGGTCGCTTCATTTAAACAAGGGGATGAGGAACAAGGTCTAATTTCTAAGAACAAAAACATTGATAGTCAAAGTAAACCCAAGTGGTGGCTCTAGCGCAGTTGCACAAAGAAATGCAAAAAAGTTTCCCCTCGGTTGCAGACACATTCCCTAACTTATGTCAGGGCAAACAATTAAAGTATTGAGATATGGGCTAAAAAACAGAAACAGAAAAGCAATGCACCCAGGATATCACAAACATCCATGTTTATTGTGAAAACCATCCAGAGACATGGTAGTAAAAGTCTCTGCCCTAGGACCGCTACTCTAGCACATTTCATCCAATTAGGGCTTGATAAGAGAGGTGGACTACACATAAACACAGTGAAATAGTACACAGATTTCTTAAAATGAAAGGCATTCTTAACTCCTTGCCGACCTGTCGCAGCACATTTACTGCAGCAAATTGGTTCATACAGACACAATCCTGTGTTGTTTCTTTCTTCTGGGCCGCTCATGCATGCGCACGTGGACCTGGAAGATTGTGCTGCCATTTACAGCAGCAATATTTTTACCCACAGATCAGTTCAGCAAATGACAGAAGAGAGCTCTGTGTTGGTAAGCAACACAGGGCTCTCCTCATACAACAGCAATGTGCCAGGTTTTTATCCCTACAAAGGGAGTTTAGTAAAACACCACACAATACACAACACTAATCATTGTTAGGCACATATTTAAAGGGGTGTTCCAGCCCTTTTTAATGTTTATTAAAAGTCAGCAGCTACAAAAAGTGTAGCTGCTGGCTTTTAATAAACAGACACTTACCTTGTCCATGGTTCCAGCGACGTGCCGGCCGGGGCTCCGCTTCTCTCCCCCCCTCCATGGCCGGCGTCTTCATTACAACTGTGGGCACCCGTCACTGCGCGGACAGCGCCTGCGCCGTCCCATTGGACAGGCGATCGCCTGGGACCTGGACGTGTCCCAGGTGAACGCCTACAGGGAGGGGCTGAAGTTAGGCGATTAAGCTTAATCGCCTAACCAGCCCCTCGGCGGAAGGAGGAAGTGGGACAGGAAAGTCCCACTCCTCCTGAAGCCCCCACTCCCCCCCCCAAAAAAATTACATGCCAAATGTGGCATGTAAGGGGGTGAGGAGTGGGTTAAGTGTAAGTTCAATTTTTGGGTGGAACTCCTCTTTAACCACTTGATTGCCCTAGACGTTAACTCCTTCCCAGCCAGTGTCATTAGTACAGTGACAGTGTATATTTTTAGCACTGATCACTGCAATAGTGTCACTGGAGATGTCAGTGGCAGTTAATCAGTTCCCCCTAGCATCAGTTAGAGTCAGATTGTCCCGCCGCAGAGAACATATTGCAAGGCAAGCAACATTGTTTAATACATTTTGACTTGATATACAAGTAACATCATGTCACAACTAAGTGTAAATGAGAAAAGAGGCGCCTCTAAGTGTAGAAACACACTTACATTTAATGAAGGTACAACATTTAGAAACTCACATCATTGATGATTAAAACAACCACATCCAATTATGCAAGCTGTCCACATAGACCATACTCCTCACCACCATTGACGTTGTCTCTTCCATGCTGCACTCTAAGGCCACGTACACTGGTCCGATGAAACTGGTCCGACGGTGCCTTTTTTAATCATTAACCATGTGAGTTGCTAAATGTTGTACCTTCATTAAAGGGGTTGTAAAGGAAATATTTTCCTAAATAGCTTTCTTTACCTTAGTGCAGTCCTCCTTCACTTACCTCATCCTTCATTTTTGCTTTTAAATGTCCTTATTTCTTCTGAGAAATCCTCACTCCCCTCTCAAGAGGCTTTCTCCACACCAGGAAGAAAGCTCCGCATTACGGTGGTGAGTTACAGACAGAAGAACAGGAAGAAAGCATTTCTCAGAAGAAATAAGGATATTTAAAAGCAAAATGGAAGGATGAGGTAAGTGAAGGAGGACTGCACTAAGGTAAAGGAAGCTATTTAGGGAAAAAATATGTTTTCCTTTACATCCCCTTTAAATGTAACCATATTGCTACACTTAGAGGTGCTTCTCTTTTCTTCTCTTTTATACTCTGGAGCTCCTGCTGGATTTTGCTTCTAATCCCCTTGGGGAGGCTGCCATTTGTGGATGGACATTTTATGGTTACACACCCTGTCACATTGCTATAATCTTGGACTATAAACGGAAGGACTTATGAATAAATGATTGTGGAACGAATCATTTCATTATTTCTTATGGGAAAATTTGTTTTCATACACAAGTGCTTTGAATTATAAGCATGCTTCCAGAACTAATTATGCTCACAATGCAAGGTTTTACTGTATAATAAAAAATAAATCGGTATATATTAGGGTTGCACCAATACCGATACTAGTATTGGTGCTGATACCGAGTATTTGCCTCTCTGGCAAATGCTCCTGATGCTTCACATGAATACCTTAGCATCCTGAAAGTCAGTGGGCAGAGTGGGTGGAAAGGATCAAGAGTCCTTGCAGCGGAAGGTAAGCTGGCTGGGGCAGGGGTGTGGGTTGCGGCTGCTCGTCAGAATTGGTTTCCCCCGGGCCATCAGAATCGTTAACGGAAGTGACGCCCAGTGTCTCCGTCAGACTGTACACTGCGACGCTCATCTTGGTACACCCTGCACTCGGCCTCAGTAAGCCTGCAGTCCCAAGGTGGCAGCAGACATCTTGTTACACCCAGCCCATATAGTTCACTAGGCTTACTGAGGCCAAGTGCATCAAGATGGGCTCTTGTATAGTTATTCCCTTTATATCGTCAATTACATTTTTTAATGCCAGGCTGCCAGCAATTATCAGTGCCACTGCCTACCAATCAATTCCACCCATCAGTGCCCATAAATTCCACCTATCAGTGCCAACCATCAGTGCTCATCAGTCAGTACCACATACCAGTGCCACCTATCAGTGCCATAAGTGCCAGCCATCAGTGCTGCACATATCAGTGCCCATCAGTCAGTGCCATCTATCAGTGCTGCAAATTAGTGCCCATCAGTAAGTGCCACATATCGGTGCCACCTATCAGTGTCGCATATCAGTGCCCACCAGTCAGTGCCACCTATCAGTGCTGCAAATCAGTGTCCATCAGTAAGTGCTACCTATCAGTGGCATCCATCAGTGCCTGTATATTTTATTGCGTATCTGTATTGTGCTTTAAAAATTGTTACTTGACATTAAAAAAAGTGGTATCGGTGCAACCCTAGTATATATACTATAGTTTGTAGATGCTATAACTTTCGCGCAAACCAATCAATAT
Source organism: Rana kukunoris (assembly GCA_029574335.1). Lineage (NCBI taxonomy): Eukaryota > Metazoa > Chordata > Amphibia > Anura > Ranidae > Rana > Rana kukunoris. The sequence continues at coordinate 130,929,946 of CM056052.1, forward strand.
ACACTTATTGGGATTTTTTTCTTTTTTTTACCAAAGACATGTAGCAAAATACATTTTGGTAAAAATTTATGAAAAAAATTGATTTTCTTTTTATTATTGGATATGTTTTATAGCAGAAAGTACCACCAAAAGAAAGCTATAGTTGTGTGAAAAAATGATATACAATTTTGAGTTTAGTATTGCATGACTGTGCAACTGCCAGTTAAAGTAAAGAAGTGCCGAACTTCAAAAAAATGGCCTGGTCATGAAGGAGGTAAAACCTTCCACAGCTGAAGTGCCTGACGGCTACCCTTGGGGACAAAGGAACATAATATATGCTGGCTATCTTGGGACATGTTTCAGTTTTCAGATAAAAATGTAACTTATTCCCTGGATTCTTGTCCCCTCTCTCTCTGCCCCCCTTTTTGTCTGCCCCTGCTTCTTATCCTCTTCGTGATATCTACATATTCTCTTCAGGAACCTTAGAGATAAAGGCCCAGATTCACGTAGATCGGCGCATTTTCGGTCCGGCGTAGCGCACCACTTTTCCGTTAGACTTGCGCAATCTAGCCGCGTAATCCCGCGATTCACGTAGCTTTTACGCAAGAGATTGCGCAAGCGTAAGGTTTTTTCCGGAGGCGTAAGGAGGAGTAATACAAATTGGGAGGGACGTGGGCGTGTTACATTGAAATGAGCCGTGACCCCATGCAAATGAAGGGCCGGCCGACTCGCGCATGCGCGCGTGAAGGAAACCATGTCAGCTCCGTTGTGCGCATGCTCACAACTCGGGAGCGGCGCAATCAGTGAAATAGGAAATGGACTAGGGCAATGTTGTGAACTACGCAGACAGCATAAATAGACACACACAAACGCCCTTCCATTGCAAAAGTACATCCCTTTGTGTCCCTTCCCATTGAATCAAGTGCTTTTGCTCTGTTGTTCGTTAGAGTGTGTTTTGTAGTTGTCAGATTAGTGTTCTGTGTGATCTAGTGCTTGTTGGTAGTTTTGTGAAAGTGTATTTTGATAAGTGTTTGAGACTGTTTGTTTGATTGATATATTTCTGAGCGTTTGTTTTCTGGCTTTATTTTTTCATCTGATTTTTTTGTGTCTGTTTCTTGCTGAGTGCTAGTGTGATTTTTGGGTGTTCTTTTTCTCTTTGTGTGCTAGGGACCACAGTGGTGTGCATGCATGCATTCTCATTGTGCCATGATTAATGTGTGTGTTTAACGTGCAAAGATGCATAATGTGAGCTGGCATGAGATGGGGTCATGAGATGGGGTACCAGTGCATATGCAGAGTCACCTTGAAGGGAAAAGACAGGAGGATGTTAGTCATGCATGTGCCACTTGTGAGGTGTGCATCACGGGAGGGGATAGTCATGCCTGACTCCCATGTCACTCACCAACCAGCCAGCTGTCCCCATACATGTTCTGTTTGAAATCTGTGGGGATGGGGCTCTGATTGTATATGTAGCTGTCATGGGTGTCATGGGTGGTGCCATGTGTTGGGCTGCTGATGTCCTCCTGCAAGGTTGTGGTAATTCCATGATGGCATGAGGGGTGAATCTGAAGATGCGAGACACCTCAGAATCTCTCATGCCAAAGATGTCTATGCGTGTGTGATATATCAAGTGAAGAGTGAGGGGCTTGTATCAGATAAGAATATTGTATTAGATTAGATTAAATGGTAAATTTTATCTAAGCAAAAAAAAAAAAAACATCTCCCGTGCCCTCCTTAGTGCCATCCTCCGTGCCCTCATCCTTCTTTGTTCATCTAAAGTCAGTAGTATAGCTATGCGCGACGATGCCCCTGGCATGTTGGCATACAGATTGTTGGGCAACACGTGTGACTGCTGAACTCCTCACTAACAGTGTTGCTTTATCTGACAATTAGACTTTTTTTCAAAATTTAGACCAGCTTTTAGGTCCTCTAACTTTAGACAGAACATTTTGCAGTTGCGCACATCGCGTAGCCTGCGCAGCAACTGCGTTTTTTTGTGAATCCCCGTAACTCCCTCATTAGCATATTTGACTAGCAAATCAATGGTGTGTCTAGCGCAGTTTTGCGCGAAGGGAAGCGAATGTCTAATTCAATTACGCCGGACCAAAAAACGTAGATTTCTGGCGTATATTGTTTTGTGAATCGCGTCCAACTGTACGCACGCGCACATTTAGACTTACGCACGCGCAACAGCAGTTGCGCAGGCGTAATCGCTCTGTGAATCTGGGCCAAAGTATCTTGGCCTCGACCAGCTTATGGTTACGTATCAGTCTTGTGACCCCATAGGTTTTTTTTTTCATTTTTTTTTTTTTGTCTGCTGTTTTTTTTTTTTTGTTTGTTTGCAGATCCATATGTACTATCTTACAATGTACCGCGTGCGGTGCAACGCTGAACCCCTCCCTAGTGTAAGGGTGATAGTTACAATTTATGATTACTTTATATATATGGTGATTGCTACCTCATATGACCCTATGGTGATCCACATGTATATGCTCTCATTCCCGTTTTTTCTTTCTCCCATAATTTAGACGTGCTTTTATTATGTCAAACATGATGCTTAATGTTGATGTAATGACTTCTACCGTATGTAATGCCTGAGACGATATCTTTCTGTATGTTCCTTGTTCTTTTCTTTTCTCAATAAAATAAGATTGAATTAAAAATGTAACTTATTCTTAACTCAAGGCTCCTTGTGGCGTCTACCCCTCCATACCCCTATCCTCCTCCCCCTTTTATTATCTCTCTCTTTCTTTTTCTCTTTAGACACCCTAGGTGTCAACTTTTCTACTCTAAAATTACAAGAAAAACTAACCAGTATGCACTGACTTCAAGGTACTACTGCTCTGGATCTAGGGAATGGTATCCTTTACTTTAGGGGGTCATTGCACCACCCCTGCCTTCTAGCGGTATTGTATTTATTGGTTGTACCACCTTCTCAGTATGGACATGTTAGCACTGTCCTCCTATAAGTTTTCTAGCACAATGCAAGGTAGTTTTTCTAAGGGTGTGTTGGCCCTTAGACTTTAGTTATATCATATCAATGTGGTTTTTGTTATTGGTGCATTTCATTGCTAGTGTACTTTGCATTATTGTCTATATGCATTTGCCATGTTTCTGCTAATGGATGTTTTCATAATGTGATGACATCTCATACTATTGTGTTCTTGTCACATACCTCAAAATAAAAATTAATAAGAAAACCATTTGGAGCTCAAGTGGTTATAGGCAAGCTACTATGGTGGGAGCAGGGTGCCAGATTCCCACCTTTTCCCTTCAACACATAAAGTGTTAAAGCCAGAGCCCAAGGCCATAACCTCAGTGTGGGTACAGCCAAGGAGAATAGCACATAAAGCACATGACAGGCTGCAAAAAGGGAATGACCCCTTGACTTACAGTAGCAGTGGTCCAGAAGGCATCCTGCAGCTCCTAAACACACTCAAGCCAGGACGTGCCAGAGTAGAGACTAGAACATGTACCCCTTCGAGACAGTCTTTGCCCCACCTGTGAGCATATTCACTGAAGAGATTTTGGGTACAGGGTTTCACTGCCAGGTGTACCTTAGCCCTGAACCTGTAAAGCGCTCTTCAGCGGACTCACACAGTACACTGGGTATCTGAAGAGTGCTGCAATCAGAGCCCAGTGTCCTAGAGTCACATTAAAAGCCGCTTACACATCTTAGCATGGCGAGGTTTGGCTAAAGTTTCAAAGGCTACAGCAAGAATTAACCAATCATGCAAATTACAAAAAATTAGCTCTCTGACTGCAGTAAGCAAGGAAGCTTGACTGATGGAAAAATAATATAGATAAAGCAGAAAAAAAGCCTATTGGGAAGTGTTTGCATCATAGAGGATATGTCTACTAGGTACTAGCATAAAACTGAAGCCTAATGAGAGTAAGAGGGGTTATATCTGGATGATTAACAACTTGTAAGTATCCAATCTTGTAGGTAGCAGTTTAACTTTCATGTCAACTCTGTGCCCCCTAATGAATTGGAAAGAAAACTTTATAAAACATTATGTTTCGTATACCATTGCAATGTTACTGCAGTGAATTACTGAAGAAATTTACAATTACTGGTAGTACAATAGCTTTTTATTATGCTTTTCTCTTATCCCTTTTCATTGAACTGACTTCTTCTTGCTAACCCCAGTGTGGTACCCTAGTGGGATACTCTAGTGCAGGGGTCTCAAACCGGTGGACCTCCAGCTGTTGCGAAACTACAAGTCCCATGAGGCATTGCAAAGCTGACAGTTACAAGCATGACTCCCACAGGCAGAGGAATGATGGGACTTGTAGTTTCACAACAGCTGGAGGGACGCCAGTTTGAGACCCCTGCTCTAGTGTGATACAAGACCTCTGATCTGAAATCCTCTGAAATCATAATGAACGGTTATCAGCTGGGTACTGGATTGCTGTATACTTACCAGTTTCACAATGTGCTCCAGTGAATCCTAAAGAACACAGACAGCTGTATGTATCCTCAAGATCTTCACATATCCCTCCATTCAAGCAAGGACGGGAAGAACATGGTCTGATCTCTAGAAATCAGAAAGGTAAGGTTGTGAAATTACTAAAATGTTTGCTGATGAAGCTACAAAGAGGCAGAAACAATACAAACGGTAGTTCCATTATTTTAAAAGATGTCTTGTGTCTATTTTTTAAGAGTTTATGGCCTCGTACACACGATCGGACATATCCGATGAAAACGGTCCGCGGACCATTTCCATCGGATATGTCCGATCGGGAGTTTGATCCGATGGCGTGTACACACCATCGGATCAAATTCCCCGCCGCCGGACGGCGCGGTGACGCGGCGGTGACGTTGACGCCGCCGCGTCATCGCCACGTCACCGCCACGTCACCGCACCAGGAAGTAAAACACTTCCGCGCATGCGCCGAATCCATTCGGCGGCGGCGCGGCGGCGGTGGGGCACGACATGTCTGCTGGTAAGTGTACTAACCAGCAGACATGTCGGGCGGACAGATTCCACCGGATGGATTTCAAAGCATGCTTTGAAATCTGTCGGGTGGAGAAATCTGTCCGCTAGCCCATACACACGAGCGGAGATGTCTGCTGAAACGGTCCATCGGACCGTTTTCAGCGGACATATCCCCTCGTGTGTACGAGGCCTATCTCTTTAAACAGCAAGGTGTTTCTTTAAACAGAAAACAAATTTACTACTGCAGCTGTCTAACAGTGAACAAATGCTAAGCATAGGCATGCACACGGGGTGTGCCGGCTGTGCCTGGGCACACCTTAATCACCAGTGCTGTCTCCCAAGATTTTCCCCGAAATGTTGCAAACAAGAGAGTGTGTAGCCCTCGCTGCCTGTGAATAGACCTTAGACCACCTTAATGTGCTTATTCTTGAGCCACTCCTTTGTTGCCTTGGACACATGTTTTGGGTCATTGTCATGCTGAAAGACCCATCCACGACCCATCTTCAGTATTCTGGAAGGCTTTTTACAATACATGATCTCGTCCATTGGCCCCTTAATGCGGCAAAGTCAGCCTGTAGCTTTAACAGAGAAACAGCTCCAAAGCATCAATGTTTCCACCTCTGTCCTTTTTATTGTAGTGATGGTGTTCTTAAGGTTATAGTCAGCTTTTTCTTCCTCCAAACAGGGTGAGTCAAGTTAATGCCAAAGAGCTATATTTTGATCTCATCCGACCACAACACTTTCTCCCAATCACTCTCTGAATCATTTAGATGTTCATTGGCATGACTGTACGTGTGTCTTCATGAGGAGGGGGACTCACGGTGTTTGGAGGAAGAAAAATGCTGACTATGACCCTAAGAACACCATCCCTATAGTCAAGCACGCAGGTGTAATTATTATGCTTTGGGGCTGTTTCTCCGGTACAGACTGACTTTGCCGCATTGAGGGGCTAATGGACAGGGCCATGTATTGTAAAATCTTGGATGAGAACCTTCTTCCCTCAGCCAGAACACTGAAGATGGGTCCCCCAGCATGACAATAACCCCAAACCTACCGCCAAGTCAACAAAGGCGTGTCTCAAGAAGAAGCATATTAAGGTCATGGAGTGGCCTAGCCAGTCTCCAGACCTTAATCCTATAGAAAAGTTATGGAAGGAGCTGAAACTTCGAGTTGCCAAGCGACAACCAAGAAACCTTAAAGTGGATATAAACCCGATTTTTTTTATTTTGTATTATTAAGTCTGGCACCCTGTACAGTATAGGATTTCATGCCATCTGTGCCCAGTCTTGCCACAAAAAGTTAATCCAGCTCTGAGCAGTCCTCTTATCTTTTTTTCAGTGAGATAAAACCTGACACACAGAGAAATAGAGTGTCAGTTCTTTCCCCTTGCTGTGAGTAAGGAAGAGCTCCAGCGTGTTCGCAAAGTACACGTGCAGAGCCCTCCTGAAAGTCAGCAGGGCACTGCGCTAATCACAGCCAGGGAGACATTGTCCCAATGCTCGGCTGAAGAGATCGGGAAATGTCTTCCTGACTGAGATTAGCGCAGCGCTGTGCAGACTTCCTGGCGGGCTCTGCACGTGTACTATGCGAACATGCTGAAGCTCATCCTTAGCTGTAACAGGTGATTTACATATCTCATGCACGAGCCTGAGAGAGGCATTGTGTGTACTTCAGATCCCCTCCTCCTGTCTTCTCCAGCTCTCTCCAGGATTGGCTGCTCCACACCGCAGCATGATTGGACATGCTGAAGTCATGTGGTGAATTTTCTGGGTTTTGACTGAATGCTAGTGATCATAGCAGAAGTTCAGTGTAAGAAATACACAGAAGAAACTGCATGTTAACAAGGGGAGTGTAGTGGTGGGCAGGGAGTCTACTGACATCACGACTCCACCCACCGAGCTCCAGACAACAGACCCACCCACATAATGTGAATTTTTTCGGGTCTCGTAACAGACAGAGAGGAGACATTTGACAGGTAAGGATACATGCAGGAGGCATGTATATCCTTATAGATAAATACTATGACAGTAGTTTAGGGATTTAGAGAAGATCTGTAAAAGAGGACCAAAAGTGGACCAAAATCCCTCCTGAGGTGTGTGCAAACCTGGTAACCAACTACAAGAAACATCTTACCTCTGTGCTTGCCAACAAGGGTTTCCCTAACAAGGACAAAGTCATGTTTTGTTTGGGGATCAAATACTTACCGGTATTTTACTAACTGAACTGCAACTCAATTTATAGCATTTGTTTTATGTGGTTTTTTTTTTTTGGGTTTTTGGTTGATATTTTATCTCTATCTTTCTAAAATACATAAATGGTAAAAAAATTATAGACCCTCCATTTTCTCTGTAAGTGGGCAAAATCTTTATGTACTATACTGCTAGTATTTCTATTCTGTTTACTCTTTAAAAAAACTTTGAATAAAGTGTTATGTTACCATAAATCCTCACTTCCTGTTCTTCTGTCTGTACCTACACACAGTAATGCAAGACTTTCTCCCTGGTGTGGAGAAAGCCTCTTGAGGGGGGAGGGGGCGAGCAGGCAAGTCAGGACACTCCCTACTTTGCAGATAGAGAAAGGAGCTGTGTGTTAGTGGGCAACCTGACACTTCTGCTCGCCCCCTCCTCCCTCAAGAGGCTTTCTCCACACCAGGGAGAAAGCCTTGCATTGCTGTGTTTAGTTACAGACAGAAGGACAGGAAGTGAGGATTTCTCAGAAGAAATAAGGACATTTAAAAGCAAAATGGAAGGATGAGATAAGTGAAGGAGGACTGCACTAAGGTAAAGGAAGTTATTTAGGGATTTTTTTTTTTACCTTTACAACCCCTTTAAAAAAAATTTTAGCTTTCCCTAAGCTTATTTTTTTTTTACATCATACAGGTTCTCCCCTATTCCTTAAACACTGTGATCTCAAGTATATCAATAAACTGCTCAGAGTATTCACCTGGGGTGGCAGGAGAAATACCACAGGCCTACATACTCTACAACAACCTCCCAGCAATAGAAGTTTTAATTTTCCTGATCTGAAACTGTATCACTCTCTAACTAGACACGTAGGGGATTGGATTGATCAATACTGAACTTGACCAGAACATAACTCTTTGTACTATGGTAATTTGTTCTCCATATACCTAAAGAACTCTTGCCCACTGAGGCGTCACTGAATCCTCTCTTATACTCCATGTGGTTGGCATGGCATAAAATACACACATGCTGCATGCTAAATAGCTATGCATCACTTTTTCTTCCCCTGTGGAACAACTTGGACTTCCTACTCTTAATCAGTGGCACTGTAAAGGTCTATAAAATCTTTGGATGATGTTGACAACAAGCAAAATAATGCTTTGGCTTTTTCACCATTCTTATGTATCGACACATCGCTCCTATTTTGTGGGCCTAAGCTCCTCCTCTTGCTGCTCTAAATGTGGCCATTTAGATGTGGACTTGTACTATGCCTTTTGGATGTGTCCAAAGATCAAATGTTTTTAACACTCAGTAGTGAAAAACAAGACCACACACTTAGCAAACTGCATACTTCTAACACCTGAGTGGACACTCTTGTAACTCGTGTAATCAATATTCCAGGTATCAAAATATCAAGAGACTGTAAACAACTTCTTACTGACATGTCCCTGTGGCACAGAAAGCTATTTTTTTTCTCTACCTTTTAACTATTAGACTGACCGTCATCCATCCAAGTGCTTCCTACGATTCTCCCCTGGACCCAATGCTGCTAGTTTGTCACCAAGCTGTACCAACAAACTGTACATTGTTATTCTTCTTTTGTTTTATTGGCCAAATGTTGCAGCCACTCTTATTGTCAATCACATTCTTTTCCCCAAAATTCCTTTTTTCAGGTTTATTCAGTTGTTCTTCACTGTCACTACCAGTTTCTAACCATCAGCAGCTCATGCCATACGTCTCACTGCTGTAGGTGGAACATGACAGGGAGATGACTAATGCCCCCTGCAACTAATGCCCAGCTATGAGAAGGACGGCATATACAGGACGATGGGCCAAGTTGATGTTTTCTGACCATAGGGAGACCATCTTATAGCAGGAGCACACACAGAAAGATGATAAGACTGCTGAATTTCAAGGCAGTGGGAAAGCATTTAAACTGTACAACAGGGGGACGCATACCCATATAAAATTATGACTTGACTAAGTAAAGTTGACAGATTGGTAGGGACGCAATACAAAAAAAGCATGTGCATGTGAAAACATATTTAAAATGTTGTATTTGGGTTTACATACACTTAAACATTTAGGGCCAGATTCAGGAACAGTTACGCTGGCGGATCGAGTGATCCGCCAGCCTAACTGTGACTTTGACCGGCGTTTCTGTTTTCTGTAACCAGAAAACAAGAAACGCCGGGTTGAAGTTCCGATGCGAGCAGCGTAACTGAGTTTCCATCGCATCGTTACTTCAACTTAAAAATGGCGCCGGGGGCGTTCCCGCCGATTTACGCTCAAAAAATATGTATGAGCGGAAATCGGCAATTCACGATCGAAATCCGGCGCGACGCATGACGAACGACGTTTCCGGACGGGATCGCGGCGCATAGATATACCTACATGGGGTTGGATATCCTATGTTATATAGGCGTCTCATCGCGTCGGAAAAAAAAAAAAAACGTCGCTTGCGTAAAAAAACGGTCATGAATGGGAATGTGACTCATACGTTCATTCACAGATTTTGGAGCATGCGCACAGGGATTTTTGACATGACGCATCGCAGTACGTTGGCGGCGGGATCGCGCGTATTGCATACTACACGCCCCGACCCGCTAAATTTGAATTCCGCCGGCTCATTTGTGATGCGCTGCCGCAACTTAGGAGCAAGTGCTTCGTGAATGACAGCACTGCTCCTAAAATTTGCAGCGCAACGCAAATGAGAAGCGTTACTCCAGAGCAAAGATGCTCTGGACTACCTGAATCTGGCCCTTAAACTTTTGCATTCACATTTACTTTCCAGGCTGGAAAAAGTATGTAAACCCACATGGAATCTCACACAATAAATCCTGTTTACATTAATGCTTAATTCATATTTCATGTTTTAATTGCAGGATATTTCCAGAATTATTACATGATTTGCTTTTTGTTTTTATGTTGATTTTGCTTCCATACCTGTCTCACAGCTTTGCCCGGTGTATCTGGGAGGACACTGGCACACTGCAAGTCCATAGTAGTCCTGGCAAACTCCTCCATTCCAGCAGGTCTTGTAAACACACGGCGATACCTCTAGGATAAATAGGACAAGAAAGGACTAAACTGCCATAAATCCTTTTAATATCAGAGACATGTGGAAAGGATTGATACATGAAGGCCTGCACATTATCCTCCATTATCATTCTCTCTGCTACACTCGCATATTACTGATCACTTTATAGCTGATGAGAGCTTTTAGCTGAGGACCATAAAGACAAATTAGTCTGGCAAAAACAAACTTTCATAAATCCATGCTGTTTGCTACTAATGATATTATTTTTATCAGCAAATTCTTTGATATGGTCCCTTATCACCCCCTTCAATAGCTTACATAATATTGCTGTTACGTTGACTAGTCTGTAATTCCCAGGTATATATCTCAGCCCTTTTTTGAATATCTGTACCACTTTAGGTTTTTGCCAATCAGCTGGTACAATTCCAGTCAATAAGCTGTCCTTAAAGGGGAGTTCCACCCACTATTTCACTTTTTAAATATAAATATCCCTGTAATACACAAGCTTAATGTATTCTAGTAAAGTTAGTCTGTAAACTAAGGTCCGTTTTGTTAGGTTGTTACAACATTTAGATTACGTTTATAATCTAGAAATAGACCGTGGCCAGATTGTATGACTTCCTGTATTTCAGCTTTGCATATCTCGCACATGCTCAGTGCTGCACAAGCAATGTAATAGGTTTCAGTCAGGTTTACAAAGACTACTGGGAAACATGATGCCTATTCCAGAAACCCTTGCAAATAGCCTTGTGACTTAATAGCCTAGGCTAATAAGGAGGAGGAAGTGATGAAGGACAACAAAATAAAGGTATTTACAAGCAACAAAATAAATAAAAATTGTCCATTCTGAACACTATGAGATTAGGGCATGCAGCACAGACAAACATAAAAAAAAGGGTGGAACTCCACTTTAAATATTAGGAATAATGGTCTGGCTATAACATGGCTAAGTTATTTAAGGACTCTTGGGTGCAAGCCATCTGGTCCTGGTGATTTATTCACATACATTTTTTCAAGTCTTTTTTGAAGCTTTTGTTAGCCACAAGGTTACATATCATGCTGTGTTACTAACAACACAGTCTTGCTAATTATAGCCCTTCTTTTCCTTTGTAGAAATCAAGGAGAAGAATGTATTTAATACAGTTGCTTTCTCTTTGCCACCTGTAACCAACTTTCTTTGATTATCCTTTATGGGGACAGTTTTCGCTGACCTTGTCTTTTAAAAAAAGTAAAAAAAAAAATCCATCGAAATGTTTTTAACCACTTGCCTACTGTGCACCTACACCCCCTTCCTGCCCAGACCAAATTTTAGCTTCCGGCACTGCATCGCTTTAACTGACAATTGCGCGGTCGTGCGATGTGGTTCCCAAACAAAATTGCCGTCCTTTTTTCCCCACAAATAGAGCTTTCTATTGCTGCTATTTGATCGCCCGTGCGGTTTTTATTTTTTGCGCTATAAACAAAAAAAGAGCGACAATTTTGAAAAAAGACACAACATTTTTTGCTTTCTGCTATAATAAATATCCCATAAAAAAAAAAAATTGATCTCAGTTTAGGCCGATACGTATTCTTCTACATATTTTTGGTAAAAAAAAAATAAAAATAAAATCGCAATAACCGTATAGTGACTGGTTTGCGCAAAAGTTATATTGCCTACAAAATAGGGGACATAATTATGATTTTTTTTTTCTTTTACTAGGAATGGCGACGATCTGCGTTTTTTTTCCGGGATTGCGACATCATAGCCGACACATCGGACACTTTTGACACATTTTTGGGACCATTCACATTTATACAGTGAACAATGCTATAAATATGCATTGATAACTGTATAAATGTAACTGGCAGGGAAGGGGTTAACCACTAGGGGGCGGGGAAGGGGTTAAATGTGTATCCTAAGGTGTGTTCTTACTGTAGGGGGAGGGGGGGTGACTGGGGGAGGTGACCGATTGTGTCCCTATGTACAAGGGACACAATCGATCTCCTCTCTCCCTGACAGGGACGTGCAGCTCTGTGTTTACACACAGAGCTGCATGTCCCAGCTCAGTTACACAGAAATCGCGGGTGCCCGGCGGCCATCGCGGCCGCCGGGCACGCGCACGGTGTTGTTAGTAACCCGACGGGTGCGCGCGCGCGGCGCCGGCGGCGCGCGCGCGCCACCTAGTGGCCTAAATTGACATCACGGCATATGACGTGATGTCAGGATAATTGAGTATCCCGCCCTCCGTCATTTCACGGTGGGCGGGTATTAAGTGGTTAATATTAATATATTTAAAACATTTTGAAGGATTTTATTTTACTCTCCTCAACTATGTGTCTCTCATGGTCTATTTTAGCTGCCTGATTGTTCTTTTACATTTATTATTGCATTCTTTTTAGTGTTGGAATGATGATGGTGACCCCCCTGCCTTATATTTTTTAGAGAACAATTTTTTTCTTATTCAATGTTTGTCGACCGTATAACATAGATACAGCGGCAAGGCAGCTAGGATACGCCAGATCACGTACTAGGAACATAATGTGATACTCCTGGGTAGGGGGCGCACATGTGTGCTGCCGGCGACCCGGCCATACTGGGATTAAACACAGCAGATGTCGATCAATTTACAACTTTGTTGAAATGTGTTTTTCTTTATATTTTTGTTGTTTTTCTGTCTCTAAGGCCTCGTACACACGAGGCAATCTATCTGTTCAAATCGGTCGGACCGACCGATTTGAACAGATCTGTCTGCTTGGATTTTGGTTTGCTCGCGTATACACATGAGCAAACCAAAATCCCCGCCAGCAGACAGCGCGGTGACGTAGCGGTGACGTTGACGCCACCACGTCACCGCACCAGGAAGTAAAACACTTCCGCGCATGCGTCGAAATCATTCAGACATGTCGGGCGGACGGGTTCCCAGCCGACAGATTGGTAAGCATGCTTTCAAATCTGTCGGCTGGCCAAATCCGTCTGCTCGCCCGTACACACGATCGAATCTGTCTGCTGAGACGGTCTGGCAGACCGTTTCCAGCAGACAGATTTGGTCGTGTGTACGCGGCCTAAGGCTATGTACACACAACCGTTTTTCTCGACAGAATCCATCAAGAAACTTAGTGGCAGAGCTTTTTTTGTTGAGGAAAATGGTCGTGTGTATGTTTTTCATCGAGAAAACTCGATGAGAAAAAAAGAGAACAAGTTCTCTTTTTCCTCGTCGGAAGTCTCAATCTCCTCGTTGTGTTTCTCGTTGGGCTGTTTTTTTTTACGAGAAACACGTTCGTGTGTATGCTTAGAAACCAGCGCATGCTCAGAATAAAGTATGAGATGGGAACACACCTTCAGTAAATGTAGCGTTCGTAATGGAAATAGCACATTTGTCACGCTGTAACAGACTGAAAAGCACAAATCGTCTCTTACCAAACTTTTACTTAACACGCAGTAACATGAGATAAGCAAAAGCAGCCCCAAGGGTTGTGCCAGTGGAATCGAACTTCCCCTGCCGTCGTACGTGTTGAAGTCACCGCATTTGAGAATGACAAGATTTGGTCTTGACAGTGTGTACGCAAAGACAGCTTGTCAAGATTCTCCACAAGCCTAACAAAGAAGTCGTCGAGGAAATCGATGTTTCACTTACAACGAGTTCCTCTGTCGTGTGTACGAGGCCTAATGCCGCATACACATGAACACTTTATGTGATGAAAAAAAATGACGTTTTTAAAAACGTCAATTTCATTGACCGTGTGTAGGGGAAAACGTTGTTTTATGTCTTGCAAAAAACGAAAAAAAAAAAATTGAAGCACAAAAAGTCACCGTGTGTAGCAAAAAACGTTGTTTAAACCCGCGCATGCCCAGAAGCTAGTTATGAAGCGAGCTTCAATGGAAAAGAGTGGTGAACATAACCTCGCTTTTTGTGAAAAAACAATGGTGTGTAGGCAACATCGTCTTTAAAAAGTGAAGTTTCAAAAACGTTGTTTTTTACTTCACAGAAAACGTTGTTTTTTTTCATCACATAAAGTGATCGTGTGTACGCGGCATAACTGTTAAAATAAACCTACCATTAAAATGATATACTGATAATTTCTTTGGGCAAACATACAAAATGAGTAAGGGATAAAATATTTTTTTCCCTCACCGTATGTGTTGTTTGTAATTAATAAGTCTAGCAGAGCATTATTTCTAGTTGGGGTATCCACTTATTGACACATGAAATTGTCCTGCAAGGTATTTAAGAAATGGTGAGCCTTAGATGAATTCCATCTGCCATTTGGATAATCTGATAACATTGTAAAGGATTCCACCTCCTCCCTTGACTCTTAAACAATGTCATCTCTTAAAGCGGATGGTTCACCCCAAAAAAATATTAAAAGCCAGCAGCAACAAATACTGCAGCTGCTGACTTTTAATATTAGGACACTTACCTGTCCTGGAGTCCAGCGGCGTCCGCAGCAGAGGACGAGCGATCGCTCGTCTCCCTGCTGCTCCCCCCTCCATCCACGGTGAGGGAACCAGGAAGTGAAGCGCTCCGGCTTCACTGCCCGGTTCCCTACGGCGCATGCGCGAGTCGCGCTGCGCCCGGCGATTGGCTCCCGCTGTGTGCTGGGAGCCGAGAGTTCCCAGCACACAACGGGAAAAGCCCGTCTTTTGCCCGAGACTGCGGGCCGGAAGTGGGTGCAGATACCAGTCTTTAGACAGGTATCTGCACCCCCCTCCCCCCTGAAAGGTGTCAAATGTGACGCCGGATGGGGGGAGGGTTCCGATCAGCGGATCTTCACTTTAGGGTCGAGATCCGCTTTAAGCAATGTCATCCCTTGTGTTTACTAGCAAATTATTCTTGACATACAGGTACACCTCTCCTCCTCTTTTACCTTCCCTGCCCCACCAATACAGGAAGTACCACTGGATAGTCGCAAGCCAGTCATGGTAGCTGTCAAACCAGGTCTCCACAAAATCTAAATATTCCACATTTATCTGAAGTTCCAGTTATTCCATTTTATTAACCAAACTTATAGCATTTTTGAATGTGCCTTTACATTTTGTACAAACGCATGTAATTTCTCCTTGTATGTTCTGAGACTGCAATAGGATTTTGCCAACATACCTGCCTCAATTCTAGGTACTCTAGTTATCCTACCAATGCTGCCCCGTTAGTACCCTCTGACCTTCGTTCACTGCAAGCTAAAGCTTCCTCTGATGCCTCCCCTTCCAACATTTTGGCTATCTTCTCTCCCTATCAAAAACAAACATTTCAATAAAAAACATACACAATTTATTGACAAAACTCCCTGCAATTACCTGTATCACACATGGGTCCAGTGAAATCTGGGGGACATAGACAGGAGAAGGAACCAGGTACATCAACACATGAGCCTCCGTTCTGACAGGGCTGAGAAAAGCATCTCCCCATATCTGCAATATATAAGATATATGTGTTTCTAAAGACGCAGGGAGTCTGGGTGTTAGTGAATATTTATGGACAGCTACAAGATCCAGTGAGCTACGGCTTTAATCATGACAAAAACAATTATTGGAATTCTTATCTGTTCTATGACCATGTTCACATCTATATATGTTTGCTTTTGTCAGTTTTTTTGTATGCATTTTCATTGTTCCAGCTTATGAGAATGCACAATCAACTAGGCCTCATTTTTACCATTGCAGCATACAGATGTGAACAGCCTCATTGAAATCTATGTATTTTTTTTATCGCACATGCACTTTTGTGTGTTCCAATATGCACATGAAAACACAAAGGTTTGAAACAGACAGTGGCGGCTGGTGCTCACTATTTTTGGGGGGGATGCACAATCAAAACGTACCCCCCCCCCCACAGGAGACACAGGCGACGGCAAGCAACCAGCACCTTCCCCCACTCCCTGGTGGACACAGGTGGCTATCGCCCCCCCAACAGGAGACACAGGCAGTGGCTGCCACTGAAACCAGGTCTTAGTCTACAATCATTTAATAGTTAAATAACAAGAGTCAGCAGTAGTTCATAATAATCATGTTCCCAATGGGCTTTGAACTCACAAGTGTTCTACACAAAAATAAGTCGCTTGTTGTTCTGGGTTTGTTCTTAAGCTATTACACAGTATCAATAATTTATTTTTTTATATTGGTGTGTACTACAAGCATCATAAATATAATATATAATTATCAAAGTAAACTCTTACCAATTTGACAGTGCTTTCCAGTGAAGCCACTTAGACAAGAGCATGTGTAGGAAGGGTTGCCAGTGATACAGTCATCTATACAGCGACCTCCATTTTGACAGGGTCGAAGGGTCCAACAAACAGAGGCTGTAAAACATGTTTTTCAGTTTCACAAAATGCACATGCCTATCTTGAGCTTATCTATAAATTAAAATGTGATACACAAAGTGCAGGAACCAAGAGCAACCCAGCAAAAATCAGGTTTCTTTCTTTGACTGTTCTATGCTGATGCATTTCAAAATCTGACTTGGATGCTGCACTCGGCACCAAGTCTATACCCTTGTAATTGCTGTTAAACGAAACCACCACCCCTGCCATTCAAACTCATTTATAGTATAGATTACATTCTCCAGATGCAGACCTACCCTTATTTGACAGATGCTTGCCCTAAGCTATAACTTTATTCACATTTTTCTAACCAGAAAACAAGAAACGCCGGGTGCTCCTCTATTCCTGTTTACTTCAACTTAAAAATGGTTAGCTCAAAAAATATGTTAATGAGCGGAAATCAATTCACGATCGAATTCCGGCGCGAGCAATAATACGACGTTTCCGGACGACGCGGCGCAGATATACCTACATGCCTATGTTAGGTATAGGCGTCGTCAGGGGAAAAAAAAAAAAAAACGTGGAAGTCCTCATTGATAGATTTTGGCTGCGCACGGGGATACACTCGACGCATGCGCAGTCTTGGCGACAACGCTTATATTCACACCCGCCAAATTTGAGGGCCAGATTCAACTTTAAGGCAAGTGCTTCGTGAGAGCACTTGCTCCTAGGCGCAACGCAAATGGAGTATCAGAGCAAAGATGCTCTGGATCCGCCATAACTTTATTCACATTTTTCTAGTGCTCCTCTATTCCTGTTGGTTAGGCCAGAACAGTAATCTACGACAGATGCCCAGGGGATGGAAGTCCTCAATAGGGCTTATTTCTACAAATATTCACATAGGGCCAGATTCAGGTAGAGTTAGGCTGGAGTATCAGTGATCCGCCAGCCTAACTGTCACTTTAAGCCGGCGTTTCTGTTTTCTATAACCAGAAAACAAGAAACGCCGGGTTGGAGTTCCGATGCGATCGGCGTAATTGAATTTCGCCATCGCATCGTTACTTCAACTTAAAAATGGCGCCGATTTACGCTCAAAAAATATGTTAATGAGCGGAAATCGGCAATTCACGATCTTTTTCGGGCGCGACGCAGTGACTTTACGACGTTTCCGGAAGCGATACGCGGCGTATAGATAAAGCAGCCCCCTAGTGGAGTATCCTATGTTAGGTATAGCCGTCGTCATCGCGTCGGAAAAAAAACAAATCGCGTCGTTTGCGTAAAACATTCATGAATGGGGACGTGACGTCATTGACGTTCACTGACAGAACTTGGAGCATGCGCACTGGGATGCATTAACACTCGACGCATGCGCAGTACGTTCGCCGCGGGATCGCGCATAGTTAGAATACACACGGTCCCCGCCCAATTTGAATTCCGCTGGCTCATTTGCGATGCGCTGCCGCAACTAGAGCAAGTGCTTCATGAATAACAGCACTTGCTCCTAAAATTTCTGCAGCGTAACGCAAATGAGATGCGTTACTCCAGAGCAAAGATGCTCTGATCTACCTGAATCTGGCCCATAGTGTTAAAATAAATCAATGTGTAAAAAAGGCAGACTGAAAAACTTTTAAAGGCTGCAGCTGCATTTCTCTCTTAAAGATTCTGGATTCATGGCTATCATGATAAATCAATGGCTTCAGTAATCATTGACCCTTCACCCAATCTATCTTGATCTGTATGTTTCCTTGGGATCAATGATCTAGAAAGTACTGAAGAAAGAGGACAAATATGACAGCCAAGTATTTTTAGAAGGGACTCCGCATATGCAGCCTCCATTTTTCTCAGTGCAGATTTCCCTAAAAATATAATGCAGCAGTAAAAAAATATTATTATTATTACTGAAATATTTACCAACTAGCTCAGAATCATTTGGAGAAGATGCACATATTTTATTTCAAACTGTATTTAAGGATGTTATATCCAGTGGACCTTTTTCCAAAATGTTGTCAGGTGGAGAAAAATAGCACTCTCATACATATATTTGTTTTTCATTGAATCCAATGTCAAATATTTGGAGACTGAAGCTTGGTTCCTTGGCATATGCTGAGGTCAATATTTGCTTACTGGTGGATTCCAGAACTCCCAACAATGAAACACAACATTCAGCTTAAAATGAGCAGTAATGTGTTACCCAGATGTGCAGGCGTGTTAAGGATTAGCATTGTTTAATTAGACAAATATCTCTACGACAATATATTTGCCCTTCTGTCCATTTTAATTTGGTAGCAATATATATCAGTATTTTATTGGTGTTTTTGATTTATGTTTTTATTTATCCTGTGTAATAAGACAAAAACATTAGTAAATAGAGAACAAGAGGAAAATAAATGAAAACTCTTTGCTCTGCCCTCGTAATTGTTTGATATTGTGGTTTACATATTGCTATGTGCTTTCTTAATTTCTTTGAAAACAGCAGACTCTCTCCACTTTTTTTTTGCATGTGTGATAAATATGAGACCTACAAATACCTTCTGTTTTAGAGGGCTTCACTGCATTTCTCACTAATTAATGAGGGGGGGGGGGGGGGTTGATTTCCATACACTGCACTGATGATGACAAACTGTTCTGTAACAGATGTCTGCAATTTAGAATAAATGATTCCATGATTTTAGGCTGTATCTATTTTTTAAAGGAATGATTTGCACAGCTCAGGCCCACTGTTCAAAAAAGAGGAATAACCTCCTACATTTTTGGGGATTTGTGATGGAATTTAGACCTGCAAATAACATCTGTTTTTAAGTGGTTGTTAAGCCACTCTAACCTATATGCACGATCAGCACTGCCTCCTATTGTAGTATCCCTCTCTGTGTGTGATTTCTAAAAATAAATGCTGCAAATACCTAATTTCAGAGCCGAGATCTATGACTGGTCGACTTTCTCCTTTCCTCCTCTGACAAATGCAGCAGGAGGGGCCTGAGATTCCCCTGTTGACGTCAGTCCGGAGCGGAGGAGGAGGGGAGCATGAGAGAGTCGGCCGATCATGTGATCGCAATCTCGGCTCTGAAATTAAGTATTTACAGGATTTATTTTTATAAATCACACACAGAGGGGGACACTGCAGTAGGAGGCAGTGCTGATGGTGTATACAGGTTAGTGTTATGCAAGCAGCAGGAGGGGGGGGCGTACTGTCATGAGCTGACAGGCAGAAAGAGGAGGAGGGAGGAGGACATAGGAGCAGAGAGGAGACACAGAGCAGGGCTGCCGATGACAGAGGCACGTAAACTGACCACAGTGTCAGGGCTCAGCAGCCATTATTCTCTGTGGTCAGTATATAGAGAGGAGGGCAGAAACTGGCAGGGTCAGCAAGGTTTTTTAGGTGTTACAAGGGGCCAAATGACACAGCACAAGCACTGTATCATATAACATGCTTTAAAGAAGCAGGATCATTTTTTTTCTAGGGTTAACAAAAATGCTTTAAAAAAGATCTATTGGCTTGCTCACAAATTAATTTGAAGTCATGTGCACGTACTTGCATTGCTGCATCCTCCAACCTGAACATTGTTGTTGTCAATCCGGAAAACCCAGCGTCCAGGAATTCCTACGTTAGTTGTGTTTGCAATTCCTGCAATGTCATCTGTACGAGAGCCAGGGATATTAAAATACCTCCAGCCATCTCCTGCATTGAAACCTGCCTAAGGGACAAAAAAGAAATCATGACAGGGAATAACAAATTGAAGTTACAAACTGAAAGAAGAACCCACTAAACCCTTGGTGTCATGTGTGCCAAAATGTGCAGCCCGCTGGCTCCCTCTATGTAGCCTGCCAAGTGTTGGCCACTTTGCAGAGTGGAAGTGTCACACACACATGCTACTGAACTGAACCCAGTACGGTCAATCCAGTACTGTGATCTGCGCCCAACAGTAAATATATAGGCCCAGATTCATAAAGCAATTACGCCTGTCTAACTGGTGTTAGACAGGAGTAATTTCAAATTTCGCGCGCCGTATCACTAGTTTGAATCCTCAAACCATGATACGGCGGCTTCGGGCTTCGATCCGAGAGGCTTACGTCTTCGTAAGCCTTCGGATCTACGCTGCGATATTTTTGCGGCCGCTGGGAGGAGTTTGCGTCGTTTTCATGCGTCGGGATATGCAAATGTGTTTTTACGGCGATCCACGAAGATACGAGCGGTCTTCGCAATCGCTTACGTCTGTTTTTTTTTTTACGTACTGTTAGACCAGCTTTTTGCTGGTCTAACGGTGCGTAGCATATGTTAAGTATGGCCGTCGTTCCCGCGTCAAATTTAATTATTATTTTTTTTTTGCGTAACTCGTTCGGGAATAGAAATGTCCGTAAACGACGCTACTCAAACAACGAATGACGTAACGACGTGGTTTTGCGCAATGCACGGCGGGAAATTTGCAAACGAAGCATGCGCAGTTCGATCGCCGCGGGAACGCGCCTATTTTAAATCCTTCACGCCCCCTACTCGTCTATATGGATTGCGACGGGAGAAATACACTACGCCGCCGTCGTTTACTGGACAAAATCTACCTGGATTCCACGTAGAGCCAGGTAAGAAACGGCGGCGTAGTGTATTTCTGATACGCTACGAGAATCCAATTCTCTCTGAATCTGGGCCATAGTCTCCACCCAACATCATTAGGTTGGGAGAGGTGAAGGAGCAGGTAATCTGGTAAGTAAATGTAGAGGTGGGTTAAAAGCATTGCTTACACTGACCACCAATAAAGGGGGGTGTTAATGGCACTGCCACTGACCAGCAATGCAGATGGGGATTTAACAATACTGCTACTGATCTCCAATGAAGTGAGGGAAGGAATGTAAACTGCACTGCCACTGACCATTAATGCAAGGGGGATTAACAGCATTGCCACTGACCATCAATGAAGAGCGTTTAAAATAGCACTGCTGCTGACCACCAATGTGGGGGTTAGTTCTGTGTTTTTGACACCAATGCTGATTTTTTTTTTGCGGCCACTGACACCAATGCAGGGAGTTATTATTGTGGTCACTGGCACCATAGCTAGGATTATTACTGCAGTCAATGGCACCACTGTTGGA
Organism: Rana kukunoris; assembly: GCA_029574335.1. Lineage (NCBI taxonomy): Eukaryota > Metazoa > Chordata > Amphibia > Anura > Ranidae > Rana > Rana kukunoris. The sequence continues at coordinate 130,951,407 of CM056052.1, forward strand.
AGTTATTATTGCAGCCACTGACACCAAATTTTGGGGGTTATTATTGCAGTTACTGGCATCAATGATGGGGATGGTTATTGCAGTCAAGGGCAACAATGCTGGGGGCTATTTTGCAGTCACTGACATCTATGCTTGGGTTTAATAATGTATTCAATGACACAGGTGATGGGGTTTAATATTGTGGCCACTTACATGCATACTGGGACTTACTCTAACTTCTCCTGACACCATCACTGGGGCTTATTTTACTCCCATTTTCTTTTCAGTGTGCATAAAAAGTACAGCAGAACTGAAATATTTAGAAACTGAGGTGCGTTACAGCCCAATAATTTTGAGTTGGCTGCCTAACTCAATGAAACATCAATGAATGAAAGCATGCTGCTATTACTCTCTGAAAGTGTTATGGGCCAAACTTTTTTTTTGAATTACAAAGATGTAAGAAAACTCTTAATATTATTTAAAAATAAAAGCATGTCACTTTCTGCATTCCCAGAAAGTGAAAAGGGTGAGCACATTGAGGCCACATGCACACTGGACGTTTTTGGACTTTTTACAGTCACTGTTTTTGGCTTCAGATGTTTTTTTCTACAGTCAATAAGCTCCCCATCATGTTATACCATGCGTCCATGTACACGTAGGCTGTTATGAACTGTTTTTGGGTGGGGCTTTCCAACGTCAAAAAACGCCGATATATATGCTCAAAAACGCGGCTCACCAGCGTTTTTAAAGTTTGGAAAAAATGCTAATAAACGCTATAGCAAAAACTTTTAAAAATCTTGAAAAACTCACTGCAAATGTACTGCCGTTTTTATAACTTTATTTTAAAGTCCATTGTGCATGAGACCCGGCATTGAGGACACAAAACACACTCAAATGTGTCACATTCAGTACACACTATATTCACAAGCAGAACATACACTGCACAAAACACATGGTTTAAACACAATGCAAAGATTGTGAAAAGCATGGCGAATACACAGCATAAACTATCCATCTACAGCATACACAGCACAAAATGCACACAATACATAGCACATAACACAAACAGCACAAAGACTGCAGAAAATGCTACTCCCTGTAGACAATGTGAAGTTAATTTAATGCTCACATGATCAACATACAGATACAAGGGAACATAGGATTTTTGCTGACTTGGCATCTTGCAGCATTGTTGCAAATTGCTTGTATTGCTTCAGTTTCTATTAAAGACACCCCATAAAAATACTGCAATATTAATCTGATGCATTTTAGGTGCTCTTCTAAAAGTCTTCAGTAGCATCCTAAAACCCTTGCAAAGAAGGCAGCTGTTAGATTAAAGCAGAACTTAAAAAAGTTAAAAATTGATAATAGGTAGTTCTATGACAGAAGGGATTCCCTATGTCCCTTCTGCTATAACACATTTCCTTCCTGCTATAAATTTTGCATTGCATGTGCAATTTAGTGCACAATGCCAGCATATGTAAAATGTAAGAGCTAGGTGACAGGACTGAGTAAGCCCAGTGAACACTGATGCCGCGTACACACGATCATTTTTTGTGATGAAAAAAAACGACGTTTTCTGTGAAGTAAAAAATGAAGTTTTTGAAACGCCACTTTCAAAGACGATGTTGCATACACACCATCGTTTTTTTCACAAAAAGCGAGGTTACGTTCACCACTCTTTTCCATTGAAGCTCGCTTCATAACTAGCTTCCGGGCATGCGCGGGTTGAAAAACTTCGTTTTAAACGACGTTTTTGCTACACACGGTGACTTTTTGTGAAACAAAAAACGACGTTTTGAAAAACGACACAAAAAATTCAAGCATGTTGGAATTTTTTTTTGGTCGTTTTTTTTAAGACAAAAAACGACGTTTTGAACACACACGCTCAATTTAAATGACGTTTTAAAAAACAACGTTTTTTTTCATCGCAAAAAACGACCGTGTGTACGCGGCATTATAGTGTACAAATTACTTTTGATGTGAAAATGATTCTATATACTACAGGACTCAACCATCTACATATCAACAATGACAATTTGCTTGTGTCAAATTGACCTCTGCTGAAACATAATGTGGCAAAAATTAAACTCCAAAGCGGCCATACCACTTTTTAAGTTGAAAACAAAGTGTCATCTTAACAAAAAATGAGCCTCTACATTTCTGCTTTATGTAAGCTATGTTGTTAATCACCATCATGAAGCGTAACGTGTTACATAGAGTATTTAAAAGGTATTCGGTCTTGGACTGCATATTCCCTTTTTCATCATACAGTCCCTTGCGAAAGTATTCGGCTCCCTTGAACTTTTGCGACCTTTTGCCACATTTCAGGCTTCAAACATAAAGATATAAAACTGTAATTTTTTGTGAAGAATCAACAACAAGTGGGACACAATCATGAAGTGGAACGAAATTTATTGGATATTTCAAACTTTTTTAACAAATAAAAAACTGAAAAATTGGGCGTGCAAAAATTATTCAGCCCCTTTACTTTCAGTGCAGCAAACTCTCTCCAGAAGTTCAGTGAGGATCTCTGAATGATCCAATGTTGACCTAAATGACTAATGATGATAAATAGAATCCACCTGTGTGTAATCAAGTCTCCGTATAAATGCACCTGCACTGATAGTCACAGAGGTCCGTTTAAAGCGCAGAGAGCATCATGAAGAACAAGGAACACACCAGGCAGGTCCGAGATACTGTTGTGGAGAAGTTTAAAGCCGGATTTGGATACAAAAAGATTTCCCAAGCTTTAAACATCCCAAGGAGCACTCTGCAAGCGATAATATTGAAATGGAAGGAGTATCAGACCACTGCAAATCTACGAAGACCTGGCCGTCTCTCTAAACTTTCAGCTCATCCAAGGAGAACACTGATCAGAGATGCAGCCAAGAGGCCCATGATCACTCTGGATGAACTGCAGAGATCTACAGCTGCGGTGGAAGACTCTGTCCATAGGAAAACAATCAGTCGCATACTGCACAAATCTGGCCTTAATGGAAGAGTGGCAAGAAGAAAGCCATTTCTTAAAGACACACCAAACATGTGGAAGAAGGTGCTCTGGTCAGATGAAACCAAATTCAAACTTTTTGGCAACAATGCAAAACATTATGTTTGGCGTAAAAGCAACACAGCTCATCACCCTGAACACACCATATGGTGGTGGCAGCATCATGGTTTGGGCCTGCTTTTCTTCAGCAGGAACAGGGAAGATGGTTAAAATTGATGGGAAGATGGATGGAGCCAAATACAGGACCAATCTGGAAGAAAACCTGATGGAGTCTGCAAAAGACCTGAGACTGGGATGGAGATTCGTCTTCCAACAAGACTGATCCAAAACATAAAGCAAAATCTAAAATGGAATGGTTCACAAATAAACATATCCAGGTGTTAGAATGGCCAAGTCAAAGTCCAGACCCGAATCCAATCGAGAATCTGTGGAAAGAACTGAAAACTGCTGTTCACAAACGCTCTCCATCCAACCTCACTGAGCTTGAGCTTTTTTGCAAGGAGGAATGGGCAAAAATGTCAGTCTCTCGATGTGCAAAATTGATAGAGACATACCCCAAGCGACTTACAGCTGTAATCACAGCAAAAGGTGGCGCTACAAAGTATTAACTTAAGGGGGCTGAATAATTTTGCACGCCCAATTTTTCAGTTTTTTATTTGTTAAAAAAGTTTGAAATATCCAATAAATTTCGTTCCACTTCATGATTGTGTCCCACTTGTTGTTGATTCTTCACAAAAATTACAGCTTTATATCTTTATGTTTAAAGCCTGAAATGTGGCAAAAGGTCGCAAAGTTCAAGGGGGCCGAATACTTTCGCAAGGCACTGTATAAAGGAAAGCAGGTTAGCTGTTAAGTGGTCCATAGTTTCCAGGGAAAAACAATATTGTTTTTGTAGACACACTACGGAAAACCTATAATCCACAATGATAATCCTAATGATTTTAGTACAACTGTGGGAAGGAAATGACTTTCATTAAAAATAATGGGATTAATGAGGAAAAAATGCAGACAAGCTGTATCCTTAAAAAACATTTTGGCTTATCCATTGTTTACAGTTAAAAGAGTTTATAAGAATGTTACCTATTACTTGATGGTACAAGCTTGAGTGCAAATGAACCGTTTAAAACATTGTAACTGACTAACTGGAAGTTTAAACTAAAAACACTTCAGGGATGATTTTACGTAACAGAATCTTACTGGAAGACTAGTGCTCTTTGTCTCTAAAGCTGGCCATACACTTACAAAAAAATCTAGGAGTATCCTTCATCCATGCTAAAATGTGTGGATGGACTAATCTCCAGCTGCAGTGATTTTATTCGGACAGTCAGCACCCCCAGCTGTCAGAATCAGTGCCGGTTCGCCCATAGAGGGCGCTGGAGCGCAGCCCCCTCTGGCTTTCACCGCCACTGAGTCTAATAACATAGATTCATGCATTGCACGAATCTATGTTATTATCGCCGCTGCCGCTGTTATTCAGATGGTCGGCGCTCATGTCCTGCCATCTGAATACCGCCAGCTGGTTGGTTGTACGTAAATGTCTATCAGAGCCAACAGCATGGAACAGTGGTGACAATTGATGGCACAGTGGCTGGTTTAATGGCATGGAACAGTGGTGACAATTGATGGCACAGTGACTGGTTTAATGGCATGGCACCGTGGTGACAATTGTTGGCACAGTGACTGCGTTTAATGGCATGGAACAGTGGTGACAATTGATGGCACAGTGGCTGGTTTAATGGCATGGCACCGTGGTGACAATTGATGGCACAGTGGCTGGTTTAATGGCATGGAACAGTGGTGACAATTGATGGCACAGTGGCTGGTTTAATGGCATGGAACAGTGGTAACAATTGATGGCACAGTGGCTGGTTTAATGGCATGGCACAGTGGTGTGAATTGATGGAACAGTGGCTGCATTTGATGGCATGGCACAGTGGTGCAAATTGATGGCACAGTGGCTGCGTTTGGGCACAGTGAGACTGCAATTTTTTTTCCTTTGTGCCCCCCCAAAAATTTTGAGCACCAGCCGCCACTGGTCAGAATACTGACACATGCTGGACATACAGTATAACTGGATGCAGCCGCTGGTTATCCAACAATTTTTTCATCCTGTTACAGAGAAAGGGAGGGTGGTGACAGGGCCACCCAAGCAGAAAATTGCAGTCAGTTCATCATGACTGGGGGAAATTTGCATATTATATGAACAGCTTTAGTCTGGCTTCCTAAAGTATAAAAACTGAAGGAACAGATAGCCTCTTAGCCTTGATGGCAACCAATCACATACCAGCTGTTCTAAATCCCTCTATTTTCCAACCTGCACCAGGAAATTGGAATGACTTTGGCTGGCCTAAACACTTTCAATTTGTATGCAATCAGACATGCCCTTGCACTACAGAGTTAAAGGTGAAGCTAAAGGAAATTGAACAAGAAAATGATAAAATGTATGACCAGCTTTACTGTTAGGCCGCGTACACACGATCGAACATGTCCGCTGAAACTGGTCCGCAGACTTATGGACTTTACTCCCAGTTGGCTGGGAAGAAACTTCTGCAAGATGTTCAATTCTGAAAATTATTAAGATAAAAATAATAATATTTGTTTCCTATAACGAAATAAATTATCCCCTTCTGTGAACACTAAGCATAAAAACGACTATCTAAGCCATGGGTCTTCAAACTATGGCCCTCCAGTTGTTCAGGAACTACAATTCCCATCATGCCTAGTCATGTGTGTGAATGTCATAGTTTTACAATGCCTCATGAGATGTGTATTTCTGCAACAGCTGGAGGGCCGTAGTTTGAGGATCCCTGATCTAAGCAGATGCAAATAGCAATTGGGGTAGAGGCCAGTCTACCGTAAAAAGGGTTTATAATCACAGAGGGACACAGAGGTTTGTTTTGTCTGCCCCCTTAGCAACAAGTGGGAAAACCTGATCTAGTGGACTACACAAAGTTACAATAGTACCCTGTGTAATTTCAGAGCTTACAAATGCAAAAACTATGCACTACCTGGGCAGCAATACCCCCTCTTCCAGAACTGTCACCACCACTGCTGGCATGTCGCCCTGTTGTCCATTCTATCGTCTCATAGTTGAAGATGGTAAAAGAACGAATCCCGTCTGTAATTAGTACAATCTGGAATGTGTTCACCTGTCAGAGCAGCATAGTAGACAGAAATTAGGAACAAATACATTCAAAGACACAAGTATATATAAAAAAATGAAAAAAACAACATAATGAGTGTAATAAACAAAGAAATTATTATATATATTTGTATTTAGTGAAGTTCAATATGTTTTTTTACATAATATGGAAAAAAAAGGATCTTTAATTTAAACAAAACCAGACAAATGTGGCTTATTACTATAAACCTACTCCACGATTTTGCAAAGTGGGGGGGGGGGGGGAGGGGCAAAGTGCAAAATGTATCCTGAACCAGAGCACATGGGAACCAGGAACGGCACTGATTATACTCACAGGTGAACTGGCATCTCCACCATAGAAAGTAACCCTGTACCAAGTGGCAATGAAGACCCATGTGGCACTGAATTCAGACAGATCAGGAAAGTAAGAGATAACATCTCTGCTGGCACGGTTCAAAATTCTGAGATCCTCTGTCTCTTTGTAAAAAACATCCCCTCCTCTGCGATTGTCTACATCAGCCCAAAAGGCAGCTACCACGCGGCGGTCACCAGAGATTGGAAATGCCACAGGAGTAAATTGGGACACTTCTCGCAGGAAAGAGACAACTCCATTATTGTTTACCTGCAACACAAAACAACAAACGTATTATTAAAAATAATAAATTATCTGTCATTCAATATCAAAGCAATATAGGGGGTTGCCACCACTGACCTTATAGAAATGCTTGTTGTCTGGCTGTTATGCTGACTCATTGGCTTCAGTATTTGACCTGAACAAGTATGCAGACCAGGGTAGAAGGCAGTCCTTAGCTGCATATTTGTCTGGAGTTATGCCGCGTACACACGGTCGTTTTTTGCGATGAAAAAACCCGACGTTTTCAATCATGAAAAAAAACGACGTTTTTCAAACTTCATTTTCCAAAACGACGTTGCGTACACACCATCGTTTTTCTACAAAGCTCTAGCAAAGCGTGTTGACGTACACCACGTTCGACGGCACTCTTTTCCATTGAAGCTTCGTCTTATAACTTGCTTCTGAGCATGCGCGGGTTTAAAAACGCCGTTTTCAACGTCGTTTTGCCCACACACCATCACTTTTTATGACACAAAAAACGACGTTTTGAAAAACGATACAAAAAAATTCAAGCATGTTGGAATTTTTTTTTGGTCGTTTTTTTTAAGACAAAAAACAACGTTTTGCCCACACACGATCAATTTAAATGACGTTTTAAAAAACGTCGTTTTTTTCCATCGCAAAAAACGACTGTGTGTACGCGGCATTAAAGTACTGAAGTACTGAAGCAAGTTAGTCAACAAAACAGCCAACATTTTCAGGAGAGGCCAGCACTTTCAGACTACAAACCACTCTTGTGACATTTTTTTTTTTTAGGTATATTTGTCTTTAAAGCGATGGAATGGAAAATGTATTCTACAGTTATAGATTTAGAAGCAGAACAGCATACTAATGTTTTTCATTTGCTGGAAAGCTGTGTTGAGAGCCACTAAACAGCAATCATGTGGCACTTCAGAAACAATCTTGTATTTCGCTGACAGTCATTGCCAAAAATACAAACACAATTAAAAGTTGTGGTGAAAGAAATGAATAGTGAAAACAAAAGATTTGTTTTCAAACAATAAAGAAAACATGAGCTTGATTTTTTTTTTTTTTTTTTTTATCAATTTTTTTTTTTTTAACAATTTTATTTCATTAAATGGAAAAAGGGCACCCAAGAGGTGCTGGGACTTTGATATGAGTTTAAACAAAGTAGTGAGATGGCAAAAAAACATTTGAAGAGCCCACTGGCTTAGGTTAGGCTTCTCACAACAGACAAGGCTACACTTCAGTGGGTACTCCAGAAGGTTACCAGAAAAAGATGTGCGTATATGGAAGGAGCACCAGACCAAATGACCACATTCATTTATTTATTGATATTTATTTATTGACATTTATTTATTGATATTGTGTTAAAAGACAGCCAACTTGTCAAAGGGACCCGCATCATTAGAGCTTCAGTTAAAAATTATTACCTTGAGTGAACTCTAAGTAATGCCGCGCACAGACGACCGTTTTTCGTGTTCTAAAAAATTAAGTTTTTTTCTATGTCATTAAAAATGATCATGTGTGGGCATCGGAGCATTTTTCGGGGTTCTAAAAAATGGGTAAAATTTTTTTTCGAACATGCTCTATTTTTTCATAACTTTTTTAACGTTGTCGTTTTTAAGGCTGTAAAAAATGGTCATGTGTGGGCTTTAACAATGTGGAAAATCCGCGCATGCTCAGAAGCAAGTTATGAGACGGGAGCTTGTTCTGGTAAAACCTACCGTTAGTAATGGAGTAAGCACAGTAATGATGCTGTAACAGACAGAGAAGCGTGAATCGTCTTTTACTGACACAAAATCAACTAAAGCAGCCCCAAGGGTGGAGCCATCTGAATGGAACTTCCCCTTTATAGTGCAGTTGTACGTGTTGTACGTCACCACGCTTTGCTAGAGCATTTTTATTTCACGATCGTGTGTAGGCAAGGCCGTTTTAATGATCGGGTTGAAAAAAAGTTTTTTTTTCTAGACCCTTAAAAACTTCATTTTTTTTAACCCGAAAAACGGTCGTGTGTACGCGGCATGAGGCTTTCCCATTTGAACCTGTGCAGGGAAGCTCATTGCTGGATTAGGATTTCTGGCCTGCAGTATCTCCATCAGAAGTCAGGTGTTTATTTGAGGGGGAGGGGGTTTGAATGCTGATGCAGATACTGCAGGCCAGGAATCCTAATCCTGCAATCAGCTTCCCTGAAGAGATTCAAACCGGAAAAACCCTACTCTGAGTCAACTCAAGGTTCTCATGTTAAACGAAAGCCCTGACCCCGAAACGTGTTAACTGTCTTTTAACACAATATTAAATATTACATTTTGGTCTGATGCTCCTTCAATATATGCATGCTTTTTTCACACTACTGTGATACGATTGTGCAGCAATTTTAAGTGTGATTATGTATTGCAACATTGATTTTGATGAGTTGGCTACAAAATCTTGCATATTATATGGGGTAAAGTAACACTGTGAATCACATCAAAGTAGCAAAGGAATTGTTTCCAAAATCACACCACGCTGAGTTGCATTGATGGGAATGGGCACCACTGAATATAACACGATTACCCTATGTCATGCGATTCTGTGCAAATCAAGTTGCATCAGAAATCGCACTAATGTAAACAAGCACTTACGATTTTGCTGTCACAAGGGGGATGACAAGCACTTCACAATCTCCCAAAAGTAATCAGTCTACAGGGTTCTAGACTTCCCAACTCCAAAAAAAAAAAAAAAAGGGATTTTGTATTTGTTGCTGTGTTGCTTCTTTTAAACCATTGTCACTGGCACAATAAATAAGGCAATACCTCCACACAAAAAAAATCCACATAGTGGGTAAAATATGGCAGGAGTTCTAACCCTTCGCCATATTACCTCAAATTGAAAAAATCATTTTTTGGGGTTGGACATACACTTTAACTATGCATTCTCCAGCAGATCCCTGCTAGCCAATTATGGATTCATGAAGATAGAGATCTAGAGATGTTTTTCTTTGACATAACATTATATGCATAACTTGGAGTTTCCTTGTGTCTACAGATGGCTTAAAAAGCAAACAAGGAAAAGCTGAACTGGCAGTGCCCTGGATGTTCCCACTGCAGCTCTAAAAGGACAGGAAGAGAAAGGGAAATGTAAAAGGGTATGTTTGCATACAGACTAGATTTGCCTGGATATTATTAAAGAAGTCAAGGCATTTAAAGTCAAGTTGTTTTTAAAGTGGATGTAAACCCTCACATATACCCAGTGAAGTGAACAGCCTCAGATGATACAGAGATGAAACAAATCTCCCTACATATAGTTGTGGTTGTAAATTTACATACCCTGGCAGAATTTATGATTTCTTGGCCATTTTTCAGAGAATATTAATGATAACACAAAAACTTTTCTTTCACTCACGGTTAGTGTTTGGCTAAAGCCATTTATTATCAGTCTACTGTGTTTTCTATTTTAAAATCATAATGGCAACAGAAACTACCCAAATTACGGTGATCAAAAGTTTACATACCCCAGTTCTTAATACCGTGTATTACCTCCTTTAACATCAATGACAGCTTAAAGTCTTTTGTGGAATTTGTGGATGAGGCCCATTGCTCTTGGCAAAAAGCCTCCAGTTCCTATAAATTCTTGGGCAGTCTTGCATGAACTGTCCGTTTGAGATCTCCCCAGGGTGGCTCAATGCTATTGAGGTCAGGAGACTGAAATGGTCACTCCAGAACCTTCACTTTTATTCTGCTGTAGCCAAAGACAGGTCGATTTGGCCTTGTATTTTGGATGATTGTCATGTTGGAATGTCCATGTACGTCCCATGTGCAGCTTCCTGGCTGATGAATGCAAATGTTCCTCCAGTAATTTTTTTATAACATACTGCATTCATCTGCCAACAATTTTCACCAAATTTCCTGTGCCTTTGTAGCTCACACATCCCCAAAACATCAGCGATCCACCTCCGTAACTTTCATCATAGGCCTTGTTTGAGTCCTCTCCAAATGTAGCGTTTATGGCTGTGCCCAAAAGCTAAATTTTGATCTGATCACTTCAAATGACTTTGTGTCTGTGCTGTGAGGCTTGTGTCTGTGCTGTTTGGCGTATTGTAAGCGGGATACCTTTGCATTTGCGTAGTAATGGCTTTCTTCTGGTGACTCGACCATGCAACCCATCTTTCTTCAAGTGCCTCCTTAGTGTGCATCTTGAAACAGCCACAGCACATGTTTTCAGAGAGTCCTGTATTTCACCTGAAGTTATTTGTGTTTTTTTCTTTGCATCCCAAACTATTTTCCTTGCAGTTGTGGCTGAACTTTTAGTTGGTCTACCTGACTGTGATTTGGTTTTAACAGAACCCCTTATGTTCCACTTCTTGATTAGAGATTGAACACTAGTGATTGGATTGGCATTCTCAATTCCTTGGATATCTTTTTATATCCCTTTCCTGTCTTATACAGTTCAACTACCTTTTCCCGCAGATCCTTTGACAATTCTTTTGCTTTTCCCATGACTCAGAATCCAAAAATGTCAGTGCAGCACTGGATGAAAGATGTAAAGGTCTGTCAGGAGCCCAGAAACTCATTGACCTTTTATACACACACACACTAAAGCAAACAGATCACATGTGAAGATAGTTACCTTTAATAGCCATTCAAACCCCTTTGTGTCAACTTGTGTGCATGTTATCAGGCCAAAATCACCAGGGTATGTAAACTTTTGATCAGGGTCATTTTGGTAGTTTCTGTTGCCATTATGATTTAAAACGAGTAAACACAGTTGATTGATAATAAATGGTTTCAGCCAAACACTAACCATGAGCGAAATAAATGTTTTTGTGTTATCATCCATATTCTCACAAAAATGGCCAAGAAATCATAAATTCTGCCAGGGTATTTAAACTTATGAACACAACTGTAAGTTTTACATGTATAGTTGCTTTCTTCAGCTTTATATACTGTTTAGAAAGTGCATGTCCTGTTAGAAATTTCACTTCCTCATTCACCAGTAGCAGTGTAGTGTTAGATTACACTGGGAGACAGCTGATTGGAGGAAAGGCACCCCTCCACACAGGCAGAAACTTTCCAAGCTGTGCTGTGAGTAGAGCAGCTTTCTGCTAATTTATAGCATCCACCCTGACACAAAATTCAGGCTGCTTTTATCTCATGTGTCGGAGAACTTGTCAGAAGCTATCATACTGATAATAAAAGAACAGAGTAGGAGAAAGCCACAGCCATGGGCAAGCTATCCTTGAATGTGGAAGTCTTGGTAGTTAGAAAGAAAAAAGGAAATCAAGGCTGCTGTGCAGTTTAGAGGTTTTTGTGTGTGCAAATATAACATTAGAAATGGAATGATGCAACTCTGAAAATCTACCCAACAGTATGCCACATCAATTATTGTATACTAACCATGTAATTTTCTGAGCTTGTAAAGTTTTCTTATCTTATAAAATGTCAATCAGGTAATTTATTGCATGCATCATATATGTTAACAATACATTTTAAAAGGTCTTCCACTTTATACTAAATTGGAATTTAAAATACGCATTATAATAAGCCATGTATCCATGTATTTCATTAGGATTGCTTTATTGCCTTGTTATGCTAAGCCTCGCCAGTGTATTTCACAACAGTAGAAGGTACATTGTTTTTTAAATGTTTCAGCATGTTTTAGGTAATATTCTGAATACAAGCTGTACATTTTTTCTATCTGCATGGAGATTTCTTTGTAAAAAAAATAGCTCTTTTTTTTCTTAAGGTTACAGACTATTAATGTTGCTCTATGATTCAGATTCCTGTTAGCCACTTATCTTTTTTGGAATGCATTCTGATTTTACACACTTTGTTGCTGTAGGGTTGCTTCAAATTGCCCTGGTGTGGGTTAGCTGCATTTTCCATATACTTGTCCCATGGATTTGGAGTCGTTTTAGAAAATGCACCAAAGATGCAGCATGAAGGAGTTTTGGAGCACGGGGACGTGCCTAATTTAAATGCTTCACGCCCCTTAATCGCGTATTTCGATTACGCGGCGAGAAATAGGCTACGCCGCCGTAGCGTACGGGCAAAAATCTACCACAATTCGATGTACAGCCTGGTAAAATACAGCAGCGTAGAGTATTTCGATTACGCAGCGCAAAATTAAGTGTATCTGAATCTGGCCCAGTGTCTGTATTTCACTACATGTACTATTACCTTTGTGGTGCTAACACAGGTGGACCCAACCAGTGGAATACTGTTATTAAAGGTAAGTTTATTACTAAAATACAGTGTATATATGGGCATATCTGTTCTGCATTACTGGGCTGCTTTCAAACTGATCCGCAGGTGCAGAAAAGTGCACCTGTGGGCAAGGCCATCTTAACAACATCATGGGCCCCTGGGCAAAGTAATGCTCTGGGCCCCTACAAGCCTGTGCCAATTTTTGAACCTACTTTTTAAGAAATAAAGTATAAATAATTGATTTGTTATCAGATTATTTGTTTATTAGAATGGGTGGAGCTGTGCTGCAACTTCCCAGCAACTGTGTGCAATACATGTGATTGTGGTGGGGTGATGCAGCATTTTTGGAGTTAAAACAAGGGCTAAGGAGCCGACATTGCAGCATGCTGAAGCGCAGCCATATGCTACGTTGCAGTGTGAATGGGACACATAGGAAACAATTGTTTCCTGAGTGTTCCTGATGTGATAGATGTTTTACAGTGGAGTAAAATATCTGTCACTGCATATAGTGCACATTAGGCTACGTTCACACTGGTGATTGGGGCCGGAGCGAATTGAAGCTGTAGTTCCTCCTGTAGCTCTTAACGGCTGTCAGCAGGTAGGTGCGTCCACTGGCCCTGTTCACTATAACTACAGGTCGCCAGTGGCTGAACCTATTTGTTGCTCTCTGCGCAGCTAGCGATTATCTGTGGTGATTGTTGCCGGACACAAAGTGCATGCAGCAGCGATCACTATAGTGAACAGGGCAAGCGACAGCATGTACCCACTGACAGCCATAGGAGGAACTGCTGCTACTCTTCACACCATCCCTTATCACAGGTGTGCATGTAACCCTAGCCCTCAATCAGAGACTCAGAGCAGAGGGAGGGACATCTGCAATTAACAAGGGGGGGGGGGTTTAGACACACTCACCAATTCTCCAGCCAGGATCTACCACTATGTGCCTGTGTTCCGTCAGATGTGGAACATATGTGGAAGATGTGAAACAGAGTGGACGGTGCCAGTGGGGCAGAGGACAGTGCCAGTGGGGCAAAAAGACAGCGTCAGTGGGGCAGAGGACAGTGCCAGTGGGGCAAAAATACAGCGTCAGTGGGGCAAAAGACAGCGTTAGTGGGGCAAAAGACAGCGTCAGTGGGGCAAAAGACAGTGTCAGTAGGGCAAAAGACAGCGTCTGGACAGGATGAGTAGTTTATTTTTGGGGATTTTTTTAACCAATTTTGTTTGTTTTTTAGCAGAGAAAGTGATTGAAGACACAGACCTCAATCTCCATCTTTGCAGCTTCAGCTACACAATGAATGAACAAGAAGAGCTCTGCACTGTCTTAGTGTTCATTCACACACTGAAGCATAGCAAACAGAGTTCTCCATCCTGAAACATCCCCAGCAGAAGCCATAGGCTGCTGCAGGAGAGGGGAAGCCAGCAGCACTGTGGGGGTTAAGAGGAGTCACAGAGGGCATGGGCAGCAGAAATAAGAGTAACCGGGACAGGGGGGCAGCATATACAGGAACTGACCCCTTTCAGCTGTTGCAGAAGGAAAATGAAGGGGTCACTTCCTGTATATGCTGCCATTCCTGTCCAGGTGTAGGACCTACTGCAGGGGTGCTCAACCCCGGCGATGGCCACTTCAGCAACTTGGTAACCGGTCGTGAGCCACAATGAGTGGCAGGGCAGATGACGGGTCCATATCCACTCCACGTATGCAGAGCAGAAATGGACACAGCCCGCTCTACTCTATGGACCCTCCGATCTGATCCGCCCAGAAGGAAGGGGATGTATCCCCTTCTGTTTTTTTTTTTTTTGGGATCAAATTGGAGGTAGGCAAATGTACATGGACACAAATCTGTTTACATCTGCCGCTCCATAGAAGTGAATGGAGGGTCCGATTGGGCCCAACTGAAAAACAGACAGGTGGACCCGATTGGACTGATCGTATGAAAGCGGCTTAAGGCTGTATTCACACTGATGAACTATGGTTTACTCACACTCTGGGTGCAGCACAGTGTACCTGTGGCTTTCCTGTGGTTTAGTTGCCATAGAATTCTATTATATACTGCAGTTGTGATGGATGCACTTTCTGAAAGTGCACCAAACCTGCAGGTAATAACAGAAGTCTATGGCGCAGTGCAGATAACCCGCAGCTGCACTATGCTGCACCTGCGGATCAGTTTAAAAGCAAAACAGTGTAGCTAGTATACCAGTGTAGAAAACAGACATGTCCATTGCTGTTTGATTTTAATTTAAAAAAAACTGACCCGGCTGCTGCTGTCCTCCAGGGCGGGCATGGCTGGCGGCTGCTGCTGTCCTCCAGGGCGGGCATGGCTGGCGGCTGCTGCTGTCCTCCAGGGCGGGCATGGCTGGCGGCTGCTGCTGTCCTCCAGGGCGGGCATGGCTGGCGGCTGCTGCTGTCCTCCAGGATGGGCATGGCTGGTGGCTGCTGCTGTCCTCCAGGGCGGGCATGGCTGGCGGCTGCTGCTGTCCTCCAGGGCGGGCATGGCTGGCGGCTGCTGCTGTCCTCCAGGGAGGGCTTGGCTGGCGGCTGCTGCTGTCCTCCAGGGCGGGCATGGCTGGCGGCTGCTGCTGTCCTCCAGGGCGGGCATGGCTGACGGCTGCTGCTGTCCTCCAGGGCGGGCATGGCTGGCGGCTGCTGCTGTCCTCCAGGGCGGGCATGGCTGGCGGCTGCTGCTGTCCTCCAGGGCGGGCATGGCTGGCGGCTGCTGCTGTCCTCCAGGGCGGGCATGGCTGGTGGCTGCTGCTGTCCTCTAGGGCGGGCATGGCTGGCGGCTGCTGCTGTCCTCTAGGGCGGGCATGGCTGGCGGCTGCTGCTGTCCTCCAGGGCGGGCATGGCTGGCGGCTGCTGCTGTCCTCCAGGGCGGGCATGGCTGGCGGCTGCTGTTGTCCTCTAG
This sequence comes from Rana kukunoris, assembly GCA_029574335.1. NCBI lineage: Eukaryota > Metazoa > Chordata > Amphibia > Anura > Ranidae > Rana > Rana kukunoris. The sequence goes on from CM056052.1 coordinate 130,967,221, forward strand.
GGTGGGCATGGCTGGCGGCTGCTGTTGTCCTCTAGGGTGGGCATGGCTGGCGGCTGCTGCTGTTTTCCTCCAGGGCGGGTACGGCTGGTGGCTGCTGCTGTCCCCAAGGCATGGGGGACAGCCAACCAGCCATACCCACATGTGTCCCACAGGCCAACAGCTGAGCACCCCTGACATAATGTGACAGGGAGGTGGAATGGGCCCCTGGAGCATGGGCCCAGCACTATGCTGCCTGCACACTAGAAGTCCCAGCATGGTCAGAATTTACCCCTCCCACATGCTGGCTCCTGTCACTCCAGGGGGAATCCAGGGAAGTATCAATCCCCTCCCTTTTAATAGAAGCCCCACATATTCTGAGAACAGGTGGGGAAAGGGAACGAGGCCAGGAGAGATCAGTGGAGCAAGGGGTGAGAGCGAAGACCAGCTCGCGGGGGGCGGAGCCTAATCGCAGAGAGTGGATCCTAATCACGGAGGGGCGGAGCCTAATCGCGGAGGTGCACGAATAGGAAGGACAGGCCTCCTCCACTCAGCGCCGTCAGTGGCCTGTTCCAACAGCACCTGTGGGGAGGGGGGTGGACTGTCCCATAACATGCAGAGACCCTCATGCTGGCTGCCTCTAACAAAGTTTCTGGAACTTATTTAGTGTGCAGTGCAGCATACAATTCCACCCTATCACTGCCAGAAGCTTTGCTCCATGTCTGACTGGACCTGATTGGGCCCCTTTGCATCTGGGGCCCCTGGGCTGTGCCCAGGTGTGCCCAGTGGATAAGACGGCCCTGCCTGTGGGTTACATGCACTGAGCCATAGACTTCTATTACCTGCGAGTTTGGTGTGCTGAGAGTTGAGTGGGATCTATAGAGCCATTCTGACCGGTTAGAATTATATTGCTGTATACAGCTATTTCTTATTTTTGTATCTTGAAATATTTGATTAAACAGATTGAAATATAAAAAATAGCTCTTTATTAAATCCCATTAAAATCTGTAGTACAAGAAGGTTCCTTTATCATAATGCAATGGTTTGAGGCACTTTGGGCTCTTTCCCAGGAAGGAGAACAGCTTTATTAACCACTTAACCCCTGGACCATATTGCTGCCCAATGACCAGAGCACTTTTTGTGATTGGGCACTGCGTTGCTTTAACTGACAATTGCATGTGCGACGTGGCTTCCAAACAAAATTGGCGTCCTTTTTTTCCCACAAATACAGCTTTCTTATGGTAGTATTTGGTTTGATCTCTACGGTTTTTATTTTTTGCACTATAAACAAAAATAGAGCGACTATTTTGAAAAAAATTCAATATTTTTTAAATTTTGCTATAATAAATATCCCCAATATCCCCAAAAAATGTATAAAAAAACATTTTTTTTCCTCAGTTTAGGCCGATACGTATTCTTCTACATATTTTTCGTAAAAAAAAATCGCAATAAGCATTTATTGATTGGTTTGCGCAAAAGTTATAGCGTTTACAAAATAGGGGGTAGTTTTATGGCATTTTTATTAATATATTTTTTTTACTAGTAATGGCGGCGATCAGCGTTTTTTTCTCAGTACTGCGACATTATGACGGACACTTCGGACACTGTTGACACATTTTTGGGACCATTGGCATTTTTATAACGATCAGTGCTATAAAAATGCATTGGATTACTATAAAAATGCCATTGGCAGTGAAGGGGTTAACACTAGGGGACGGGGAAGGGGTTAAGTATGTTCCTGGGTGTGTTCTAACTGTATGGGGGGGTGGTGGACTGACTAGGGGAAATCACTGATCTTCTGTTCATACATTGTATGAACAGAAGATCAGCATTTCTCTCCTGACAGGACCGGGAGCTGCATGTTTACACACACATCTCCCGGTCCTTGCTCTGTACCGAGCAATCGCGGGTGCCCGGCGGCGATCGTACGGGCACTTGCACGGGACTCGGGGGGGAGCGCGGGCCGCCGGTGGCACACACGCCCCCTAGTGGCCGCTAAAAGAGCCGAAGTAGAGCTACAGGCTCTCGCCCAGGAGAGCCGACCTGCCACAGTACAATGACGGCGCGCGGTCGGCAAGCAGTTAAGAACCCAGATTAGCTAAAAAAAAATACGTTGCGATGAAGCAAACTTTTTGTATTGTCAATTTTAATAGATTTTCATAAAAGAGCAGATGACAAACACTAATATATTTGTTGATTTTTTCCCCCCAAGTCTGCTGAGGAAGGAGTGGTCCTGGCACCAGGCATATGTTAAGGTGTGGGTTCCTAAACTAGAAGTGAAGATACAACCTGTTACATGTACCAAAATATAATTCTATTACCTGCCCAATTTTTTTTATCCAATGCATGAAATATTGGTTTTTAAAGCATTGTTAAACCTGTTATTTAAATGTTATATATTGCAGCATACCAATTATTTTAGCTTATTGTATTCCTTTATTTTTACCTGGTTATTTGGCCAGTAACACACTTCCTGACTTGAGGTGTCTCCACTCTGGATGCAGGAACAACGGAGACACCTTTGGAGAGCAGCATTGTTAGTCTGGGGGAGGTTAGTGTTAGATGCACTAGCAAATTCATATGAACTATTCCTTTTGGGATAAAGGTTTTATATACATTATTAAAAGCTGACCATTCTAAGCACCCATGTCAGTGTTAAAGCTTTAAGAACCCCCATTAAGCAAGCAAAAATAGATTTTTGGTTTCCTATCTACATTTTTGGGGGGGAATTGTTAGTCCCACTCCTACCGCTATTCTGGCCTAAGCTTGAATGACATGTATTAGGGTTGTCCTGATACAGATACTAGTATCAGTATCGGGACCGATACCGAGTATTTGCGCGAGTACTTGTACTCATGCAAATGCTCCCGATGCCTGACCGAATACTTTTTTATTTTTTTCGAGAGCTGGTGGAGAGGGGGTGGAGTGCGGGAGGAGAGTGGTGGAGAGGGGGTGGAGAGCAGGGCAGAGCATTCCTCGTATGTAGAAGAGGAGAGCTGCTGCCGCTGCCGCCTAGTCCCCTAAGACAAAGCCAAGTCCCCCCCCCTCCCCCCACCGCACCTCGTCATGTATAGACACTCCCCCTTGTGTTTCCCGCCGCGCCTCGTCATGTATAGACACTCCCCCTTGCCCGCGCACTTTGATAGACAGATCACCCGTTCAATCCTGGGATGGGTGATCTGTCTATCAAAGTTTCTGGGCAAGGGGGAGTGTCTATACATGACGAGGCGAGGCGGGGAACACACAGCTATTCAAATTAAAGCTGTTGTGTTCCCTCAGCTCAAATTAACTAGATGTCGGCAGCGGCGGGGGGGGGGGGGGGACTTGGCTTTGTCTTAGGGGACACAAGGCTGCATTAGGGACAAGGCTGCATTAGGGACATGGCTGCATCAGGGACATGGCTGCATCTAGGGACATGGCTGCATCTAGGGACATGGCTGAATTTAGGGACATGGCTGCATTAGGGACATGGCTGCATTAGGGACATGGCTGCATCAGGGACATGGCTGAATTTAGGGACATGGCTGCATTAGGGACATGGCTGCATTAGGGACATGGCTGCATCTAGGGACATGGCTGCATTAGGGACATGGCTGCATTAGGGACATGGCTGAATTAGAGACATGGCTGCATTAGGGACATGGCTGAATTTAGGGACAAGGCTGCATTTGGGGACACAAGGCTGCATTTGGGGACACATGGCTGCATTTAAAAAAAAGTATCGGTAATCGGTATTGGCGAGTTCATGAAAAACAGTATCGGTACTTGTACTCTGTCCTAAAAAAGTGGTATCGGGACAACCCTAACATGCATCTATTCCTGCAACCTCCTGGGATACTTACATCACATCTCCAATGAGGCTGCAGGATTGGCTGGGGGCAGTCCAGAGAATGGTCTGGCGCATTATCAGAGCTGACTGTCTACACCAGGTAAAAGCAGCCAGCTGAAGAGGCCAAAGATGGCAGTGCAGGACCTACTGTGTGGCAAGCTAACAATACATCGCAGCAAGACAATTCTGGATTTGCTATGCGAATGAGTATGTGCTTTAAAGAGCACTATAGGTAAGTGGGAAAAAAACATGGGGGATAAGGGGAGTTTAGTACCACTTGAAATAGTTTTTCTTTATCGTACATCACGGGACACAGAGCGGCAATCCATTACTATGTGGGTTATAGAGTCTACCTTCAGGTGTGGACACTGGTGTAATAACCTACACAGGAAGTTCCCTCCCTATATAACCCCTCCCATACTGGGAGCTCCTCAGTTTTTTCATCAGTGTCTAAGGTGTTGGTCACGAGTGAACATGTGCTCTTAGGAGCTCCACTGGAGGAATCCATGCTGGATGTAAAAAAAAAAAAAAAAAAAACCTCCATAAATCCGGATCCGTCCAAGGTGCTTCATAGCCAAAGTGGACGGTACCCGGGCCTCGGTACGAAGAACGAGGTTTAGCCTATAATGCCTCTCTGCGGAGGGCTGGATCCTGGGTTCCAGAACTTTGTGCCTTCTAAGGACCAAATGTTTTTTCTGCTGCCAGGATGCTATATAGGTCCAGGGGAGTTGGTGTTCCTGCCATGGACCCCGGTCCCTGAAGGTCTAGGACAAAACCCACGGTGAAGGGGGAAGATTGGGCCTCTTGCTTGGCAATACCCTGCAGCGTGGAGAAGGTAAGAGGAGGGCCTACGGGACTTGGTTCGACAGTAGGTCCTCCGTGGGGGACTTGGGTCTCGCCTATATTATGCTTCTATGCATGGGCAATGTAAACCACTATGTCTTCTGAGACAGGATGGCTCAGGGCACCCATATACCTCCCCTAGCCGGCATGCAGCCTGGCCCACCATGTCTGTTAGACAGGATGGCTGCAGTACCTATATATCTCCCCTTGAAGGGGCCGGTACAGAAATAAAATAAAAAATATGCCCTTAATCCTATACAAAGGATTGTCTTCCGTGAGTAGTTGCAAGTCTTATCTGTGTTTCCACTACTATGGGCAGTAGAAGACATGCCTGATGTTTTTGCTTACCATGCTTTCCAGAAAATGGAAGCTTAAGTGTTAGCTGATCTATTGTGTCCCACTTCTTCCGCTTCAGGCTCTACCATGTTGCACGTGCTCACCGGCTCAGTGCAGTCGCAGAGAAGGCTCTTCAAAGGGCCCGGACGTCAGAGCTCTGTAAAGCTAGGGGGACACAAACGTAAGCACCTTGTGTGAGTTGGATACAGATTCATCTAAGACGCCTACTCGCATCTAGCTGTGCAGATTAGCAGGCATTGTGTCAGACTAAATTCAGCTATTTGATGCACCTGGGTTAAGTGCCTCTGCTTTAGCTTAGGACTTGATCTCCCCATTGAATAAGGTCAGGGGTAGGAATATAAAGAGGGATCACCACCTGAACCTGGTGGACCCTTATTCTTCTCTGAAGAGACTTAAACAGCTCATAGATTGAGCCATCAGACCTGTCAGGCAATGCAGCCTTCCCCCAACATTGCAATCACTCTGCATGTGTTTTGTGTTTTGCAAGAAAAAAAAAAAAACAGGGGGTGTCCCCCTTTTCCTGCTTTAATCCTGAAACAAAGGGATTAGAAAGCTTGGGGATAAAAGTTTCACTGTCAGAGGACAGGAGACAGGAGCTGCAGCCTAACAAGGAGAAGCTATCAAAAGCCCTACAGGTTCTGATTACACCTCTATCTTCTCCTTAGAGTGTAAAGAGAGGTTTTCCTATAGGTGGCTAGTAAGACCTCCATATAATCCTCAGCCTGGTGTCGGCTTCAGGCTAACCAAATGCATCGGAGGGATGCACAGTTGCGGGCACACATTGCTAATGTCTCTTACTTGAGGAAACACACATTTGCAGAGGAAAATGTCCTCTTTACCAGTCCGCATGTTGCATAACATACATGAGTTTGGAATGCATGTGGGATAAAAACAAGTAACAGAGCAGATTCTATTGTGGATCGCATAAACATACATGTTTCTGTCTATATGGTGCTGCATGTTTCCACAAAAGAGGTCGCATAAAAGATGCTTGTAATGCTGAATCGCATAAAGACGTTTGTAGGCATAAAAATGCTGAATCACACATGATTACCTGATCACCCAAGTCCTTGTTTCCCCCAAGGATGTTTGGTTACACAGAAGAGGTTTGTTTCCACAGAAAGGCCTAAAATCGCATAAAGTTGCTTGGATGCAAAAAAGATGCTGGATCACACATGGTTAACTGATCATCAGCGTCCTGGATTACCCAAGGATGTTTGGTCACACAAATAGGCTTGTTTGCACCAAGGTACCTAAAGTTGCATAAAGATGCTTGTATGCATAAAAATGCTAAATCACACATGATTACCTGATCACCCAAGTCCTTGTTTCCCCCAAGGATGTTTGGTTACACAGAAGAGGTTTGTTTCCACAGAAAGGCCTAAAATCGCATAAAGTTGCTTGGATGCAAAAAAGATGCTGGATCACACATGGTTACCTGATCATCAGCGTCCTGGATTACCCAAGGATGTTTGGTCACACAAATAGGCTTGTTTCCACAAAAGTACCCAAACTCGCATAAAGATGCTTGTATGCATAAAAATGCTGAATCGCATAAAGGATGCTTGTATGCATAAAAAGGTTGAATCACACAGGATTACATGATCACCCAAGTCCTTGATTCCCCAAGGATATTTGGTCACGCAAAGAGGCTTGTTCCCACAGAAATGCCTAGAATCACATAAAGAGGCCTGAAGGCATAAAAATGCTGAATCACACAGGATTACCCGATCACCCAAGTCCTGGATTACTCAAGACCTAAAGGGATCGCTTAAAGATGCTTGAATGCAAAAAGAAGCTGGATCACACATGGTGGTTGGATTAACAGAGTCCTGGATTACCCAGGGATACTTGATCACATAGAGAGGCTTGTTTCACAGAAATGCCTAAAGTCGCATTAAGATGCTTGGGTGCATAAGGATGCTGGAACGCACAGGGGTGCTTGGTCACACAAGGGTTCTTGTCCGCACAGTAGTGCTTAAAATGCATAAGATGTTGATCGCATGGAAGATGCTGAATCGCATGCATGGTTACTTTAAAGTTGCACATGGTGGCTTAATTAAGCAATACAGGATGCCTTGTGTTTGCATAGAGATACGTGTCTGCATGGGTTCATGTTGCACATTGTTGCATAACACGTTTATAGCACATGCTTGCTTGCTTGCTTGCAAGGATGCTCGTTCCAGAGCACACATGCTATATGCATGTTTGGCGTGAGACATATTTATATGATTTCATGCTTCCATGAACACACACTGCCATGTACACACGCCTCCATTGAGGCATATGGCTTTAACACTTGCCACATACACATACACATGTGTTTATTGTGTTTATTTACTTGGGACTGCAGAGGTTGTCTGCGTTGTGCAGGGGAACAGCACTATCTCCAGTTGGTGGTCTTGCCCTTTTGGGTTAGCCTCCGTGTCTGGGTTGTCAGGGTGCTAGGGCCCGCCTCTAGCAGGTCTGTAGGCCCAGGGTATAGCAGTAATGGCATACGGAAGCAGACTCCTGCTGATGGATCAGTCAGCAGCATGGCTGGACCTAAGGGTGTCCAGCAGGGTCAAGTATCTGGATCTCCTGGGTTAGGATTCCAGTCTAAAGATACATTCTTCATTGACAAGAAGCTGGGTATGTTTTGCACCAGGAGAGTACTTTTGGCCTAAGACAAGACCATCGCTATAAGAAAGCTGGTCTAGGTGGTTACGGCAAGGAACAGTTCCTTACTTTTGGCCTTCTGCTTAAGGCACTAGAGAAGATGCTGCTTCATTCAAGACAGTTCCCTATACTTTTATTCAGGACTGTTATAAACAGTATTGTGTTGGCCTAGAAGGAGTGGATCTTGACCTAGCATTATCCAAAGAACCGGTCCCAGAGATAGGCTGGAATTCCTCTTGGTGGTTCTTAACTAAAGGGTTTGCCAGGTCAGGAAGAGACCTTGGCCCAGGGGAAGTAGTCGAGCTCCAAGGGAGCCTTATCGGTCAGCTAGAGCTACCGATGGAGCATCTGGCTTAGGGGCCTGAACGTTCAGGTGGCTGGTTGGTTCGGTCAGAGTTCAATCAGACTATACCATATTAAGTGATTTACTTCATTTACCAAGGAGGAGCTTGTGCCTTGCCTATTGACATTCGTCATTTCATGAAATGCAGAATTGCCAGGCGATTTGCTGTAGCCGTCAACAAGTGTCTCCAGGAGAAGGACCTCTACACCCCGACTGTTTTCCTGACCAAGGGCCACAGAAATAGTACCCTGTACATAAGATGTATTGGCGTCCAGGCTCAACAAGAAATTGAACAGCTTGAGGTCAAGGACAAGGGATCCACCCGCATGCGGGGCAGATGTGTTAGTAATCTGGTGGGACCAGTGGTCACTGGTTATGTCTCTCCCCCCAGTGCCGCGGCGTTTGTGGCTTCCATGCAACATTAGAGGATGGCGGAAGCTGGCCTGATTACTCCGGCATAGCCCTGACGACCTTTTCTGTGTAGGGACAGTAGGGGTGGTAGTAGAGGACCCACGGTCCCTTACATCCTGTCGTGCAACAGGTGAATTAATGGTCTGGCTATTTTAGCCCACATTCTTCAGGATCAGGGTTTTTAGAATCAACGGCACTTCCTTGATTCATACAGGAAGGCTGGCCTCCAGGACCAGATATCCCAGGATCGGGAGAGCCCATGTTCCTGGTATGAAACAGATGGTGGCATCCTTGGAAGTTTGTCAAAGATAAAATTCCTGCCTTCCTGCATTTGGAAAGGAGATGGAGCCAGCCTTAAGTTACATCAAGGATCCGATCTCGGCCTTGCCTCCAAAGGTCGCTTGCTTCACACTCTTTGTTCCGAGCCATTATACAAAGGGTGACGCGCATAAGTCCACCAGTTTAGTCGCCCTTGTGCTTGGAGGATTGGCTCTAGTTTTGTCGGCTTACAGGGTCAGCTCTGTGGGCCGATGCACCATATTTCCCTTTAGCCTTTAACAAGGGAATTGGTGTTCTTGGTTGTGGTAGCCTCCAAGAGAGTTTCAGTATTGGCAACCTCTTGGTATAAAACCATACTTATTCTTACTAGTAGGGTGATGTTAATCCTCACCCAGCCTTATTTACTAGAAGGATCTAGTGTTCATTTGAATCTAGATATTCTTACCTCCCCCTTTTTCAAAACCTTGTTTTCGGAAGGAAAGGTTATTGCTTTCTCTCAGTAGAGATGAGAGCAGTTAAATATCTATCTGAAGGTTCAGATATAGAAAGCTGAAGTTTTTTATTGTGCTGCCAGAAGACCCTAGATGTGGGCAGGCAGTGTTCAGTTCAGCTATTAAAATGGTTACACTCTCTCCTTTGGAGTAGAAGGGTCAAGGCCTATCTGAAGCGGCTGCTCGGATACGGAAAGCTGATGTTATTGCGCTACCAGGAGGCCCCAGGAAGGGGCAGGCAGCGTCTAAAATCAACTGTTTTCAAGATTGATTCATCAGGGTATTATTCAGGCTTGTGGTTCGGAGAGTGGGACTCCCCCTGTTTCTTGGGGGGGGGTGCTCCGTACCAGGATAGTAAGCGCTTTATGCGCGATGCTTTACCGAGCCTTTATGATGCAGATTTTCAGGGCCGCAACTTGGCGTCTGTGCTTAGGTTCACTGATTCTTGTCAAATGTACATAGGAGGGCAAAAGGATGCAGCTTTTTGGCGCAGTATGCATCTGGCAGCATTATAGATCCTCACATCTGATGGCGGCCTGCGTTGTTTGTGTCTCCCTCCCCTCAGTAAGCATTGCTTTCGGACATCCCACATAGTAATGGATTGCCGCTCTGTGTCCCGTGATGTACGATAAAGAAAATAGGATTTTTTATGACAGCTTACCTGTAAAATCCTTTTCTTGGAGTACATCACGGGACACAGAGCTCCCGCCCCTCTTGTTTGGGGATATTGGGGCACTTATTGCTTTGCTACAAAAACTGAGGAGCTCCCAGTATGGGAGGGGTTATATAGGGAGGGAACTTCCTGTGTAGTTAATTACACCAGTGTCCACACCTGAAGGTAGACTCTATAACCCACATAGTAATGGATTGCCGCTCTGTGTCCCGTGATGTACTCCAAGAAAAGGATTTTACAGGTAAGCTGTCATAAAAAATCCTATTGTTTCAACCCATTTTTGCAGGACAGTTTGGTCTGTAGTTGAATAAGTTAGGGAAGAAAAAATAAAGTTAATGCAGCAACCGCATCTAAGAACTGATTAACTGTAACATAACACATTTTTTCTTTTGAGTTCAATATTACTTTGGCCGATTTGAAAAATAGTGATAAATTAATGAATATAAAAAGCCCGTCCCTAGAAAACTATGGGCCAGATCCACAAAGCACTTAAGCCGGCGTTTCACGAGATGCGCGGCGTAAGTCTAAATATGCGCCTGCGTATCTATGAGCCGTATCCCCAAAACGATATACGCCTAAAATCTAGATTTTTTCGACCAACGTAATTTCGATAGACCAGCGCATCGTGCGCGCAAAAATGCGCTAGCCACACCATTGATTTGCTATGCAAATATGCAAATGAGGGAGATACGGCAATCCACAAAAGTAAGTTTGTGCGGCGCAGGCTACGCGTTGTGCGCATCAGCTGCACGTCCGGTCTAAAGTTAGTCCCTATAAAAGCAGGTTTAAAAATGGACAAACCGTCTACATGTCAGCTAAAGCAACACTGTTAGGGACGAGCTGAGCAGCCACACTTGCAGGACAACAATCTGTATGCCAACATGCCAGGGGCATCCTTGCTCATAGCTATACTGCTGACTTTAGATGAGCGCAGAAGGAGGAGGGCACGGAGGAGGGCACAGGAGAGGATATACCGCACACGCATAGACATCTTTGGCATGAGTGATTCTGAGGTGTATCGCATCTTCAGATTCACCCCTCATGCCATCCCGGAATTAACCACAGCCCTGCAGGAGGACATCACCCAACACAACGCTCACATGCAGTGCAGCCACTGGTCAAGGTCCTGGCAACACTCCATTTCCTTGCCAGTGGCTCTTTTCAAAGAACAAGTGGAGTGGTGGCTGGGATGGCACAATCCTCCATGAGCAGATGTGTGCACCAGGTTATCCCTGCAATTCTCAGACGCATGGCCAACCAAATCATCAAACCCACCCAGGAGGACCTGCGGCTGAAGGCAATGACAGATTTCTACAGAATTGCCAGATTCCTACGCACCGTGGGGGCCATTGATTGCACACATGTGGCACTCCAGCCCCCCCGTGAGACAGAGCACATATGCCACAATCGGAAGCATTGTCATTCCATCAATGTACAGGTGATAGTCCATGTCAAATGCCTCATATCCAGCCATGACAGCTACATATACAATCATAGCCCCATCCCAACAGAATTCGAACAGAACATGTATGGGGACAGCTGGCTGGTTGGTGAGTGACATGGGTGTCATGCATGACTGCCCCCCCCCATGATGCAGAAATCACAAGGGGCACATGCACTACTAACATCCTCCTGTCTTTTCCCTTCCAGGTGACTCTGCATATGCACTGGGACCCCATCTCATGACTGCTATCCGGAACCCCCAAACACCAGGAGAGGAAAGATACAATGAAGCACATGCACGTACCCGTGCAGTGGTGGAGCGCACCTTTGGCCTCCTGAAGTCACGTTTCCGATGCCTGGATAAGGGGGCATGACTGCCCCCCCCTATGATGCAGAAATCACAAGGGGCACATGCACTACTAACATCCTCCTGTCTTTTCCCTTCCAGGTGACTCTGCATATGCACTGGGACCCCATCTCATGACTCCTATCCGGAAACCCCCAAACCCCAGGAGAGGAAAGATACAATGAAGCACATGCACGTACCCGTGCAGTGGTGGAGCACACCTTTGGCCTCCTGAAGTCACGTTTCCGATGCCTGGATAAGTCTGGGGGTACCCTGTTGTATTCCCCAAACTTTGTATGCCAGATCATCGGTGCATGTTGCACAACTTCGCAGTGAGAAAGGGCCTGGAGATTGACATACGTGATGACCTGACCCCCGAACCATACAATCCCCCCCTAACCGAGGCTACCTCGTCTTCTGAGGGAAGAGCAGCCAGGAGACAGCTCACATTAGGCAACTTTGCACGTTAAACACACACATTAATCATGGCACAATGAGAATGCATGCATGCATACCACTGTGGTCCCTAGATCACACACTCCCCGTCCTCATCACATTGGATTAGCACAAGCCCACCATGCAGGACTTGTGAGCAGCAACGCCACGCCACGGCTCCAATTATGTCACTGTACATTCATACACCATTCACACGGACCTGGGGATCACTTCTCCCTGGTCCTGGGGAACCCTTCTCCACCACAAATGAGGGTGACACCCCTTTTCCGGCAGGAATGTCACCCCCACATTCAAAAATCATTGACAAACAGAAAAAAAAATGCCCAGCAAAAAAAAAAAAAATGCCCAGCAAAAAAAAAAAAAGCCTAGCAAAAAAAAAAAAAAGCATAGCAAAGAAAACACAGAAAAGCACAAAAAAAACTACCGCCGCTGGCATGACCCATGGCCTCGGCTCCTCAGGGGAGACTCATGGGGGGGGGTAATCCGGGTAAGGAGGAGCATCCCCTGGTCTCCAAGGCCACGGCAATTCTGGTCAGGCCATCATTGAGGGTTGCCGTATTGGCCTGGATAGCCTGGGTGAGGGCCCGCACATCCAGACCGAGAGCCCGCACATCCTGACCAACGCCTGCTGTGGTAGCCTACATTTCATTTTGGCAATTGATTAGAGCCAGGGAGTTGCAGGCCATGTCCCGAACTGAATCCTTTATGGAGGACAGGCTCTCCTCCATCCGCCCCAAAGTCTGGCTGACCTGTCCCAGATGGTGGGTCTGAAGGGCCTGGTCCCTTCTCAGATTGGCAGGCAGAACCTTGGCCACCCCCCTGGTCTTGTGGGTCGCCTTCCTGTTGGGGGAGGAGTGGGAGGGGCTACCCCTAATGGAGGCCTGGCTGCTGCCAGCCATAGGGGAAGACTCCTCCAAAATTAACATGAAGTCATTCCCAGACATGACCTCCTCCTCCAACTCAAACTCCTCCCCCTCAACCTCCTCAGAGGACTCCAGCCTTGTCTGGGGGTCTTCCTCAGACTGTTGTCCCGGGGATGGTGCGGACAGGCCAGATGGCCCAGCACCCTCCTGCACATCTGTGGATGACACAAACATTCACAGGTTGAAGGATCCACACACTTGCCACATATTCCCTTCCCCCCCACACATGCTACACACCAGATAGAAAAAAAAAAACGTACCTGTCCTCACGGCCTCCTCAATGGAGTCAAAGCCAGGCAGCCCCTCCACTTGCTGCCTGTTGAAGGTATGGGCCACTGCACGCTCCTCCTCAGTCAGCCTAACAGTGCATGGCGGGCCCCCTCCAGTGCCCCTGCCATGTGCTGCAATCTTGGCCAGCTTCCCACGGACCACACGCCGGAGATAAGTGATCTTCTTTTGGATCCCTGGCGTGTCCGGGTCTCACCCCCCAAAGCATTTACCTCGTCGGCGATGTCCTGCAAAATCTGACTCTTCCTGGCCGGGGGGTTGTTGGCACTCTCCGAGCCGTGCAGGAATCGCCCATGTTGGGTAATGGCCCTGATAATTATTTCCTTCTCCCGCAAGGAAAAATTTAATTTTCTCTTCCTCTCGCTCATGTTCACACAACACTCTCCAAATCACTCTCCAAAACACTCAGCAAAAATCACTCTCCAAATCACTCTCCAAAACACTCACCAAAAATCACTCTCCAAATCACTCTCCAAAACACTCTGCAAAAATCTCAAAGACACGTCACAAACCAACAAACAACAGAACAAAAGCACCTTGCTGTAGGAAGGGAAACAAATGGATGTACTTTTGCAAAGGAAGGGTGTTTCTCCCGGTCTAAGCACTGTGCATAGCTCACTAAGTTGACCGGGCCTAGTTCCAATCTCACCGATTGCGCCGTGCCGAGTTCTGAGCATGCGCAGAGAGGTGCTGACCATAGTCTGCTTCATGCGCGCATGCGCAATCCGGCCGGCCCTTTATTTGCATGGGGTCACGGCTCATTTCAATGGAACACGCCCACGTCCTTCCCAATTTGAATTACACCGCCTTACGCCTCGGAATTTACGTTACACCAGCGCAAATTTGTGTGCAAACTCTACATTGTAAAGGAGGTGCGCTACGCCGGTCACTATATGTATATAATGTACGTGAATCTGGCCCTATATCCCTAACCGCTTAAGACCGCCCAATGTCAATACAGTTGCAATAAAAAGTATGTGAACCCTTTTGGAATGATATGGATTTCTGCACAAATTGGTCATAAAATGTGATCTGATCTTCATCTAAGTCACAACAATAGAAAATCACAGTCTGCTTAAACTAATAACACACAAAAAATGTAATGTTACCATGTTCACATACTTTTTCCACCTGCACTGTGAATGTTTACACGGTGTGTTCAATAAAAACATGGTAACATTTAATTCTTTGTGTGTTGTTAGTTTAAGCAGACTGTGATGGTCTATTGTTGTGACTTAGATGAAGATCAGATCACATTTTATGACCAATTTGTGCAGAAATCCATATCATTCCAAAAGGGTTCACATACTTTTTATTGCAACTGTATACTGCAGCAGGGCGGCCCTTAAGCTCAAAATCATGCATCTCTACATGTGTTTTTTTCAGCTTATTCTTTTATAAATGTGCAAAAATTTCAAATAAACTTCTTTCACGTTGTCATTATGGGGTATTTGTAGAATTTTGAGGTCAGATTTTCCGACAAAAAGGTCACATCGAACATTTGTTGCCGGAAATTACGACTGTGTGTGCGCAGCATAAGTCTGTAATTGCTGCACTTCTCTGTTTTGCTGCTAGGTGGCTGGGTACTAGGTGGCATTAGATATGAGAAGTTTAATGCAAGGTCAGATTAGGGTGTATTAGATATATGAGGTATCCCGCCAATGGGCAGGGGTTTTCTTGGATCCCTTGGCCTGCTGGAAGAACCTATATATTTGGGTGGAGTCAGGTGATCGGGGTTCTGTGCTACCTGGATGGCTGTCAGGGTGGACATGTGTTGGACTGCCTGGGCTGCTAGGCCAGAGTTTGGGCCTATCCCAGGTACATCTGGCTGCTAGGCTGAGGGCCTATCCAGAAGAAAGAGAGCAGTGCAGGGTTGGGACTGCGGCTTGCAGTCAAACCAAAAGTGGCGGTTCTGCCAGCCATAGAACCTGTCGTGGTCGGAGGTAGAGGGGAAGCTGTTGCCACTAAGGGACCATCCACCTTATTATCAGGGACCACAGTGAGTAGCTGAAGCAAGTACCAGAGCAGTATTCTCACCAACCAGGGACAGTGAAGAATCAGGAAACTTCAGTGGGTATCAAGTCAGAGACCCAGCCAGTGGAGGTGACGCTTGAAGAGCAGCCTTGAAGCTTGAGATGTATCTTGAGTGACAAGCTAGGGACCCAGCAGCAAGGCCGGGGTGACGCTTGAGGAAGATACTACCATGAAGATGACAGTGAATCAACTAGTCTAGTGAGAGAGACTGAGAGCTTAGTGGGTTGAAGAACTACAAGAAGTGATTGTAATGGAAGCAAAGGAAATGTTACACTTTGTGTTAGGAACTGTATGCCCTTTTCCCTGCATGGCTGTCCTGTTGAAGTCTCGGAGTCTGCCAATTAATCTTGCAACTAGCCAAGGGTGTCCTGGTCCTAACCTTCTCTCGCAAAGTTCTGTTAAGAGAAAGAAAATCTATTTTGCATTCAAGAAGTGTCTGGCACCCAATCAATTTACCTTGCATTACACCCACTATGCCATACAACTCACCATATACAGAAGGATGTCAGCCATCTCTGGCCCTGCAGGTTCTCATTAGACTAAAGGAGGCCTGGGACCTTGCTACATAACAACATGTGGAAAAAGTGAAGCGCTGTGAATACTTTCTGGATGTACTGTATATAAAACTCTTCTGGCACCTTAAAGCAGAACTTCACTCTCTCAATCAACATAGACTATTTTTAATCCTCATGCTGCTATCATTAGTACATAGATAGGAAAGTACTGTATATCTTATTTGGTTTAAGTGGATGTAAACCCGATTCATGAAATTTAAGCTGGGCACATATATCTGTAGTGTTTTCTTATCTCTCTTCAAAGCACGGAGTGGGAGGTTGCTATAAATAGATTAGCAGAAAGCTCGCCTTCTCACAGCAGAGCTCTGCACATTACTTCCTTTGCCAATATGGAGTGGGGGTGTGTGCCTTTCCTCCAATTAGCTGTCTTGGCTGTATGCCAATAATCCACTGCCAGTGCTGAACAGGAAGATAAAATCTGTAACACAATGTGCACTTTCTAAAGGATATATAAAGCTGAAGACAGCATATATACATGTAAAACTTATGTAGGGAGATTTGTTTCATATCTGTGTATCCTCTGAGGCTGTTCACTTCACTGGGTATATGTGAGGGTTTACAGCCACTTTAAACTGTTTTTACACTTCTTCAGTTACTTTCTGGTTTCTTTGTCAATTGTTTTTATTGGTATTTCATAAGGGAGACAAAAATTAGAAAAAAAGGGAGAGGGGAGAAATAATATACAAGTACTCAAATCGGTGAATTACAAGCATTCGAATAACATACGATAACACGTACTTGGTGAAAAATAAGTCTGAGCGGTATCTTATAATGGTTATAGTGTACAGACTGAGTATCAGGAGAAGAAGGGTAGTGAAAAAAAAAATGAAACAATTGGGGTGGTGGTCTGGCTCATATTGAATTAAATTACAATATCCGAATATTGTTGCATGTATCTTAATTAGGTAACAGTAAAGACTGGTCGAAGTCAGAGGGGAGGAAGTTTACAACCCATGGTTGCCATATCTTGTGGAATTTATCAATTTTGTTGTTGTCAATGGCTAAGGTTTTTGCATTAACGAGGGCCCTATTTATTCTGTTTGGTTTCTGCTAGAATTAAAGTTTTAGTTTTCCATGCTTTGGCAATGGTTTGTTTGGCTGCCGTTGTTAGGTGTACCAACAGTTGGAATTGGGTCCGTGTGAGAAACGCGGGTTTTAGATTCAGCAATGCAATAGACGGGTCTGGAGAAATATTGGTGTTAAGTGCCTTTGAGGCCATCGAGAAAACATTGCTCCAGAAATCTTCAGCTACCGGGCATTGCCACCATGTATGGAGGTGGGTGCCCGGCGTATCGCAGCCTCTAAAGCAGTTAGGGGAGCTTATGGGTGAAAATTTTGCAACTCTGGCTGGTACTAAATACCAACGTGCCAAAACTTTGTAGTTGGTTTCCACTGCCAGGCAATTAGGTGAAGAGTTTTTGGTGGCTAACCATATATTCGACCAATCTTTAGAGTTCAGCACTACATTCATGTCCTGTGACCATTTACTCATGTACAAGGGTGGAGAGGCGTTAGAGTTGTCATTTATTGACTGGTAGAGAATAGAAATTAGTCCTCTGGCGTGTGGGTTGCTTATACAAATCCGTTCAAATTGAGAGAGTTGAGTTAGCGTTGAGCTTGAGTCAAGTAAAGGCTCATAAAAGTTTTTAATTTGTAAGTATCTAAAGTTTTCAGATCTGGGGAGCCCAAAGGTTTCACATAATGTAGAAAAGGAGTGAAAGTTGTTATTTGTATGAGATACCAGCTTATATAGGCGAGTAAGGTTTGTCGTGAGCCATGTTGAAAAAGATTTGGGGTACTTCCAAGCAGGATAGAAGGCAGGATTCTTTAAAAAAGAAAGTAAAGGATTCTGTGGGGATTGGAGCTTATGTGAGTGTTTCAGCTTATCCCAAATAGTAAGGGAGTGTTTCGTTATAGGGTTTGATAAATGAAATCTGTCACAGGGTCTGAGCCATAGTAGGTTGGCTATTGACAAAGGATCGCAATCTACCAATTCAATGGCAACCCATAGTGGTGTTTCCTCTGTAGCGTGATACTTAGATAGTAACGCTGTTTGAGCAGCATTGTAGTAAGAGGAGAAATTAGGTAGCCCCATACCTCCTTTTAGTTTATGGAGGTACAGAGTAGATTTAGAAATACGGGGTTTGGTTGAGCCCCAGATAAAGGACAGTATTCTGCTTTGGATAAGTCTTAGAAAGTAGGATGGTATAGAAACTGGAAGTACACAGAACAAATAGAGAAATTTAGGCATTATTGTCATTTTGATAGTATTTATTCTGCCCATCCAAGACAGGGGAAGGGAAGACCAAGATTTCATTAGGTTAGTTACTTGTCTGAGAAGTGGTAGGTAATTGGTGGCGAATATATCTTTAATGGAGACTGTTAGTTTGAATACCTAGGTAAGGGAATTGTTTAGGTGCCCATTTAACCACTTAAGACCCGGACCAAAATGCAGGTAAAGGACCTTGCCCCTTTTTGCGATTCGACACTGCGTCGTTTTAACTGACAATTGCGCGGTCGTGCAACGTGGCTCCCAAACAAAAATAGTGTCCTTTTTTCCCCACAAATAGAGCTTTCTTTTGGTGGTATTTGATCACCTCTGCGGTTTTTATTTTTTGCGCTATAAACAAAAATAGAGCGACAATTTAAAAAAAAATGCAATATTTTTTACTTTTTGCTATAATAAATATCCCCCAAAAATATATAAAAAAACATTTTTTTTCCTCAGTTTAGGCCGATACGTATTCTTCTACGTATTTTTGGTAAAAAAAATCGCAATAAGCGTTTATCGGTTGGTTTTCGCAAAATGTATAGCGTTTACCAAATAAGGGATAGTTTTATTGCATTTTTATAAATTTTTTTTTTTTTACTACTAATAGCGACGATCAGCGATTTTTTTCGTGACTGCGTCAATATGGCGGACACTTTGGACAATTTTGACACATTTTTGGGATAATTGTCATTTTCACAGCAAAAAATGCATTTAAATTGCATTGTTTACTGTGGAAATGACAGTTGCAGTTTGGGAGTTAACCACAGGTGGCGCTGTAGGGGATGTGTGACCTAATGTGTGTGTTTACAACTGTAGGGGGGTGTGGCTGTAGGTGTGACATCATCGATCGCGTCCCCCTATTACAGGGATGACGCGATCGATGCTACGGCCACAGAGAAGCACGGGGAAGCCGTGTGTACACACGGCTCTCCCCGTTCTTCCGCTCCAGGGACGGATCGCCGCACTCCAGCGGTGATCGGGTCCGCGAATCCCGCGGTCCCGGTCCTGGAGCTTCGGACCGGGTCGCGGGCGCGCGCCCGCGACCCACGGCTGGGTACTAAAATCAACGTATATATACGTTGATGTGCCCAGCCGTGCCATTCTAAGTGGTTAAATGGTAAGGAGGCCTGAACAAGGTGGAGTTTAGATTGGGATAGAGATATATTTAATGCAGTTGATTTAGAAGGGTTGACCAGTAATCCAGAAATGAGAGCGAAATTATCAAGAGTTTTGAGCAGGTTAGGAGCTGCTATATGTGGCTTTCTGGTTTCATACATCACAGGAATCTTCGAGGAGGGGGGGGGGGGGTTCTCAGCTAAGCACATCCTCCTACCTGCATGCCTGAGCTAAGGGAGAATGTATGTGAGTTGGCCTTAGATTGTAAGCTCCTTGAGGGCAGGGACTGATGTGAATGTACAATATATACTGTATGTAAAGCACTGCAAAAATTGATGTTGTGATACAAGCAATTGTAATCAGTAAATAAGGGCAGATGGATTCCAAGTAAATACTACATCTATTTTTACTCAAGATGGTCATGGGTAGAAATTGGGGTGTTTTTTAAAGGGATTTCTTAGAAAAATAAAGCATGGAGGCATGCATGGATGGGTGACATTGCTTTCAATATTAAAAATAAATTAAACAAAACTCTTTTTTGAAACGTGAATAAAAATATTAAAAATAAATAAATTAAACAGTTTTTGGTTTGTGGTGCACAGATGTAGTGAAGTTCTGCTTTAATACAAGTTATAGAATTACAAGGACCCTGTCAAATAGAATCATAATAAAATAATCAGTGTAGAGCAAAGTGAGCTAAAATTGTTTTAGCAGAGGGGTTTGACAGGATAAAAAGCTGTTTGTGTATAAAAGTTCACTGTACACTTTACAATATAATGTACAATGTCCTTTAGCAAATATAAAGTCCTACCTGAAATCTCCATTAGATTTTTATCCAGTCAGGCAGGCCCACTACATTGTTGTTGGCAGACATAAAGGAGGCTATGCACTCAAAATAGAATGTGTATGGTCAGTGTCAGAACGATTTAAGGTGTTGACAAAATCAGAAAATACTAAAAGATTGAGAAAATTATTTGTGAAGTAAGCAGGGGTTGTTAAAATAAGAAAGTGTTGATAGGTCAACTACTATACATGAGAAGGAATCAATGGAGTGTGAAGATGTTAGAAGACTGTGGGGTAAACTCCTTTCACACAGGGGCGGTAGGGGCGGCGGCTGCGTTTTTGCGGCGGTATTCAATCGATTACCTCCCGGCGCTGTGCCCATCTTTAACCACTTCCTTACTGGGCACATATACCCCTTCCTGACCAGGTGAAATTTCAGCTTGTGGCACTGCATCACTTTAACTGACAATTGCACGGTCGTGCAACGTGGCTCCCAAACAAAATTGACGTCCTTTTTTCCCCACAAATAGAGCTTTCTTTTGGTGGTATTTGATCGCCTCTGCGGTTTTTATTTTTTGCGCTATAAACAAAAATAGAGCGACAATTTTGAAAAAAAAAACAATATTTTTTACTTGTTGCTGTAATAAATAGCCATTTTTTTTTGGTAAAAAAAAAATAAAAAAAAATCGCAATAAGCGTCTGGTTTGCTCAAAAGTTATTGCGCTTACAAAATAGGGGACAGAATTATTATTATTTTTTTTTTACTACTAATGGCGGCGATCAGCATTTTTTTCGTGACTGCGACATTATGGCGGAGACATCGGACACTTTTGACACATTTTGGCGCCATTCACATTTATACAGCGATCAGTGCTATAAATATGCACTAATTACTGTATAAATATGACTGGCATTGAAGGGGTTAACACTTGGGGGTGAGGAAGGGGTTAATGTGTACCCTGAATTGTGTTCTAACTGTGGAGGGAGGGGGGGTGACTGGGGGAGGTGACCGATGCTGTGTCCCTATGTACAAATGACACAGATCGGTCTCCTCTCTCCCCTGACAGGACATGGATCTCTGTGTTTACACACAGAGATCCACGTCTTGTCCCTGTAGCCGCCGATTCCGAGTGCCTGGCGGACATCACGGCCGCCAGACACGCGCATCGGCATGTCAGGGATGAGGTGGGCGCAGGCCGTAAAAACACGGCCAGTTAGAGATTTAGAACCACCCTTCGGCCGTACAAAGTCGTACGGCCGTCGGGTAGTGGTTAATCTTATTATGTCCCGGCGCCGTGATACATTCAGTGAAAGCCTTGTAGTGTAACCAAGCACCGCCTTCTCCTCTTCCTCCTCCGTGACGGAACACTGACTCAGTTTCCCAGCAGTGAGTCAGCCTATCACGGACAAGGAGGAGGAGGCGGCGCTTGGTTACACTACGCGGCTTACACTGACAGCACCGGGACATAATACGAATAAAGATGGGCACAGCGCCAGGAGATAATAAGACTGAAGATGCGCACAGTGCTGGGAGATACAAGACTGAAGATGTATCACAGCACTGGGGGATTAGGCTGCAGATGGGTACAGCGCCGGGAAAGACTCGAGTATAAGCCGAGGGGGGCATTTTCAGCACAAAAAAATTTGCTGAAAAACTTGGCTTATACTCGAGTATATACGGTAATTTTTAATAACATTCAATTACAAAATAATTAGTGTCGCAATTATATGCGTTAGAATATTGTTTCTTTATTTTAGGGCTGTTACTGATTAAAATTTTCATGTTCGATTAATCTAGTTTTTTTTAATCGATTAATTGACTAATTTCGATTAATTATAATGCACATACATTTTTCGGACACCACCATATATAGTCCCCACTGTAATATCCACAATCACCCCCACTGTAATATCCACAGACATCTCCTCCACTGTAATATCCACAATCATCCCCACTGTAATATCCACAGACATCTCCCCCACTGTAATATCCACAGACATTTCCCCCACTGTAATATCCACAGACATCTCCCCCACTGTAATATCCACAGACATCTCCCCCACTGTAATATCCACAGACATCTCTCCCACTGTAATATCCACAGACATCTCCCAACTGTAATCCACAGACATCTACTCACTGTAATATGATCCACATCTCCCCCACTGTATAGGAAGATTAGTGCTTGCTTAGTCTTACCAGAGAAGCTGGCCGAACCCGAGCAGTTGAGGCCGGGTGATGACGTCAGCGTGCCGCTCTAGGCTCACCTAGGCCGCTTCCGGGTGGACCAAGATGGCCACCGCTCAGGGAGCTAGGCCGAAGCTGCGGCCTTTACTATGGTTGAGGCAGCAGCGGAGCTCCGTGGATCACGTGGTGTGCCGATCCGCATATGGTGACCTGTTCGGATCACGGATCATTTACGATCTGTTGCACCACTAGTACTGATCAAAAGAATTTTGATTGATCAAAAAAATGAATGATTAATCGAGGAATTAATCTTTAATTTCCACAGTCCTACTTTATTTGCAATTTTTTTCCCCACATAAGTGGGGCTACCTTTTAACTTTAACTGATTGATGGCGGCAGAATGGCACTCCTGCACAAATCGCCATATATGTAAGGCTGGCGCTTTAAGGAGTATAGGAGGCGTGCCATCACCGGTTACCCTAAGGAGCCGGCCACCCGCGGTCACTTTTGATAGAGCCAGAACGGGGACAAATACACATTCTTTCAGGGGTGAGGAGAGCGATCTGTTGTTCCTAGTATATGGGAACAACGATCGCTCTCCTCACCAAGTCCGTCACATCCCCCCACAGTTAGAACACACTTAACCCCTTGATCGTCCCCTAGTGTTAACCTCTTCCCTGACAGTGACATTTAAACAATAATCAATGCATTATTTATAGCACTGATAGCTGTATAAATGCCAATGGTCCGAAAAATGTGTCAAAAGTGTCCGATCTGTCCGTCGCAATGTTGCAGCCTCGATAAAAATCGCAGATCGCCGCCATTACTAGTAAAATAATAATAATAGAAATGCCATAAATCTAGCCCCTATTTTGTAGATGCTATAACTTTTGCGCAAACCAATCAATATACGCTTATTGCGATTTTTTTTCAACCAAAAATATGTAGAAGAATATATATCTGCCTAAACTGATGAATTTTTTTGGGGATATTTTTTATAGCAAATAGTTCTTTTGTTTATAGCGCAACAAGTAAAAAGGTGATCAAATACAACCAAAAGAAAGCTCTAAAAAAGGACATGCATTTTTTTTGGGTACAATGTCGCACGATTGCATAATTAAGTTAAAGAGCCGCAGTGCCGCATCGCAAAAAATGGTCTGGTCAGGAAGGGGGTAAATCCTTACGGGGTGAAGTGGTTAAAGCATTCAGGCACTATTTGGCTAATAATTTTATACCTAGAAACTTGGATCCTTCCACCACGGCACGATGAGCAGGAGTTGGCCAACAGGACCACCCACTGAGTTTCTTTTTTATAACAAGAAAAATGAGCGAGTTTCTACCATGTTATCACAAATGAAATTCGCTCCATGTAGAGCCAGCTTAAAGAGGTAATAAAGTCAGAAGGCGAAATAAAAAGATGTTTATTTATTGAAATAAGTGTTTGCTAGACTGAAAATATACTGTGAGTATTAGGTTTTGGCAAAGTCAGTATATATTGGTGGAGGGAAAGGCTTTGGCACAGAGTTGGTGCTCCAGATATGGGACAAAGCAGGCACATCAGCTATGAAAGATGAGCAGACAGCAAAATGCAACAAAAGACAAAGCCATGTTATAGGAGTTATGCCCTGTACACACGACCAGTTTTCCCGACGTGATTCCTCTCAAGCCTGCCTTGCATACACACGTTCAGTCAAAAAAACGCTCGACCAAAGCGCGGTGACGTTCAACACGTACGACGGCACTATAAAGGGGATGTTCCATTCAAATGGCGCCACCCTTTGGGCTGCTTTTGCTGATTCTCGTGTTAGTTTGGTGAGAGACGATTCGCTCAGTCCATTACAGCGTGACGAATGTGCTATCTCCATTACAAACGCTAGTTTTACCAGAAGGAGCGCTCTCGACTCATACTTGAATCTTAGCATGCGTGTTTTTTTCCCCTCGGAAAAGTTTACACATGAGTGGTTTTCGGCGACGAGAAAAAGACCGACAGGAAACACGACGGGAAAAAAATTAGAGCAGGTTCTATTTTTTTTGCTGGCAGTTTTCTCGTTGGGAAAGCTGCTATGGAGCATACAAACGATCGGGTTTTCCCGACCAATCTCATTGGGAAAACCAGTCGTGTATACAAGGCATTACACTGATATCCTTTTGGAATACTAAACTGTGTTGATGGAGAATTCTTCACTGATGGCTAAAGTATCTGCCTGCTGCTGCCTGAATACCTAAACAGTGGCTACATCCAGGGGCGGACTGAAAACTCATGGGGCCCCCGGGCAATAGAAGATTATGGGGCCCCTGGGCTTACTGATGGCCACCACGCCAGGAGGCAATGCAGAGGCGGGGCAGCTAAAATCTCTGGATTTTCATATCAAAAGCATGTCAGTTTCGGACATATCAGGGACAGATGTAAAAAAAACACTGATTTTGACATACTGCCCCTGGTTTTACTGAGCCTGGCAACCCTGATGGGGCCCCCTAGTGGCATGGGGCCCTCGGGCAGTGCCCGAGTGACTCAATGGTCAGTCCGCCCCTGGCTACATCTTATACGAAACGTAACAATGTGTTATTTTTTGGCTGACAATATTCCACCTGACTCCTTTACTTAAAGTTTGTCATGGTGGGTAGTGCTTACAAGGCCACCCACAGCTCGAGTTCTGTCTGAAATTCTGTTGTCCAAAACTTTATCCAAAAAGCTGTGTATGGCTAGTTTATGTAAAGAATAAAAAAGTATATGTGAAATCCAATTATTTGAATAAGTGAACACCAAGCATGATAAAACTTAAAAATTGCCTAAAAATTTAAATATGAGTTGTACTCACTAGTAATAATTTGTACTTGCTAGGACTCAACATAGTTTCCCTCCAATTTTATATTTGTTCAAGAAGCTCATTGTACATTTTGTGAAATAGTACAAAAAAAAAAAAACATACAATATTTACTACAGCTTAAAGCGGAATTTCACCCTAAATATAAGATCTCCCATGTGATTCAGCATACTGGCGTCAGCGCCAGTATGCTGTTTTTTTTTTTTTTTAATCCCACACTTACTGTATTATCCTGTAATTTCATTTTTTTCCCCCGCGGTGGACGGCGCCAGTACAGCGCGTCACATCTTCCGAAAATACCCAATATGGACTCGGGTAATCTCGGCGAAAATGCGGCGCCTGCGCACAGACCTAGGAGCTGACTGCGCAGGCGCCGTATTTCTCCGAGTCCTATTTCGGAGGGCGTGACGCGCCATAGCCGTAGGACTCGGAGAAATACGGCGCCTGCGCAGTCAGCTCCTAGGTCTGTGCGCAGGCGCCGCATTTTCGCCGAGATTACCCGAGTCCATATTGGGTATTTTCGGAAGATGTGACGCGCTGTACTGGCGCCGTCCACCGCGGGGGAAAAAATGAAATTACAGGATAATACAGTAAGTGTGGGATAAAAAAAAAAAAAAACAGCATACTGGCGCTGACGCCAGTATGCTGAATCACATGGGAGATCTTATATTTAGGGTGAAATTCCGCTTTAACAATTTACATAACAAACCACAAACATGTAATAAGAAAGAAAATGCAATCAGCAAAAAAAAGAAGAAGAAAATTAAATGAATAAAGACAGACAGTTTTATTCTGCATTTCGAAAAAAAAAAAAAAAAAAAGTTATAATGCTATCCCGATGGGAGACCCTTCTGTATATATTACAATCCAGCCATTTTTGCACTTAGCATAACCACTCCTTGAGGAATAGGGTAGAATTACCCTGAGAACATACCAGTAAAATATAAAGCCATTCTAATTGTTGATTCTTGTTACTAGGCAGCAGGTCCAGGGGATTTGTTTCTGTAGTGGGAAGAAGCCTTTAGATAACAGAACATCCAGCCCCCCCTTCTCTTGTTATAGTTAAATAAACAAATATTATATATACGATGAAGTCTCTGTCATGTAAACAATTTAATCTTTACACGTTCGTGCTGACCTTAATTAAACCATTCCCAGCTTTATGTGACTTGCAGAGGTTACATGAGGTCAGGCTCAGACTGCTAACATTAATATTTACATGATGCCCCAGTACACTCATTGTACTTCCCTTAGGCATAGTCTGGTTATTCACACTAGGCTGGTGGGAACGCGTCCTTTTAAAAAGGTAGAGTCTCGTTCTTGTTTATGCTAAGTGAGTGCACCTATCTCTGCCCCTCCCCCATACAGCTGTGTGCATTTAAAATTTTTCGGAATTGGAATCTTTCATCTGACAGTAATAGAATGCAGTGTTGTGGGACATTAAAAATTGCAACATTCATTTCTCAGCAGGAATGCCGACTCCAAAATAGACAAAGGGCAATATTTAAGAAAACTGACGCCACTGAGGAGTATTAATGCAGTCCAAAAGCACAACACATGGTGCAATACGATGACTACTCTTCTAATCTCATTGACAATATGACAGAGATTCTTGGCTGTGAAATGCAGACTCGTACTTACGGAGGAACTCTAGGCAAACAGCTAAATATTCATTTGTAATACATATAGTAAATAATCTCTATCTCCTGTTATCAATTTACCTGGTGAAGTTTGGAGCTTTGTGTAATTTATATACACACCATCCCCACTGATTTATCCCAGGAATGTTGAACTCACAACAGAAAAGCAGGATTTCTGTTTTCACTTTAGGATCACTGTGCACCATGCTTATTTTAGGTCAGAAACTCACATGGCAGTCAGAACTCTTGTTCTCTATACTTGTTCTAGCTCACTGATTCTAAATGTATTGAAGCTAATTTTCAAGCCTTGATGTCAGGATTAATTTCCTCCAGTGCACATGCATGGTAGTTGTGTCAACACACCTTGGCATATCCATATAGCTGTAGCTGCCAAAATAGGAAGAAGACCTAAAAGTTAATTCAAGGTTTCTCCTGAATTAAAAGGGCTGAGAAAGGCTGTGCTAAACTGTGCCCCTTTGTCTAGAAAATTAACTTCCTAGAAAGCTATATTGAGTGGTAGTTTGACACCTATGGGGGTCCTTTGGAATCATAAAGTGGAAGTAAGAAGAAAACATGGTAGAGAGATAAACTCCAACAGCCTATATCACATTCAAACAATAAAGGGAGATCATTGCACAGACAGGTGAAAGTAGAATATCTTGGTTGATTGGTTAAGGTAGAAGGAATACACCACCCTAGGAAGTAAGGAGGCCCTAGGCCTTAAGGCAACCTTGTCTCTGAGAAGCACAAGAAAGGTTTCCTACAAGACAAGGCTGCAAACTTGGAAACTCGTCTCACCATGGTGATGGCAATGAGAAAGGCCACCTTGTTAGTGGGGGTAGACAAACAGATAGCTTTGACAGGTTTAAAGGAAAGCTTTTGAAGAATAAACAGAATCAAGTTAAGGTCCCACAGAGCTTCAACTAGACACATAGGCAGAGCTATGTGTGCACTCCCCCCCCCCCCAGGGTTTTACCAAAGAATCAGAAACAAGAGGTCTTTGAAAAATAATAATTGGGGTCTAGATCAAAAGAGTACAGTAGGGCCATCCAGATTAGACTAGACTAGACAATTTGCTAGGATGGAATTTTCTTGCCTCGCAGCAATCAAAGTATGCATAGGACAATGGTATACCTAGAATTCATAGTTTTAAGAAGCATAGGAATGAGCAATTCAGATATACCCCAATTCCCTAGGCCCTGGGCTTTAACAGCCATGACATTAAAGCCAGCAACTGTAAAGCAGGATGGTAAACCAGTTCTTAGGACAAGAGGTGTGGACAGTCTGGTGAAGCCAGACAAAGTGTCTACTAGAAGGCTGATGATGTTGGAATACCAGATCTGCCTGGACTAGTTTGATGCAATTAGTAACGCCAGAATGCCCTCTATCTTGATCCTGTGGAGCATACGAGGGAGGAGCTTTACAGGAGGGAAGGCATAGATTAGGATGAACTGATCCTGTGGAGTGATGAGTATCCACTGCTATGGATAGAGAATCTCTGGTCATGGAGGCAAACTTGCTTAGATTGTTGTTGAACCTGGAAGCCAGAAGATCATCATCCAGCATCCCCCTCCTGCAACAGAGGTCCTGAAACACCTCCATAGGAAAACACCATTCCCCAAATTCCAGACACTCTCAACTTAAGAAAATCTGCTTGCCAATTTTTAATGCTTGGAATATTCACACCAGACAGTGATGCAACGGGAAGTTCTGGCCAAGTCAGTATCTGACTGGCTTCCTCTTGAGCTTCAAGATTTCTTGTTCCTCTATTATGTTTGACATACTGTATGCTGCTGTTGGAATATAGTCTGAATGAATCCAGATCGGATAACAACATAGTCAAGAAGTCTAATATTGAAGGGATAACCAGCTCCAGTATGTCAATCAAGATACAAGCTTGATCGACAGGTTTCCTTGTCATCTGATGTCCATTGTGAGAATCTCCGGGTACAGTGGGAGAAAGGATTTTCCTGACTCCAAGGCTGGATTTGTGAGCCACCACACTAAGGATAACCTGGTCTTGGAGGATAGATACATGTAATAGTCCAGAGAATGTGCTTTCTTGCCCCAAGCAGACAGAATGTTGAGTTGCAGTAGTCCGGGGTTTAAATGGGCAAAAATGAGGCAACCATCAGACCCAGACCTCCCACGCAAAACCAGAAAGTAGGACAGCCCTTGGACTGCAAGATCCACAACTAGGAAGGAAGGATCCAAATTTTATCCCATGGAAAGAGAATCTTGGTTAAGCAGTATCTAGAAGAAGGCCTAGGTCTTTGAAGCATAGGTCAATTGGAGCACTGACGTTTGAGGGTTCAGGATCCAACTGAACCTTTGCAGAGGCTAAACAGTGTGGTGGACAATGACTGATAAAGTCTGTGCTGACTGTTCCCTGAGCAGGAGGTTGTGCAGATACAGTGCCTTGCGAAAGTATTTAGCCCAATTGAACTTTGCGACCTTTTGCCACATTTCATGCTTCAAACATAAAGATATAAAACTGTAATTTGTTGTGAAGAATCAACAACAAGTGGGACACAATCATGAAGTGGAACAAAAAATTATTGGATATTTCAAAAATGTTTAACAAATAAAAAACTGAAAAATTGGGCGTGCAAAATTATTCAGCCCCCTTAGGCTCTATTCACACCTTGGCGACAAAACGCCCGATGCTCGTGCCGCTGGAGGGGCGAATTTCCATTGCTGTCTATGAGATGGTTCACATCTCACGCCGAAACGCCGTACGCCTGCCGCCTGAAAAAAAGTCCCGGACCCTTTTTTTCAGGCGCCATTGGCGTTCGGCCATAGACAGCAATGGAAAGAATTTGTTATAAAAAAAAAAGTTAATCGAATCGTGGCAAAGTAAGCCGCGTACGCGGCGTTACTTGTCGCCTAGGTGTGAATGCAGCCTTAAGTTAATACTTTGTAGCGCCACCTTTTGCTGTGATTACAGCTGTAAGTCGCTTGGGGTATGTCTCTATCAGTTTTGTACATCGAGAGACTGAAATTTTTGCCCATTCCTCCTTGCAAAACAGCTCAAGCTCAGTGAGGTTGGATGTAGAGCGTTTGTGAACAGCAGTTTTCAGTTCTTTCCACAGATTCTCAAATGGATTCATGTCTGGACTTTGACTTGGTCATTCAATCACCTGGATATCCATTGTAGATTTTGCTTTATGTTTTGGATCATTGTCTTCTTGGAAGACAAATCTCCATCCCAGTCTCAGGTCTTTTGCAGACTCCATCAGGTTTTCTTCCAGAATGGTGCTGTATTTGGCTCCATCCATCTTACCATCAATTTTAACCATCTTCCCTGTCCCTGCTGAAGAAAAGCAGGCCCAAACCATGATGCTGCCACCACCATGTTTGACAGTGGGGATGGTGTGTTCAGGGTGATGAGCTGTGTTGCTTTTATGCCAAACATAACGTTTTGCATTGTTGCCAAAAAGTTTGATTGTGGTTTCATCTGACCAGAGCACCTTCTTCCACATGTTTGGTGTGTCTCCCAGGTGGCTTGTGTCAAACTTTAAACAACACTTTTTATGGATATCTTTAAGAAATGGCTTTCTTCTTGCCACTCTTCCATAAAGGCCAGATTTGTGCAGTATACGACTGATTGTTGTCCTATGGACAGAGTCTCCCACCTCAGCTGTAGATCTCTGCAGTTCATCCAGAGTGATCATGGGCCTCTTGGCTGCATCTCTGATCAGTCTTCTCCTTGTATGAGCTGAAAGTTTAGAGGGACGGACAGGTCTTCGTAGATTTGCAGTGGTCCTCCTTCTATTTCAATATTATCACTTGCACAGTGCTCCTTGGGATGTTTAAAGCTTGGGAAATCTTTTTGTATCCAAATCTGGCTTTAAAGTGGTTGTAAACCCAAAAATATATATATTTTTTTTGATGTCACAATGTAGAGTATAAGATTTCCTATCATCTGTGCCCAGTCTTGCCACACAGAGTTAATCCAGCGCTGAGTAATCCTCTTTTATTGTACAATGAAAATGAACAGCCTTCCAGATAAAACCTTGCCTAAATCAAAGTCAGTTTTTTCTCTTCTTGCTTTGAGTGAGAGGTTATTTACAAATATAGCTAGGACATGTTTATCATATGTTATGTTTTGTTTATCATAACATGAGGTGATATAACATCATAACACATCCTAGTAATATACAATGAACTTTGGATCACCTCTTGTTATGATAAACATGTCCAAGCTAGATTTGTAAATAACCTTTAACTGAAAGCAATAACAGAGAAACGGATTTGACCTAATTTGGCAGGTTTTTATCTGAAATTCTGTTAATTTGCACTGAACTTTAGAAGAGGATTACTCAGCACTGGATTAACTCTGTGTGGCAAGACTGGGCACAGATGATAGGAAATATTATACTGTACATTGTGACATTAAAACTTTTAAACTTTTCCACAACAGTATCTTGGACCTGCCTGGTGTGTTCCTTGTTCTTCATGATGCTCTCTGCGCTTTAAACGGACCTCTGAGGCCACGTACACACTTAAGGCCAGTTTCATCGGTCCAAACCGATCGTGTGTATGGCCCATCGGACCGTCGTCCGTCGGACCAAAGTTTTAAAACTTGCTTTAAAATCGGACCGATGGACGCATGACCATCGGGCCAAACCGATGGTTAGTACGCAAAAGCATCGGTCCAAAAACCCGCGCATGCTCAGAATCAAGTCGACGCATGCTTGGAAGCATTGAACTTTGTTTCTTCAGCACGTCGTTGTGTTCTATGTCACCGCGTTCTGACCCAATCGGATTTTGGACTGATGGTGTGTACGCACATCAGACCATCAGGCCACTTCAGCAGTGAATAGATGAAAACGGTCTGTCGGACCATTCTCATCGGGTTGGACCGATCGTCTGAGACTATCACAGTGCAGGTGCATTTATACTAGGGGTGTTGAATTTAATCGTCGCATTGATGCATCGAGATTAGATGGGCCACGATGCGATTTCGATGCTGTAATCGATTGTGGATGACGTCATCCTCGCGTCGTGCAGCCGCACCATGCCCTGCCTCTGAGTGGAGCCGAAGGTTACATGCCGTTTTTTCCCGCCTCCCGCTGACGTTATCCCCCTGTGCTGCGAGGAGGCCTTCTATCAATCCCCTCATCAGCCAATAGCAAGTGATTCCACATTCCAGGCAGCGTAATGCAGAAGTGAGGAGCCCATGCTGTGTGTGCTGTGCAGGTTGGCTGGAACATGGAGTGCTATGGCCGGAGTTTGAGGTGGCTGGAGCTGTCCCTGCTGCTGATAAGAGTGGCGGCAGACGGCTTATGGAGCACGGAGCACCGAGGAGGAGAGTGGAGCCGAGCAATCACTGCTTTAGGTCCCGGAATGATTTAGGGCGGCCGCAGCGTATCCAGCAGGAGGTGTGATGGAGGAGGATGAAGCGGAGCTGGAGGAGAGCCAGAACAGCGGTAGAGCCTGGTGAGGGGGACGTGGGGAGGACACTGTGAGGACTGACATGCTAAGGGAAGTGCCAGACTGCATACAGAATGTAGATAGGGCAATACAACCAAAAAAGGTGTGCAGTGCTTTGTGGTAATAAATGTACAAAAGAGTCTTATTAAGTAGTGAACAAATATAGTCCTGATATATATTTATATATAAATCTGATCTGATTGAAAGAAATCTTCTGTGTATTCAAAGTAATTCCAGCGCTGTGTGTGCTCTGCTGTGTTTAAATCATTCCTGATTTCTGGTGAATGATTTAAACACAGCAGAGCACACACAGCGCTGGAATTACTTTGAATACACAGAAGATTTCTTTCAATCAGATCAGATTTATATATAAATATATATCAGGACTATATTTGTTCACTACTTTATAAGAATCTTTTGTACATTTATTACCGCAAAGCACTGCACACCTTTTTTTTGTTTTATGGTCTATTTAAAGTTGTATATTCACTACCTTGTGCTAGCTGCCAACTAATCATACAGCGCCCACTTTATTTTGTTTTTAATGCAGATATGACAGCATGTTCCCCAGCTGGCTGTCAAACTGCCTAATGTCCTTCACAGCCCCTTCCTACCCCGGCAAGTCCCACTATCTTTCACCCAACTCCCCCCCCCCACCTTTTATATATGTCTCAAACTACTCCTGATCACTCAAACTACACATCAAATTGATATGGCTCCCAGCCCATTCCTCTTCCATCTCCCCATTCAAACCAATGGCCACCGCATAGCCCTCACCCAACTCGCCTCCATTCACAGGCTCCAACCCCCACCCTAAACCCTAAACAATAATTCTATTAAAACAAAATTATTTCTGGACCGACCCCTCCATCCTTCAGTTCTTATCACCCCCCAGACTCTTCCATCTAATAATATTCTTGGACTCTTCCAGCCTTCCCTTCCTATCCTCTGATTCTTCCATCCTTTTTTCCTTATTCATGGATTCCTATTACCCTATCCCCGGATTCTTCTATTCTTCTCTCTCCATGGATTTCACCATCCTTCAGTTCTATCCTTCAGTTCTATCTCTGGACTCTTCCATCCTTTAGTTTCCATCTCCAGACTACTTCATCCTTCTTTTCCTATTCATGGATTCCTTCTTCCCTATCTCCAGACTCCTCCATCTTTCTAATCGTGATGCATCGTGATGAATCGCGGAATCGAATCGAATCGCTGACATGATAATCGTAATCGAATCGAATCGTGTGGCGAGTGAAGATGCGCACCCCTAATTTATACGGAGACTTGATTACACACAGGTGGATTCTATTTACCATCATTAGTCATTTAGGTCAACATTGGATCATTCAGAGATCCTCACTTAACTTCTGGAGAGAGTTTGCTGCACTGAAAGTAAAGGGGCTGAATAATTTTGCACGCCCAATTTTTCAATTTTTTATTTGTTAAAAAAGTTTGAAATTATCCAATAAATTTTGTTCCACTTCATGATTGTGTCCCACTTGTTGATTCTTTACAAAAAATTACAGTTTTATATCTTTATGTTTGAAGCCTGAAATGTGGCAAAAGGTCGCAAAGTTCAAGTGGGCCGAATGCTTTCGCAAGGCACTGTATCCCTGAATGGGGAAGTCTTGAGATTACTGAAAAGATAGAACAAGAGCCAGCTTCTGTATAAAAACCTGAGGTGCGGTAGAAAGCCTAAAAGGAAAGGCGATGAACTGGTGGTGTTGAGTGACAAGAGCAAAATGCAGGAAGCATTGATGTGCCAAAGAGTCAGTGAATCATTCTAGATTCCATTTGGAATTTTTTTTACAAGAAGGAAATAGTTGAGCACGTTCAGGTATAAAATGGGGTGATTGCCTGCTTTTGTTGTGGGGACGATTAAAGAGTAGAAATCCTGAAACATTCCTTGCTCTGAAAAGGATGCAATGACTCCTTGAGAAAGCAGTTGTGCCGTAGAAGCATGGAGGACTGCCAATGATCAAGGAGACGTTAGCAGATGAGAGCAAAAACCATGATAGAGGTAGAATATGAAATACCGGCTTGTAACCCGTGGACAACATGTCCTTCACCAATGCATTTGATATGCTTTCAGGATCAGGTGGTTGCAAAGACTAGCAGATGTCCCTTCATTGCAAGGGAGGATATGCTTGCAGGTTTGGATGGTTTTGGCTGGTGGGTCTGGAAGGTTTTCAGACATGCATTTGGGCTTAGAACTGCATTAAACCTTTCACACAGACCTTTTTATTATCATATTTCTAAAATAAATAAAAATAAAATAAAAAAACCAGTATAAAGAAAACACAGCGATAAAAGCACTTTTGTGTTTAGCCTTTCTCTACACACTTTGTGCTTAAGGGTGTCAGAAATTTGGGAGTTATGCAATACTGCTTGTATAGAATGAGCTAAACCAGCAATGATACTCACATATCAAGCTGTAGGAGCAGGAGAGTTCAGGAGACCTAAGTCAATATAGGTAGTAGCGAGGAGCACTGACTCTTAAGTGAGAGTGTTGGTAATTGTATCTGAAGTAGAAGGAACCATAAATACACATGCACCTTTTATTCACACGTTATAATCCAAGGCATACAAAAGATCAATAATCTTCATCTTCTCATGATTATCAAATTATCTTATGAGCGCCTGAGGTATACATTCCAAAGCATAACTCTCTTCAGTTAACAGAAAACATATGAGGTATGAAATCTATTGAGGGAACACAATATTGCCAAACACAGGACCTAATTTCCACTTTTTATATTTGCATGCAGCTGTATGATATCTGGAGTACTGAACATCAGATCTGACCTGAACTTCAAGCAAATGTAAATAACTTTATTCCACGTTTTCAAAGTTTATTCCACGTTAATAAAAAAAAAAAAATGCAAAGATATTTTTAAATTAGGCTGCATCTAAACTGCAATTCAAAATCATTCAAACTGCAATCTTCCATTGTACAGTACACTACCTAAAATGTACTGATAGTTTCCATATTGAATGCATATACTATATGTACAGTACAGACCAAAAGTTTGGACACACCTTCTCATTGAATGAATGAATGAACTTATATAGCGCAGCAAATGCGAACTGAATCACCTCTGGGCGCTTGTTGTTCCTGTCTCCTTTGATATCAAAAGAGATGAGTCTTGATCTTTCTCCTGAATGCTAAGTGATCCTCCTCCAAACGAATGCTGGTTGGTAAAGCGTTCCATAGTCTGGGACCTTGGATCGCGAATCTTCTTTCTCCTTTAGACTTGTAGTTGGCTTTCGGAACCTGAAGCAGGTTTTGATTGGTGGATCGCAAAACGTGATTGGGATTGTGGGCTTTTATTTTTTCGCATAAATAATGGGGGGCGTTCCTATGGACACATCTATGCGTAAGACAGAGAGCTTTAAAAGTAATTCTGTCTTTAACTGGCAGCCAATGAAGGGCTCTCAGTGAAGGTGAGATAGATTCCCACGTTTTTTTCCCAGTCACAAGTCGGGTCGGCCGTATTCTGAACGACTTGCAGACAAGCGATTTGGTACTTGGGGAGTCCGAGGTAAAGGGCATTTGCATAGCCCAATCTAGAGTTTACAATTGTTCCCACCACGACCGCTAAATCTTCTTTCGGGATGAAAGGGGTGAGTCTGCATAGTAGGCGCAGCAGATGGTGGGATCCGCTGACTACTGCCACTATTTGTGCGTCCATTGTCATATAGGAGTCAAAAATGACCCCTAGACTTTTGACTTTGGCGCTAGGGGAGATGATTTTGCCCAGAATGGGCGGGGGTGTCCAAGCTGTTGCGGGTTGATTCCTATGCTTGGCGTGAAACAGGAGAAGTTCTGTTTTCGCTCCGTTGAGTTTAAGATAACTCTTTGTCATCCAGTCTTCTATCAAAGAGAGGCATGTCTCTAGATTGAGGTGGTGATCCTTTTTGTTGCCAATGCGGAAATACAGTTGCGTGTCGTCTGCGTATGAGTGGTAAAGCAGTTTTTGGCTGCTAATAATCTCAAAAAGAGGGCGAAGATAGATGTTAAACAGCACTGGTGACAGAGGCGATCCTTGAGGGACTCCGCATGATACTGTGCGTTTCTCAGAAGTGAAAGGTCCTAACTTCACTTTGCGATCGGTTTTCCAGAAAAGAGGAGAACCAAGATAAATCGCCTTGTGCGACTCTGGCTACTTCAGCTAGCCGTGTCAATAAAAGTTTGTGGTCTACAGTGTCGAAAGCTGCACTTAGGTCCAACAGAACTAGAAGACAAGATTCTCCTTCGTCTGTGGCCTCGAGAGCATCGTCCCATATTTTGAGCAGTGCGGTTTCAGTCCGTGACCAGGACGGAAACCCAATTGAAATGGGTCAAGTAGCTTGTGGGTATCCAGATGCTGTTGCAGCTGTTGTACCACTACTTTTTCCATTACCTTTGAGAGGACATTGAGGCCTGTTATGGGACGGCGGTGGAATGGGTTCTTAGGGTCAAGGGAGGGTTTCTTTAGGATGGGTTGGATTGTACCTTCTTTCAACTGTGAGGGCACTATGTCCTCCTTGAAAGACTGGTTGATAAGCTGTGTGATAGGAGGAGCCAGGATTTCGGCGCATTCCTTCAGCAGTTTTGTTGGGATAATATCATTTGGCGCTGTGCCATTACGCAAAGTACCAATGATATTTTTAGTGGCATCGATGGAAATGGGTTCCAGGGTGAACTTACCTGATAGAGGTGAATTTCTGTGGGTGTTGTGTGCGAAACTGCTGGGGGGGGCTGAGGGGGGGATTGTTTTGCTGAATGCTTTCACGGATTGCCTCAATTTTATTAATGAAGTAATCCGATAATTCATTACAAAACTCTTGTGTGTCTGAATTGGGGGCTTCAAGACATCCTGGTTGCATGGTCTGAGTGACCATCTTGAAGAGCTCGCATGGTCGGTTTAGGGCACTATTGCTAGCCTCAGAAAAATAATTTTTCTTGGCTTGGAAAATTTCTTTGTGGTATTTTCTTGTTGTTGCCTTGTAGATGGAGGTTTACCTCTAAAGAACTCCTTTTCCAGGCGGCTTCCGCCCCTCTGCGTTCTTGCTTCAGTAACGACAGCTATTTGTTAAACCAGCTGCGGTTGTTTTTCCGGATGCGGGTTTTACGTTTCGGCGCTACTAAGTCGGCTGACTGTAGTAGGGCTGAATTTATGACATCCAGTGTTTCTACAGCCGTTTGATACGGCTGAGTTGTTTCTATTCTTTTCCTTAATGTAGTTTTGAAGAGTTTCGAGTGGAGCTTCTTCTGACATTTAGTCCAGTGTGTTGTCACTGGTCTAGATGTTTTTGTTGCAGGGGGGATTATGGAAATAATGAATTTAATTGCATGGTGGTCTGTCCATGGCAACGGTTCATTTTCCAGAATGTTTATTTCCAGCTCTTGTCTGAAAATAAGATCGAGCGTGTGACCTGAAGCATGTGTGGGCCCACATACTAGTTGCTGTAATCCTAAACCTTCCAGGTGGTCAATACAGGCATCAGCAATGGGGTCTTGTGAGGAGTTTGCCCAGAGGTTGAAATCCCCGAGCAGCAAAAGATGTTTGCTGTTGAGGGAGTAAGTGGAGAAGAAGTCCGTCATTGATGGTAGCAGCTGCGATTTTGGGCCAGGAGGCCTATAGCAGAGCAGAATGTGGACGGTCTCCTTTGAATTTGTTTGCAATTGAGGAGTAAGGGTTTCCATAAATGGAAGAGGGTTTTGAAGGACTGGTTTTCGTGATCGCAAGGTGCGTCTTGTGGATCACCGCCAGCCCTCCTCCTCTTTGCCCTATTCTGTTTTTCCGTTATGATACGATAGTTTTCTGGCACCAATTCTTCTAGAATGGTGTTACAGTCGGCTGTAAGCCAGCTCTCTGTAATAAAGAGGCAGTCTAAATCGCATTGTAGAATGAAGTCACGGATTTCCAGTCGGTGTTTTACTGCCGATCTTGTGTTGATCAAAGCACATGATATGTGCTTTGGCTGGGGTAAATGGCTGAAATGGCTGGGGTAAATGGCTGAAATATCTGACAGTCGATCGGTGATCGATTCTCAAAAGTCGCTCAATTCTTAAGGCTTTTTTGGTGATGGCTGGCAGTATTGCTGCGAATTGCCTCAAACTCCAAATGGTTTCGGCCGATACACCGCCATGTCGCCAATACACCGGGGGGGGGGAGTTTTCAGGGGCGATGGGGAGAGAAATTGGCTAACTCCTCTCTCCTGGCTTGGTCCAGAGGAAGGCGAAAAAAACCCTGGCCGCGCTAGGCCAATATGCTCCGGTAGGGGAAAAAAATTCCTTCCTGACCCCAAAAGAGGCGATCGGGTGACCCCTGGATCAAGCTTCTGTTTGTTGTTAAAACGAGGGGAGGCTGGGGATGAGGATGAGCGTGTTGCTGGTGTAGTAGGATGGCTGCCTGATCAGGCAGTGGAACATAGTCAAGGGCTGACAGATAGGGTGGATCTGTAATGCCGGGGGGGGGCTGAGAAGGTAAGAGTAGGAAGAGTGGCTGTCCTTCTGGAGTGAGGGGGGTTTCCTGGAGGCTGGGTGAAGATTCTGGGGTGAGGAGCGGCGTGCCGTTAGGCCGCAAGTGGAGACGCGGTCTTTCCTAGATCGCGGCCCCGCGATTCAGTGCAGTCTGGCGCGGGTCTCCAAAAAAAGCCCTAGGTTGGCCGGAATTGCCGCGGTGAGGTGACAGGAGGGGGCCTCTAATGGCGATGGAGGTGTGGGAGCGCTGGGGGACAAAGGAAAGGAGCAAGATAGGAGCGGTGAAGATCCGTATTGTGGGGATGTGTGCTGCGGCTTATCCTGAAAAGGACGGCCGTCAGCAACTTTCGGTGGAAGGCTCTTACCTGTTAGCCTCTAACCAGGGGAGGCAGGAGAGCCAGGGAGCTGATCCAGTATGGTTCAGAGAAAGGCTGGTGGAGAGGTCCAGGTTGGGGCACAAGTTCACACAGGAGCTGGGCTACCAGGGCTGGGAGAGACACTGCCTGTCTGCCTGTCTGCCTCCTACGCCTGCCTGGAGCTATGGCACACACGCTCCTACTCCTAGGAGACGTGCGCCACAGTGGAGCTCCTGCTGCTAATCCATCTGCCTGTTTGACTGTCTGAGTTTTCTTTATTTTCATGACTATAAAAATTGTAGAGTCACACTGAAGGCATCAAAACTATGAATTAACACATGTGGAATTATATACATAACAAAAAAGTGTGAAACAACTGAAAATATATGTCATATTCTAGGTTCTTCAAAGTAGCCACCTTTTGCAGCAGACACGTCTCTAGAACAACTGTTAAGAGGAGACTGTGTGAATCAGGCCTTCATGGTAGAATATCTGCTAGGAAACCACTGCTAAAGAAAGGCAACAAGCAGAAGAGACTTGTTTGGGCTAAAGAACACAAGGAATGGACATTAGACCAGTGGAAATATGTGCTTTGGTCTGATGAGTCCAAATTTTAGATCTTTGGTTCCAACCACCGTGTCTTTGTGCGACGCAGAAAAGGTGAACGGATGGACTCTACATGTCTGGTTCCCACCGTGAAGCATGGAGGAGGAGGTGTGATGGTGTAGGGGTGCTTTGCTGGTGACACTGTTGGGGATTTATTCAAAATTGAAGGCATACTCAACCAGCATGGCTACCACAGTATCTTGCAGCGGCATGCTATTCCATCCGGTTTGCGTTTCGTTGGACCATCATTTATTTACACCTCCAGGCTGTGTAAGGGCTATTTGACCAAGAAGGAGAGTGATGGAATGCTGCGCCAGATGACCTGGCCTCCACAGTCACCGGACCTGAATCCAATCGAGATGGTTTGAGGTGAACTGGACCGCAGAGTGAAGGCAAAAGGGCCAACAAGTGCTAGGGAACTCCTTCAAGACTGTTGGAAGACCATTTCAGGTGACTACCTCTTGAAGCTCATCAAGAGTGTGCAAAGCAGTACTCAAAGCAAAAGGTGGCTACTTTGAAGAACCTAGAATATGACATATTTTTAGTTGTTTCACACTTTTTTGTTATGTATAAAATTCCACATGTGTTAATTCATAGTTTTGATGCCTTTAGTGTAAATCTACAATTTTCATAGTCATGAACATAAAGAAAACGCTTGGAATGAGAAGGTGTGTCCAAACTTTTGGTCTGTACTGTATGTGTATATATATATATATATATATATATATATATATATATATATATATTAAATATTATATTACTCTCTTTTGTCTGTTAAACATATCTTTGAAAGCATTTTGTTATATCTGCTTATGAAGAGAAAAAATAGGATTTTGTTATTTACCATAAAATCTATTTCTTGTAATCGATTGAGGGACAGGGGAATTCCAAACTAGATGGATTATACTGCTGTTCATAGGAGGATGGGACACTGGCAAACAGAAAATTTGCATGCCAGCCCCTGTATAATCTGTCTTCTATCCAGCATGCTAACAGTACCGAAGGAAAAGCAAAAGACACATAGGGGTAGGGCCCTTTGTCCATCATGACCTCTCATGCCGCGTACATACGATCGGGTTTTCCGTCGGAAAAACCTTGGATTTTGCAGCTCTCAAATTTTTTGGGGTGGAAATTCCGACAGGAAAAGTCCAAAGGAATTTCCAATCAAAAGTTCACATTGGACTTTTCTTTTTGGAAATTCTGACCGTGTGTACGGGGCAGCAGAGAGTACAAAAATCATATTTTCTTTCTCGTCTATTGAGGAACACAGGAATTCGAAAACATTCGAGGTGTCCAATCAAGGGGTGGAAATAGCCACTGATAGACCTATAAAAAAGGTACTGGGAACTGTCTGCAATAAAAAAGCTACCTAAAAGACCAATACATAAATCTGAACCAGCTGAGGTAAAGCCTCCCAAGATGACAGGGGAATCTACCAATGACCAAGGGAAGGCTACAGAGGATGAACCTATGTTCAAGACCAGGACAGAAAAGGTTACCACCCAAGATAAATGACTTCAATTGAAGGAACACAGCCTGAACTAACAAGAGGCTGTAAGCCCTGGTTCACACTGGTGCGTTTTGACATGCGATTTGGCATGTCAAATCGCATGTCAAAACGGCGGATTTTGCCGCAAATTGCCGGCAATGGCACTGTCCTAATCGGCGCAACGCTGCATCTGCGGCATTGCAACGATTTCAAAAAGTAGTCTCTGTACTACTTTTTGCGATTTCAGCCTGCGATTTACATTGACATCTGTGCAGAAACCTGCACAGATGTCTCTGAAATCGCGGCTGAAATCGGGACTGCCGGGCGGGAGTGAAATCGTGCGAGTTCAGCTGAACTCGCACTGCTTCACTCCCGCAGCCCAGTGTGAACCAGGGCTAAAACCAAAAACCCTTCAAAACAGGTGGAACAACATTAAGGGTTTATGCGCAAGAGGCTCTTATAGGCATAATATGTCCCTTCAGAGACAGACTGTTGCAACTGTGATTTGGAGTCAGAGATAGCGATGTGGGTCACAGGTTAAGCTTGAGTTAAAAGGTTAAGAAGGTCAGGGACAGACTTTACAGGGGATGGTGTTGGAGCAGGCTTAAAACCTCTCAGGGCAGAGATTTTGAGGACAAACAACTAATAAATCCTGAGTACACCCTGATGTCCCTGTGCAGTGGCGTAACCAGAGTTATGGGCACCCGGGGCAGAATTTTTTTTCGCCCCCCCCCCCCCTATATATAGCGTTTTATCTATGTTTTCACCACGGCTTCTGGGTAGGTAATCGTGTGGGACTGGGCGTTCCTATTCACATGCTAATTGATTGTCATGCTTCCCACCGGCGCATACAGCGCGTCACGACTTGCCGAAAGATGTTCGGCTTCTTTCGGCAAGTCGTGACGCGCTGTATGCGCTGGTGGGAAGCATGTCAATCAATTAGCATGTGAATAGTAATGCCCAGTCCCGCACGATTACCTATATAGATAAAACGCTATGTACGGCAAGAAAATAAAAAAGGTCAGCATAATTTCATTATCACAACTGGGCTCAATGTAATGTTAGACATTTTTTTTTAGGTTGAACCCCAGCTTTAATAAGCCACCCACTACCGTCTGAGCCAAGACTGAGGAATGTATCCACACTACTGAGTGAATGATTGATTCCACACTCCACATGCCCACTGCCAACCCCAGCCCTAGACTAGGCCGCTCCCCCCCCCAGTCCCAGAGACTGCCACACAAGAGAGCAAGGGTGTTTTCTTATGCCTACAGAACTGAATTG
Source organism: Rana kukunoris (assembly GCA_029574335.1). Classification (NCBI taxonomy): domain Eukaryota; kingdom Metazoa; phylum Chordata; class Amphibia; order Anura; family Ranidae; genus Rana; species Rana kukunoris. Next base: position 131,009,610 of record CM056052.1, read on the forward strand.
GTTCTCACAGCCCTCAGTGATATCTCCTTTATCTTATGAAGAATAGATATGCTGCAGAGCAAACTGCATGTCGAGACAGGACCTAAACTCAAACGGACACAAATGCAACTTATTACAGGGTTACAGGGAACAGTGGTAATATGCAATGTGCCCTGCAGTATCTGTTCATTATAGAAGTCAACAGGGTTGTGAAAACTTAGCAGGTGAGAAGATTACGGATCTTTAAACCCATGTAAATAATACCTAAAGCAGTGGTGCCCAACCTTTTGAAGAGCAAGGGCCACTTAAGAAACTTGGAAATTGGTCGCGGGCCACAATATGGGCCCTCCGATCCGCCCATATGGAAGGGTACATATACTCTTGTGTTTTTTTTTAGCAGGTCGGATTGGATGTAGGCAGGTGTTTAAATGAACAAAAGTCTGTTTACATCTACTGCTCCATATAGGTGAATGAGGGTCCACTGATCGTGTGAAAGGGGTCTAAGGCTGATTTGACACTGATGCACTGGGGTTTACCCGCACCACGGGTGAAGTGCAGTGCACCTGTGGCTTTCCAGTGGGTTAGCTGCACTTTGCCATAGACATCTATTATATCCTGCAGGTGTGGAGCACTGTCTGAAAGCACACCAAACCTGCAGGTTAAAACAGAGTGCATTTGGTATCACTCCGCTTGTGGCAGGAGCCAGTGCTATACCAGAAGCAACAGCTTATTTACATTTACAATACTGATAATCTGGGATGGTGGGTTGGAAAACAATGATCTGGGCTTGCCAACCCATCACAGAGAAGGAGGTCGCAGGCCACATCAGAGGGCTCTGCGGGCCACATGTGGCCCCGGGCCACTGGTTGGGCACACCTGACCTAAAGCCTCCAAGAGGGAGGTTGATAGTCAAGCCTTTTTTAATTATGTCAAAACATAAGTACGTTTTATTGAAAACATTTTTGATAAAAGTAGAATTAAAATGTGCCCTACTGAAAAATGTGAAGCACTGCATTTCATTTTAGGTCAGCTTTGTTATGCTCCAATTTAAGTGCCTATTTAGTCTCAAAACCCTCAATTTACACAACCCTCATTTTAATTGTTACGCAGTGGCAGGTCAAAGTAACATTACTAGGTCTTCCCTGTGGGATCTTCGTAATTAAATTTAGAAAACATTGTGCAATATTTGCTTGCTACAGAATGAATGCCAGATTAGGTAAGGAGCCAACATAAAAAGCATATGCTTTACATTAAACGGAACAAAACCACGAACATGCATGTATGGCCAAACCTTTCTAAAGATGTTGGAATAAAAACATAACTAATAGCAATACAAAAATATTACCTGTTATGCAACACTATTGAGTAAATGCATAACATATTAGAACACAAATATAACCTTTTTCTAATCTATTAAATGCAATGCCAAGACTTATTATACTAACCCACATGTAGCCATTTATATATAGAGGCAGAGGCATGATGGGACTTGTAGTTTTGCAAAAGTTGGAGGTCCACTAATTGCATATCCCTGTTATAGTGCAAAGCATTTGTCAACCTTCTCACACTGTAAGACGATGCAAAACCTTTATAAAACCCATTTACTATAGAATCATAGGCTGGATCACAAATTCCACTCCTGTGCTTTAAAAGCCTGTTGCGAATCCTTTGCTAAACAAGACATTGCCAGATGTGTGCCAGATTCTGTCACTAACTTGCTTGATGAATCTTACTCAGTGCATCTGCAGTGAGTATTTATGTATTTTCTATTACTTCTATTTTTTTTCTATTACTGAAGCTTACACAAAAAATTATTTATTACTTTTATGTTTTTTCATGCTTGCAGTTCCATATTTTCATGAGTGCACGGCACACAGATTTGCAGATTCTCCCTTAAGTGGATAACTGTATTTCGGACTGACACGTTATCAGCCTAACTGATGGGATTGAATGCAACCTTTTTTCACAATTACCCTTTCTATTTCTTAAAAGTACACCTAGCCAAAACTTGTATTTTAGATTTGGATAGAGTAGGGAAGGGTTAGAGATAGTTTTCAGTCAGTGATAAAATATAAGTAGTATATAATTAGGTATGATGCAGAACCAGTGGTCCTACATTGTATGTGAGAACAGGGAGGGGCCCATCCACATAGGAAAAGCAGAGGAGAGCCCCAGCTGTCAGAGAAAAAGAAATAAGTTAAGCATTGCTTTAATTTAAACCTCCACTAGTGTAGACAAGCATTTAAACCTGACCAAAATGTTATTACTGACTGCAGTTCAGCGCTAAACCATTTATTGCTGACAGAAGTTTAGCTTTAACCGCTTGAGGACTGCAGCACGATGATATACATCGACAAAATGGCACAGCTGGGCACAAGGGCGTACATGTACGTCCCCTTTGAGATCCCAGCCGCTCGTGACCCAGTCCTCTTCTCCGTGACCGTCGCCGTGGGAACAACGGACCCGATCGCCGCTGGTGTCCCACGATCGGGTCAAAGAGAGGAAGAACATTAAGGAGCATGAGGTGCCGCACTCACTTTCCCTCCTGTCCACCAGGTGTGTCCCTTGCCAAGTGCTCGGTGTTCCTTATGGTCAGACCGGGCCTATATATATATATATATATATATATATATATATATATACGCACATACACACAAATATTTTATCTTGCATTTCTATTTTAAACTGAATCGGTTGTTTACAAGGTAAGGGTTAACATATACATGTATTAATTTAAAAAAAATACAAGACAGTCCTTGAATGTCAGCAGTGCTGAGCGAGTGACCCACTGTGGTCAGTGTGCAGAGGGAAAGCTGCTCGCACAGAACCCAAGCATCACCCAGAAGATTACAGCTGTCACTGTAGTATCACTGACTACTACAGTGATTGACAGCTTCTGTAGGGGGCCCATAAAGTATGAGATATGTATACTTACATTATGGCAAGCTGAACCAGTGTAATTATACAATAAAGATCATACCTGGATTGTAGCTTTATAGCAGAATTAAAACCACATTGTGGCAGGTGGACTTTAGCCAAAATAAGCAAGTCTGCACATTACCTGCAGAAGGAACCCCTACTGCACTGCGACAGCTGTGATCTCTCTCGTTGCCACTGACACATTAACCCAGTCTTCTTCTGGGTTCGGTGGCTTCTGAGCATCTTGCACATGCACACATTCATACATTTAAAAAAGAAATAAGTCTACCTACCATCATATACTTCATACAAAGTTCTGCTTTAAACCTCCTAGAAAAAAAAAAAAAATCCTGGAGAGTAAAAATATTGTATGATGTAGCTTTGTTCACACATTTGTCTTTTTAAGGAAACAAAATGTGTTTTTGTATATCTTTTCTTTTTATTAAGATCTGGAATTAAAAATAAACAAGAGGAACACTCTGCTACCTTTCACTTTTACAGTTTCTCCTTACATAGTTAGACTGGTTGAAAAAAGACAAAAGTCCAATAAGTTCAAGCAATAAAAGAGAAAAAAAATGTTACAGTCTTATATACACAATCCAATACCCACAACTGATTCAGAGGAAGGAAAAAAAAACAGCAAAGCATGGTCCAATTTGCTCCAGCAGGGGAAACAATTCCTTCCTGATCCCCCAAGAGGCAATCAGATATTCCCTGGATCCAGTTATATTATGTACATTTTGGAATGAATTCAGACTTTTTTTTTTTAAAACCAATCTACTGAGCTGGCCAGAACCAGCTCTTGAGACAGTATATTCCACATTTCTCACAGCCTTTACTGTAAAGAAGTCTTTCCTTATTTGGAATATAAATCTCTTTCCCTCCAGACTTAAGCCTCGTACACACAACTGATTTTCTCGGCAAGAAACCAGCAAGAAAACTGCTTGCAGAGCTTTTTGCCGAGAAAACCGTTTGAGTATATGGTTTCTCGTCAAGAAAACTGTGAATCATGACGAGAAAAAAAGAGAACCTGCTCTCTATTTTCTCGTCGGGAGTCTCAATTTTCTCATCGGGCTGGTTTACGACAAGAAAAACTTCCATGTGTATGCTTTTCCCAGTCTTAAAAAAATGTGCATGCTCAGAATCAACTATGAGACGGGAGTGCTCCTTCTGGTAAAACTAGCACTCGTAATGGAGATAGCATATTCGTCAGCATTCTGAACAGCAGAAAACGATCTGAAAGCACGAAGACTGAAAAGTGCGAATCGTCACCAAACTTTTAACTAACACGCAGTGTTAACACGCAGCAAAAGGAGCCCAAGGGGTGGTGCCGTTGGAATCGAACTTCCCCTTTATACTGCCATCGTACATGTTGCACGTCACCGCGCTTTAGACCGGCAAGATTTTGGCTTGACAGCGTGTATGCAAGGAAAGCTAGACAAGAATCTCGTCAAGCTTGACAAGAATCCCGTTGACGAGATTCCCGGTCGTGTGTACTAGGCCTCAGTGTTACTAAACCCACAACAGTAAAATCAGTCTGTATATGGAGTAAAGCATGCTTGTTATACTCACTGTTGAACCTAAGGGGTTAATCGTCTGCATTGAATAAAAAAGCTGTTTGATGCAGTATGCACAGATCCTCCCCTTCTTGCATTGCCCCCAAAACATTTTGGATAAGACAGAGTTACTGGAGTCAGGCTGCACATGCTCAGTTTGGTGTGTATTGCTGGACAATTTGTTTTCTTGGCTAATCAGCACTGTCCAAACAGAGGGTCAGGGGTCCTGCACCCTGATAGTACAGCCAGTGAAGTAAGAAAACTCCTCCTACAAACTTTAACCAGGCACTGATAGAAGTCACAGGACTGCTATATACTGCTGATGAGAAAAGGTATTTAGCAGTTTATATTAACTGAAACTGTTGCACTTCCATGTTCTGTGCACTGTAGAAGACTAGCTATAGTGAATACAGGGTCCTGTGTTTAGTAACACATTAAAGAGGGCCTCCTCTTGTCCTCTGATTACCTTAACCACTGTAACTGTAAATATACAGCGGCTCTCCTGTGCTGGATCATGTACCTAGTACATGATCCAGTACTTCTGGGTCTGGGGTGCATGCTGCCGACCCACTCCCACTGTGATTAAACATAGCGGGAGCTACTTGACGGGTACAGCGGACTTGATGTCCGCCGGCACCAGCTGATGCTTCGGTACAGAGGCAGAATGGTGGTCTGCCTTTGTAAACAAGACAGGAAGTAAGGGAAAAGCTGCAATAGGGCACAGACAAAAGTACACATCTGACAGTGGTTTTAGTCTTCTGCTACTATATTGAAAAAAAAAACAATCTGTCAGTGATACCCTCACTATCCGTCTGGTAAAACCATTGTTACTGGGATAGTAAGTGAAGAAGAAATCTTCTAAAGGAGCCCCAGATATCAGTAAAACCCAACAAGGGTTCTATTCCTTTCACACTTTATCCAACATAAAATAAAATGTTTTGTCTCTACATACACTTTGGGGATGATTTACTAAACTGGTTCAGCTGTGCATGGTAGGCAATCAGCTGCTAACTTCAGCAAGTTCAAATAAAGTGATATTAAAGGCAGATTTAAAAAATAGAACAGGGTTGGGTCACCATCAGCATTCCAACTCTACAAGGAATGCAATAAGAAGTGTAAGAACGCAATCAGGGCGGCTAAAAAAGTAAATATTATTAGTAGTAATCAGCATGGGTTTTTGAAAGGTCATTCCTGCCAGACCAATCTGCTAACATTCTACGAGGAACTACGCTGCCACCTAGACAGGGGAAAGCATGTGGATTTAGTGTATCTAGATTTTGCAAAAGCATTTGATAGAGTCCCCCCAAAACGCTTAATTTACAAGCTGAGGTCTACAGGCATGGACAATAAGGTTTGTGCTTGGGTAAAAAACTGGTTACAGGGATGTGTGCAAAGAGTGGTGATAAACAACATGTAATCACACTGGTCTGGAGTGGTGAATGGGGTACCCCAAGGTTCTGTCTTGGGACCAATTATATTCAATTTATTCATAAATGATATAGAGGATGGGATGAATAGCTTAATCTCAGTTTTTGCAGAAGCAGGGCAATGACGTCACATCAGGATTTGGAAATTTTACAGAATGACCTGAACATAAGGAAAAAATAAGGAAACTTGGCCAGATATATACATTTTTGTAAATATTTTGTAAAAAAAACTCAAAAGAAATTACACTTTGCTACAATGTAAAGTAGTGGGTGTACAGCTTGTATAACAATGTAAATTTACTGTTCCCTCAAAATAACTCAACACACAGCCATTAATGTCTAAACCGCTGGCAACAAAAGTGAGTACACCCCTAAGTGAAAATGTCCAAATTGGGCCCAATTAGCCATTTTCCCTCCCCGGTGTCATGTGACTAGTTAATGTTACAGGGTCTCAGGTGTGAATGGGGAACAGGTGTGGTAAATTTGGTGTTATTGCTCTCACTCTCTCATACTGGTCACTGGAAGTTCAACATGGCACCTCATGGCAAAGAAATTTCTGAGGATCTGAAAATGTTTATTGTTGCTCTACATAAAGATGTCATAGGCTTTAAGAAGATTGCCAAGTCCCTAAAACCAACCTGCAGCACAGTGGCCAAGACCATACAGTGGTTTAACAGGACAGGTTCCACTCAGACGAACACGCCTCTCCATGGTCGACCTAAGAAGTTGAGTGCATATGCTCAGCGTCTTATACAGAAGTTGTCTTTGGGAAATAGACGTATGAGTGCTGCCAGCATTTCTGCAGAGGTTGAAGGGGTTGGGGGTCAGCTTGTCAGTGCTCAGACCATATGCCGCACACTGCATCAAATTGATCTGCATTAATGTCCTTCAAGAAAAAAGCCTCTTCTAAAGATGATCCACATGAAAGCCTGCAAACAGTTTGCTGAAGACAAGCAGACTAAGGACATGGATTACTGGAACCATGTCCTGTGGTCTGATGAGACCAAGATAAACTTATTTGGTTCAGATGGTGTCAAGTGTGTGTGGCAGCAACCAGGTGATGAGTACAAAGACAAGTGTGTCTTGACTTCAGTGGCAACCTGTGAAGCTTTGATGAACTCCATGCCCAAGAGAGTTAATGCAACGCTGGAAAATAATGGTGGCCACACAAAATATTGACACTTTGGGCCCTGTCCCAGGTGAGTCTGTCACATTACTTAGGGGTGCGCTCATTTTTGTTGCTAGCAGTTTAGACATTAATGGCTGCGCGTTGAGTTATTTTGAGGGGACAGAAAATGTACACTGTTATGCATGCTGTACATTCACTACTTTACATTGTAGCAAGTGTAATTTCTTCAGTGTTGCATGAAAAGATTTAAAACTAAAATATACAAAAATGTGAGGGGTGTACTCACCTTTGTGAGATACTGTAGCTATTGACATTTATTGTCACGCATTGTAGCATTACATTTTTTATCTCGCAAAGGAGTGGTTGCACTGTTTTATATTTCTCAGCAACACTTGCGCTTTGTAAGGCACTTTTCGGAAAAGTTCCTTCAAATATCTGCTTATGCCATCACATTAAATCTAATTGGTTACTAAAGGTAGCCTTCCCTTTCCTCCATTTTTTACAATTAACTTTGTTGAGTTCAATCTTACATAATAAAGAAAAACACAGCCCTGCAGAATTTCAGGAAACACAGAGTCAATATTTATGAATGGTTTCATACATTAAAAAAAAATCATATTTGTATATTTTGCTATTGGTGGCTTCCATTGCAAAATGTGCTTTTAGTTTTGATGTTTCTGGGTGTTAGCCAAGCTGACAGCTGTCACCTGGACATTAGCAGTAAATGTCTCCCGGGTGGCTTAGTCTTCAGGGTAACATTCAGTACCAGTTCTATGACATAGGACGATAAGCTGACAGCTCTCCAAACATAAATAGTAAAAATGCTGATGAAAGGGAAAACTGCAGTAGTAACTTTCTCTGGGGCTCAGGTGCTGCCTATTAAAAGTGTTGATTTAATAAAGAAATCTATAACATGATGGCTGGCTGCAGTCAAGTTTCAGTGTATTTACTATACCTCAGTCTCTGCCTCAGTACAGCTTTCAGTCAAATTTACAAACACATATTTAGATGTATAGATAATTATATTTTGCTGTTTACATTACTCACAGCTCCATAAATATGGGTGCCAAAATATCCACCTAGCAAGTGCACCTATCAATAATGCAAAAGCATAATTTACAACATTTGGACACTGATACAGGCTTTTTGGTCTAGGGGCAATTCTAAAGCCGCATACACACGACCATTTTTCATGTCATGGAACAAATTAAGTTTTTCTCTACGTGATTCTTGTCAAGCCTGAATTGCATACACACAATCGTGAAAAAAAAAAATGCTTAAAGGGTCACTAAAGGAAAAAAATGTTTTTGCTGAAATTACTGTTTACAGGGTATAGAGACATAATAGTTAACTGATTCCTTTTAAAAATGATTAAAAATAGATAAAAATCAATCATATAATGTGCCTGCAGTTTAGTTTCATTTTTAAACTGGTTTCATGTTTCTGAACAAAAACAAACAAATACAGGGCAGTATTTTGTTTTTAAAATTAATCTGATTGGTTCTGAGGAGTTTTAGACACAGAGTAATGACAGCTTGGACCACAGTGAAAAGCTGCCATTACATTTTTCATAAGGAGCCAGACAAGCAGGAAGTGTGGACATCAGAGCAGAATTACAGAAACTTCAAAGCAAAAACAAACAACGGCACTATAAAGGGGAAGTTCCATTCGATTGGTGACACCCTTTGGACTGATTATGCAAATTTCCCATCTCATAACCTGCTTCTGAGCATGCATGTTTTTTTCCTTGTCGTTAAAGCCTACACACGACCATTTTTCAGCATGTTCTAAATTTTTAATGCCCAGTTTTCACTTTGAGAAAAATACTCTGGAGCCTACACAAGGTCGTTTTTAATGACCAATTTTAAAAACTGCATTTTTTTGGTCATGAAAAATGGTCGTGTGTACGGGGCATTAGTCCTATGAAAACTGGATTCCGTTTTTAGGGCTGGTCGACTCCTTGGCCTTTCATCGGGCAACTAAGGCCACGTACACACGATCAGTCCAAACCGATGAAAACGGACTGAAGTTTAGTTTCATTGGTCTAAACCGACCGTGTGTACGCCCCATCAGTCTTTTGTCCTTCAGTCCAAAGTTTTAAAACTTGCTTTAAAATCGGACTGATGGATGCCTGACCATCGGTCAAAACCGATGGTTAGTACGCAAAAGCATCGGTTCAAAACAGGCGCATGCTCAGAATCAAGTCGACGCATTCTTGGAAGCATTGAACTTCGTTTTTTTCAGCACGTCGTTGTGTTTTACGTCACCGCGTTCTGACACGATCGGTTTTTGAACTGATGGTGTGTACGCACATCAGACCATCAGTCTGTGAACCGATGAAAATGAGCTTCAGTCCGTTTTCATCGGTTTGGACTGATAGTGTGTACAAGGCCTAAGACCTTTCTTGGCCTGCTACTTGTCTTAAAATGGAAATCAGGCGATGACCTACATTTCTCATGGATGCCCAAATAAATTCAATAAAGTGTGAGACCTTTGGCTCTATTTATCTTCTACGATTGAGACATAGATAGCCTTGCAGTCTACCTGAGGAATCCAGACTCTTGGGGAATATTGACTGTTATTCTGTACCCACTACATGCTAATTTGCTGTACGGAGCTGCACAAGGTTTGTCCCGAGTTTCTTTCTCCTTTCAAACAACGTATGGAGCCTGCAACCATTGTTTTAGTTCATTATTATTATTATTATTATTATTATTATGGGAAGACATCAGTGTTGGGATCACTGTACCTGATCCTGGGTACAACACACTGCTGTCATTACAAAGGGTCTCATATTGCTTGGTCTTTTCCTTTAAAAAAAATTACATTATGGAGAATGCAACAGCAGTGAGTCTCTGAGGCTGGATGAGAAGAATTCTTAGGCTGAGACCATGCTGCTGGAGTTAATAAAAGATACAAGAAGCCAGTTCCTAGGATTAGACCCCTGTTTTAAATATATGTTATGGGTGAACTAACACTATAAACTCCAGGCCACAGTCCTTAAGAAGATCATAGTATCTAATGTATTGGGTATTATCACCTCTTACTATAGCTTACAGTAGAAATACACATGACACAGATTCAACAAGGTGTTTGAAACATTCCTCTGAAATTTTGGTCCATATTGAACATGGTAGCATCGTACAGTTACTCAGATTTGTAGGCTGCACATTCATGATGTGAATGTTGAAGGGCTTATCAGAATCTAGAAGGCCCCTTTAATGCAGGCAGATGGTAGGAGCCAGCAACAGATGATTTCTGGATTGGCAGCGCCGTTCTTTGTGATTGATGCTGGATCTACACTGGGGAGCATTGTTTTTTTTGTTTTTTTAATGAAGCACTTGTCACCCTAAACAATGCCCTTCAGGAAGGTAGTTTACCCCCCTCCATGAACGAGGCTATTAGTGATTCCAAAACCAGGGCAAGGACCCATTACAACCGGACTCCTACAGGCCTACCTCTCTGCTCAATGCAGACGTCAAATTATTGGCACAAATATTAGACTAGACTTTCGGAAGTTGTGGCAGGGCTGGTCCACTTTGACCAGACCGGCTTAATTCCTGCTAGATCTATGGCACTGAACATTAGAAGACTATTCCTCAACGCTCAGATCCCAGTAGATAACCCTGAAAACAGGGCCATCTTTTCTCTCGATGCTGCCAAAGCCTTTGACAGCGTGGAGTGAAAATATCTGTGGGAGGTTTTGCAGCGCTTTGGTCTGGGCGATAAATTTATCTCCTGGGTGCAGCTTTTGTATGCAGCCCCTATGGCTAGGGTGAGGATAAATGACTCCCTAGCGAAGCCCTTACTTTGTTTCATGGTACACGGGAGAGGGGTGCCCTTGTCGCCCCTGCTGTTTGCTCTTGCCCTGCAGCCCCTGGCGGCTATAGTGAGGGCCTCCCCTGACATCATGGGCTTCCACAGAGGACATAGAGAGGAAAAGATTTCCTTATATGCAGATGACACCCTGCTGTATTTGGGGTATACTGGACACTCCCTTAAGACAGTAATGCACCTGATAGACCAGTTCAGACAGTTATCGGGCTTTGTCATTAACTGGCATAAGACGGCTCTGTTGCCACTGGATCCGTTACCGGACGCCTTTGCCGGAGGATTTATCTCACATACAAGTGGTTTCCTCATTTAAGTATTTGGGAATAATGGTGACCGGGGACACACAGGACTACATAGCTCTAAACCTGAAACCCATACTGCAAAACAGGGCTGGACTGGGACAAAAATGTGGCCCTGGACTTCATCCAGACTGGCCCATTTTGACAGGTCTTTCCCATGGCGGCTGGACAACTCCCGCAACCCCCCCCCCCCCTGTCAACTAGCCACTAGCCGTTCTACTTTATTAGAGTAGAACGGCTAGTATTGTACTTTTATAGGCAGTACCAGTGGGGAAGCTAGACATTATTTCACCCGTGGACAGTTCGGTGCCGCCCCTAATGAGACAAGATTAGGCAGAAGTGAGAAACTCCCAGGCCATAGCTGTTGAGTCAGTTGTCTGTCCCCTCCCCCTGCTCCTCTGTCGTCGTCCCTGCTCCTCTGGTCCTCTCCCTGCTTCTCTGTTCCCCTCAGGTGAGCACTGCGGCGAGGGAGAGACAGATGGCGTCGGTTCCACTGTCACTGAAGCATAGCCATCGGCCCATTGTAGTCAATGGCCAGTCCATCCCTGCTGCAAAAGGTTCAATAAAGGACTTGTCAAAAACTGTCTGTGTTTTACATTTTTTTTTACACTTTTTTGGGTGACTGAGTAGGGGTACAATGTACCCCATACTGATTTACATGGGGGCAGACGGGATATTGGGCCCCCTTTGTTAAAAGGATCTTCCAGATTCCGATAAGCCCTCTGCCCGCAAACTACCGCAACCACCGGCCAGGTTTGTGGGAAAGAGGCCCTTGTCTCTATCAACATGGAGACAAGGTGAGCCCCCTTTCCTGGCCTGCCATGTCGCATGCTCAGATAAGGGTCTGGTATGGATTTTGGGGGATCCCCCTTTGCCTTTTTTTTATTTCGGTGTGGGTTTCCTTTCAAAATCCATGCCAAACCCAAGGAGCCTGGAATGGTTTGGGGGGACCCCCACGCTGTTTTTTTTCCCTTACATTTTATTGCCGGCAATACTTTAGTTTACATTTAGCTAATGAGTTATCGGTTGTAAAGGATGCTGCGGCCAGCTTCCGGCTCAGAGAGAGAGAAAGAGACTGCCTTTACTTCTTTGGGTCTAGGTGTTGTTGAAAGACTGTGAGACCAATCAAGCTCACTTAAATCTTGCAAGTAATTAATAAACTAAATGGGTCAGGTTTGAGGGTTAACCTGCAGATTAACCTGGCTGATCTGTTGAAATGGACTTAGCAGAAACTGATTACTCTGCTCAGCAGTAAATATTTAAGTGGATCTGACAATTTAATTAACCCTTTAAGGAGAACTGTATTGTTTTGACACACATCTCTGTATTAGCATTAATTGTAATCACTCTGCTAATTTAAATGAGCCTACTACGGTATTGCAGAAGCAATGTCACATGTCGGATCACATTATCAATGGACAGATTGTGCGGAACCTTTTATACATTGGCCTGTACATGTGACCATTATTAAATATAAACCACAGCTTTTTCAACCATCATCAGCATCATTTGCTTCCATGTACTTTGTTTATACATATTATTTTGATAATGTGAACTCAAAAGTTTATTTTTATATGCAGGTTAGGTATTGGTGAGTGCTAGGAATAATGTTACCTAACTATGGAATTCAAAAGAATATATATATTTTTAAAACTTTCAAAAAAAATGTTTTTATTAAAATGTTTAATTAAGCCAAGGTGTTGACCCAGCCATTAATACTTACATAATCATATACTGTAACTATATTTCAATTAAGACTGTTTAGTAGTTTCAACCATGAATTGGAAAACTATATGAAAGACGAGAGCAAATACAGTGCTAGTGTAAGCAGAATAACTTCCTGGAGCTCTAAGCCAAGTGGCACCGGGCACAGTAGTTGCACAATTTCTGACTCTAATTATGCTGAATCCACCGATATCCGCAGCTTACCTCATCAACGTACGAGACTTTAAACAAAACAAAAAATGCTCAAAACCACAGGGCTGTTAACGAGAATCGCTAACCAACTCTCAGATTTAAGCCACAGTTTCAGCAGAGTGTAACTTCACATATATTAAGACTAAAGCTCCATAATATATTTGCAGACTTGGAATTTGATTCAAAGGGTTGTAAACCTGAGACATGAAATATAAACAAAGCATATCCCTCTATATGGTGTACTTGTCTCAATCCAGAGCACTAAGAGTAATTTCTGTCTGCTGCCTTGTTCTCCTGCTTTCTGCATGAGTCACTTCTGACAACTTTTCCGGACACCAAGAGTTAAAGTGGTTGTAAACCCTTAAAAAACAAACAAAAAAAAAAACCTGCAAGACAAATGTATAATGAGCTAGTATGCATAGCATCATTATGTATTACTTACCTGAGATCGAAGCCCCCGCAGCCGTCCTCAACCCCCCCTCCGGCGAGGACATCTCTCACGAAGCTTACTTCCAGGTATCGTGGATCCGGCGCTGTGATTGTACGGAGCCACGATGCGTGCGGGAGCCACCAGTAACGCCACATCTAACTGAACCAGCGGCACAACGTGCCATTGCTTCAGTGCGCATGTACCGATCACTTTGGCACATGCAGACACAGGGGGATATCTCCTAAATCGTGCAGGTTTAGGAGATATCGAAGGTAGCTACAGGTAAGCCTTAATATAGGCTTACCTGTAGCATAAAGTTATAAAATGGGTTTACAACCACTTTAAAATGACAGGGGAGGGAGTTCCAGCACACATTCTGTGATTGACAGCCTCAGCTCTGTTCCTGTGTGTTGGGTGAACGGAGGTATGTGCTTGCCCTCCAATCAGCTCCAGTGGCAGCTGTTGCTCAACATTTTTGGGGGACGCAGACGAACTGAAAAATTCTGAAACAAAAACATCAATTGCAGCCTCACTGTGCCTATCATATGCAGATTCTGTGCCCAGCAAATGCAGCCAACTGTGCCCATCATATGAAGCCAACCGTGCCCATCATATACAGCCAGCCGTGTCCATCAAATGCAGCCAACTGTTCCCATCATATGCAGACCATATGCCCAGCAAATGCAGACTCTGTGCCCAGAAAATTAAGCCTCTGTGCTCATCATATGCAGACTCTGTGCCCAGAAAATGCAGCCAAATGTGCCCATTATATGCAGACTCTGTGCCCATCATATGCAGCCTCTGCTTTTTTTAAATGCAGCCAACTGTGCCCCATCAATTGCAGCCTCTGTGCCCCAGGCGGTGAGCTGTAGGACAGGTAGCATGGCCATGGATGCTGTGTCCTCCATGCGTGTCTTCTTCCTGTTTTGCTAGGCGGTCAATGGGATTCATTTACTGAAAGAAGCAGTAGGTTTATTTTCAAAAGGCAAACCACTGTGCAGCCTCCTTAGTCACTATAACTAATTAACAGACCATGAAAAGGATTGAAAGAATCATCTTCACCCTTCGAAGATAGACCGAGACAATTTTTGATCAAGCCCAGGATGCCACATCAGGCAGTCATCTTTCACTGCAGTAAGAAAAACTCTACTGTATTGAACAAAATGTCTCTTGAACCCAACTAATTGTGGACATTTGTTTCCAGTTAACTTTTTCCTTCACAGAAGACTGTTTGGAAACAGACTGTACAACCTTCTACTATTTTCTCACTCACTTCGATAAACATACATATACAATTTGCTAACACAATCATGTTTAGTAGAATAAATAAATACAGTTAATTTCCTTGCTTAATCCACACACATCGGTAGACAGCAACACATTACATACAGTGCCTTGAAAAAGTATTCATACCCCTTGAAATTTTCCACATTTTGTCATGTTACAACCAAGACGGCAAATGTATTTTATTGGGATTTTATGTGATAGACCAACACAAAGTGTCACATAATTGTGAAGTGAAAGGAAAATGATAAATGTTTTCAATTTCTTTTTTATAAATAAATATGTGAAAAGTGTCACGTGCATTTGTATTCAGCCCCCCTGAGTCAATACTTTGTAGAACCACTTTTCGCTGCAATTACAACCGCAAGTCTTTTTGGGGATGTCTCTACCAGCTTTGCACATCTAGAGAGTGAACTTTTTGCCCATTTTTCTCTGCAAAACAGCACAAGATCTGTCAGATTGAATGGAGAGCGTCTGTGAACAGCAATTTTCAAATCTTGCAATAGATTCTCAATTAGAATGAGGTCTGGATTTTGACTGGGTCATTCTATAACACATGAATATGCTTTGATCTAAACCAGTGGTTCTCAACCTTCTAGTGCCGTGACCACTTGATAACATTTTTAAAGTTGTGGGGACCCCTAACAGTAAATTATTTTTGCAGCGTGGTTTGTCAGCACCCAAGGCAAGACAAGTAATTTGCGCCAGGGACATTTAGCGCTCCTCGAGTCCCTTCCACTCGTACAGTATTAAAACCCCTTATGGTACATTTTATCTCTTTCTTTCCTAATTTCTTGTTTTTCCCCCCCATCCCTCGCTTTAGCCATCTTTCTTGTTCTTTTTCTTATTCTTCCTCTCCCTTCCATGTATTTTCAATTTTTACTCCTTATCTTACTCCTTGGTAGGGGGGGGGGGTGAGTGGCAGTGCTTGTGGTGGGTTGGATCAGTGGCAGTGCTGGGGGGGGGGGAGTTCAGCTAACTTAGGTGCTCTTGATCAAGGTGAACTGTAGTGGGGACTTTTAATGGCAACTATAAGTGTTACTCACTGTTTCTCCAGCTTCAATGTGTCTCTGACTTTGAGGTGTCTCGTAGCAGTGACACCTATGCCGAAATCAGGAGATATGGTCTCCTCCAGCCCCTCCCCTTATGACCATAACTTGTTGGAGACCATTAGGAGTGAAGTGGCGGAGTTTGACCGCACGCATCTTTTGGATTCCACCCCTAAAGCCCTGTACACACGGCCGAGGTTCTCGGCAGAAACCAGCGAGAACCTCGATGGGAGCCGCATTCTGCCGAGAACCTCGGCCGTGTGTACGCTCTCGGCGAGCCCCGCCTGTCGGGAAACCCGTTCTCTATTTGCTCGACGGCCCGTCGGGATGAATGGCTGGTTGCCTTTCCCGACGGGCGGGTCGCCGATTCTGACGGCCGGCAGAGAACCTCGACGGGCAGAACGATGTGTTCCGCCCGTCGAGGTTCTCTGCCGTGTGTACGGGGCTTAAGACACGCCAGGCTGGTCCAACAGTACCATTCATAACCATGTACTCCACACAGCATTATCTTATTAAAAAGATAATTAAAAAACACTGGCACCTGCTAGGTAATGATAGGCTCATTAAAACCTTTCTTCCCACAAATCCTCAGGTCATCTATAGAGGTGTCCCCTCGTTAAGGGACAAAATTGCGCCTAATGTAGTAGATCCTCCCACCAAAAAGGTTTCCTTTTTTAGAGAGGCATTGTAGGATATCATCAATGTCGCAGATGTCAAATCTGCACGTTGAATAAAGTTACATAAAAAAAAACTTAAAATTTGTTTCAACAAGCACCTCTAGGGAACATTCAATAGAACCCTTTATCACCTGCAGTTCGACCGGCATAGTGTATTTACTACAGTGCCCATGCGGGCTTCAATACATAGGCCGGACTAAAAGATCAATGCAGGTGAGATTGGGGGAACATGTAGCCAACATCAGGTTGGGTTTTCCCCAACATTCCGTGTCACACCACTACGATTTACATCATAATCGGAACCCAGAGGGGACTCTCTTCCTTGGGATTGATAAATTTGATGCCCATTGGAGAGGAGGTTCCCTTGTAAGGGAGCTATCCAGGCTAGAAATGGCCTGGATATATTGGGTACGTACATACACCCCATATGGACTAAATGTCGACATTGATGTCAATGCGTTCATAGACAACAGTTAGGTCACCTTTAATTGTTGATGTGTTTACAATATTATTTGACCTATATTATTGTGAACTAGCCCTGAGATCCAGGGCTTATGGACCGTTTTTTTTTCAGTCAGGATGAGGACTATCCACAATTTTTTGGGAATATTATCCTTTTAGTGCTCCAGAATTTTTTTCTTTTTTCTGACCCTGTACTTTTCATGGGCTGCTTGAGGTGTGGGCCTTCAATTTGCCTTTACAATAAGCAGACTCCATGCAAGTTTTCTGCCACAAGTGATTAAATAATATCAATGCTACTGAGAACAAGGGTTACAGTCTCATTTTTACAATTATATAGTATTATATTATTATTTAAAAAAAAAAAAAGGATTATTTATTTAAAAAAAAAAACTTTTTTTCTAAACTAATTTCCATTCTTGCTTACACAGATCACTGCATACTTTTTTTTTTGTGTATTTTTGTGCGTGAACTCGAGAGTGAGGAGCCGGAAGTAGGCAGACCCTCCCCTCAGAGGCAATCTGCCATCCTTCTCCATGCCCCCAGGTGGCAATGGCGGGTGTGAGGGGGGCCTCCCACTCACCCCGCCCTACCTGCTCCACTTGGGAGCCCAACTGGGGCCCAACGGGGCAGAGGGACTCCCCCTATGAGGGAGTGAGGAGGTCTAGCCCACCCAGCCAGCTCCGTAGGTCCTTCGCCTCTCTTTTTTTAGGAGACTGCATGGCCAAGGTGTGGTGGTGGTTTTTGTGGGGGGGGGGGGCGTACTAAGCGCAGGTGTACCTTGCATAGCACACCCACCGGGAGCCGGGCTGAGACCACCAAACTCAATTCACATGTAGCCGAGGCCGGGATCCAAACCCTTGGCTGCAGAGGTGAATGGCTTGTCAGCGCAGTGCCAATCACATTGAGCCACCACAGCTCCCTTAGCTAGCATGATTTAATATTTCCAATGTGTAAGATATTACCCCCAGAATGAGTGCTTTTTGTTAAGCGCCATTTTAAGTATGTGTGTCACAATTTGCAATACGATGGAGGGGTTTTGTAGTACCAACGGACTGTCGATACTTTTCGATTTGCCCGTCAGTCTTACATTTTTTAACCTTTTTGTTTATTCCCCTTTTTTGCCTTAACGCTGGATGCTGTTGTTGCCTTTTTTATTAGAATTGTTTACAATTAATCAGTGACAGCATGAACTATTTTTATATTCAGTTAAATATATTAAGGGCATGGATCCCATTTTAAAGATGGCGGGTCCGCGCCATTGATCCCCGGATGTCAAGACAGAGTGGTCTAATGGATGCTGCAATTGCATATTTAGTGGCGAGTCAGCACGCCGCTCGTGCCCCTGGAAGAAGTCATCTCTTTGACGAAACGGCGTAGGGAGGAGCGGCGTGCTGACATCACCACTGTTTACCAACGACCATCCGGAAGGACGGGCGAATATCTGAGCCGGCCGGCTTTTAATTTTATTTTATACAACGCTACTAATTATCAATGGACATGTGAGTGCAACCTTTTTATGTTATTAAATTGTTTTTACCGTACAATACTGCTCTATGTTGGCCTTTTTGTTTTTACTCCCGGATTTGGAATCTGTGCGGGGAGACTTGGCAAGTCACTGTTTAGTGTAACTTGATGCGGATGAGTGCAGCAGAGGAGCCCTAGGAAAGAGCTTGGCATAGAGCCACATGCACAATTGATCTTTTCTTAAAAGATCCACGGGAGTCGGTAAGCAGATCTTTTATTAGAGGTGGAGGTGTCTTTCGTGTCTGACTCTGCTCTCTGGACTATCTATAACACACTTTGGGTGTATCTGTGATTCGTATGGGATATCCACAAGTGTTGCAGCTGTGACACAATCTTTTGGACTATATATTCACGTTCAATTGTGTTCAGCTCAATTTTTGTTATTTCATGCACATTGATTTTATTACTATTGATACATCTGTGAACATATATATATCACTTATGGTTGGTTATGATATTTTGTTCACGCAATTTTAACTTGCAGCGCAGCTTACCTTTTATAGTTATTCCTCACCAGTCAGCTGACCTCTAGTCTCTGCCCCCCAGCCATGCAGTGAACTGAATGGGCAGCTGTGAAGAGGCTGAGTGGGAGGGCGTAGGCTCCAGGATCAGCCCTGTTAGGTGCCCGTAAAAAGGCTAGGAGAGCAGTGCGGGCTTCAGGAACAGCCCAGGATTCAGTGACCCCTGGCAAATTGTCATTCAACCCCCGAGGGGGTCCTGACCCCCAGGTTGAGAACCACTGATCTAAACCATTCCATTGTAGCTCTGGGTGTATGTTTAGGGTCATTGTCCTTCTGGAAGGTACAACATGATTCTGCCATCAACACATTTCATGGTGGTAATGGTGTGTTCAGGGTGATGTGCAGTGTTAGTTTTCCTCCACACATAGGTTAAAGTAAAATTTTGGTCTCATCTGACCAGAGCACCTTCTTCTACATGTTGTGTCCACCACATGGCTTCTCGCAAACCGCAAACAGGGCTTTCTATGGCTTTCTTTCAACAAAGGCTTTCTTCTTGCCACTCTTCAATGAAGGCCAGATTTGTGAAGTGCATGACTTAATGCCCCACACACAAGATCAGAATTTCCGATTGAAAAAGTCCGCTGGAGTCTCTGGAGTGTGTGCCTTTCCTCCAATCAGCAATTTTAGCTATCTTGGCTGTATGCCCAGACATCACACTCGGTGTTAAACAGGAAGAGAAAATTTCCTAACACGATCTGAACTTTCTAAACAGTATATAAATGTGAAGACAGCAGATATGCATGTAAAACCTATGTAGGGAGATTTGGTTCATCCCTGTGTATCATCTAAGGCTGTTCACTTCACTGGGTGTATGGAGGGTTTACATCCACTTTAAACTATGCCACAGTATCTATTTAGCTAAACTGCCATTCATTTAACAAATTTGCACTAGTAACTTTTAACCACTTAAGCCCTGGACCAAAATGCAGCTAAAGGACCAGGCCCTTTTTTGCAAATCGGCACCGCGTCGCTTTAACTGACAATTGCGCGGTCGTGCGACGTGGCTCCCAAACAAAATTGGCGTCTTTTTTTCCCCACAAATTGAGCTTTCTTTTGGTGGTATTTGATCACCTCTGCGGTTTTTATTTTTTGCGCTATAAACAAAAATAGAGCGTCAATTTTAAAAAAAAGGCAATGTTTTTTACTTTTTGCTATAATAAATATCCCCCAAAAATATATATATATATAAAAAAAAAATTCATTTTAGGCCGATATGTATTCTTCTACCTATATTTGGTAAAAAAAATCGCAATAAGTGTTTATTGGTTGGTTTGCGCAAAATTTATAGCGTTTACAAAATAGGGGACAGTTTTATTGCATTTTTATTATTTATTTATTTTTTACTACTAATGGCGGCGATCAGTGATTTTTTTCATGACTGCGACATTATGGCGGACACTTTGGACAATTTTGACACATTTTTGGGACCACTGTCATTTTCACAGCAAAAAATGCATTTAAAATGCATTGTTTACTGTGGAAATGACAGTTGCACTTTGGGAGTTAACCACAGGGCGCGCTGATGGTGTTATGTGTGTGTATGAAGTGTGTTTACAACTGTAGGGGGGTGTGGCTGTAGGTCTGATGTCATCGATTGTGTCCCCCTATAACAGGGATGACACGATCGATGCAGCCGCCACAGTGAAGCACGGGGAAGCTGTGTTTACACACAGCTCTCCCCGTTCTTCAGCTCTGGGGACCAATCGCGGGACTCCAGTGGCGATCAGGTCCGCGGGTCCCGTGGTCCCGGAGCTTCGGACTGGGTCGTGGGAGTGCACCGCGGGTGCGCCCATGACCCATGGCCGGGTACTAGTACAGGACGTACCTGTACGTACATCTGCCCAGCCGTGCCATTCTGCCGATGTATATGTGCAGGAGGCGCTCCTTCAGTGGTTAAAGCCCAACCAAAAAAGTGATTCCTGCTATAGTCATGTTCTAACCTTTCCCTCCCACAAGCCTATTGACCATCAAATATGATATGAGTTGTGGTTCCCTGAAGGAGGTGAGCTAGGGCACAGCATTGTTAAGTTAATTTACTAAAACATTTTAGTCGACAAAATTAATACTATTTTAGTCGACTAAAATATGACTTTAACTAAAGCAACTGAGGTGACTAAAATACTATTAAAACTAAAATGGGACTAAAACTAAAATGTAATTTTAGTCAAAAGACTAAAACTAAGACTAAAATAAATTAAAATTTGACTTCAAAATTAACACTGGTCTGTCGTGCATGTTCATACTTCAATACCATAAATAATAAACCTATTAGATTTTTCACTCCAGCAATGAGTTTGGAAATTGCAGAGAAATGTTAACAAATGCATTACAATTTAATTACACCCATTCAATTTTAGGCGACTAAAATTCGTTTTACTCTACTAAAATGTACTGGAGATTTTAGTCGATTAAACCGTAGGACATTTTAGTCGACTAAAGCTTGGGACATTTTACTAAAATGTACTGGAGATTTAGTCGGCTAAAACTAAAACAATTGCAGAAGACTAAAACTAAAATGTCATGTTAGTCCTAATGCCGCGTACACACGGTCGTTTTTTGCGATGAAAAAAAACGACGTTTTTTGTGAAGTAAAAAACGACGTTTTTGAAACGTCACTTTCAAAGACGATGTTGCATACACACCATCGTTTTTTTCACAAAAAACGAGGTTACGTTCACCACACTTTTCCATTGAAGCTCGCTTCATAACTAGCTTCTGGGCATGCGCGGGTTGAAAAACGTCATTTTAAACGACGTTTTTGCTACACACGGTGACTTTTTGTGAAACAAAAAACGACGTTTTGAAAAACGACACAAAAAATTCAAGCATGTTGGAATTTTTTTTTGGTCGTTTTTTTTAAGACAAAAAACGAAGTTTTGCCCACACACGATTAATTTAAATGACGTTTTAAAAACCGTCGTTTTATTTCATCGCAAAAAACGACCGTGTGTACGCGGCATTAGACTTATGCCTCGTATACACGACCAGTTTTCCTGTCTGGAAAACTGCTATGGCAGCTTTTGGCCAGGAAAACTGTCCGTGTGTATGCTCCATGGGAAACACTACGGTGGAGCATACACACAGCCAGGATTCCCGGCCAAAGCTCTCACCGCAGTTTTCCCGATGGGAAAACCTCTGGTGTGTACACAGGGAAAGTGACCGAGCAGGTTCTCGGTTTTCCCCCCGGGATTCCTGGCAGAATTTTTACCCCTGGGAATCCCGATCATGTGTACGGGACATAATGCCGCGTACACGCGGTCGTTTTTTGCGATGAAAAAAAACGTCATTTTTTAAAACGTCATTTAAATTGATCCAACATGCTTGAATTTTTTGTGTCGTTTTTCAAAACGTCGGTTTTTTTGTTTCACAAAAAGTCACCGTGTGTAGCAAAAACGTTGTTTAAAACGACGCTTTTCAACCCGCGCATGCCCAGAAGCTAGTTATGAAGCGAGCTTCAATGGAAAAGAGTGGTGAACATAACCTCGCTTTTGTGAAAAAACGATGGTGTGTATGCAACATCGTCTTTGAAAAGTGACGTTACAAAAACGTAGTTTTTTACTTCACAGAAAACATCTTTTTTTTTCATCACAAAAAATGATCGTGTGTACGCGTCATAAGACTAAAACAAAATCGAAATTTGCTGCCAAAATTAACACTGGGGCACAGCCATGAAGGCTATGGTTGGACACTGCATGATAGGCTTTATTCTTCATTCCATTTATATTTCGTGGGCCGGGATTCAGATACATTAGCGTATCTTTGTGCGGGCGTAGCGTATCTTCTTTACGCTACGCCACCGCAACTTAGAGAGGCAAGTGCTGTATTCACAAAGCACTTGCTCCGTAAGTTGCGGCGGCGTAGTGTAAATTGGCCAGCGTAAGCCCGCCTAATTCAAAGTAGGAAGGAGGTGGGCGTCATCTATTTAAATTAAGCGTGTCCCCATGCAAATTAATGGCCGGTAGAACTGGACATGCGCGCATGCTCAAAATCATGTTGCATATACTCACTGAGATACGTCGGCGCAATTTGACGGCGTCGTTCCCTGGCCCATACCTTTGCATTAGCTGCGCCTGCTATATGAGGGGTAACTTTACGCCGGACGTAAGCCTTACGCAAATCGCGTATATGAAGCGGCCGGGTGCATCTATGTTCGTGAATTGGCGTATCTTACTCATTTGCATATTTAAAATGGGAACGCCGAATGCGTCCAGCATAAATATGCGCCCACGATACGCTGGCGTAGGCAAGTTACGTTGTACGGCTGAAGCCATGTTTTTCGACGTATCTCGCTTTGTGAATCGGCGCAAGGATGCGACTGCGCACATTTGGACTTACGCCGGTGTATCTGGAGATACGCCAACGTAAAACGTTTCTGAATCCGGCCCATAATGTTGAAAAAAACAAAAAAACAAAGACTTTCTACGGACTGTGTGCATATTGCATTTTTCAAGAAATGTGTAAAAAGTTCAGCACAAAAATGTTTGTATCTTGGGGCATTTGTAGCAGTTGAGATGAATATAAAGACAATAAAAATTAACTTGGTTTTTAAGTTGCTGACTGAAGAGGGTCCCTTTCAATCCAAAGACTAATTAGGTTAGGTCTGAATAACTTTATAACAGTTTTTGTGCTGATCTGTTCTATGTTTAAGAACTATAATAAAAACCTCCAAACCCACTTCCTTGTGGAAGAAAAACATGGCATGAAATTTGGAGTCTGCTACCTTACAAACTAAAGTACATGTAGAATACTCAGATTTAAAAGGACAGTTTAAAGATTCTACAACCATATTTTTTGCAGCAAATGAGTGTTTTCATGTGGCTGATCTTGTACCAGGACAAAATAAATGCAGTTTATTTTCTTGTTTTTACAGTGCCATGGGTGCTGACAAATAGTAAAACTAAGGTCATTCATTTTTAATTGTCCACATCTATTTACTTCAAAACAATTGTCAGATTAAATTACCACTATTATGCATCACTTTATAATCATGTTTATATATCAGACAGGAGGCTCATATCTTATGCATTATCTTTCTTTAATAATGCCCACAGCAGAAATACAACTTTCAGTGAATTCAACAAATAAAAGAAAAACTTTTAAAACAAACTACAAGTCCCAGCAGCCCTCTGGATATGACTGCCAATCACGTGGTAGGTCTGTAAGTATATAAAGGACTGTCTCTTTAAACTCCTCCTCTTTCTTTCTGCTCACAGCATGAAATCAGATACGTTTTTCTTTCCTATTCCATTGGTTTATTGTTTAATGTCTTAATTGTTCTTTGCTGAGAATTTTTTCCTGCTGGGGACTTGTTCCCCACTGGCCTTTTCTCACATTTACTGCGTCTTTTCTTTGATTGATTTATTTTATTGATATATTTTATTGATTTATTTTATTCTATTCTTATGTTTTAACTCCTGTTTTTTATTCATCTGTTTGCTGATCTCTCCGATTGGGCTCCGCCATTCGCATTCCAGTCCCGGAGCGAACTAGAGCCCTGCTTTACTTTTTTCCCTCAGGTGAGGCAGCGCCATTTTACAGTTTGGCGCCTTTCTTGCCTCTCAGAAACCGCTCGCACCCTCCCCTCAGAACGTCGCTGAGGGGGCATAGCGGCGTGTCACGGCAATCCACCACTCACAGCGGACGGCGGCGCGCCTCGGGGCGCGCACCCTATTGTCCCGCGGCATCCAATCAAGGCTCGGGAGATTACGCCTCTCCCGAGCGTGTACATCGCTCCCTGCACCGCTACAGCAACACTAAGTGAGCGGCTGTGCTGGGAGGAACATCTGTACTCTAGTAAAGTCAGACTGTGGCAATTTACTTGCTTCCCCTTCCTTACTTGGGATCTGTTAAGATTCTATCAGATAGAGCTTCACAAATGATTTTGATTCAATGCAATTACCAAGGGGGATCCTGCTATTGTCAACCCCATTCCCCCTTTTTTACTGTGAATCTTGTGTCCAGTATAGCTGATGACAGGAACGCCGGGTCACCAAAAATCCTGGCTGGGGGGGGTGATCCTGCTATTAACAACCCCATATTCCTGACTGCTGCCCAGATCCAAGAATTGATCAACCAGTCGGTACAGGCAGCAATGACATCAGCCCCCATTAAGCACCTACTACCTGTCAGGTCTGATCCCTCAGGCTGTGGTGAACCACCCACAAAAAAAGGGCAAAGCGTCTAAAAAGCGCAAGAATGTCACCACAATAATCGACTCCCCGGCAGGGGAAGTAAACAATTTGCCTCAGGCAGCACCCTCCCCGGTCTGCCGACCCACTACCCTCCCAGACTCCCACCGACCCCTGGGCCTCGGGGAGCAACACTCGCAGGGGCAAAGGTCCGCTAGACGGGCCAAACCGGATTTCTATGTGGATGAAAGACTCATCCGCGGAATCTGAGGCGGTAGACGCCTATGAGTCTGACTATGAGGACGAGGAATATGAGGGTAGTGGGCATATGGCGCTCCCTGAAGACGCCACCCCTGTAACCCAGGGCGAGACAATCCTGGATGCTCGTGGAGAGCCCTCCTTTGACCCAGAGGGGATATCCCACCCCCGATCTGGAGAATTGGCACCTCTCCCAGAGGCCGCCCAATACATACAATACTGGGCCCGCAGGTCCGTGGACAAGGCCAACCGGAATAAGCTAAGAGCAGAATGCCCTTGGCCTTATATCCCAAAAAAGGCAGTAGCTACCACCGAGGTAGATCCTGTACTCCTCAGATACCTCACTAAACAAGGGAAGTACTCAAAAAAGGGGTATTGAAAGGTCATTTCGGTCCATCCAGGATCGAATCCTCGACCTGTTTGGCCCGGTTACAAAAATCCCCAATATAACCGAACAGGCTTCATCCACTGATAAACCTATTGACCTGGACCAACTTAGAGGCTGGGCCCAGAGGACAGTATGCCTTTTGGGGTGTGCAAACACTATTTGCTCCACGGAACGCCGCCGCTCCATTTTAATGAGGTTAGATCCTCAGCTGTCACATCTGGCAGAATCGGAACCCGGTCCTGCGGCCGAGGGGATGCTCTTCGGTGACACCCTCATTAAGGACATCAATAAGATGGTTGGACTATATACTAGTCTAGATAAAGCCCAGACTTCCCTAAAAAGGTCAGGGACTACTAAAGTTTTTTTACCAGGGCCAGCAGAAACAGGGGCCGCTCTGCCGGTCGTTATTCCACTAACAGGCCATACTACAGAGCTCCTGCTCAGTACAGCCAGGCTCCTCAATCATACCCATTCCCGGTGGCACAGCCAGCACCTTTCTTCCCACCCCGCGGACACCCCTAAAGGGGACGTGGAGGAAGAGGCTACCCCCGCTCCCACCCTACTACCGGTGAGTACAATACACTCAAGTTCTTTTCACACTCTTATAGGGGGAAGACTGAGACATTTTATCCACGCCTGGTCTGCGATTACGGCAGACGCCTGGATACTCAGCACAGTGGCGGGTTATCACATAGAACTATGTTCCTTACCAGACATGAATATGATTCCTTACCCCATCCGGTTCTCAAATCTGAACTCTGCACTCATAGGTCAGGAGCTTCAAGCCCTTCTCGCCAAACAAGCTGTGGTGGAGGTGGACATTTCAAAATGGAGGGGACCCATTGCCTACGAGATATCTTACGGCCCGGGGACTGGTTAGTGAAGGTGGACTTGAAGGACGCCTACCTTACGGTCCCCATTCATCCAGCCTCCCAACACCTTCTACGCTTCCTTTGGAGAGACAGACTGTGGCAATTTACTTGCCTCCCCTTCGGCCTCTCATCCGCCCCATGGTGTTTCACCAAGTTGATGAAACCGGTAGTGGCGGCATTGCGGAGCAGAGGTGTAAGGCTAATCATATACCTGGACGACCTGCTCATTATGGCTCAATCCAGCCACCAGGCAAACACACATGCCCCCTGGACCGTCAAATTGCTCCAAGAACTGGGGTTTGTCATAAATCACGAGAAGTCTATCCTGATGCCATCCCAGGAGATGGAATTCTTGGGATTCTTGGTGGACACCAAACGCACTGTCCTCCGCTTACCCTAGACCAAACTGACCACTATCCGATTTTATCATAGGATCGGATGCGAGCCGTCAAGGCTGGGGTGCTCGATGCGGGCTCGCACCCACAGGAGGGTCCTGGTCCGCAGAGGAGTCTCTGCTTCACATCAATACTTTGGAACTCCTGGCGGCCTTCTTCGCCATCAGGAGTCTTCTTCCGAACGCGTCCAACTGCTGTGTGTTATTACGCATGGACAATGAGACCGCAGTCCAATATGTCAACCGCTTAGGGGGGTTCCAGATCCAGAGCCCTAGCAAATCTAGCAAAAGATCTTTGGCACTTCTGCCTGGAACTCAGCATCGTTCCCATAGCGGAATACATTCCAGGCTCATCAAACTTGATAGCGGATTGGAATTCTCGATACCTCACCGATTCCAGCGATTGGCGACTGGACCGATCGGTATTCCTCTCCCTAGTTCATCTGTGGGGTCCACTATCTATGGACCTGTTCGCTTCCCGTCTCAACCATCAGCTACCACGCTTTTACAGCTGGAGGCCGGATCCGGAGGCCCAAGCGATAGACGTTCTTCGTCAGACCTGGCCACAGGGGACGCATTATGCGTTCCCTCCCTTCTCAATGATCCTCAGGGTCCTCCTACACATTGCGAACCTGGGAACTTTGGTCGTGCTGATCACCCCGTGGTGGTCGACGCAACCGTGGTTTTCCCCTCCTTCTGGGGATGACTGTAGACCTTCCCAGGCTACTTCCTCGCTTCCCTCATCTCCTAACCAACCAAACGGGGATCTCCATCCCCTGATTGCGGATCGCAACCTACACCTCCTCGCTCGGTTGGTCTCGGGATGCCGGACGCGGATAGCAACCTTTCACGAACGGCTAGAGACCTCCTCGCCGTGGCCTGGGCCCCCGGGACTAGATCGGCATACCGATCAGCCTGGCAGGCCTGGGTACGTTGGTGTGATCAACGACAAGTTGATCCCGTTCAGGCACCTGTATCGGTAGTGGCCAACTATCTGGCGGATTCGTTAGAATCCGGGAGATCATATAGCTCCATCAACGTGTATCGCTCTGCGATTTCAGCTTACCATTCTCCGGTGGATTCTCTCCCGGTTGGCAGACACCCATTAGTGTGCCGCCTGTTTAGAGGCGTTAGACTCCAACGCCCCCCACGTCCCAAATATCAGAACACTTGGGACGTAACTAGGGTGTTAACCATGTTCTCGGTATGGGCTGACAATGACGCTCTCCCATTAAAGCTACTATCCTTTAAGCTTACCGTGCTCTTATGCCTAATTTCCATCAAGCAGATTTCTGACGTCAAGGCCTTAGACATCTCTAGAGGTCAATTTTCACCTCAAGGTGTTAAATTCTCGGTCGTTCGTAGGGCTAAAACGAATATCCATTCGGTCTCTTACCCGTTTTTTTCCCACACATCCACGCTTATATGTGGTTCGCTGTTTACAGACATATGAGTCACAGACAGCTCCATTACGCTCGTCGCTATCTTCCCAGCTCCTCATTTCCTACGTTCGCCCTCATCACCCAGTTCTTCGGCTACACTAGCCAGGTGGGTTAGGTCCACCATGGACATGGCAGGGATTGACGTTTCCCTGTTTGGTGCTCAGTCTTCCAGGGGTGATATGGCTACCAAGGTAATCACTTCTGGGGGCTCGCTTTCAGACCTTCTGACGGCGGCAAATTGGTCCTCTGAGACCACCTTCCGCCAATTTTACCTTAGACCGGAGGAACACATATCTATGTCGGTTCTGTAACTAGGTTATGGGGTAGATTTGTCATTGTTATTGTATGTATAAATGCACATAGCTTTGAACTTGCATAAGATATGAGCCTCCTGTCTGATAAATAAATTGAGATTTTCCTAGCTTGTGACGGAAAATATTAGTTATATGAAGACAGGAGGCGAGTATCTTCCCACCCGACCCATCCCTGTCATGGTTTATTTTTATTTTGTTCCAGGTTACTGAGGAACTCCTCTCGCCAGCCAAAGGTTGAAAATCTTCCAGAGTTACCCTCGTTGCTGCTTCCCCGTTGGGATGTCTACCTGTTCGACTCACTGGGCCCGGTTCGTCGGTGGTCGGAGGATTAGTTCTATCTGAAGTTCCAGTTTCCAGGTTTCTACCGGTTCGCTCCAAGAAAGAGGAGGAGTTTAAAGAGACAGTCCTTTATATACTTACAGACCTACCACGTGATTGGCAGTCATATCCAGAGGGCTGCTGGGACTTGTAGTTTGTTTTAAAAGTTTTTCTTTTATTTGTTGAATTCACTGAAAGTTGTATTTCTGCTGTGGGCATTATTAAAGAAAGATAATGCATAAGATACTCGCCTCCTGTCTTCATATAACTAATATTTTCCGTCACAAGCTAGGAAAATCTCAATTTATTTAGCAGACTACTTAGCATACAAATCCTATTTTTCAATTACATGTTTCCCCGCATTTACATGCAGACCAAGTTGTACTGGAAGGTGGTAAAAAGCATCAAAAATGCACCGGACCCCAGTACAGTGAAAAAAAGCATGCAGATGCAGCCTTCCCAGGAATGGCCACTCCTCCAGACTGACAACCACCTGTCACATCATTTTGATATTTGCATAATGCCTCTCAAAGGCATGTCCACTGCCTACACAGAGCGCTGTAATGTTTTCAAGAAGCTACGTACAGCACTCTCATTGGCCTGCCACCAGTTACGATCTACTTGCATTGCATAGAGAAGCAAAGTGATGCATTGATGATGAAACTGAGTCTAAAATAAGGTATGTAATGCAAATGGAAAATGTTTACATTTTCATTAGCATGTTGATGAAGGGGGAGGAAGGAACCAAGAGAAGCTAAATATAAGTAGATTAAATCAAAAATAAAGATTCACATATAAAACCAAAATAGAAAGATGCATTGGTCCATTCACCACATGCCTTGTTTTCTGCATGCTAAATACAGCATACAACTACAGTGCGTATATATAAACCCTTTTTAAACAGAGCCCTGGAATTAACTGAATTTCTATATAAATCGTTCAAAAAGGGGATCTTCTATCCCGGGTGGACGTCATATGACGTCCTGTACTTTGTGCGGTGATATCTGAATTATGCCTGCACCTAGAGGCATCATTCAGGTATCATATTCTTCCGTCGGCGATCCTGCGCATTGTAAGAATGATCATAGCAGCGGTTCCACCGCTTGATCGTTCTTTTCTGGGCTCTCCCGTGCCATCTGGGGCCCGGAGAGATGACCGTTGTGCGCCGGATGGAAGCATAGAGATGACTGGTGACCACATGGTCACCAGTCATCTCTATGACCGCCGGAGGCCCGGGCGCGATGTAATGATGTCACGCCTGGATACCCGTAAGTAAACAAACCGCAATTGCGGCTAGTAAGAATGAGATCTGTGAATTTTTTTTCACAATCTCATTCTTTCCAGCCTGGAGGAGAGATGTGGGGTCTTATTGACCCCGCATCTCTCCTTAAAGAGGACCTGTCACACACTATTCTTATTTTTTTTTATTTTTTTAAGTGTAAAAAATAAATAAATAAGTAAAATAATAAATAAATAATAATAAAAAAAAAAACAGGCATCTTCCCGGTATTGCCCCCTAAACCCAAGGCCGCATATCTGCATACGCTTGGCGCAAAGGGGTTAACTAGATTGCGTTTGTCCTTTATCTTTAGCCTACATTTTAGGAACCATTCATGTAGAAGTGCATGTTATTCACAAATGATTTCTTGCATCTTTACCTTTTCCACATTCATCGTATTTACCAATAAGGCTGTATAATATACACAGTTATGCAGAATGCACCAAAATAAATCTGTATCATAGAAATTCTGAATGTGTATACATTGTGTGGTCTCAGTGACATCTGTCTAGCATTAAGTTTATGGTGCATATCACATGTTGCACTGGAAACACACAGATGAACATGTGCATATGTATGGGTAGGGACTCTACTTTGTTTTCCTACATGTAACTATATTTTTTTAGTATTGGAAAGGGCCACATATTTTTAATCATCAGCCATCCCAGTGATTTTGGATGGATGATGTAACAAATGTTTTGTCTATGGTTACCACAAGATCACAGCAGAATTTATTAAGTGAAATAGTCAATAGGCAGTGGTAAATTTTCACAGCCATCTATTATTTTACAAAATAATGATGGAGAAGGAGACTTTTCATAGCACATATTTATGCCTATGTACTACTCTACAGACTCTAAAGTGTTTAATAGTTTTAAGTGAGCCTACCACATACATACTATTACTAACCTATTTACTCTGATAAAAAAGACCAGTATAGTACTTTACTATAAGTAGTAGTATATTGGATAGAGCAAGGGGAGGTTAAAACCCTGTTAGATTTTTTTCCACCATCTGTGTCCCATTGCAGAGATTTCCCTTCTTTTCCTGTCACATAGCCAAACAGGAAGTGAGAGGAAATCCCTGCAATTTAGGGTAATTCCTTGGGGACCCCCAGATCACTAGAGCTAGTGTCCCTATTGGAAGATTTCCCCTCTATTACTTTTTTGGGGACAACAAAAAATGTGGGATTTTCTTTTTCTTTCACTTTCAAATGATATGGTAAACAGGGCAAATAAAGAGGGTGAATTTTCCAAATGGAGACACAGACAGGAATAAAAACTGACTAGAATTCTAATCCCTCTCCACTCTATCCAAAACTAAAAAAAATGTTTCTTTCTCGTACATCACGGGACACAGAGCGGCATATTCATTACTATGTGGGTTATATGGAGTACCTTCAGGTGTGGACACTGGCAATCTTCAAACAGGAAGTCCCCTCCCTATATAACCCCCTCCCCTAGAGGGAGTCCCTCAGTTTTTTCGCCAGTGTCTTAGGTGTTGGTCACGGAATAGCTTTGCTCCACATCCTTGGGATTAAGGGCGGGCTACCGGATCTGTCCAAGGAGCCTCAGTGCCAAAGTGGACAGTACCCGGGCCCCAAACCGTGGGGTTTTGCCTATAATGCTCCTCTTTGGAGGGCTGGACCCTGGGCCCAGGACTTGGAGTTTGCAAAAACCATAAAGTTCCTGTTTTGCCAGGGTGCTATATAGGTCCAGGACAGTGGGTACCTTCATAGGACCCCAGGGCCTGAAGGTCTACTACGCTACCCACGGAGATGGGAGAAGATTGGATCAGTTTGCTGGTCAAACATCCTGCAGCATGGAGCAGGTAAGGGGGAGCCTGCGGGACTTGGTTCGACAGCAGGCTCCCCGGGGTAACCTAAAAGGGGGGATAGCCTAAGTATGCTCTGCATGGGCAACCGTGATCACTATGTCTAAAAGAGACAGGATGACACCCTTTCTCCCCCCATCACTAGGCCCCCCTGTCTAAATATGTGTTGCTAGCTAACCTGCTGTTTCTTCCTAGGGCTAGTAAGGATCCCTAGGGGCCTTGAGAGAGTCCTACCTGGCCGGGGGTTTGAATCTGCCGCCTGTTTCTGCGTGCCTGGATCTCCAGCAGCGCGGCTCCTCCATGTTCCTCCTGTATCCGGCATACGCGCGCGCGCGCGTGCGTGCGCGCGCACGTCTTATTGACGTTTTTTGCGCCGTCCAGACAGGAGGGCGGGGGGGGGCGGGCCTGCGGCGTCATACAGGGGCGCGCCTTTGTGCTGTTATAGACAGCAGGCCTTGTCAGGGCTCAGTCTGAGGCTGATTTTTTCAAGGAGAGGACGCAGAGCGGCAGAACAGTGACTCCCGGTGGCGGAAGAGGGGTAGTACATGTGGACTTTGTTCCAATGCCTTTATTGTTAAGCCAAGAAATCCCCCTTATTTTGCAGCAGGTTGGAGGCTGGCAAACTTAAATTAGGGTCATTGTATGTTGTCAAATATATAATATATAATATATAATTATTTAAAAAAAAAAAAAGAAAAGACCAACATACGGGCCCATCAGTTTTTGGGGACACTAGTGATCTATTCTCCCCTAAACTCTGAAAATTGTACTCCTGGCCACTACAGTCTGTTGTGTGGGCGGAGTCCCTCGATTTTGTATTATGGCTTCCAAGGGTTCGGGGTCAAAGGGGACAAAAAAGACCAAAAAACAAAAGGGGTCCCTTTCTGATTCTGATATGCCGATACTTTCCCCGCAGCTTATTAATTTAAGAAGCGCCTTGGATGAGCCATTAGGGGGATCTGGTGCGGAGGCTGGCCCAGATCATCCCAGCCCTGTGTTTATCACAGAGGAGATGCTAGCCGTATCCCTAGGGGGGCTAGAAGAGAGAATAGCGGCATTGATCGCCAGAGCTATTCCTGGTAAGAAACGGGTTAGATCCCCATCACCAGGGGGTGTATCCTCAGATGCTGAGATTCTCTCTCCGGAGGAATTAGAATCACAGGAGGATCAACTGGACCTGAACCAAGAGGGTTCAGGGATGGAGGGGTCTACCTCTGAGGAACCATTTTCAGACTCCCAGACAGAGAGACTGTGGGTACAGTCTTTGACGGACATGGTCCGCTCGGCATTTAGTTTGCCATTGCCAGAACTTCAGGTTCCTCCGGTATCCTCTCTGGGCTCTTTGAAAGCCCCGTTAAGCAACGCAGTTTTTCCGGTCCATCCTCTCTTGGAGGAATTGATCTTTCGGGATTGGGTACGGCCGGACAGGGTTTTTCTGCCACCGAAAAGATTTGCGGTCATTTATCCCATGGAGGAAAAATTCTCCAAGAAGTGGAGGCTCCCAGTAGTGGATGCAGCCATCTCATGTGTGAATAAATCACTAACTTGCCCGGTGGAAAACATACATATGTTTAAAGATCCGGTTGATAAAAGATTAGAGACACTTTTAAAAGCATCCTTTGCTTACGGCAGGAGCAGTGGTGCAGCCAGCGGTAGCTGCAATTGGAGTTTGTCAGGCATTAAAAGACCAGACAAAAGAGATGTTAAAGGACATGCCTACCCAACAAGCAGAAGAGTTTGCTGACATTCCCAGAGCTCTGTGTTTCGCGGTAGATGCTATAAAAGATTCCATCCAGCAGGCTTCTCGTTTATCACTATGTTTGGTACACATGAGAAGGCTCTTATGGTTGAAGAACTGGGCGGCAGAACCCCCATGCAAAAAGCTTCTGGCAGGATTTCCCTTCCATGGAGGACGACTCTTCGGAGAAGATCTGGATAAATATATTCAGACTATTTCAAATGGCAAGAGTACCCTTTTACCGGTCAAAAAGACATTCCGGGCTCCTACATTTAAAAGGCAGCTTTTTCCTGTCTCGGGGCCCTCTAATTCCAGGCAGTATCGACGGCCGCCTGCACGATCCAACGTTAACAGTAGATCGCAGGGACAGACCCCTGGGGGTAAGAAGCCGTGGTATCGCAAGCCGTCAAAGACAGCCCCTAAGTCTGCCTTATGAAGGGGCGCCCCCACTCTCACGGGTGGGGGGAAGGCTTCGTCTCTTCTCAGAAGTTTGGGAAGCCAAGATCCCCGACAATTGGGCCCGGGCATCTGTAACCACAGGTTACAGATTGGAGTTTCTAAGATATCCTCCGCCTCATTTTCAAGAATCAAGGCTACCAAGGGATCCAGCAAGGAAGGCCTCAATGCTGGCAGCTTTGGATCACCTGCTTTGCCAGGACGTAATTATAGAAGTGCCAGCCCAAGAGCAAGGCCTAGGTTTCTATTCCAATCTCTTTGTCATACCAAAGCCCAACGGCGATGTCAGGCCAATCTTGGACCTAAAGAGGTTAAACGCTTATCTAAGGGTGCGGTCCTTCCGGATGGAATCCATCCGGTCAGCAGCCGCCGCGCTTCAGAAAGACGATTTTCTGGCCTCCATAGACATAAAAGATGCTTACCTTCATGTACCAATCTTTCAGTCGCATCAAAGGTTTTTACGCTTCGCGGTGGGGCAGCGACACTTCCAATTCAGGGCGCTCCCTTTCGGGCTGGCCACGGCCCCCCGGGTATTCACGAAGATCCTAGCCCCAGTTCTGGCCAATTTAAGGATCCAAGGAGTCACAGTCCTAGCATACTTGGACGACCTTTTAATCATAGATCACTCACGGACGGGTCTGCAAAAGGCAGTAAACCTCACGGTTCGGTACCTCGAAGAATTCGGCTGGGTCCTAAACCAGGGAAAGTCAGCATTCCAGCCTACAAAGCAGTTGGAATACCTCGGCATGAGGTTAGACACAGAACATCAAAAGGTGTTCCTGCCCCTTGTAAAGATCAAGGCGATCAAGGGGTTGGTTCAGTTGGTTATAAACAAGAAAAGACCAACTATTCGCCTGTGTATGCGATTACTAGGCAAGCTAGTGGCCACATTCGAGGCAGTACCATACGCTCAGATCCACACTCGCGTCCTACAGGTAGCCATTCTAGCAGCCTGGGGCAAGAGGGCACATGCCTTAGAGTCCCCTTTGACGCTATCATCAAGGGTCCGACAGAGCCTGGCCTGGTGGTTGAACCCTCAGAATCTTCTAAAGGGAAGATCCTTCAGCCCTGTTGTCTGGAAGGTAGTTACCACAGACGCCAGCCTGGCAGGCTGGGGGGGGCGGTCTTCGAAGGGTTCTCCCGCCAGGGAACTTGGGTGAAAGCAGAGAGGCAGCTCCCCATCAATATCTTGGAAATCAGAGCTGCTCGCCTAGCCCTGTTGGCGTGGACCTC
Organism: Rana kukunoris; assembly: GCA_029574335.1. Lineage (NCBI taxonomy): Eukaryota > Metazoa > Chordata > Amphibia > Anura > Ranidae > Rana > Rana kukunoris. The sequence goes on from CM056052.1 coordinate 131,045,270, forward strand.
CAGATTAAAGGGGTTCCCGGTGAGAATCCAGTCAGACAATGCCACGGCGGTGGCATACATAAACCACCAAGGGGGAACCAGGAGCCAGGCCGCTCAAAGGGAAGTGAACTTGATTTTTCAATGGGCAGAGGTTCATGTACCCTGCATTTCAGCGATATTCATTCCCGGAGTGGACAACCTGCAGGCAGACTTCTTAAGTCGCCAGAGTCTGTTGCCAGGGGAGTGGTCTCTGCATCCCCAGGTCTTTCAGACAATCTGCCAGAGGTGGGGAACGCCAGACGTAGATATAATGGCATCCAGGTTCAACAAGAAACTAGACAGGTTCGTGTCGCGAGCGAGGGATCCTATGGCCTGCGGAACCGATGCGTTGGTTTGCCCTTGGCATCAATTCAAACTTCTATATGCATTCCCTCCACTACAGTTACTCCCCCGCCTGTTGCGCAAGATCAGAGTGGAGCACAAGCCAGTCATTCTAATAGCTCCAGCTTGGCCCCGGAGGGCTTGGTACTCACTAGTCCTGAATATGGCAGTGGGAGACCCTTGGACTCTTCCTCTACAACCAGACCTACTCTCACAAGGCCCGATCCTCCATCCTACATTACAGCGTCTAAATTTGACGGCCTGGAGGCTGAATCCCTGATTCTCAGGGGTAGGGGTCTGTCTAAGCAGGTAATCCCTACCCTGATTAAGGCTAGAAAGCCGGTCTCCAGGGTAATTTATTACAGGGTGTGGAGGAACTATATAGGCTGGTGTGAATCCAAAAGATGGAATTGCCGCAAATATACTATTGATAGGGTGTTAAGTTTTCTCCAGCTAGGAGTGGATAAAGGCCTGGCACTAAGCACAATCAAAGGACAGATCTCAGCTCTGTCAGTGTGGTTTCAGAGGCCGCTGGCCACCCACTCGCTGGTAAAGACCTTCTTACAGGGGGTCTTGCGTATTAATCCTCCTGTCAAGTCACCAGTTTGTCCTTGGGACCTAAATCTTGTCCTGTCCACTCTACAGAAACAGCCTTTTGAGCCTTTGGCTGAGATTCCTTTACTCTTACTGACAAGAAAATTGGTTTTCTTGGTCGCCATAGTTTCGGCCAGGAGAGTGTCAGAATTAGCAGCCTTATCGTGTAAGGAACCATATCTTGTTCTGCATAAGGACAGGGCAGTTCTCCGGCCCCATCCTTCCTTTCTACCAAAGGTTATATCCAAATTTCACTTAAACCAGGATTTGGTACTTCCATCCTTCTTTCCAAAACCTACATCTAGAAAGGAGGGGTTGCTGCATACCTTGGATATTGTCCGGGCCATGAAGGCCTATCTTAAAGCTACGGAAAAGATCCGGAAAACAGAGGTGTTATTCGTTCTACCAGATGGCCCCAAGAAGGGGCAGGCAGCTGCAAAATCCACCATCTCGAGATGGATTAGACAATTAATCATTCAAGCCTACGGATTGAAGAGGTTGCCCCCTCCGTTGTCGGTAAAGGCCCATTCTACCAGGGCCATGGGCGCCTCTTGGGCAGCACACCATCAGATCTCTATGGCTCAGATATGCAAGGCGGCAACGTGGTCATCAGTCCACACGTTTACAAGGTTTTATCAACTAGACGTGAGAAGAAATGCGGATACTGCCTTTGGTCAGGCAGTACTACAGGCTGCAGTTTGAAATCCTCGGGATCAGAAACACCCTTGGTTATATAAAAAAAAAAAAAAAAAAAAAAAAAAAGAAAAAGGTTCTTCTTTCTTGACTAATTTGGAAATATTATTATGATTTGAGTTTAGCTCTAAAATTGAATCCTTCTTTGGAAGATGTCTCCCTCCCCTCATTAAAGCATTGCTTTCGGACATCCCACATAGTAATGAATATGCCGCTCTGTGTCCCGTGATGTACGAGAAAGAAAAAGGGATTTTTAAATACAGCTTACCTGTAAAATCCTTTTCTTGGAGTACATCACGGGACACAGAGCTCCCACCCCTCTTTTGGGTGACCATTTTGGGAGGCATACTGCTTGCTACAAAACTGAGGGACTCCCTCTAGGGGAGGGGGTTATATAGGGAGGGGACTTCCTGTTTGAAGATTGCCAGTGTCCACACCTGAAGGTACTCCATATAACCCACATAGTAATGAATATGCCGCTCTGTGTCCCGTGATGTACTCCAAGAAAAGGATTTTACAGGTAAGCTGTATTTAAAAATCCCTTTTTTGCCTTTAGTTATACTTTAAAGCTGAACTCCAGCTTTCACTTTTCACTTTACATAGGCTGGCCCAAACAAACTATGTCCTTTACCACCATGTGAGGCCACTGGATGTGCTGTATACACTGTATGTAGCTGAGGCTACATAGAGCATACTGCACTGTGTTCCGCGTTCGAGACAGTGAGGGCTATTTATGAAAGGCAAATCCACTTTGCACTACAAGTGCAAAGTGCACTTGAAATTGCACTTGGAAGTGCAGTCACTGTACATATGAGGGGTAGATCTGAAATAAGGGGAAGCTCTGCTGATTTTACCATCCAATCATGTACAAGCTAAAATACTGTTTTTTATTTGCCTTGCATGTCCCCCTCGGATCTACAGCGACTGCACTTTAATTTGCACTTGTAGTTTGCATTTGTAATGCAAAGTGGATTTGCATTTAGTAAATAACCCCCATAGCCTCATACCCAGAACACAGTAGAGTCTATCACAGCTGTGCTAAGCCATTCAGAGAGGCGGACGATTATGTCACAACCCCTGACTCAATCAGAGGAAACTTTGTATTGATAGAATACATTGCTTTCTCTGAATGGCTGAGCACTGCTGTGATAGACTGTACTGTGTTCCAGGTATGAGATAGGAAGTCTCGGCTCAAACCTGGAACACAGTGCAGTATGCTGTTTGCAGCCTCAACTACACTGAGCAAAATTATAAAGGCAACACTTTTGTGTTTGCCCCTATTTATCATGAGCTGAAAGGGTATGTAAAGGTAATTTTTTTGCACAGAGTAGCCCCAAACCTGGAATTTTGGGGTGTCTCAGCTCTCCCTTGCAAGAACTCATCACCTTCATGCGAGCGAGCTTGCATGGTGATGAGTTCTTGCGGGCGCGCTCCTGTGACACTGTGGTAAATCACAGCCCACTCCATCCCTCCTCATCAATGCCCACTAACCAGCTAAACACAATGGGGATGGGATATGTAGATTGATGAAGGCTTCACCCCTTTGTTATTCTAAAACACAGGCTGGAGGGGTGTGAGGGGGGCAAAAATTTACCCACATGATGTTACTTCCACAAAATGATAAAGACATTTGTATGACAGTTTAAAACAGTTTATTGGTATCAATTATTTATTTTTACTCTGTACTCCAAAGGCTGTATTTTTTATTTGAACATGCGAACAGCAGCAGAGGACTAGAGGCTCCTATTTGCTTATGTTTCCCTGCAGACAGTCTTAGATGTATTTATTAAAATAATTGCAGTATTATCATCCATATACAAAAATAGAGGAGACAATGTAAATTAAACAGTGTGTGTTAAGTCCCCTTTCACACTTATACGACTTGTCCCACGATTTTGGACTGCAAAATCGTATGACAAGTCATCCTCCAATATTTTCAATGACTACCATTCATACTGGCACGACTTTAAGTTGTGCCTACTTCAAAGTAGTCCTTGCACTACTTTGGTCCGATTTTGATGTAACTTACACAGACATTCATTGAAATCGCGGCCGCGTACCGCGGCAAAATCGTGGCCGTAAGATCGCGGACTTTAAAGTCGTACAAGTATGAAAGGTGTCTTAGTATCACTTTAAAAGCAATCCTGTGATTTTTGTACACTAAATATAGAGGCTTTTGCTTACTGCTTACCCTTATGTAATGCACCTTATAATATTGCATGCAATCTGTAACAAATACACTTTAAATAATAGATTGCTATGAATTACACCCTGTGCTAATTATAAAATGTAATCAACTGTGCTTCAAATCAATCATATGTTGCTGGCAAGTAAAAATCACCAGTGTGCATGAGGAGTATTTGCCCTAATATCTGAGATAAAAAGTCCAGAATGAGCCAAAGAGAATGATGCCGGTGTGGAGATCTTCAAAATAATTGCTTCTCCCAGAACCATGGGTCACAGCTATGATTAAACACTAAGTATAGTGTGAAATGCGTCAGCTCTGCCGATGTGCTGTGACATGTAGTGCTATTTTTCTATTTGGATTTACAATAAAGGCAATTTTTATTCGGAGTGCGGCTGTCCAGAAGAATCCGTTTTTGTTTTGCAATCTGAGATAAAGACTGGACCTAGAGTATTCTTTCTCAACCAGGGTTCCAAGGAATCACAGGGTTCCTCCAGAGGTTGCTAGTGGTTTCTTGAGCAAAGAACAATTTCTGCCTCTCCGATAGGTAATCACTGACACCAATAATCTTTTAGGCCAACCCTCAAATTTTTTTACTCGCCTACTCGCATTTTGCGAGTGGAAAATAAGGGCTGGTGAAGAGCTGGGCTGTAATGGCGGGCACAGTGTGGCTGCAATGGTGGGCACAGTGTGGCTGCAATGGTGGGCACAGTGTGGCTGCAATGATGGGCACAGTGTGGCTGCAATGGTGGGCCCAGGTGAGGCTGCATTGATGGCCACAGGTGAGGCTGCAATGGTGGCACAGGTGAGGCTGCAACGGTGGGCACAGGTGAGCCTGTATTGATGAACTCAGGTGAGGCTGTGCTGAGGGGCACTGATAAAGTTGTTTTATGTATCATTTGATGATTTATGAGGGCGTGTTTAGGGGCGAAATTAGGGGTGTGGCGGGATAGGGGTTGGGTGGGCCAACTAGTGAGTAACCCTTGAGGCCTGGCTAGTAGCTCAGGACCTGAAATTTTGAGCCCTGTTTTAGGCTATCCGTAAGGGAGGGATTCTCCCCAATTACCACAAATGTAAGGAGCATTCATCCTGTGTCCATTATTCTAAAGAGGTTATAGATATTTGTAATTATTAACAGTGGTTTCCTGAGACTATTTCAAGGGGTCCTCCATATTAAAAAAAAAAGTTGAGAAAGTCTTTCTTTAGGTCCTTTTTTCCCTCCAGTCTAATAAATGTAAGCGTTACATGCAGTTTTCATACCAAGCCAAACATTCACATATTTAAACTTTGATTCAGTAGGTCATGAAAAATCAATTCAAAATTTTTAAGATACAGCTTAGAAATGTTGTTTTTATTAACACTATACAGTATATATAGGAAAAGTAAACAGAAAACACCTTTGGAGGAATGTGGTCGTTATCTCTCACTATCACATGCATGAAAGACATAGTTATAATCCTAGGTTGACCAGCTCCCAGTAAACATGTTTATATTACAGTATGGGGAAAATAAACTAACAGGAGAGTGGAAAGAATCTGCAGATAAACAAAGTTCTAGGATGCTTGCAACATATGCACATAGGGAATGTTATAAATGGATATATAAAGCTATTTCTTTAAAATGCAGCATAAGAATAATTTCTACACAAGACAGTCTTGTTTAAAGTAAATGGAAATTCAAATGCAAATATTACATACAGTGAACACTAAGTTACAGGGAGATGGAGTTATATTGAAATCCAAACTTACTGTAAGAAGTGAAGCTCCTAGCTGTCCTATCGGACATTTTCTGTTGGAATTTCCGACAACAAAAATTTGGGAGCTGGTTCTTAAATTTTCCGACAACAAAATTCGTTCTCGTAAATTCCGATCGTGTGTAGACAATTCCGACGCACAAAATTCCATGCATGCTCTGAATCAAGTACGAGACGGAAGCGCTCAGTCTGGTAAAACTAGCATTCGTATTGGAGATAGTACATGTATTACGCTGTAACGGACTGAAATGCACAAGGCAAAAAAACGCAAATCGTCTCTCACCACACTTCTACTAACACGACTGGTATTGAACTTCCCTTTAATAGTGCCGTCGTACATGTTGTACGTGACCACGTTCTTGGCGATCGGAATTTCCGACGATTGAGCTACCGTGTGTATGCAAGACAAGTTTGAGCCAACATCCATCGGAAAAATATCCACGGTTTTGTACTCGGCATGTGTCTCAAACTGTGTTTACAATAGCAAAATGCTTTATTTAATATTAAAACAATGAACAGCATCTCCCTCACATTTTCTATAACATGGTCGTGTTATCTGTAAATAGTTTTTACTTATTAATAAAAATAACTTACTAGGAATAAAAAAAAAAAAAAATCTCCTGACAGCATTTGGAAGCATCGCGTACACACGATCGGTCAAAACCGATGAAAACGGACTGAAGGTCTGTTTCATCAGTCCAAACCGATTGTGTGTGGGCCCCATCGGTCAGTTATCCTTCGGTCAAAAAAAAGAGAACTTAAAATTTAACCGATGGACACCTAACCGATCGTTAGTACGCACGACCATCGGTTAAAAATCCATGCATGGTCAGAATCAAGTCGACGCATGCTTGGAAGCATTGAACTTAATTTTTTTCAGCGCATCATTGTGTTTTACGTCACCGCGTTCTGACACGATCGGTTATTTAACCGATGCTGTGTAGGCAAATCAGACCATCAGTCAGCTTCATAGGGTAACCGTTCTCATCGGATGGACTGATCGTGTGTACGCAGCCTTAGAGCAGGTTTCTTGACAGCATCACTGGATACAAGAGACACATTCACTTCACTTCTTGCTGCAAAACCTTTATTGAATACTTCTCAAAAGCAGGTCAAGCAGATCAAGCAGTCTCTACAGCAAGGGTCTCAAACTGGTGGCCCTCCAGCTGTTGTAAAACTACAGTTACCATCATGCCTCTGCCTGAGGGAGTCATGCTGGTAACTGTCATTCTTGCAATGCCTCATTGGACTTGTAGTTTTGCAACAGCTGGAGGGCCGCCAGTTTGAGATGCCTGCTCTACAGCAATAATGTTTCCAGTCATTGAATTATCTGTGACTGTGAAGCAGTCCTTATATACAAGAGTCTCAAAAAACAACCCTATAAGATAAGGGATTCTAGGAATGTGGAATTCTGTAGAGTGATCACTTACATGGCAGGCTTGGGGGTCTCAAGTGCACATAGAAAGATTTTCCCTTACAACTACCTTTTTAGAACGCTGTAACACCGCATCATAAACAGACATCTTTACTTCTGAATGGAAAAACATTTCCTCCAATAATAGAATGTGAAAACGATTGCACTAATAGAGTGGGAGAAATGGAGCTGAAATATGTAAGGATATCTTACAGGTAGGACAATCTTAGAGGAATTTATTAGCTGTCCAAGTATTAAGCAATAAGATTTTGCACACGTGAGTGGATATTAGAGTCTTCACGAAAATAGGTTTTATGACAAGTTCTAGGGCATCCACCTAAAAAAGTAGAGCAGAAAGTAATTGCTGAAGTTGTTCTGTAACAAAATGATCCTGAAATACAGGGTCATGTTTATTGTTCTAGTCCAGTTAACTGCAGTTTGACATACTGAAATGGCAGCAAGAGATGGTTGCAGGGCCGAGCCTGCAAACCAAAGCAAAGAGCTTTCTACATGCTGAATCTTTGAAAGAAGGAACATATTCAGTAGGTACAATAGGATATTTGTTTATAAAAGAAACTGCAGCCATCAAACACAGGATTCACCCACTTCTTTGCAAACTCTTTTTTCAACTCAATAGAAATTGTCAAAGACTTTTGGGGAAAATAAAATCCTTTTTGGCATGATCCAGTCATCACAGACTGCACATTCTGTTTGTTCATGCACAGGGAATGTTTTGCAAGATTTTGTGGGGTTTTTTTGTATCCAAAGGTGAATGGAGAGACAGAGGAGTGCAAAGTCAAGTCTCTTGCAGACATAGGCAATAACCTTTTCAATGTTAGCAAGCGTTTTGCATAAAGCTCCTTCTTGTGCTTCTGAGCCCTGGACAAAGATAGCTGTTTTAAGGACATAATCTGTCCAATGAATTGGGACAGAAAATTCTGATTCTGTCAAGTTGGCCGCATGCTGAAATAGAGCTAGAATATGATGCAGACATCGGTGTTAGGATAAGGCCCTTCTCCTATGCAAGGGACACATCATCACTCTGAGCTTGAGTGTTATGGGGGTGTTTGGCAGAGCAAAAATTCACCTCAAGTTTTAAATTGGTTCCCGTTCATCTAGTCTCCACCATAGCTACAAGTGAGGGTATTCACCTGAATGGTATTCACAGATTAGAGTACAGAAAATAGGTTAATATGTCAGTAAGGAGTATGTGGTAACCCAGGTATAGACAGTCACATAACAAATTCCTGTGACAAAAGGGTGGGAGGAAGAGCATGAATACCTTACAGAGGCTCTAAGAGGAAGTGGCATTAAAGTGTGTGACCACTGTTATTATGTAAGACCAGGACATCCATCTGTGACTAAGCTCTGAGTTTGAATTTTTGCACCAAGTATAAAAAGTTTGCACTGTGAAAAGAATATATTTCAAGCATAGCCCCATTTTTACAGTAATGGTCAGAGATGCAGGGTGACCCTGCCTTACATGTTTACAGTGCTGGACTTTATATAAGGTCCAGGCTTCGCCGGTCATGGTGGGCATACCCCCATAGGGGCCTTTAGGCACCAGATTCCATAGGAATGGACCATGACCCTGGACCCAATGGCTGTCTGAATGAAAAGCAGGATCCAGTGCCCTGAAACTGGGTACAGCTCCCAAAGTTTTACTGAGTTTGCACTAGTCCGGACACACTGAGTCTACATAGGCATGAAAAAACAGAGGTGTTGATCAACCGCTTGCCGACTGCCCACCGTAGTTTTACGGCGGCAGGTCGGCTGCGCAAAATCACGTAATATATAGTGATTTTGCATTGCAGCCACTAGGGGCGTGCGCGCCCCCCGCTCTCCCCTGGTGCCGATGCGAGTGCCCGGCGGGCGTGATCACCGCCGGGCACCCGCGATCGCTAGTTACAGAGTGAGAACCGGGAGCTGTGTGTGTAAACACACAGCTCCCGGTTCTTTCAGGGGGAGAAATGACTGATCGCATGTTCATACAATGTATTTCCCCTAGTCAGTCCCACCCCCCCTTCAGTTAGAACACAATGAGGGAACATAATTAACCCTTTAATCGCCCCCTAGTGTTAACCTCTTCCCTAGCAGTGACATTTTTACAGTAATCAATGCATTTTTTAGCACTGATTGCTATAAAAATGGTCACAAAAATGTGTCAAAGGTGTCCGAAGTGTCCACCATAAGGTCGCAGTACCGATAAAAATCGCCCATCGCCACCATTACTAGTAAAAAAACAAATATTAATAAAAATGCCATCAAACTATCCCCTATTTTGTAGACGCTATAACTTTTGCGCAAACCAATCAATAATTACGATTTTTTTTTTACAAAAAATATGTAGCAGAATATGTATTAACTGAGGAAAAAAAATATTTTTTTTATATATTTTTGGGGGATATTTATTATAGCAAAAAGTAAAAAATATTCATTTTTTTTCAAAATTGTCACTATTTTTGTTTATAGTGCAAAAAATAAAAACCGCAGAGGTGATCAAATACCACCAAAAGAAGGCTCTATTTGTGGGAAAAAAAGGACACCAATTTTGTTTGGGAGCCACGTCGCACGACCGCGCGATTGTTAGTTTAAGTGACACAGGGCTGAAGTGGTTAAAGAATTTGCCGAAAATGATGAAGAATAATAATAAACTAGTGAAACTTAATCTTCCATGAAGGTGAAAAGGTCCATTACTTTCAGACACTAGCACAGAACTAAGGATTCACGGAGTGGGGTGGGGTTATAGAGAAGGTGTCCCAGGGGGTGGGGTGCCCTAAAAAAACTTGCCAGTGTCCAATAACCTGAAGGTACATGACATTAACCCATGGTCCATGAATAGGTTTCCTATACTGTACGATTAAGATATTTAGCTTTTTGTTTCATTACTGTACTTAAAACACTGTGATGACTCATTTGCAGTCTGTGGTATAAAGCAATATAAAGCACATCATAAATCTTACATACACAATGAGAACAGAGATGTACACTAACACTTAATTTAACTTGTGTGTCTAGAAAAGTAAACAAACTGCTATGTACACAAGTCTCTGATTTTCGTGTGTGCAGCTAGAATTTTTTTTGCTTTGAAGAATAAAATGTATATGTGTTTTTAATCCAGCACTGCTGAGATCCTCTGCTTCCAGCAATTTACATCTGGATTTAGTTCCACTACTCCAAGGAATTAAATAGTCAAATTTCCACATTTTTTTTCCTTTCAGTTAGAAAAAAAAAAAACTTTACAAACTTTAGGGAGTGGAGTTGCATACTAAGAACAAATTGTTTTCACTGGGGCAAATAGCTTTCTATATTGTTGCATAAGCTGTAAAAATTGTTATAAAAGAAGGTCAGATGGCAGAGACCTTATTCCCCTACACCCACCCACCTCTCTCCAGTTTTATAAATACTGCCTTTTTAAATGGCTCTAACCCTTCTGCTCTCTGAAGTATTATCCCACTGTACAAACACTGAACATGATTGTTTGAGTCACGATTTGAACACAACACAATATGTGTCTAAGTATGTTGCAAGAGCCCATAAAGCCACTGATTTGGGATTTCCTAAGAAAAAAAAAAAGACATAGCCCTCTGTTCCTCTACTATCCAGCTGCAATCTAAATCTACAACCTCTAGGCATTTTAAATGACCAAAGCTCAAAAATGGTATCACACTTTCATATTTAGCAGGGTAGAAATGATTATAGGTAAGGCTAATATTGTCATGTTACAGCTGCTGAGCCAGATTCTTTATGGGGGCTATTTCCACCCAAAGACAAAATGACCCAGCAGAATTACTATGACCCCCAGTCTCAAAATGACTAAAACTCTGCACAAGGGCCACAATTCCTGTCACATTGGCTTTCCCTTACAGTGGCAATCACACAGGCATGGTTCATTGGTTTCTGTATTCCCTGTAAAATAAGTTGCAATATCTCTGCACTAAATAAATACAGGAATGAAATAAATAGGTTATGATACAGGAAAAGTCCAAACTGCGATAACCTAGAGAGTGGCGATGGGGTGATAATAGACTTTTAAAAGGAAATGTATTTGGTATTTTAATTGTGACCGTTATATCAGTATTTCATTTAAAAAGATTGTCTACAGAGCTTAACTAGATCTGGCCTTAGACAGATCGAATTTAGTCAGTTCTCTACTGAAAGTGCAGTGTGACTCGCGCATGCACAGTAGGCAACAGGCTGTGAAGCCGAAAGGCTTAACATCCTGTTTACCTTAGTGAAGATGCCGGAGCTGATAAATGACTCGGCTTGGGGTGCCAACATTGCGGGCTCCCTGGACAGGTAGGTGTCCTTATATTAAAAGTCAGCAGCTACAGTATTTGTAGCTGCGGACTTAAAAAACAAACATTTCCCCCAGGCTGGAACTTCTTCTGAAGGAGCCGGGGTGAAAAACTGTCACCTAAACAATGAATGCATTCAGTCAGCTGCAATTACTTTTCAAGTATTCTGACAGCTGCAGGTGTTAGCTGTCAGAATGAAATGGTGTTTCTATCCCGGACCCCAGTGTCTGGGCCAGGTTCGGCATAGTAAAAATACAACACATTATGCCGGATGGGTCGCTGCTCCCTTTCCCAGAACTGCGTACAAAGTTTCGGCTCCCCTCATGGATGCTGTTTCGGTACCTACAGTTGAAGCATGCGGCGCAAGCGCAATTCCCCAGGGTGATTTCAATCGAGCCACATAGAATAGAGAGGTTCCTTATTTCGCGTGGGGTGGACAGGATGGTATCCTCCATTTACCTTCGCCTAACATGTGCAGACTCAGAGGGGGAGTCCCCCCTTCTCCGGGTTTGGAGGACGGACATTCCTGACCTCTCAGTGGACGACTGGGAAGGGATCCTGTCCCATTACATTCCGACAGTAATATCAGCTAGAGACAGATTTATACAGCTTAAGTTTATCCATAGAGCCTATTACACCCCTCAGCGGCTTGCCAGAATTTTCCACACTCAATCAGACCTGTGTCCTAAGTGTCGGGGTGCTGTGGGTTCGTTCTATCATGTCATTTGGGATTGCCCGGTCATTCAGGGATACTGGGATGGCGTGGTGACAGAAATTAATGCCGCTACTGGACTTCAGGTGCCACTGGACCCTAAAATTCTCCTTTTAGGTTTCACAGACTACGTGACTCAATCCACACATGCTGGACTGCTACTTTTCTACCTCTGTTTCTATGCCAGGAAGGCACTGCTGTGCCAGTGGAAGCTGGCGGCCCCTCCTACGGTGGCCCAATGGCTTGCGTTGGTGGACTCTGTCCTGCCCCTTTACAGACTGACGTATATGGGCCGTAAGTGCCCCCAGAAGTTTGACAAGATCTGGAAGTCATGGGTGACGGCTAGGGCGACCCCTGTTTAGTGCCGCTGGCTAAGACGATCTGGACTCTGCGATGACCCTCATGACTGAGTAGCTCCGGTGACCTCTGACAAGATTTAGTATGCCCACCGCCTCCCGAGTGTTTAATGTAATGCCCAAGCAGGCTGTGCCCTCCTAGTAATGGGCTTCAGCCAGTTGTTTGCCTGTACGCCACAGGAGACTGCGGGACCCCAAGGCCCCTTCTAAACCTTTGCAGCCTCTCACACTCCCCCCCCCCCCCAATTGGGAAAGATGCTTCTTGCCCTGATGCCCGACACATGGATAGACAGGGATTGCCGTACCCAGCTGCCCATCCTGACCCTGACAGGTTTTGATTTTTGATCTTTTGCATATCAACCAGTGTTTATCTTCGTAAATTTCCTTCAGTACAGCTACTTTCTGTACTGAACCTCTACTGTACCATGGTATTGTTGATTCAACCTCTGTACCATTTTTATTTTATTTTATTTTTATTTTTTGTATCTTTATTTCTCAACTGATTTATTTGTAACCCTTCCTGTTTTGTTTGCCTTTCCTTTTTTTATTAATAAAAATGTTTCTGTTAAAAAAAAAAGAATGAAATGGTGTTTAGCGTGGATGGAGAAATCTGTTTAATTTCTTACATTACACCCACAGGCTGAGCTAAAAAAATCTTTGCGTCTATGGCCAGCTAATGATTGTAACACTGCCAGACCTGTTGAAAGACATCACATGCTGTGGTTCCTCTTACCAGCTACTACATCACTGCAGGACATACAAGTCTGCAGGAGGAACCACAGTGTGCAGGAGGGGGGATTACATTTTCAACACAACTGGAACTGCCAGATATATGCAGCAGTTGAGGATTAGTAAAGCAGCAGAGTTTGAAGACGCGGGCCTCCAAATAGGCAAGTATACAGCATCTTCTTGGTTTTTTGTTACGTAGCACCCAGGAGGGTCATTTTAAGCAGGAAGCGGAGCAAAAACGCTGAGCCAGGAATTGCTCCCTCTAATAGTAATCTGTACATTTTTACAATAAACACCAATATAAAAGAGAAAGCATATAAAAATAAGAAAGTCATACAACTTTACAGAAACCGCTAAAATAATACATCACGTTTTCCGTTTAAAGGGTAACTCCACTTGGGGGAAAAAATATAGTAAATGAAAAATAATAATATAGCATATATAATTAAGACACAAGTCGTATTTTAATTGGATGTTATTAAAAAGCAGCTTTCCTTTTCAATCTGCAACCACTGTAATTTTCTGTAAAATACAATGCAATATGGCTACATGGAGGTGATCTGTACACAAAATGTTCACAGAATGCCCCCTAGAAACATAATTTGGTGCTTGTGTGGCTCACTGATTTCTCTAGAATTCTACACTAAGATACAAGTCAGATTATTGGCATCCTATGCAACAAAAATGTAATCTTTAATAAGATAATCCCAATAGCAAATCACGTCTAAAGGGATGCAGACCCTGCAATTTTCCTTATTAGAGCCCAACAGCTGCAGCGGCTGGTTGATAATTATGAAACCATTCCCATTAGACTCCCTCAGAACAGAAGCACAGGGGAACAATCAGTGATTTCTTCAGAAATAAAAAAAGGTAGGAATCTGCAACCAAGTTTGTTATAATCCTTGCAATGTTCACAGATCACCCAGGGGGAATGCTTTTTTCTCAACAAAAGTAGAGTTACGCTTTAAAGAGACACTGGAGTTGATTTACTAACAGCAAATAGGCTGTCCACTTTTATTTTATAACAAGAATTTGCCCCAGAACTTAGTGGATGTAGCGAAGTTTCAATTTACAAAGAATGCTCAATCACATGCAAGGAAAGTAGAAAAAAAAAAAATTCTTGAACATAATTGAACAGATGGAAGTAAGCAGAGTTCCACCTCAACCACTGAGCTTTGGAGAAAATTCCCTTGCAAAGAGCTACTTTGCTTGTTAAATCACAACAGCCCATTTGTCTTTAGTAAATAAGACTCACTGTTACCTTGTAAACCCTTCTTATATGATCTAATATCCAATCATTAGGACAGAGCACTGTCACCTGACTGTAGGATTGATGTGACCGCTCCCCCTTAGCGTCAAAAGCAAATGCACAAATTTGCAGAATATGCTGGATAGCAGACACAGCTTTTTTATTTTTTAGAGCTGCTGGGAGATCGATTTTCCATTTTTTTGTCAAAGCTGGAACTGGGCTTCAAAGTCTCAAGCTGTTCTGCAGTACAGTCCGACATGCAGATCTGGCAACAATACCTTCTCCCAATCCATATTAAATTATTTTTATTCATCTTAGGTAACCTTCTCACAATTCATACTGTGAGTGCATTGTGTCATCTGGGTGTGTCACTATGGTGTCCTACATTCACAGTGTTCTCCTGCAGAGAGTGACACTGATGTATTCCCATCAGAGACAGTCTCTGCACCAATAAAGACTGCTAGGCCCAGAACAGAGGAGAAGAGAACCCTGCAGTATCAACTGACTGGGCAGACAAATTGAAAAAGTAAATTAGCAAAACAAAAAAAAAAGGATAACATACTAGTGAAGGCCAATCGGGAAGGGGAAGCCTGGAGTTGGGCTTAAATGTAGTAGACCACAGCTAATCAGATATCATTTAGGTCTCATCTCACCACCTGCACCATCATGACCATCATGCAATTTGCTGCGTTTTTCAAAATACACAAATACATAGCAAAAAAAAAAAAACATTGTTCACAGCTGGTTGCCACCAACATGATAAACTGCCTTCTGGATTTCTGATGAACTGCCTTCTAAGTTTCTTATGAACTGCGCACTGGATTTCTTATGAATTGCGCACTGGATTTCTGATGAACTGCGCACTGGATTTCTGATGAACTGCGCACTGGATTTCTGATGAACTGCTCACTGGATTTCTTATGAACTGCGCACTGGATTTTTGATGAACTGCCTTCTAAGTTTCTTATGAACTGCGCACTGGATTTCTGATGAACTGCGCACTGGATTTCTTATGAACTGCGCACTGGATTTCTGATGAACTGCGCACTGGATTTCTGATGAACTGGATTTCTTAAAGGGGTTGTAAAGGTAAAAAAAAAGCAAGGAGTTGATGGAGGCACCCATTTCAGCTGAGGAAGTTATGTCAGTGATCAAAAACTTAAAATTAAAAATTCAACTCACTGGATTTCTGATGAACTGCTCACTGGATTTCTTATGAACTGCGCACTGGATTTCTGATGAACTGCGCACTGGATTTCTTATGAACTGCGCACTGGATTTCTGATGAACTGCTCACTGGATTTCTGATGAACTGCTCACTGGATTTCTTATGAACTGCCTTCTAAGTTTCTTATGAACTGCGCACTGGATTTCTGATGAACTGCGCACTGGATTTCTTATGAACTGCGCACTGGATTTTTGATGAACTGCGCACTGGATTTCTGATGAACTGCGCACTGGATTTCTGATGAACTGCTCACTGGATTTCTTATGAACTGCGCACTGGATTTCTGATGAACTGCGCACTGGATTTCTTATGAACTGCGCACTGGATTTCTGATGAACTGCGCACTGGATTTCTGATGAACTGCTCACTGGATTTCTTATGAACTGCGCACTGGATTTCTGATGAACTGCGCACTGGATTTCTTATGAACTGCGCACTGGATTTCTGATGAACTGCGCACTGGATTTCTTATGAACTGCGCACTGGATTTCAGATGAACTGCGCACTGGATTTCTTATGAACTGCGCACTGGATTTCTGATGAACTGCTCACTGGATTTCTTATGAACTGCGCACTGGATTTCTGATGATCTGCTCACTGGATTTCTGATGGCCTGCCTTCTGGATTTCTTATGAACTGCGCACTGGATTTCTGATGAACTGCGTTCTGGATTTTTGACTCACTGTGCTCTGTTTTGACCTGACCTGACCTGAACTGGGTTCTACAAAGATGCAATGCAACTCATCTGAGAGGCAAGGCATCAAACACATTACTGCTATGCACCGAGTATTTAAATAATACTTGCTAAGAACAAGCCCTTTCTGTAGGCATATCAGATACAAAGTGATAGTCTTCTTTGCTCTATTTTCTTACAGGCATGCATCAGTTTTTAACTGGCAATAGATGGCCACATTTCTGTGACAGTCGACACAATGTTCTTACCTAGCATTACAACTGTCCTAAATGCATTTAATGTGTGTGCTATAGAAGAAACCATTACCTTTTATGACATTATAAGGAGGCAGGTTCAAAATATTTCTCCGTATGCTGGAAAATTCTACTACAGGCAGTCCCCGATTTACAAACGGCCTCAATCTCTTCTGCTTGTGCTCCACGCTGGTCCTGGATACCCCCAAGCAGCTATCTTTCCACATTCTACACTGCAGTACTTCATGTACTGCATGGCCAGAAGAGCCCCAGAAGCGCCCGGAACATGTCACATCCCTGCACGGGCGGAAAACGAAACATCCCACATCCCTGCACAGGCAGAAGTTACACTTAGGCCCCGTATACACGATCAGACCGGTCCGATGAAACTGGTCTTAAGACCAGTTTCATCAGACCAATTCGATGGTGTGTACGGCCCACCGTTGTCCGTCGGACCAAAGTTTTAAAACTTGCTTTAAAATCTGTCCGACGGACAGATTCGATGGTTAGTACACAAAAGCATCGGACCAAAAATCCGCGCATGCTCAGAATCAAGTCGACGCATGTTTGGAAGCATTGAACTTCGTTTTTTCAGCACATGTTCTACGTCGCCGCGTTCTGAACTGATCGGATTTTTGGCCCGATGGTGTGTACTCACATCAGACCATCAGACCACTTCAGCGTGGTCCGATGAAAACGGTCCGTCGGACCAGTTTCATCAGACCAGTCTAATCGTGTGTACGTGGCCTTAGAAGCAGTGTTCCGACTTGTGAATACATTCTGAACAAACCTACAGTCCCTAATGCGTTAGTAACTCGGGGACTGCCTGTAAATGACCATGTGCTCTATCACACATGTCCAATACACAACACGACTTTATCTGACAATGCTCAGACTGATTAAACCTCTACAGGAACCTGTGCAGGAATTTTACAAGGAAATGCTTGACTATAATAGTTTGCGTGCAAATCTTCAATATTCAAGGAGGTCTGGTTAATACTATACCTATTGTTTACTTTTAAACAAGGAAGTGTTCTAAATGCATCTGTCTATAGAGAGCTGTTTAACGTAAGGTGACCAGACATCCCCAGTTTCTGGAGACAGTCCCCGGATTGAGGATACTGACCCTGGACCAAGTTTGTCCCTGGTTTTGTCCTCGGATTTGAACTGGGGCTGGGGCAATTTCAAAGACAGTCAGTGCAGAATTAACAAAATATAATTCTGAATTACACCCCACCCCCGCTCCACCGCACCTACTAGCTTAGGGGGGTGTTGTTATCCTCTTCCAAGCCAGTATCTTTAGTACAGGTCCTGGTTCCCACAATGTGTCACTTAGTGCCCGATTTGTCCGCCACAATATTGTGGCCCAGCTATAAGTCGCTGATTGCCGCCATTACTAGAAGAGAAAAAAAGTGTCCCTGGATTTCATTTAAAAAATCTGGTCAGCTTGGTTTATCGTTTCAGCAATATTTATCAAGCCTGAGCAACAACTACAGCCCAGGGTAACAAGCTTGCTTCTAGAAAGTATCCTATTATAGGACTCAATGTACAGGTTCTAAGTACTTTAACTGCTTGTTTTCCAAAGACAATGGCTTTTCACACCCCCTGTGCACCTACAACACGAAACAAATCTCATAGTAGGTCTTTATTTACCTAGGGTCATGGTTAAGTACTAGTTATAAGGTTCTGTATGTGCACTATGGACATTGTACTGACCTTATGAACAACTAGCACTTCACAAACGTCTACGTTTTTTCAGCAAATTTCTACACATGCAAGTTTAATTCATACTGGACGATTTTCTTCAATGCAATAGCAGACAAGTTAAGGGTAAGATAATACACTAGTTTGGCTAAGCAAGATCCTGCAAAAATCAGTACACTGTATACATGTATCAATTGTGCTAATGTTTACGTGTGTAACCCTGGCCCTTCCCACCTAGGGCCCTAGGCTAGGATGCATGCTCCTAATATGTAGCATCCTTCGTTGCTAGGACCCAGGTGGTTTTTGCCATCTAACACTCTTCTAGAATTTTTCTTATTCTTCTCATTGCTAGAATAAAGATGGCATTTCAGGGCCAACATGTCAACTCAATAGGGTGTAATTAAACTGATTATTCATTATTGATATATACACATCGGCCCTCAACAGGCCAATACAGTACAACTGTGCTGTGGATACATGTAAATATTAGCACAAACATTTACATGCATATATTGTAAAAAAACAGTCCATACACAGAACTTCAGATGCAGATTGTTCTATTTTAGGTTTACAGATGTAATCTCAGCACAGGTTTACTAATCTTTACACAGCCAATAGAAAAGAATACACCTGAAAAAAGACTGTACTGATAAAAATAGTTTTTATTCCTTGCCGCGTGCAAGGCCATCTCATGCTCCACTTTCACATCCTGTAGTACAGGGATATGCAATTAGCAGACCTCCAGCTGTTTCAGAACTACAAATCCCATGAGGCAATAGCAAGACTCTGACAGCCACAAGCATGACACCCAGAGGCAGAGGCATGATAGGACTTGTAGTTTTGCAACAGCTGGAGGTCCGCTAATTGCATATCCCTGCTGTAGTAGATTCGCCTGTCAGATTGTTATATCTCTCAGAGCTGTAGTGCTGAAAGATTCCTACCAGAATTATTCTTTGTTCCGCTCACAGACAATACAAAGCCTGGTGATGGTGTTATGCTCCCCCTGATGGATTCTCCATATAATATAAACCAATCATTGGTGAATCCAGCTGAAACACAGTGACACCTTTGTTATTCCCTTGAGGAGGGGGTAGAAACTATTACCCGGATATCTTGCTTCTGGAGCTTCTGTGATATATAGGATGCTGGCAAATTATTAAAACCACGGTGTCCAACCAAAACTGAAATACCAATATGTTTTTTGCTCTTACATCCAGGGGTGTTGTGTGCAAAAAGGTAGGGTTCACCAGAAGGGATTTTCTTATTTACTAAGATTGCTAAGTACAATAACATATGGCAAGAAGTCAATTTTTTTAAATAAAGTGAAATGAGAAAAAAAAGGCTGATATCTGGATAGTTGACAGCTAATAATAAATACACGCTGAACTGCCTTATTCTGCATTGCATTCGCTACATTTTGCAATTGTGATCCACAATGAGTTAGTATGTGTTACATAGTATTACAGTTATTTCCTTAGGAGGAATCTGTGTATTGTTCAGGGTGAATGCTGGTGTGGTTGCATACAGTTTAAAAGAAGTTTCCTTTCCCATACAAATACTTAAATTCCCACTGTTGTGGTACAAATATCCATTTAAAAGTGACCCAATGCAGCTTGCACAGAATATACAAGAGAGAATTCATTTTTAGCAAGGCATCAAAAATGTCAAAAACCTATTACTCGTCTTTTGTACCGGTATATCCTTTTAGAAGACCAGAATGATTGGTGGATAAAGTCTATTAGATTTGCAAGATAGGAAACTTTTCTTTACATCTATGTCAAGATAACAATAAATAGTAATATTCTGCAATATACTCACATAAAGACCACTGTGCTTGTCCCCAAAGAAAGTAAATGCTCTAGAGATAGGTAGTAATCCTGATCCACCATCGTCTTGTCTTCGGGTTATCGAGTCACCCTCTTCATGGCCAAAGGGGTAGAAATCAGACAAAGGTACCAAGCCATGTGCAATGGAAAACACATACCACAGAAGCAAGATCTGGGCAAGTGAACCCATTCCCAGAGGTGATAGAACCCACACCAACCAGGCTGATACTGCTGGACCCAGGTAGTGTGTACAATGTCCTATACTAATGTAATGACCACACTGTTCAACCCCCTTCTGAAATCCTCTGGTGACTCTGTCCAATGGCTTGGAGTCTTATATGTCTCCCACAACATAGTGCAACGGTCTCATCTTTATGTTGTTTTCTATAATTGTGCAATTAGCTTGGGATATAATTATCACTACACAGTAGAAGCCTTCCTTGTGATCTACCAAGTTCTGCAAAGGATGTGAATTCTGTCAGTTTACCTTCTATCCCTGGCATTACTCATCCAGCCTCATAACCAACATAATCATCTCTCTCTCAAACTGTACAACCCCCTGTATTATCCTTCTTTAACCATTTCCCTACAATGCTCCTGTCTACACCAATATCCACCATAGTGTGCATGTACCACACGTCAACCAGTGGAAAAAAAACTCTGTGCAGCCCATTAACCAACCCTATATGCCCTCCAAGACCTTCGATGCATCTGCCACTACACCATCTCTGACCTATGATGCCCCTACATGAAGCCTGAACCAGCTCTCTGGACCAGCCCTCTGGAACCCCTACCAACCCTGAAACAGATTGTCCCTCTGGAACCCCTACCAACCCTGAACCAGCCTTTCCCTGTGGTATCTATACCAACTTTAAACCAAACTGAACTTCTGATGTTCCTTTAAACCCAAAACCAAACCCTCCCTCTGATAGCTCCACTAAACCACTAAAGTCAGCATGTCCCTATGCTGCCAACCTGAACTGGTCTGTTTATATAGTAACCCAACAATCCTGAACCAACCTGTCCTCTGTCACTTCTACTAACCTTTTCCTCTGATACCTCTACCAACCCTGAACCAGCCCGTCCTATTACCTCTACTAACCCTAAACCAGCCCGTCCTGTGGTACCTCTACCAACCTTGAACCAGCCTGTCCTATGGCACCTCTACCAACCTTGAACCAGCCTGTCCTGTGGTACCTCTACCAACCCTGAACCAGCCCGACCTCTATTACCTCTACCAAACCTGAACCAGTCCCTCCTCTGGTACCTCTATCAACCTTGAACCAACCTGTCCTCTATTACCTCTACCAATCATGAACCAGCTAGTACCTCTGCCAACCCTGAACTAGCCTGATTCTCTATTACCTCCTTCAAACTTCAACTGGTTCCTCCATATATTAACCCTACAATAATGAACTAGGCTGTCCACTGTTACCTCTACCAACAACAAACCAGCCTGTTCCTTGGTCAACCCTGAACTCTGGTTTTCCTTTATTTTACTATAACCCTGAACCAGCCTGTCCCTTTTTTATTTCACCCATCCCTAAAGTATTCTGTTCTTCTATTACCTCTACCAACCATGAATCAATCTGTCCTATCTCCTTTATCAGCCCTGAACCTACCCAGCTCTGTTTTATTTCTCCCAGCCCTTAAGTAGCCTGTCCCGTTACCTCTAAAAACCCTGAACCAAGTTGTCCCTGTGGTACCTCCACCAAACCTAAAGCAGCTTCTCCTTGTGGTACCTATACCAACCCAGAGCTAGCCCATCCTTGTGGTACCTGTACCAACCCAGAACTAGCCTGTCCCTGCGGTACCTGTACCAACCCAGAAATAACCTGTCCTTGTGATACCTTTACCAACCCAGAACTAGCCTGTCCTTGTGGTCCCTCTACCAATTTAGAACCAGCCTGTCCTTGTGGTACCTCTGCCAACCAGAACCAGACTGTCGTTGTAGTACCTCTGCCAACCCAGAACCAGCCTGTCCTTGTGGTACCTGTACCAACCCAGAACTAGCCTGTCCCTGTGGTACCTCTGCCAACCCTGAGGCAACCTGTCCTTGTGGTACCAGTACCAACCCAGAACTAGCCTGTCCTTGTGGTACCTCTGCCAACCCTAAGGCAGCCTGTCCTTGTTGTACCTGTACCAACCCAGAACTAGCCTGTCCTTGTGGTACCTCTGCCAACCCTAAGGCAGCCTGTCCCTGTGGTCCCTCTTTAGCAGGATGTCAGGATGTCCCTATCGCAGCCCTCAGACAGGTTGTCCCTCCACTATTCAGCTACAAGTTATGAGTGGTCCTGAGGCATACCATGGTGTCCCTGAGTTACCTTGGTCCCCTCAGCCTGTTGTCCCCCCGGTGTCCTCCCTGCACCCAATCGTCACTGCTCCCTTTGTAGCTCGCAGCCCTCCCTATCCAGCTTCATGCACTCTGATGAGTCTCCCTGCGCTGCTTGCGGCTCAGTGACACTGAATTCTCTGTTCAGAACTTACTGGGGGGTTCTGTCCCCTCCCCCATTACTCCAACAAACCCCCCGGAACGAGAGGTGGGGGCCCCTACCAATCAGCTCCAGCCCTGTCCGCCGTGACGCCGTCTCTTAAAGAGCCCAGGAGGGCCGTCCGTGAGTGAGCTGGTTCAAGTCAGAAGTTTGGAGAGGAGCTGAGGAATGTGTGAGCCTTGGTGCAAAGCATCATGGGACTCGCAGTCCGCCTGCTGTGGAGGATGCTGGAAGAGGGCTGTCTGCTCCTGAGAGGACGAGGACTGCCCGGGGACCGGCACTGCAGCCTGCCTGCTTCTGAGGGGATGGGGACTGCAGCCTGTCTTCTCCTGAGGGGATGGGGACTGCAGCCTGCCTGCTCCTGAGGGGATGGGGACTGCAGCCTGCATGGGGACTACAGCCTGTCTTCTCCTGAGGGGATGGGGACTGCAGCCTGCCTGCTCCTGAGGGGATGGGGACTGCAGCCTGCATGGGGACTACAGCCTGTCTTCTCCTGAAGGGATGGGGACTGCAGCCTGCCTGCTCCTGAGGGGATGGGGACTGCAGCCTGCATGGGGACTGCAGCCTGTCTGCTCCTGAGAGGATGGGGACTGCAGCCTGCCTGCTCCTGAGGGGATGGGGACTGCAGCCTGCCTGCGCCTGAGGGAATGGGGACTGCAGCCTGCCTGAGCCTGAGGGGATGGGGACTGCAGCCTGCCTGCGCCTGAGGGCATGGGGACTGCAGCCTGCCTGCGCCTGAGGGGATGGGGACTGCAGCCTGCCTGACTGTGGGGATGGGGACTGCAGCCTGCCTGCGCCTGAGGGTAATGGGGAGGGGATGGGGACTGCAGCCTGCCTGAGCCTGTGGGGATGGGGACTGCAGCCTGCCTGCGCCTGAGGGGATGGGGACTGCAGCCTGCCTGCGCCTGAGGGCATGGGGACTGCAGCCTGCCTGCGCCCGAGGGGATGGGGACTGCAGCCTGCCTGCGCCTGAGGGGATGGGGACTGCAGCCTGCCTGCGCCTGAGGGGATGGGGACTGCAGCCTGCCTGCTCTTGAGGGGATGGGGACTGCAAGCTGCATGGGGACTGCAGTGTGCCTGCTCCTGTGGGGACTGCAGCCTGCCTGCTCCTGTGGGGACTGCAGCCTGCCTGCTCCTGTGGGGATGGGGACTGCAGCCTGCCTGCTCCAGAGGGGATGGTGACTGCTGCAGCCTGCCTGCGCCTGAGGGGATGGTGACTGCAGCCTGCCTGCGCCTGAGGGGATGGGGACTGCAGCCTGCCTGCGCCTAAGGGGGTGGGGACTGCAGTCTGCCTGCGCCTGAGGGGATGGGGACAGCAGCCTGCCTGCGCCTGAGGGGATGGGGAATACAGCCTGCCTGCTTCTGAGGGGACTGCCTGCTCCTTTGGGGATGGGGACTTCAGCCTGCCTGCTCCTGAGGGGACTGCAGCCTACTTGCTCCTAAGGGGACTGCAGCCTGCCTGCTTCTTCGGGGACGGGGACTGCAGCCTGTCTGCTCCTGAGGGGAGTGCAGCCTGCCTGCTCTTGAGGGGACTGCAGCCTGCTTGCTCCTGAGGGGATTGCAGCCTGCTTACTTCTGAAAGTATATATTAGCTTTAAGCATTGTTGAAATCACTAAATCCAAAATACTTATCTCTCAGAACCTGGGTTTTAACCAGGCCATCAAAATCAGTGAACGAGAAGCAGAATCGGACATTGATATAACAGTATCAGCTCTAAAATAACAGTGTCGGTTCCAGTGGCGGCCGGTCCCACCACCCCCTAATCTCCATGCGGAGTGCCAGATGAATAGATTTCTACAATTTTTTTTTTTTTTTTTTACGCACATGATTAGAGCCCAAGGCTCTACCAACCTTCAAAAAGGTTGGGCTCGGGGCGCAGAGCTCACCCACTTGTGACATTAGCGAATCAATATTCATCATTGTCTTCCGGCTTCTCCTCCTGGCCAATCAGGACAGGAAATGAGTCTTAAGCCCAGATTGGATGGGAGGAGAAGTCACAACCTGCATGGGGTAGGTACAGACTTGGCGGGGGGGTTGCTTGCTGCCCCCCACCAAATATGTCCAACTTCTTGTTGAACTGAGAAGCTAGCAAGTCCACATCTGGTGTTTCCCAATGCTGACATGGGTCACAGAACACCTTATGATAAAGAGATCATTCCTCTGGGTTCAGACATTGGGGTCAATTCACAAAGAGAAACGTTATTGGTTTTCTTCAGGTGTTAAATTAGCACTCCTTATTTAACGCTAGCAAACATGGTATTCACGAAAGCTATAATCGTTATTTAACATAGTCGTTATGGTTTTCAACTGACTCTTTATCCAAACGTTATGCTAATTACTCAGACGTTATTATTAACATTTGGGACGTTAAAATAACTCTTAAGATCGTTAAATAATGCTGGAGAGATGCATTCTGGGAGCAGAAGGGGAGGAGAACAGCTGCATGTGGAAAAGAGCAGATACAGAGAGAGAGAGAGAGAGAGACACAAGCAATACACATGGAGATTGAGCATGTGATGTGCAAAACTTCTAGTGTGTGCTTTTCTAAAGCCATGTGTATTTCCTCATACAGAGAATAAATCATGGGAGATGATAATCGGAATTTAGCTATCACCTGGGTTTCAGAAAAGTCATCCAAAATAGTATGTGAACGGAATACACGTTTAAAAATCTGAACAACATTCTAACATGTTCTTCTTCGCCTCTGGATAATTTTAAGTTCAAATAGAGCACGGTTCTATCTTGCCCAACACTACACTACACTACAAAAATCGCCAAAAGCTTCCTCTAACAACAAAATATCACCTGGGAAATGTCATAACGCCACCCTGAGGGAGGTGTTAATTTAACGATTGCTTAACGATTGATAACTGTCAATTTTTTTTTTTGTGAATTGCACTTCTGTACATATTTAACGATTTGACTCTTTAAAATAACGTTTTGAATCTTTAAAATAACGATTTGACTCTTTAATAAGGATCCACACCTTAAAATATCGGTTCTGTGTAGGGAAACGTTATTTGATGATTTTTCAAAGCGTTAAATCGTTTAGTGAATTGAACTAGCTTCAATAACGTGCAAAATCGTTAAAATAACACTCGCAATCTGAAAATAAAGCTTTGTGAATTGACCCCATTGTGTGCTGAGTTTGGCACCCTAGAATGTGCACTGCAGAAATTGCTGGAACCTGAAACTCTGCCCAGGGCAAGATTGACTCTACCTCAGGGATGTATTCTGGCCTAGGCCGACAAGGCCCAGGCCTAGAGTGGCACTTTGCGGGGGGCGGCAGGGGGCCAATCACAAGAATCTGGGGGGGCATCATGGGAAATAGGGCCCAGGTGTGTCCATAGACACTAAGCTACAGCCCCCAGCATGCAAGCACTCTGCTGGAGGGAGGGGGTGTTAGAAGAGGGGCAAAAGAGAATACTGTGCTTGAGAAACCAGAGAGGGAGCCACACTGTACCCCGCACCACCAGAAAGCCGCGCTGTACCCCATGCCGTGCTGTACCCTGCGCCACCAGAGAGCCGTGCTATACCCCGCGCCACCAGAGAGGGAGCCACGCTGTACCCGCGCCACCAGAGAGGGAGCCACGCTGTACCCGCGCCACCAGAGAGGGAGCCACGCTGTACCCGCGCCACCAGAGAGGGAGCCACGCTGTACCTGCGCCACCAGAGAGGGAGCCACGCTGTTACCCAGGGCTTGGCAAATACCGGTCACCATGGCGACTAGAAATAGCGTCCTGGCGAGTGGGGTCTTGGCCTGGAAGGTAGACATGGGCAAAAAAAAAATTGTTCCATAGGACCAGCGCTCTGAGGACTAGGCCGAAGCTGCGGCCTCGTCTAAAACATCCTGCTCGCAGCTCGCGGTGATCCTGGAAAAAGGCCGCAAGCGGGTCTTAAAGAAGAAGGGGTGTGGCTTTGACAGGAAGGGGTGGGTCATATTTAAATTAGGGGGTGCACAAGTTTAGTCAGGCCTAGGGCAGCACAAAACCTAAATACACCTCTGCTCTACCTCCATTGACATCACAACTCTCTTGGTCCCCCTCTGATAATTGTTGTAGGCCCCAGCTGAGGTATTACCCAAATAAATTAAACAGATGACGGGTTAGAAGGAAGATCCAGTGAATTAACGAAAGGGGTAATGCTCATCAATTCCCCCTAAGACCCTCAATGCTGAACAAATGGAACAACAACTACCTCTGATGGAATTGGTGGGAGTGGACCTTCACATACTGGTGAATTTATCCACAAGTTTGGCTCTTTTGGTTTGCCATGGAAATTTAGAACCTGCTAAGCCTGAGGAAGACTTGTGGGTCTAGGAACTGGAACCTGATTTAGAGGGAAAAAAATAAACCTATTCATGCAGGATCGGAAGGACTCAAACTGCATCACTGATCCTTATGCCGCGTACACACGATCGAAAATTCTGACAAGAAAAGTTTGATTTGAGCTTTTGGTCGTAAATTCCGATCGTGTGTAGGCTTCATCTGACTTTTTCTGTCGGGATTTCTAAAAGAAAAAATTTGAGAGCGTGTTCTCAATTTTTCCGACATTAAATTCCGATCATCTGTATGCAATTCCAACGCGCAAAAAAAATGCATGCTCAAAATCAATTTGACGCATGCTCGGAATGATTGAACTTAATTTTTCTCGGCTCGTTGTAGTGTTGTACGTCTCTGCGTTCCTGATGGTTGGAATTTTGTGTGACCTTGTGTATGAAACACAAGTTTGAGACAATATTCCGTCGGAATTTTAGATTGTGTGTACACGGCATTAGAGATGTATGCTTGAAGTAGGTACTCATAAGCCTCATCAATTTTAGTGATTTGGTCTAGGGATGATCCAAAAAGATGGTCTCCCATGATTGACAAGTGTAATAAAGCCTAACCTTTTTGCACACCTGCTCTTTTCACTATCACTTAAGTCAGGATGTCCTGTGGCTCTGGATAGAGCAAAAGACATAATCTAATTAACAACGTAGAGTGCCAGAAACAGCTCAAGGGAAAGAAATTGAAGATATTAGAAAAAATATTTGAATAGGGGATGCTAAAGTAAACACCTTTGGTGAAGCAGACGTAGGAAGAGATAGCTCAGCTGCCACACACCTCACCCTGCCCGAATGGTTAGCAAGTAAAAGCAGCCTCAGCTCGATTCATCCAAGCCATGCTCCCCAACATGTTTCACCCTGCTGGACTATCTCTTCCTATTTGTACAACGCGCTTTGGGTCTGGATGAATGTTCAGCCTGCACCCTTACTAGTCGGAGGCATTCAACATATCAAACCTTGTCAGCCTGAGCCAGGGCCACTGTTATAGGGGAGGAACAGTAGAATATTCCAATTCAGGGTGGAATGAACTTCCTCAATTAGACAAGGTTTTCTTCTGCGATGGTAAAAAAAAATGCTAGCTAAAAAAAATATTCTAAGAAAGGAGGAAACTTAGCATTCAACAAAAAGTCCCCTGAAAGGTCTCTGACAGAAACAGAGATATTAGACCTCTCTGTCAGACTACACCAGAGAAGGTGGTGATGGCAGTTTTTAAACCTCCTCAATCTGGTTTTGCCACTGAGATATGAGGTCAGTGGCTGGTGAGGTACTGGCTAGTATCAGAGCCAGATAAACACAGGTTACATCCACTGCAAAGAGCAAGAGCAATAATTCTAGCACTAGACCTCCTCTGTAACTCTAAACATGTAACCTGTAAAAAATTTTTACAGCGTCGCCTATGGAAAATTTTAAGTACTGAAGTTTAGCGCCATTCCACAAGTGTGCACAATTTTAAAGTGTGATATCTTAGGTATCATCTTTCACATACAAAAAAAATCGGGCTAACTTTAGTGTTTTTATTTTGTTTTATTCATGAAAAAAAAAACACGTTTAAAAAGTTGCTGAGCAAATACTGTGGGACATAAAAAGTTGCAACGACCACCATTTTATTCTCTAGGGTGTCTAAAATATATATACACACACACGTTTGGGGGTTCTGAGTGATATTCAAGCAAAAAAATGTATAATTTTTACATGTAGGAGAGAATTGGCTTGGGTGGCAAGAGGTTAGTTACCATGAGTAATTAATATACATATTATTATTTACAGTGGAACCTCAGTTTAAGAGTAACTTGGTTTGAGAGCGTTTTGATTTGCGAGCAACTTTTTTTTTTTATTCTGACTCGGTTTGCGAGTGTTGACTCGCAAGATGAGCAGAATTCCATCTAAATAGGCCTGCAGTACCTCATTTGACCTGAGGTACAGGGGTGCAGAAGCCGAGCAGAGCCTGCAGTAAATCATTTGGCCTGAGGTATGGGGGCGCAGGGGCCGAAAAAAGCTGAACATTAAGCAAGCCAAAGTGTCCTTGGGTATTTTCAGCCATTTTCAACGCTCTCTGGTGCCCCCCACCTCTGGCTGCATTCGGTATTGCGTCCCATTGAAGTCAATGCGGAAAAAATTATTTTAGTTTCCATTGACTTCAATGGGAAAACTCGCTTTGATATGCGAGTACTTTGGATCACGAGCATACTCCTGGAACGGATTGTGCTCGTAATCCGAGGTTCAATTGTATTGTTTTTAGGGTAATTTACTATATTTTCAAAAACAGTACTCAAGCAGGTGGCTTAACTGAAGTTTAAATTTATAACTTTCAACCAGTAATTTCACAGTAAATAGATAAATAATACATTATTATGTTATAACATATAGCATATACATATATAATTTAACTTGAATAAAAATAAGACACATGCCCCTTCTATGACACTGCAGTGAGAGGCGTGCCTCCACTGCAGCATTTTTATTGGACAGCTTGGGCCAATGGTACTTTCTCCTTTTGTCTTCCAGGACAGCCTGGTTTCAGAGGCTGTCCTGGAAGACTCCTAGAAAAAGAGTTACCGGTAAATCTAATGCCGCGTACACACGATCGGTTCATCTGATGGAATTGGTCTGATGGACCGTTTTCATCAGACGAACCGATCGTGTGTGGGCCCCATCGTTATTTTTCCCATCGGTGAAAAAACTTAGAACCTGTTTTAAAATTATCTGATGGTTAAAAAAAGGATAGAAAAAAACGATAGTCTGTGGGGAAATCCATAGGTTAAAAATCAACGCATGCTCAGAATCAAGTTTTTTTTTTTTTTTGAAAAGCCTGTGGCGTGCAAAACACAACCCAAAAACTTCACCCGGTGCAGGAAAAAATGTGCACACACATAAAGAGTGAAACACAAAAAACTGCGACGGGTGCCATCGTCAATGGTCCTCCGAAGAGGACCCAGCTCTGATCCCCCGGGGCGTTAGGCTCCTGGTAGGGAAAAGAGTATAGGAATCCAAGCAGCCGAAACCACTAGGACCCCACTAAGGCCCATGCAGCCGAAACCACATGGCCTAACATCCTCTAAGGGACTGCCGAAACAGAACCCTCCTCGGTGAGGCTCCCCCGAAGGGAGACCCCATGAGAGCAGGTGAACTAAGCCAGAAGGCCATGTCCACCTACTCCCAAGACTTTCAGAGTCAGGCCCGAGGACCAGCACCCTACTCGCCACACATAAAGTGCTCAGCACCAAACAGAAAAAGTGACAAACAAGACAAACAGGGGGTAAATCAAAAAAGAAAGTGGGGGAAAAGGAAGGTGGGAATGGTGAGTGGAAAGTGGCCACCGTGCAATACGATGGCCGGCCCTCCGGCCAGGAACAAAAATTCCTCTGGTCCTAGCCAAAAGGCTCGGCCTTAGAGGCAGGTGTCAAAAAGGTGTATGTGGAGATCAGTGACCTAAGGTGCCACACGTTGAGTGCCCCTCAAACACTCAGTGCAATGTATGGCACCCCTGGACTGCCACTCCAGGGGCACTATCTCCACAGGCTTTTCAACGGACCCTGACCCCCGGTCCGGACCGGCAGCACCCTTCCCAGCCAGGAAGGTAGGAGAAGAGGTTGGGGAGAGCCAGCCGCAGCCGACTACTACCCACAACCCCCATCTCTCCCACCTAATTACATTCGGGAAGTACTACCCGCCTCTCCCCGAAAGGATTAGCAAAGGTTCCCTCGCCGAACAACTGATTGGGGCAGACACCACCGAATCCAGGCCAAAGGCCAGGGTCCCGGCCCTTCAGCTTCGACCTCATGCCTCTCTGCCCCGATCAGAAGGCTTTCGCCTCTACGCCAACAGGCTTAGCGTCCACCGACTGCCATCCCTTTCCTCCTCGCCGAGTACTGGGGACAGTCAGTTTAGCACCACCTATTGGCAACTGATAAGAACAGATACTACACTTGATCTTAGCCAAAGGGCCGAGAAGTGGCAGGGAAGACACCTCGATCAGCCCAGCCAGAGTGCAATGGCCGAGCCTTGCCCTGGGAGAACCACCTTCATGATCATGGTGTCTCCCCTGCCAGGTAAGTATATGCTCAGAATCAAGTTGACGCATGCTCGGAAGCATTGAACTTAAATTTTCTCAGCACGTCGTTGTGTTTTACGTCACCGCGTTCTGACACGATCGTTTTTTTTAACTGATGGTGTGTAGGCAAGACTGATGATAGTCAGCTTCATCGGATATCTGATTAAAAAATCCATCAGACCTTCTGGGAGTGCCCTGTTACAAAAACTTACTGGAAAGAAATATTCCTCATTATTTCAGCAGTTTTCAGGAAATCCATTACTCCTGATCCGACTACCGCACTCCTAAATTTAAAACCGGATTGTATTTCCTATGCTCAATTTAAACTGTTCCTACAAATCACCACAGCCGCAAAGCAAACCATCTCCAAAGCTTGGAAAACAGCTACGCTTCTAGTTTCTGAAACCAGAAATAGAGTACACCAAGCCATGTTCCACTCAAAATCAGAAGCCATAACCAATGATTCCATAGACATATATGAAACAATATGAACCCATGGGTGACCTATACTATTTCATCTAACCCAGATGATTCTCTATTGAGACCTTGGTAAGATATTGTAAGCCAGTAACATTCTGGATACAGTTCATCGATATTATTACTATCTCTATTATGTAACGACCCCGGAGCCTTTCCTCTATCCTGTCAGGGCCAGATTAAGAACATCATGGGCCTGGTGCTGAGGATTTTGGTGGGGCCTTTTATAAATAATAAATAAATGCGTGAGAATCACAGCGCAGTCTGGAGGGCCCAGTCTGAAAATTTAAGTGTACCCTAATGTGCTAATATGCTGTGCATGCTTGTACATTGTGGCATAACCTACTAAAAGTGGTAATGTCAGGAAAGTTTACTACCGCTTTAATATCACAGGATCCCAGAAACCTCTCATGGGGCCCACTACTGACCCAGTGGCCCTTGGGCAGTGCATAAGTGCATAGTTGCCAACATTTAAAAAATTGTTTTCAGGGACACTTTTTCACAAGTGCTATATTTAGAGTAGCTGAGATCACCTATGTTCCTCTGTACATCACAGTAGTAATCACAAAATTAAATAAGTTCTAATAATGGAACAGAACAAATATGAGAACTGAGATTTCCTTTAGTTGAACTAACAAAAGTTTGTCCATTTTAGAGCTGGTAACATTGAGGGTATTCAGTATAATTTTAAAGAACTGTTTTTGTGGGTAAGCGACATAGAGGAGGAGTACGGACGGTATATAAGTGGGAAGTATGTGCAGGTGAGTGAGAGGAATGTGGAGGGTCTAACATTGGGCACTATGTACAGGAGAAGAGTGCAAAGGGTACGCAAAAGGCACAATGTACAGGAGAGAAGTGTGGAGGGTATGACAGTGGGCATCATGTACAGGAGAGAAGCATGGAGGGTACGACAGTGGGCAGTATGTACAGGAGAGAAGTGTATGACAGCAGGCACCATGTACAGGAGAGGAGTGTGGAGGGTATGACAGTGGGCACTATGTATAGGAGAGGAGTGTGGATGGTATGATAGTGGGCACTATGTATAGGAGAGGAGTGTGGAGGGTATGACAGTGGGCAGTATGTACAGGAGAGCAGTGTGGACGGTATGATAGTGGGCACTATGTATAGGAGAGGAGTGTGGAGGGTATAACAGTGGGCAGTATGTACAGGAGAGGAATGTGGAGGGTATGACAGTGGACAGTATGTACAGGAGAGAAGTGTATGACATCAGGTACTATGTACAGGAGAGGAGTGTGAAGGGTATGACAGTGGGCAGTTTGTACAGGAGAGGAGTGTGAAGAGTATGACAGTGGGCAGTATGTACAGGAGGAGTGTGGGGGGTATGACAGAGGGTAGTATGTACCAGTGAGAAGTGTGGAGGGTATAATGGGGCAGTATGTACAGGAGAGAAGTGTGGAGGGTATGACAGTGGGCAGTATGTACAAGAGAGGAATGGGGATGGTATGATAGTGGGCACTATGTATAGGAGAGGAGTGTGGAGGGTGCGACAGTGGGAAGTATGTACAGAAGAGGAGTCTATGACAGCAGGCACTATGTACAGGAGAGGAGTGAGGAGGGTATGATAGTGGTCACTATGCACAGGAGAGGAGTGTGGAGAGTATGACAGTGGTCACTATGTACAGGAGAGGAGTGTGGAGAGTATGACAGTGGTCACTATGTACAGGAGAGGAGTGTGGAGAGTATGACAGTGGTCACTATGTACAGGAGAGGAGTGTGGAGGGTATGACAGTGGGCACTATGTACAGGAGAGGAGTGTGGAGAGTATGACAGTGGTCACTATGTACAGGAGAGGAGTGTGGAGGGTATGACAGTGGGCACTATGTACAGGAGAGGAGTGTGGAGGGTATGACAGTGGTCATTATGTACAGGAGAGGAGTGTGGAGGGTATGACAGTGGGCACAATGTATAGGAGTGGAAGGATGTTTAGGGACTGCGTAGTGGTTAAGCGGGTCGTACATGAATTGAAATTACACCAATTATGCAGAGACCAGCCATAGTCGATCTATGTATGGGCTAGCTGGTTTTACACAAATCAATCTATTAATCGACTTGAGTACAACCAGCCTGTTTTTCCAAAAACAATCAGTGCTGCCAGTTATAGATAGCAACACTGATCATTGTACTCACTGGCAGAACACAATAACACTACAGGAGTGATTCCCCCATCTACAGGTAAGCAGGTGAGAGGGTGTGTGGGGACAGGCTGGGGAGAGATACCAGTCAGTGGCTGGGTAGGCACTGGCTAGTATCAGAGCCAGATACACACAGGTTACATATGTCGCGATCGTTAGAGCGAGAGCAATAATTCTAGCACTAGACTTCCTCTGTAACTCTAAACATGTAACCTAAAAAATGTTTAAAGCATCGCTTAGGATACCAAAAAAAAAAAATCGTGCTAACTTTAGTGTGCTAATACAGTACCGTGCTAGAGCTGCACAATTAATCGTTAAAATTGTGATCTTGATTCAACCCCCCTGACATCTCCAATGCAGAGTTTGCTGATTCTTTCATATAACAAGTGGAGAGACTTTCAGCTGTCAAAAGAAAATATCCGGATGGTCTGCCAAGTTCTTAGCAGGAAACATTGTAACTAACGCTTTCTTCTTATATCAAAGGGATACACTTCTGTGTGTAAAGAAAATATCCGACTGTCTGCCAAGTTTGTAAACAACATGAAACATTGTAATCAACTTCCTTTTTAGATCAAACTTCTGTGTGTAAATGCAAGAAATGTAACCATTTAAAGTCCAACACTTGTTTAAGTTAAAAAGCAATATTTTTTGCTAGAAAATTACTTGGAACCGCCAAACATTATATATATTTTAGCAGAGACAAAAATGGCAATTGCTGCAATATTTTATGTTGCGCTGCATTTGCCCACTTCATTGAATAATAAAAACCATAAAAACAAAACAGTAAAGTTGGCCCATTTTTTTTTTTTTTTTCATTTTAATGTGAAAGATGATGTTATGCCGTACGAATCGTGAGAGAATCGTGATCTATCTTCTAAGCAAAAAAATTGCAGTTGTCGTTTTAGCCAGAATCATGCAGCTCTATACCGTGCAACATAAAAAGTTGCAAAGACCACCATAGAGTAATTTTCTAGCAAAAAAACAAATGATGATTTTTTTTTCTCAGTCTGCTGCAGTGTGTCAGCTTGTATTTATAATGGCGGCTCTGTATGTAGCTTCTGACAGGCTGTGCAAGCAGGCCCGTATCTCCGGAACCATAAATGATAGCCGTCCCATATTTTGACCGGTTGTGGGCTAGGTCTTCAACTGACTACCCCCCAAATGTGGGGTTTCTGTGACCTCTGCTCATCGAGCTACAACCCCCGAAGTTGATCTAAAAAAAAAAAAAAAAAAAAAACTTTTTTTTTTTTTGGGGCAAATGGGCCTATCTTGAGAAAGGGGCCTGGAGCTGCAGCTCCATCAGCCCCTCTGTTAATCCGGCCCTGTATCCTGTACTCCCTTTCCTATCCTATTGTTTTCATCACTTTCTACTTTTTATACTCCACATTCTGTCCTTTTTCTTTCTTTTTATCTCTCACTTCTTCAAATATATAGCTCAAGCTATCTCATTATATAAAATGGTAAATGTAAATATGTAAAGACGATATCTAATTTTGCTCCTATTGTTTTATTAATTAACATGAATACGATCCTTCTCCCCCCCCTTATTTCGGCCAGTTTTTGAACCGATTTATTGCTAAAATTACAATTGCTCCATAGCTATAGTTCATATCATAATTATATCCGGTTCCATTTATATCACAATATTATATACCGTATTTATCGGCGTATACCGCGCACTTTTTTGCCCTGAAAATCAGGGCAAAATCGTGGGTGCGCGATATACGCCGATACCCGCTTTCCCGCGCCGAATTTTGAATACTCCGCCTGCATATACCGAGCGCAGTACACTCGTGTATAGTCGGGCAGGCTCGGCTACTCTCGCGCTCACGTCCTGGACGTACAGGACGTGAGCGCGAGAGTAGCCGAGCCTTCCCGACTATACACGAGTGTACTGCGCTCGGTATATGCAGGCGGAGTATTCAAAATTTGTCGCGGGAAAGCAGAGATCGAGCGTGGAGGACGCCGCAGAAGGACGCCGGACCCGTCGAGGAGGACACCCGAAGCCGCAGACGCACACCGGACCCGTCGAGGAGGACACCCGAAGCCGCAGACCCACGCCGGACCCGACGAAGGGGACACCTGAAGCCGCAGACGCACGCCGGACCCGACGAAGAGGACACCCGAAGCCGCAGCCGGACCCGACGAGACCGCCGATGAACGCCGCGCAAGACACCAAAACTGTAAGTACAAAAAAACTACAAAACTAACAAAAAACTTTTTTTCACAGGAATGGGGGCCACTTTAGGGGTGCGCGCTATACGCGGGAGCGCGCTATACCCCGATAAATACGGTAATATTTTATATGAGTTCAAATGCAATAGACTAACATGATTGGTTTGACTATAACCTGCTTTAATGATTCCTTTAATATTTCTCATAGGATCTACAAATATTTATTGGATTTTTTATGTTTCAAATACTCTCTTATTACATGATACCATTTTTCTTTTTCTGTGATCTTTTATTGTCAATTGTATCTACTGTTTTCTCTTTACTTTAATCCCAATAAACAAATTTGACAAAAAAAAAATCCATCAGACCATTTTCATCAGATGAACCGATCGTGTGTACAGGGCATCACTGGCGTAGCGGGGGGGGGGCAGGGGGGGCTGTCGCACCGGGCGAAAAATGGGGGGGGGCGAATCCATCCACCGGCTCCGCGGAGCGCTCCGGAGCCTCGGCCTAGGAAAGTCCCCGGCTTCGGCCTAGCTCCGGAGCGGCGGCCATCTTGGTACACCCGGCGGCAGCCCTCCTCTCTGTTCACACCCACAGAGGAGGAGGAGCCCGCGCTTGAGGGAAACCACACACGCCGCTGTCTGAGGTCTGCACTACTGGGGGTTACTGTCTGAGGTCTGCACTACTGGGGGTTATTGTCTGAGGTCTGCACTACTGGGGGTTATTGTCTGAGGTCTGCACTACTGGGGGTTAATGTCTGAGGTATGCACTATTGGGGGTTAATGTCTGAGGTCTGCACTATTATGGGGGTTACTGTCTGAGGTCTGCACTATTATGGGGGTTACTGTCTGAGGTCTGCACTACTGGGGGTTACTGTCTGAGGTCTGCACTATTATGGGGGTTACTGTCTGAGGTCTGCACTATTATGGGGGTTACTGTCTGAGGTCTGCACTATTATGGGGGTTACTGTCTGAGGTCTGCACTATTATGGGGGTTACTGTCTGAGGTCTGCACTATTATGGGGGTTACTGTCTGAGGTCTGCACTATTATGGGGGGTTACTGTCTGAGGTCTGCACTATTGGGGGTTACTGTCTGAGGTCTGCACTACTGGGGGTTACTGTCTAAGGTCTGCACTATTATGGGGGTTACTGTCTGAGGTCTGCACTATTATGGGGGTTACTGTCTGAGGTCTGCACTATTATGGGGGTTACTGTCTGAGGTCTGCACTATTATAGGGGTTACTGTCTGAGGTCTGCACTATTATGGGGGTTACTGTCTGAGGTCTGCACTATTATGGGGGGTTACTGTCTGAGGTCTGCACTACTGGGGGTTACTGTCTGGGGTCTGCACTACTGGGGGTTACTGTCTGAGGTCTGCACTACTGGGGGTTACTGTCTGAGGTCTGCACTACTGGGGGTTACTGTCTGAGGTCTGCACTATTGTGGGGGTTACTGTCTGAGGTCTGCACTATTATGGGGGTTACTGTCTGAGGTCTGCACTATTATGGGGGTTACTGTCTGAGGTCTGCACTATTATGGGGGGTTACTGTCTGAGGTCTGCACTACTGGGGGTTACTGTCTGAGGTCTGCACTATTGTGGGGGTTACTGTCTGAGGTCTGCACTACTGGGGGTTATTGTCTGAGGTCTGCACTACTGGGGGTTAATGTCTGAGGTCTGCACTATTGGGGGTTAATGTCTGAGGTCTGCACTATTGGGGGTTACTGTCTGAGGTCTGCACTATGGTGGGGGTTACTGTCTGAGGTCTGTTAAATAGGGGGTCTGTGATTGTGGGGGGTCTATCTGTGATTGGGGGGATCCATCTGTGATGAGAGGTCTGTTATTTAGGGGGTCAGTCTGTGATGGGGGATCTGTGATTGTGGGGGGGTCAGTCTGTGATGGGGGATCTGTGATTGTGGGGGGGGGGGGGTTCAGTCTATGATGGGGGATCTGTGGTTGTGGGGGGGGGGTCAGTCTGTTAATCCCTTACAGTAAGGGGTTAAATGATTAATCCTGCAATAATTTACCCCTTACATGCTGAAAGCCCTGAGAGGGATACATTACAGATCCTTATAACCAGAGTGGATGATTATACGGGGGGGGGGGGGGGCGAAAAAAAATTCTGCCCCGGGCGCCCATAACTCTGGTTACGCCACTGCAGGGCATTACTCCGGTTTTACCATTGGTCCAAGACTTCAAGCTGTCCATTAAGCTCAGTGCCTCTGACAAGAAGTGCGGAGAGGCACTGTAAGCTCATCCTCTCAGTCTGCTGAAAACAGAGTGTCCTAGCTTTTATTTAAACTGGCCGCTCTGTATTTAGCTTCTGACAGGCTGTGCAAAGAGCCCCGTATCTCCAGAACCATAGGTCAAATGAGCCCCAAGTATCAGCTACCTACCCCTTAAATTTGTGGTGTCTGTGACTCCAGGTCTCTAAACTACGACCCTCAATATTTTTTTGGTTTTATGTTCACTGCCTCACCTACCTCCCTTAAAGGATCACTAAAGGAATTTTTTTTTTTTAGCTAAATAGCTTTCTTTACCTTACTGCAGTCCTGGTTTCATGTCCTTATTGTTCGTTTTTGCTTTGAAGTTGCTGTAATCCTGCTCTGTTCTCCACACTTCCTGCTTGTCTGTTTCCTTATAACCACAGTGCTGGGAGCTTTCTCACAGTGGTCTAAGCTGTCATTACTGTGTGTCTAAAACTTCCCAGAACCAGATTCAGTTTAAAAACAAAACACTGCCCTGGATTTGTTTGTTTTTGTTCTGTGTGTCTATTTCTACTTTACAGAAACATGAAGCCAGTTCAAAAGTGAAAC
This sequence comes from Rana kukunoris, assembly GCA_029574335.1. Taxonomy (NCBI): domain Eukaryota; kingdom Metazoa; phylum Chordata; class Amphibia; order Anura; family Ranidae; genus Rana; species Rana kukunoris. Next base: position 131,083,791 of record CM056052.1, read on the forward strand.
TAACCTGCAGGCATATTATATGATTGATTTGTATCTATTTTTAATCATTTTGAAAAGGAATCAGTTAACTTTTATGTCTCTATACCCTGTAAACAGTCATTTCAGCAAAAAAAAATGTTTTCCTTTAGTGACCCTTTAACTGCAAGTCCCTGCTATATACACCTACCCTGAAGAGGAACTTTTTCTCAAAAACAAAAGAAAGTTTAATTTTGAGTTTGTTGTCCTTTCAGCCACAGTGGAACAATGACATACATTTTTTTTTTTTAGGCTTACTATAAAAATCATTCAGAGGATAAATGATGGTGTGCTAAAATGTGAAAATGTACTGCACTAAGAATTTTGGATGACGAGAATGGTTTAGTGTATGATTCTGGAAGGTAAGCAGAGTGACTTATTCAGTGTGTCTCCGACAGCTCTCATCAAGTTGATAGTTCCGTGTATGTGTGAACTTTGTAAAGCAGCAGGGTCAGTGTTTACACAGTAGTGCTATTCCTTAAATCATCTTCACATGCCATAACTATTCACTGCAGAAAGAGAGAGTTCTTTTACTTTTTCAGTTGAATCAACCCTGAGTTTTGTTATTTGCATTCAAATTTGTGAGCGTCATTTACACCACAAGTACATATGCTGGACAATTTTGAAAGCCCGGAATTCCTGCTGTCAATGGCAGCGTGTCAAAATGGCACTAATTGCTATATTGTTAGCTTGTACCTTTAGCTGTTTCTTTACATATATTACCACAAGTTTGCAAACGACTGTATGATGGAGCTGTAAAACACGGGCAGTAAATGTTTACAAAGGTTTCTTTCTTGAGATAGGATAACATCTAGTTTTTATTAAACTACAGATCCTATAATTACACATTTGCTAACATTTTAAAATAATGTCTGGTTATACCTTGCAGCCACAACAGTATGTATAAGCTTAGAGCACCATCACAGAAAAAGGTGATGCATTTTAATATCCTCAACACAGATTTATTTACAGGGAAGTTATAGGGTATTTGTACTGATCCCTTATTTCAAGTCGTTGTTTTGGTATTTACTTAATTTTGCATTTGACCTTCACATTTTTAAAGGCTTGTGCTCCTATATTTGTGTTACTTTGTAATACATATTTCAATTTATAAATTAAAGAAAAATTCCAAACAAACATAACACACTAAAAATGAATAGCCAAATACAAGATAGAATACCAAAACAAGATTTTGCTGCAATATTCATCTTTAACTAGATGTTCTAGGTCTGATGGCCAGCATCATTCAACCCACTTCTTCTAAGCCCAGGGCACCCTAAACCCACTCCAGCCTGTGACTGGTTAGGCCGCTTTCACACTGGGGAGCGGGCTGTGCTTTACCGTAGTTTTTGCAGAGATATTCAGCCGCTGGCAGGGTGCTTTTAACCCCTGCTAGCAGCAGAAAAAGGGTTAAAACCACCCGCAAAGTGCTGCTGTAGCTTTGCCCGCGCTGCCCATTAATTTCAATGGGGAGGAGCGGTGTACACACTGCTGCAAAGATGCTGCTTGCTTTTTTTAACGTCCTGCAGCGCATTGCCTCCGTGTAAAAGGCTACTTTCACACTGGGGAGTAGAAGGCTTTGGCGGTAAAGCACTGCTATTTTCACACTGGAGTGAAAGAGAAACCTCTTTCAGGGCACTTTGCAGGCACTATAGCGCCTGCAAAGCACCTCAGTGTGAAAGTAGCCAAAGCCTTTGAACTTTTACACTGAGACTGCAGGGGAGCCATTTTTCAAGCGATTTACAGGCGCTATTTTTAAGCATGCACATGACTGGTTTTCTCATCGTAAAACAGTCCGAAGAGAGTCACAACGAGTGAAATTGAGAATCCCGACGAGAAAACAGAGAGCAGGTTCTCTATTTTTCTCGTCGAGATTTCAGGCAGTTTTCTCGACAAAAAAACATACACACAAACGTTTTTCTCTGCAAAAAACTCAGCCAGCAGTTTTCTTGTTGTTTCTGACTGAGAAAAATGTGCGTGTGTATGAGGCTTCAGTCTGGTCAGTTCATACTCACCCAATCACTATGAGATTCGTTTTCTGTATTCTGCAAAAATCTTGGTTGATCCTGCTGCTTTCTATCTCCCCCTCCTGTTCATGTCCCCAATTCAGCTAGGGATTTTCAGCTGTGGTGGCAACTCTGGACATGCTCAGTTTTCAGTGAGTTTCTATGCTGAACATTTCCTTCCTATCACATTAGAGCAGCCCATGTGACTATAGAGTCACACATGTGGGTGTTTACATTTTGGTAAATTACAGCTCCCCTTTTCCTCCATGCTGATTAACAGGCTAAACACAACAGGGGGGGGGGGGGGTATTACACCTTGATTGATGGGGGGCTTCACCTCCCTGTTATTCTAAGACACAGGCTGGAGGGGCCTGACTGTCAGAAATCCACCCACATAATGTTATTTTCACAAAATAATAAAGATTTGATTTCAAATCTATATTTATATGACAATTTAAAACCGTTTATAAATATAACTTACCGTATATACTCGAGTATAAGCCGAGGTTTTCAGCACATTTTTTTGTGCTAAAAATGCCCTTCTCGGCTTATACTTGAGTCCTCCCGTTGCTGTCCTTATATGCAGCTTTATCTCCCGTCGCTGTGATATATTTAGTTTAGTCGGCACGGCCGTGCAGTGCCCTGCCTCCTCCTCGTCTGTGATAGGCTGAACACTGACTCATTGCTGGGAAACCGAGTCAATATTCAGTTATGGAGGAGGAGGAGGAGGCGGGGCTTTGGTACACTGCAGGGACGTGACTGAATAAATGACAGCGCCGGACGGGATATAATAAGGCTGCAGAATGGGCACAGCACCAGGATCAGGTACATGAGGCAGGGAGATGGCACAGTGAAATTTTCCTGTATATTTTCAGCTACATTCATAGACATGCCAGTTATTTGTAAACCAGGTGTTCAAATTGATTCAGCATGGAGTCCCGAGCACCAATCAGCAACTGTAGTAAAAATGCAAGGATAGTTAAAATAATCATATAACCTCTCTCTCTTTCAATGTATATCTATGGATTCCAAACAAGTACGAGTTAAAGCTGAAGGCCATTTATTATCCAATATGGAATTTTTATATGATGTGGCACTATATTATGTGCAGATGGACACAGTAAGGCTGAGGCATGCAGATGGGCACAGTGAGGCTGAGGCATGCAGATGGGCACAGTGAGGCTGAGGCATGCAGATGGGCACAGTGAGGCTAAGGCATGCAGATGGGCACAGTGAGGCTGAGGCATGCAGATGGGCACAGTAAGGCTGAGGCATGCAGATGGACATAGTGAGGCTGAGGCATGCAGATGAGCACAGTGAAGCTGCAGATGTGCATTGTTGACCCTCTTTACCACTTACGGTAGCTACTGCATTCTCACCCTAGGCTTATACTCGAGTCAATACATTTTCCCATTTTTTTGTGGTAAAAGTAGGTGTCTCATATATTATATTCGGGTCGGCTTATACTCGAGTATATACAGTATTTATTTTTGCACAAGAAAATTACTTATTTATTTTTACTCTGTATTCCAAAGTTTTTTTCTTTTTGAACATGTGACCAGCATCAGAGGACTAGAAGCTCCTTCTGCTTATGTTTCCCTGCAGACAAGCTGGGAAAGATCTGGGTCATGTGACAGCTGTATATCAATTAGGAAAAAGGTACTTCGATTTTTTTTAATTAAAATAATTACAGTGCCATCATGCACATAGAGAAATAGAAGGGACAATGTAAATTAAACAGTGTGTGTTTAGTATCACTTTAACTAATAGAGAGGGCATGCATGTTATCGCCCTGTGTGAAATGAGGCCATAAATATTGCCATAAATATTGAAAAGACTATTTGGTCTCCATTGAATCACAAAGTACTTTTCAATATTCTAAATGTAGAAGAATGTTTTTCCCTTTCCTTTTTGCCCTAACTCATAAATCTGAATCCCAATGAGTACACTATCTTCACTGTGTTTGTATATCCTCCTTGTGTTTGTGTGGGTTTCCTACCAAGAAACATACTAGTGGCTTTAGCAGGCTTCCGACCGAAGTTGGCCCCAGTATGTGTATATGAGTGTGGTAGGGATGTTGGATTGGAGGTCAGGAACTGCTGTGACTGGTGCTATGTAGCATTTACACAAATGTGGGAGATAATAGATATACGACTTGCATGTACACACCAAAATTCACAGGAACAGCTCAAAATATCAAATTTTGAAGGTACACCAATATAACACTTTTTTTTATATATGACTGCAGTAACAACATATGTGTGGGAACAGTGAAACTCTATATACAGCAAAAGTAGTTACAATGCAATACAAATGATTTTGTTTTGCTGCACCTTTCCCTTCTCAGCCTCCAGTTACACATCAGATATTTGTTTAGAAGCCACAAGACAGTCTTTTATGAAAACGGGTGTTTATTAATACCAAAATGCTTGCAGATACAAAAACATGATATAAATGAAATGATATAAAAACAACTCTGTTAATAAAACACTACAATAAACTTGCATAGTGTACGATATCATTACAGGTCAAGCTGCAAAGGTCCCTATTGATTGATCGTTTTATGACCAGAAATTAAGAGCTAGTATTTTAAAGAACACATTGGGGGTATGAAAAAACATTCCTTTGCCATTATAAAAGCACACAAATCTGGAGCGAATGGCCTTTATTCAGGTTTATCTGCAGCACCCATGCCCGTTTCTATTTCAGAGTGAAAAAGAAACCGCCATTGGTGCCTAATTAACAATAGGTATTGCTGCCGTTTTAATATAGAAATTTGCCTATAGCAGATCCCTGCCAAGTCAAGCTTAGCATATAGGAGGTAAACTGTTTGGCACAGACACATCATAAAAAGGAGATCACTCCAAATTACCAAAGGAGCTTACATCACTTTGTTACTAAGAAGCAACCTGCTCCATTTTCTCAGTTTAGAAGGATGGTGTAGACTTTATGCCTGTGCCATTCTCATAAAGAAGTGGGCAGGTTCTTATACAGTGACCCTTGTGCCATTATTTGTTATTTCTCACTTTTGTTTATTTCCAAGAACTAGCTGCGTACACCCCATATACAAGTATATGAAGTTAAGAATCTGTTTGTTTTATAAATACCTGGCATTAAACACCTAAAGGCTCTTTCACACGGGCAGACCCCAGATTTGTCCACTGATCCGCGCTGAACAAGCAAATGACAGGTTCCTGTCCACTCCGCTTATGTAGAGTAGACATGGACATAGCCCACTTTCCTCTATGGGTAGTCCGATGTAAACAAACCACCTGTCTGTTTACATCTATCTGTCATCCGATTTGTCTGTTTTTAGCAGATAGGATCGGATCAGATGTTGGCAGGTGTAAATGGACAAATGCCTGTGGACATCGGCTGATCCATAGATGGTCTGATTGGGTCTGCCTGAAATACTGACAGGTAGCCCAGATAGTTCCGGCTGTGTGAAAGGGGCCTAATTCTCACCCTATGTCGAATAGTATTACTGCTCAGATGACCTAAATTTCAATATATTTTTATAATTATCCCTGACATATATTCCTCAGCAAGCTCATTAGGTTGTTTTGTGTTAGAACAGACCCCCGCCCCCCCCCCCCCTTGCCTCCATTTAGTTATTGTCATTTTTATACATTTGAAATTAAAGTGTATGTAAACTTCTAATCTATTTTTCAGTATGTCTGGCACCGTGTCTCAATGTATGCAGTTTTCTTAAGAAAATTCCTTCTTGTGAATCTGTTGCAAAGTTTCTTACCTAAAGATATTGCAAGTAACAGCATTTCCTGTTGCAGGCTGACAATGCTTAGCCACTGCCTTTCAATAAGAAGCAGCGATCTCAGCACTCCCTGTGAGCTCCTTTAGTTGGCCATTGGGCTGCATATCTGATAAACAGCCTATTGGCCAACTGAAGGATCGCACACAGCGATCTATTTATTACTCCAGTCACAGTAAAAAAAATGTTTTATAATAGGATAGAAAATAATTCACATTCATGTAATTGTAGCTGATACAAATAAAAAAGTCACAGTCATTAAATGCAATGTTTAAATGAAAGATATACTCAGAAATATATAAAAGTTGCCATTGATGACCTCCTTCAGAAAATTCTAGCTCCTTGGCTGTTTTTGGCTCCAATACTTTATGAGTCACTCACATAGAACAAGAATGCAGCAAGCAAAGTCACAGTAAAGTCAGACCTTCTGAAATGTTCCAAGTCAGAGATTGAAAAAGCACTGAAGCCATTGGGTCGGTATGACAGCATAAAAAATAGAACTTTCAAAAGGGAAGGTTAACAATGGCAAGTCAATGTTTCCCTCCGTACCGGTTTCCTTTAATAGACATTTTTTTATGTCTATATAAATATAACAAAAATACATTTAGATTTCTTGACTTTCCTCTTTACACAAGATTGTCAACAACTCATCTAGCTACAGGTAGCTTCCATATACAGCTTCAGTACTTCAGGTATATATTCTTCTCTGCCAGGCTAATGGGCGGAACGTAAGGCTTGTTGTCTACGTTTCAACTCCTGTTCTGCCTGTTCCTGTAGAGTGCTCACCTATCAAATTAAAAGGAAAAAAAAAAACATAAGTACCTATAAATGCTTGCTGCAGTACTGTTTATAAGGTCCGAATTACTGTTTTTTCTCTATTTTTGATTCAGGCATACGCCTAAAACTATCACTAATACAACTGTTTATGTTATTCCTCGCATCCACATCGAAATATCAAGTATTGGAATTTTAAAGTGTAAATCAACACAGATAGACTGATATGCTGGCCACTTGTATCTTTTCATCAGCCTTTTACTGACAAATTAGTAAATGCAATAGAACAGTCTACAGCAGGGGTTCTCAACCTTGCAAGTACCGTGACCCCTTGATAAAATTTCCAAAGTTGTGGGGACCTTTAACACTAAAATTATTTTTGTAGCATTGGTTGTCAGCACCTAAGACAAGACAAGCAATTTGCACACCTAACCCAGGGACATTTAGCACTCCCTGAGTCCCTTCCACTCGTACAGTATTAAAACCCCATTTTAGGATGTACCAAACTCTTTGTCCTCCTTTATTTCCATTTTATATCTCTCTATCCTAATTTGTTCCCCCCCCCCCATCCCTCTCTCTAGCCATCTTTCTTGTTCTTTTTATTCCTTCTCTTACTCCTTTGTGTGTGTGGGGGGAGGGGGGGATGAGTGGCAGTGCTGGTGAGGAGTTGGGATCAGTGGCAGTGCCTGTGGGGAGTTGTCATCAGCCAACTTAGGTGCTCTTGATCAAGGTCCTCTGCTGATCTGAGAACTGTAGTGGGGAGTTTTAATGGCAACTATAATCACAGGCTGTGTCTCCAGATTCACTGTGTCTCTGACTTTGTGGTGTCTCGTAGCAGTGACACCTATGCTGAAATCAGGAGATAGGGTCTCCTCCAGCCCCTCCCACTTCACATTTCTCACCAGTCAGCTGACCTTTAGTCTCTGCCCCCCAGCCTTGACATGAACTGAATGGGCTGCTGCGGAGAGGCTAAGTGGGCGGCTGCGGGTTCCAGAAACAGCCCTGCTGGGCAGCTAAAGGTTTCCGTTACAGCCCTGCTGGGCGGTCGAAAAAAGGCTGGGAGAGCGGTGCAGGCTTCAGGAACAGCCCAGGATTCGGTGACCCCTGGCAAATCGTAATTTCACCCCCGAGGGGGTCCCGACCCCCAGGTTGAGAACCACTAGTCTACAGCAATCTGCCACTCATAATTTAAGAATTGCTTAGTTTCAATCAACCAAACATGTTAAGCTGGATGTAAACAGATCAAAAATGCAATGATGCTGCAATAAATTTAATATAGGTCCACCATGACATTAATTGGTGGGTCACTCAAAACCTGTAAACGATGTGCACCGTGAATTTGTTTTTCCCAGTGAAGGATGATGGAAAAAAAAAATGTCATGTAATTGGCCAACATAAGAGAACACATATCCGCGTAGAGTGGACACACTAATAAATTCCTTAGAAGAGCATAAAAACATAAATAAACATACAAAATCCACATATAAAACATGTCATATAGATGTCTTGAATTTACAACCCCTTTGTCAATGGTTCATTGCTTGCTAACATGGGAAATCAGAATTAAATGACATAAGGAACAGAGAGCACTGGCATAATCCTGTAAAAATAAATAACTATGATAAATTAAAATTGTGCATCACAACACTCTCTTCAAGTCTCACCAACAGTTTATGTTTAGTATACAATGAAATTCAGATGGGCATAGTCACAAAACATGAACTATCATTTAAGGACATGAGGACAAGTTTGGGAAACACTGAAAAACCAGGAGCAGAACTGCAAACGGGATTACTGTTGATGTTAGGCCTCGTACACACGATCAAATCTGTCCGCTGGAAACGGTCTGCTGGACCGTTTCAGCAGACAGATTCGATCGTGTGTACGGCCGAGCCGACGGATTTGGCCACCCAACAGATTTCAAAGCATGCTTTGAAATCTATCGGGTGGGAATCCGTCCGCCCGACATGTCTGCTGGTTAGTACACTTACCAGCAGACATGTCGTCCCGCACCGCCGCCGCACCACCGCCGCCGAATGGATTCGGCGCATGCGCGGAAGTGTTTTACTTCCTGGTGCGGTGACGTGGCGGCGTCAACGTTACCGCCACGTCACCGACACGTCAGTGCGCCGTCTGCTGGCGGGGATTTTGGTTTGCTCGTGTGTACACGCGAGCAAACCAAAATCCCAGCAGACAGATTTGTTCAAATCTGTCGGACAGACAGATTTGAACAAATCTGTCTGCTCGTGTGTACAAGGCCTGAGGCCTCGTACACACGATCGGACATATCCGATGAAAACGGTCCGCGGACCATTTCCATCGGATATGTCCGATCTGGAGTTTGATCCGATGGCGTGTACACACCATCGGATCAAATTCCCCGCCGGCGGACGGCGCGGTGACGTGTCGGTGACGCGGCGGTGACGTTGACGCCGCCACGTCACCGCTACGTCACGCACCAGGAAGTAAACACTTCCGCGCGCATGCGTCGGATCCATTCACAGGATATGACGCATGTGTGGGAGGATATGTCCACTGGTTTCCCGTACTAACCAGCGGACATATCCGACGGACAGGTTTGTCCGATGGACAAATCTGTCCGCTAGCCCATACACACGATCGGAGATGTCTGCTGAAACGGTCCATCGGACCGTTTTCAGCGGACATATCCCCTCGTGTGTACGAGGCCTTACAGTTTTCCCAACCAAATGAAAGTTTTTTTTAGATACGTCTTAACTGTTGCCCATCGCATTATCATAAAGTATTAGAGAGAACGGTGCCAACTCTCCTACTAGCTGAATGGAAAGATCTGGTTAAAGAAATTATGAGACTGAAAGACCTTGTGACCCATATTTTATGGCTCGATTTGGCAGCTTCTCTCAAGATTTACCTTACTTTTGCTGACAATGCATTTGGCTGATTAATAAAGCATGTTTGATGTCATTACTTGCTGCCAATTTCACCTCTTTAAAAAAAAATGACATCTAGACTTGTTTTTGTTTTCCTTTTAAATAATGCTTTCTGCAACAATCGCTGTTACATTTGCTGCAATTATTCACCAGTCACAATTCAGCACTTTAAACCAGCACAATACATAAATTCCTATGGAAACTCGCACTTCTTAAACCTTTTGGCTACATTTGCTGTAAATCTGCTGCAGATCTAATACCTTAATTTGGGTTCATGAGGGCACATCTGGGCAAGTGAATGTACCTGAATGTATTCTTTGCTAGAACACTATAATTTTGCGATTACAAGGACAAGTTCTTTAATTCGTGTTTATCCTGTCTTACATTTTAGGATTCACCAGATTATCACACACTCAGGGCCAGATTCAGCAACACTTGCGCTGGAGTATTTCGATATGCGCCGCGTAACTGTGAAGATGCGCCGTCGTTTCTATGTGCCCGTACCCACCAAACTAGATGCGCCCAATAACGGGCCATTTGCGACCGGCGGAACGTTCCGACGCCAGAGTATCGTCAGCGCTTAATTTCGCTTGGCGCATCAGTCGTGCCTATTGATTTCCCCTGCAAATATGCAAATGAGGGATTTTTCCCAATTCACGAACGGATTAGCACCATACGCTGGCTACATGCGCCGCGCGTATCTCGTCCGTCCGGCGCAAAGTTATTTCTACAAAAGGCTGCTTTATCTTTACTCCAGATGGCCACAGGTCAGCAGGAGAGCAGCTACAGCAGCCTTACCGACGATAAGAGCTAGCTGAGCACCCCCACTTGCAGGACAACACCTCTGTCCATGCTTGTCTGTCAAATTTTACAGCCATGGAGGAAGACATCATAGGTCTCCATAGCCAAGATGACGGCTGACAGCTCCTGGCCATTAAAGTTCAGCTTTCTCCTGTGTGTTTGCGGGGAACGGGAGAAGCCATCTCAGAACAAAAGTAACATCACTGCGGGGAGGGGGAGCAGGATATACTTTAGTGCCAGAATGGCGCTTCTACGGGCGCATTTAAACGCCCAACGGAAGGCATTGCGCTGACGTTTCCCGTGAAGTGGTGCCGACGGAAGTTGTGAGCATGCGCACAAAGGGGGCGAGTGGAGCCTCACTCACTGCGCATGCTCCGTGGTTGATGCGCTGAACGTAAGCCTCTGCGCTGGGCTCCGCCCATCATTTACATATGATCACACCCACTTCCCCTTGCGTCGGGTTACGCCAGCGCATTATCGTTACTCTGGCGCAAGTTTACGCGCAACTGCTATGTGAATAACAGTACTTGCGCTAAAAAGGGTCGTCAGAGTAACGTAAATGAGAAGCGTTACTCTGGAGCAAAGATGCTCTCATCTACCTGAATCTGGCCCTCATACGATATATACCTGTCAAGTTGTCTTACCAACCCAGATGGACTCTCTAATGACAAAGGAGCACTAAAACATGATATACAGTAACTGTGTTCTGCACATTGACTACTGGTAAATATTTTCTTTGATAAATTGTAATTTGCCCTCACACACTCACACGGGAACATACCGTATATGGGCCAGATTCAGCAAGACTTGCGCTGGAGTAATTCGATATGCGCCGCGTAACTGTGAAGATGCGCCGTCGTTTCTATGTGGCCGTACCCACCAAACTAGATGCGACAGAAAACGGGCCATTTCCGATCGGCTTAACTTTCCGACGCCAGAGTCTCGTCAGCGCATAATTTCGCTTGGCGCATCAGTCGCGCCTATTGATTTCCCCTGCAAATATGCAAATGAGGGAGATTTCCCGATTCGCGAACGGATTAGCACCATACGCCGGCTACATGCGCCGCGCGTATCTCGTCCGTCCGTCGCAAAGTTATTTCTACAAATAGCTGCTTTATCTTTACTCCAGACGGCCTCAGGTCAGCAGGAGAGCAGCTACAGCAGCGTTACCGACGATAAGAGCTAGCTGAGCACCCCCACTTGCAGGACAACACCTCTGTCCATGCTTGTCTGTCAACTTTTACAGCCATGGAGGAAGACATCATAGGTCTCCATAGCCGAGATGACGGCTGACAGCTCCTGGCCTTTAGAGTTCAGCTTTCTCCTGTGTGTTTGCGGGGAACGGGAGCAGCCATCTCAGAACAAAAATAACTTCACTGCGGGGAGGGGGAACAGGATATACTTTAGTGCCGGAATGGCGCATCTACGGGCGCATTTAAACGCCCAACGGAACGCATTTCGCTGACGTTTCCCGTGAAGTGGTGCCGACGGAAGTTGTGAGCATGCGCACAAAGGGGGCGAGTGGAGCCTCACTCACTGCGCATGCTCCGTGGTTGATGCGCTGAACGTAAGCCTCTGCGCTGGGCTCCGCCCATCATTTACATATGATCACACCCACTTCCCCTTGCGTCGGGTTACGCCAGCGCATTATCGTTACTCTGGCGCAAGTTTACGCGCAACTGCTATGTGAATAACAGTACTTGCGCTGAAAGGGTCGTCAGAGTAACGTAAATGAGAAGCGTTACTCTGGAGCAAAGATGCTCTCATCTACCTGAATCTGGCCCTCATACGATATATACCTGTCAAGTTGTCTTACCAACCCAGATGGACTCTCTAATGACAAAGGAGCACTAAAACATGATATACAGTAACTGTGTTCTGCACATTGACTACTGGTAAATATTTTCTTTGATAAATTGTAATTTGCCCTCACACACTCACACGGGAACATACCGTATATGGGCCAGATTCAGCAAGACTTGCGCTGGAGTAATTCGATATGCGCCGCGTAACTGTGAAGATGCGCCGTCGTTTCTATGTGGCCGTACCCACCAAACTAGATGCGACAGAAAACGGGCCATTTCCGATCGGCTTAACTTTCCGACGCCAGAGTCTCGTCAGCGCATAATTTCGCTTGGCGCATCAGTCGCGCCTATTGATTTCCCCTGCAAATATGCAAATGAGGGAGATTTCCCGATTCGCGAACGGATTAGCACCATACGCCGGCTACATGCGCCGCGCGTATCTCGTCCGTCCGTCGCAAAGTTATTTCTACAAATAGCTGCTTTATCTTTACTCCAGACGGCCTCAGGTCAGCAGGAGAGCAGCTACAGCAGCGTTACCGACGATAAGAGCTAGCTGAGCACCCCCACTTGCAGGACAACACCTCTGTCCATGCTTGTCTGTCAACTTTTACAGCCATGGAGGAAGACATCATAGGTCTCCATAGCCGAGATGACGGCTGACAGCTCCTGGCCTTTAGAGTTCAGCTTTCTCCTGTGTGTTTGCGGGGAACGGGAGCAGCCATCTCAGAACAAAAATAACTTCACTGCGGGGAGGGGGAACAGGATATACTTTAGTGCCGGAATGGCGCATCTACGGGCGCATTTAAACGCCCAACGGAACGCATTTCGCTGACGTTTCCCGTGAAGTGGTGCCGACGGAAGTTGTGAGCATGCGCACAAGGGGGCCGAGTGAAGCCTCACTTACTGCGCATGCTTCGTGGATGATGCGCTGAACGTAAGCCTCTGCGCTGGGCTCCGCCCATCATTTACATATGATCACACCCACTTCAACTTGCGTCGGATTACGCCAGCGCATTATCGTTACTCTGGCGCAAGTTTACGCGCAACTGCCATGTGAATAACAGTACTTGCGCCGAAAGTGTCGGCGGAGTAACGTAAATGAGAAACGTTACTCAAAGTAAAGAAGCGCCCATCTACCTGAATCTGGCCCTATGTGTTTTAACATGCAGCATTAAAGTATAACTACAGGCAAAACTTTTTTATTTAAGTTTTGGCTATAGTAGATATCGATTAGAACACCTATTATGCTTTTATTGCTCTCATTACCCCCTTAAGGGAGTTCCCCCCTCTCTATTTGTCCTAATTAACCACTTAAGACCCGGACCAATACGCTGGCAAATGACCCAAGGGGTTTTTGCGATTCGGCACTGCGTCGCTTTAACAGACAATTGCGCGGTCGTGCGACGTGGCTCCCAAACAAAATTCGCGTCCTTTTTTTCCCACAAATAGAGCTTTCTTTTGGTGGTATTTGATCGCCTCTGCGATTTTTATTTTTTGCGCTATATACAAAAATAGAGCGACATTTTTGAAAAAAAATCAATATTTTTTACTTTTTGTTATAATAAAAAACCAATAAACTAAATTTTAGTCAAACATTTAGGCCAAAATTTATTTAGCCACATGTCTTTAGTAAAAAAAAAATCGCATTAAAAAAAAATTAGCTACCTAGCGGGAACAGCGACACTAATACAGCGATCAGAAAAATGATCGCTTAGTGACGCTGGCAATAGGGAGTGAAAGGGTTAACTAGGGCAGTGATCAAGGGGTTAAAACTTTATTGGGGGGGGGGTGGGGGGACTACCCTGACACTAACACTGACTGACTGTCACACTGTCTGTCACACTGACACTAAATACAGTAATCATACATGTATGATTACTGCATTCAGTGACACTGTGACAGGGGGGAGGGGGGGGGGGGGCGATCGCGGGGGTTAAATGTGTTTGTGTCTGTGTGTAAGTGTGCTGTTGGTGCAGACTTACTTGGTGTGTTGTGATCTCTCCTCAGCGGCGCTTGAAACAAATGCCGAGGGAGAGATCACGTCGCTTCCTCCTTCCTGTGTTTACACAGGAGGAGGAAGTGACAGGGCGGGCGGGGGCGCGCGCATTGGCTGGGAGCGATCCGGAGGGGGCGGATGAAAACAGATAGCCGCCCCACTTGTCGGATCGCTCCTGCAGCCGCGCGGACCGCCGCATGTACGGGGGGGGGGGTCCGATCCCCCCCAAGGCACCAACGTATATATACGTTGATGTGCCTGTCGGTGCCATTCTGCCGACGTAAATGTACATGCGGCGGTCCTTAAGTGGTTAACATTATCATTGAAAGTAAAAAAAATACCACATTTTGGGTTTTCCCGAAAAAAGTAATACAGATGAAATCTTCCAATAGGAACACTAGTTCTGGTCACCTTGAGGGCTCCAAAGGTATTCTGCCCTGTACACACGATCGGTTCGTCTGATGAAAATGGACCGTTTTCATTGGACAAACCGATCGTGTGTGGTCCCCATTGTTTTTTTCCCCCAAAATAGAATCTGTTTTAAATTTTTCTTATGGTTAAAAAAACGATAAAAAAAAAACTATCAGTCAAAAATCCATGCATGCTCAGAATCATTTTGACGCATGCTCGGAATCATTGAACTTCATTTTTCTCAGCACGTTGTTGTGTTTTACGTGACCGCGTTGGACACGATCGGATTTTTAACCGATGGTGTGTAGGCAAGACTGATGAAAGCCAGCTTCATCGGATATCTGATGAAAAAATCCATCGGTCCGTTTTCATCAGACGAACGGATCGTGTGTACAGGGCATTAATTTGCCGGGATTTCCTCTCATCTTCTGTTTTAGCTATGTGACAGGAAGTGAAGCAAAATCTCCCCAATAGGACACAAAAGGCAAAAAAAAAAACAGACAGGGGTTATAAACCTCCCTTACGTATTTGCCTATAGTTCTACTTGAAGTTATTTTTTTATTGAACAAAAGAAACTGTTGCCTGAAATATTCTAATACAATAGATCCATTGCAGCACAAAAGACATCTTCTTGTCATCTATCACTGTCAGAATGGAACATGTTTAATAACAGGGGGTTTCATCCATATGGTTTTCTTTCTCAGTAGGAAACAGCCCCACTGGTTTACCTGTTCCTCCAGGCCTCTGATCCTTTGTCTGTGTGCTCTCTCTCTGTTCTCCAGTGTTATCTCTGCCTGTTGCTGAGCCGTGCGAAGCCTCTCGCTCTCAGCGTCCAGCTCCTGCCGATGTCTCACACTTACTTCCATCAGTCTCTGAGAATGAGCTCGTTCCAGATCTGTTATCTGGGCCTGTTTGTAGACAATGGAATTACTACTATTTTACCTGTACAGCATACGTTAAATTAATATTGGTGAAGAGAATAATCACTATTAGGCCTCATGCACATTGGACATTTTTACAGCTGCTGTTTTTGGCTTAAGGTGTTTGCAGTAAGTTCCTCAGCATGTTATCCTATGTGTCCATGCACACATAGGCTGTTATCAGTGTTTTTTGGCTGGGGCGTTTTTTGGCTGAAAAAAAAAACTCAGAACTTGTGGGTTATAAGAGCAGTTTTTCAGCTGTAAGAATTATCTAACTCCGATAAAATCATGTCTATTATCAACGCTTTTGAGTCATAAGCTTTTGTGCGAGTAAAATTTAGCAAAAAAAAATGCTGAAAAACACTACTGCAAAAACACTGCAAAACTCATTCTTCTCTTTTTTCTTCTTAGTCTTTGCTTTTAGATCTCTTAGGTCTTCTCGCTTATTCCATCTAAATTTAGAGAAGCTACTGCTACCTCAGGGTAAAGACCTGTTTCTGTGTGATGAGGGGTCCTCACCCCTTTCCCTGGAGGTATAGGTCCCCTTAAAAGAATGTATACAGTTTATACCAGGGGTATTACCAAGCCATTGTGGTGAATGAGCCGACCTTAAGTTTGGAAGCACAATATGTAGTTGCTCTGTCCTCTAATGCAGCCCTCAAAATTTAGCATTTGGCGAGTGGATTTATGCTGGGGGCGAGTGATGACAGGGCTACATGGCCAATCTCCCTCCAATCTGTGCCTACACCTAGAGTCCTGATGAGATTGGCGGCCGAAAAGGAAAGGTGCATGCTCGGGAAAAGTAGTCTGGTGGGTCACGCACAGGCAGAGCAGTACACAGGTGCTCTCCTTACAATTCTCATTAAGCCATGGGACCTAACAGTATGACCTCTCTGAGCCTGCCCCCCCTCTCCCGACCAATGTAGCTGCAGAGCAGAAAGTAATGAGTGAGGTGGAGGATTGCGAAAATTACCACTCTGGTGCAGCGCTCACTGAAAGTTGCCCTGACATGAGAGCGGCAGCCTTCCAGTTTGTGCAGTTTTCTTCTCCTAGTGCTCTATGTAAGTGTCCAACAGTTCAGCCTAAGCACTGTGAACAGACTGGTCTCAATGTGTGCTGTGCTATAGTGTCAATGGCTGTGCAGTTTTGTGGATCTCAGCGCTGGATTGTACTCCCTCCCGCTGTGCTGCAGCTCCTCTCCTCACTGCCAGCCTGAATAAAAGGGGGAAGTGGGGACATGCAAGCGTGGAGCCGCACACACAGGCTCCTGATGATGAGATGAATGGGAGAGAGAGAGAGAGAGGATGGATGGATGGGAGTTGCAGAGGAGACAGCAAGAGAATGGGGAAGAGACCCAGTTCTAGTGCCCTGTCCCTCTGGTCTGACCCCAGTGCCCTGTCCCATTTTGTTAAAGTTGTTGTTGGTAATATTTAATTTTGTAACTTGATTCTGCATAAAACATTTAACAGTGTCATTCCATGAGATAATCTATGAGGGCGTGTTTACGGGTGGAATTAGGCGCAGGGCAGTATATGAATTAGGTGGGGCAACTGGTGGCGATTAACTCTTGAGGCCTGGCTAGTGGCTCAGGACTTGAAATTTTGATCCCTGCTCTAGTGCACAGAAGGACTGAGATGTGCCTTGTTAATGCATCATTTAGGCCGCATACACACGATCGAATTTATCTGCTGAAACTGGTCCGACGAACCGTTTCAGCAGACATCTCCGATCGTGTGTTCGGGCTAGCGGACATGTTTTCCCAGCGGCCAAATTTCAAAGCATGTTTTGAAATTTGTCCGCCGGAGACATGTACGTCGGATATATGTCCGCTGGTTAGTACACTAACCAGCGGACAGAAATCTCCGCGCATGGATTCGACGCATGCGTGGAAGTATTTTACTTCCTGGAGTGGTGACGTGGCAGCGTCAATGTCACAGCCACGTCACTGCGTCCTCAACCCGAGGGGATTTTCTTCCGATGGTGTGTACACGCCATCGGACCAAAATCTGATGAGACATGTCCGCTGGAAACGGGCCGTCGGACATGTTTGAGCGGACATGTCTCATCGTGTGTACGCGGCCTTAGAGTCTTGAACAAGTTTTAAGGTTACCCCATAGTGCATTCTATACTGACTGACAGTTTCTCATTTTGGGAGAATGCCTTTTCTATGCTCTTTTATGTTAAAAAAATAATTGGACTATTACCCATTCTGTAAGTATTTTACATGGTGGAAGATACACATTCTTTGTCGTAACTTTTGTATTCTCTTTTGTGCAAATATTCCAATAAAAATATTGAAACAGAAGGGAGAATATTATGTCATCTGGTCACGTCCTGCAATTGTTTATGTCCCATAGGTACCACCATCTCATTGTTTATGGCACATGAAAGATCTGTGATATCTCCTACCATGTATAATGAAATGCAAATAAAACGTCTTATGTAGGGTACATTTTAGTCTGCCCCTAACTCTGCTGGTGAAAAATGCAGGACGTTACCTCCAGGTACTGATTCTGTCTTTGTGATTCTGCCAGATCTTTTCTCAGGGAAATCACCAACTGGTTGATTTGTTCCTTCTCTATGCTAAGGCGTTGTACTTCCTCCTCCAAACGCAGCTGCTCACGTTTTACCTGCATGAGTCACAAAACATTACATTTAGCTGTAAAAGATGTGACTTGACAACAAATGTCACAAAAATGTTAGAAATCTAGAAAAGGCACATAGCAATACTAATACATTTTTTTTTATAACCAGAGCTATAACAGAGGAACTAGTGTAAAATATTAACAGAAACTGCTCCATTATCTTAGCTTTGATGTTTATTCATTCCATAAAAAGTAGAACAGTTACAAAAAAAAAAAAAAGGGTAGAACAGTTACAGGCCTGTAATCTCTTGTTGTACACCTCGAAGTGCAAACGGTTGTTCACCCTGAATATGTGCTTCGTATGGTCTTTCGAAGAACCTTAATCAGTCTGGATGTATGCTTTGTACCAGGGCCTTCTGACACCCCCCCCCTTTGGTCTCGGGGTACACATATTATTGTTATATTATTGTACCATTTTGGAATACTGTGTATTCAGCTTTTTCTGCCAAAGTAATATTTTCTGGTCCTTTAAGGTCCAGGCTTAATGGACTCTTTCCAAGGGACTAAAGGCAGGGCCGGCGCTACCACTAGGTGAATCAGGCAGCCGCCTAGAGCGCACTGCCGCCTGGAGCGCAGCCACGGCCACTGGTTCCCCCACAGTAGTAGTGGTCACCGCTGCGCAGTCCTGTGGACGGAGAGGAGGCGCTGTGAGCTTGTCACAACCTCGAGCATCCAGTCAGTGGGTGGATCCATGTGCTCCCCCTCCCCCGGCTCCTCCCAGGCTCCCCTTCTCCCGCTCTGCGGATCTCCTACCATGTGCTGTGCAGAGCGCAGATCATGACTGCTGCCGCCGCCGCCGAGCAGCTCCTTGACCTTCTCTCCTCCTGGATGGGCTGGACGGCCGTAGTGTGGAAGACCTGTCACCTGCCAGAACTGCGATCATCAGAGAGGTACTGTGATGACAGTCTGCGGCGCGGCCTGACATCCTGTGACGTCACTGCCTGATCGAGGGTGCCCCGAACATCCCTGCTGACCACACACACAGACCTCCTGTCATCATCATGCTCCTCGTCATCCCCCTGTTCCTGGCATTCCACCATCCCACCTCCAAGGCCTGTCATACATTTTATCACTTCCCTGTCACTTCCTACCACCCTCCCCTGTCATCTCCATCCTCCCTGTCATCTCCCTACCACCCACCCCTGTCATCTCCATCCTCCCTGTCACCTCCCTACCACCCACCCCTGTCATCTCCATCCTCCCTGGCACCTCCATCCTCCCTGTCATCTCCATCCTCCCTGTCACCTCCCTACCACCCACCCCTGTCATCTCCATCCTCCCTGTCATCTCCCTACCACCCATCTCTGTCATATCCATCCTCCCTGTCACCTCCATCCTCCCTGTCATCTCCATCCTCCCTGTCATCTCCCTACCACCCACCCCTGTCATCTCCATCCTCCCTGTCACCTCCATCCTCCCTGTCATCTCCATCCTCCCTGTCATCTCCATCCTCCCTGTCACCTCCCTACCACCCACCCCTGTCACCTCCATCCTCCCTGTCATCTCCATCCTCCCTGTCATCTCCATCCTCCCTGTCACCTCCCTACCACCCACCCCTGTCATCTCCATCCTCCCTGTCATCTCCCTACCACCCACCCCTGTCATATCCATCCTCCCTGTCACCTCCATCCTCCCTGTCATCTCCATCCTCCCTGTCACCTCCCTACCACCCACCCCTGTCACCTCCATCCTCCCTGTCATCTCCTTACCACCCACCCCTGTCATCTCCATCCTCCCTGTCATCTCCCTACCACCCACCCCTGTCATCTCCATCCTCCCTGTCACCTCCCTACCACCCACCCTGTCATCTCCATCCTCCCTGTCATCTCCCTACCACCCACCCCTGTCATCTCCATCCTCCCTGTCACCTCCCCACCACCCACCCCTGTCATTTCCATCCTCCCTGTCACCTCCCCACCACCCCCCCCTGTCATCTCCATCCTCCCTGTCACCTCCCCACCACCCACCCCTGTCATCTCCATCCTCCCTGTCACCCCACCACCCACCCCTGTCATCTCCATCCTCCCTGTCACCTCCCCAATACCCACCCCTGTCACCTCCATCCTCCCTGTCACCTCCCCACCACCCACCCCTGTCATCTCCATCCTCCCTGTCACCTCCCCACCACCCACCCCTGTCATCTCCCTACCACCCACCACTGTCATCTCCATCCTCCCTGTCATCTCCCTACCACCCACCCCTGTCATCTCCATTCTCCCTGTCACCTCCCCACCACCCACCCCTGTCATCTCCATCCTCCCTGTCACCTCCCCACCACCCACCCCTGTCATCTCCATCCTCCCTGTCACCTCCCCACCACCCACCCCTGTCATCTCCATCCTCCCTGTCACCTCCCCACCGCCCACCCCTGTCATATCATCCTCCTTGTCACCTCCCCACCACCCACCCCTGTCATCTCCATCCTCCCTGTCACCTCCCCAACCCCCACCCCTGTCATCTCCATCCTCCCTGTCACCTCCCCACCACCCACCCCTGTCATCTCCATTCTCCCTGTCATCTCCCTACCACCCACCACTGTCATCTCCATCCTCCCTGTCATCTCCCTACCACCCACCCCTGTCATCTCCATCCTCCCTGTCACCTCCCTACCACCCACCCCTGTCATCTCCATCCTCCCTGTCACTTCCTACCACCCACCCCTGTCATCTCCATCCTCCCTGTCACCTCCATCCTCCCTGTCACCTCCCCACCACCCACCCCTGTCATCTCCATCCTCCCTGTCACCTTCTTACCACCCACCCCTGTCAGCTTCCTACCACCCACCCCTGTCATCTCTATCCTCCCTGTCACTTCCCTACCACTTACCAGGGACAATTTTTCTCTTCACAACACAGACAGAAGGACATTCGTCCTTCCAGTGAAATCACAAATAAAGGGACTTTTTTTATTTCAGCGAAACCAAGGAGGGACATTCTTTTTTTTGGGGGGGCGCACATAACTGGTCTTGCCTAGGGCGCCAAATTGCCTAGCACCGGCCCTGACTAAAGGTTCTTGTGTCTTGGTGGATGCCTCGATTTGTTTTGTATGGTTTAAAAGATTCTCAATAAAACTTTCTTTTGGAAAAAAGAGGAGAACAGTCTGTACCTATTACTATGTATGCTAGAAGTTCAAACAGTACAGTGAAAAAGGGATGTGAAGGAAAGCAGGTTTGATCTCAGAATGTGATGCATATCTAAGTATACATATGAAAGAAAAAAGTAGCCGATCTTTCAAACAAAAGTGTGTTTGACCAAAGACACAAAACATTATAACATAGGGGTTGGAAAAGATTCAGGATTTTTTTTTTTAAATCCGATCTTTTTTTATTAATTTTTTAAGTTTGAAACACACAGCATTAGCAGCACGTTACAGACTTCAAGCTAAAGCCTCATACACACGATCAGACTTTTGGATTTTTGTCCGAAGGGAGTTGGCCGGGCACACCCATAGCATAAACACGCTCGGACTTTTCTGCAAACTTTCCTAAAACTTTCCCAACATCATGTGGTTTTTCAGCTCTTTTCTGCTCTTAACTGCCACCCTTTGGTCAACTTCTGCTATTGTTGGTTGATTTTAACATTTGTTCTGGGCAAGTCCGATGGCTTGCTGTACACATGGTCGGACTAGGCACCATCGGAGTTTTGTTGCCAAAAAGTTTGTCCGTTTGCAGAGCGAACTTTTGTCCGATGAAAATTGAAAACGTTTGTCCGATGGAGCGTACACACGGTCGGATTTTTTTGCAAACTTGCTCATTTTGAAGTTTGTTAGCAAAAAGTCCGACCGTGTGTATGGGCCTTTAGAAGGTAGTCAGACATACAGTGACAGTTCAAGTAATCCAAAACAAAGCTATTAGCAATTTTCATAAGCATACGTATACCCATATTTAGCAAACATTAGATTGTTTGGCAGCAAGGTAGAGAACACAACAATAACATAAAATTATAACTATAGATTCACTTATATGTTCCAAGTAAGGAAGGTACACTGTATAAACATGCACCTGTAGCTAATAATCTAAACCTAACCAAACTTGCACAAATAGACTAGAGTACTGATTGATTACATATGACTTGATTTACAATGGGACCTCTTTAAAGAAGTAAAATCTAGACTTTAAGAGCATTTAGTGCCTCCAAACTCAATGGGATAGTAGCCTGTCTGAAATCAGGCGGAACGGGGTGAAACCAGCTACTACCATCCAGGGGTTTAATAATCTATCAAATTTTCGGGTACAATTCCTATGCTGGGATATGAGCTTTTCTATAAATGTACATAGAAAATCAATTCTAACCCCTGAAAAATCTACTGTCACAATCACATATACACACACACACATTATAGGTAAAAGCGAATGCAGTGTGATTTGTTATTGTGGGAACAATTTCATGCCACCTGTGTTAAAAAAGATATATGTTTTTTTTTTTTAGAATCATACTTACCTAGGCGGATGCAGCATCGGTCTGATGCTGCATCTGTCCTCTGGCGCCACTGACACTGAGAACCGAGTGATCGTACACTGCTGTACTCACAGCGAGGCTGAGCCAGGTGCCGGTTCAGGGATCTGGGCGGATCCCGAAGCTACGATCATGATGATGCCTGAGCCTGGACCGACTCTGTGATATCAGCAGATAACGGACTTCAGCCGCCTCTGCTAAAAACGGGTCACAGGAGTACAAAACGAACTGCACTCCTGTGATCCATAGGAGAAGTACAGCCAAATGAGCTTTGGCTGTACTTCTCCTTCAAACACCCCGTCACTTTTATACACATTGCTAGAATGCTAGAGTTCATTATATATTTTACATTTTTGTGTTATCAGCAGGTAAGACACATTTTTTACATGCTGAAAATGTTTCTGTTTATACACTGACCTTTTCCAAAGCATTTCTCAGATTGTTGTTGCCTTTCTCCAAAAGGACTGCAGAGTGCTGTATATCCTGTTTGTCAATAGCAGACTGTGTCTTGTCACCTTGCAGAATCTTCACCCTTTCCTGCAGCTCAAGGGTCATGACTCCCTGCTCCTTCTCCCTCTGCTGTTGCTTCAAGAGAGCCTGCAGGGGAAAGAACACTTCTACTTCAATACATAACATTCTGAACCTGGGAATGCAGTGTTAGAAAGAGTGCTACATTGCACATGGCTGTATCTAGTAATCATGCTGGCATAGATACCCTTTTCCATGTGCCCCATTACTTTTTATACCAACCACATTACATTATTATTACAAAAGCTAAAATTACAATGCTAAGAGGATGATGTTTACATCTATTAAATTTGAAAGGATAAGTGCTCTTTAATGTCTTTAGCTATCCACTTTAATCATGTTTGTGTAGCACCCTCTAGTGTGCTAGAAGGGATAGTGCAGGTTTTTGTTTAGAGTATTAAAATTTCCAGGCTGGGTGTGTTTTTGTGATCTGGGTTAGGAGTGACCTAGAGCGGTGCTGGGTGACTTGCAGGTGGTGTCACCAGGACCTCCCACTTCTTTCCAGAATGTTCTGAGAAAAAAAGGTGAAGAGGGGAGATGGAGCCACCTGGGGTATTCTAGGGAGCCCTGACCAATCCCCAACTTGAATTGGCTTAAATACCCAGGGTCAGCCCAGCTGAGTAGTTGTATCGGGTGGAAGATGGAGATGGAGTATTAGGCTGTTGGGGCCTTTAAAGAGAGCTCCCCAGTCTGGGGGGGGGGGGTGACTTTGGGCCTGGGCTCAGGTGCGGACGGGACCCTCTTATAACCCACAGAGGGGTCCTGGGCAGGAGGCACAGGAGGAGCAGGAGAGGACAGTGGAAAAACACTGCCGGAAAAGTCTCCAGGAGTTCCAAAGAGGCAGCCAGAAGGGCTGGTGTGTGAGCACACCATCGGGAGAACTGTGAGGCAGCAGTCTGGGATGGATGGTGATGTCATAGGCAGTGGAGCGAGGCAGCTACAGCCAGGAGGGCTGGCAGTGCCTGAAGGGGTGGTACTGGGAGCAGTAGCCACAGGGACAGCTAACACTGGAACTTTCTATATTTTGCTACACCATAGGGGCCCGTGGTCCCTTCCTGTAAAGGGCCTTTTGCTTTGGGCCTGGCTGAGCCAGTGTCAGGCCTACAGTGCTAGCTAGTCTGGATAGTGCAAGATACTGGGACGGACACTTATGCTATTTCTGCAGTTCAGTAACTTTCTATCATGTGCTGTCGCCGATGGCAACCACGGCAGGCGACCACGTTCGTTGATTACAAATATCCTGAATTTTTGCTGCAAATTCCTGCTTTAAACAGTAAAGTGTGTCTGCAGATGTCTACTGTTGCCCGGGGTGATTGGGGTCAACTTGCGGGTGGGAATGTGCTATAAATGTTCCTTTCAGTGAGGCATGGGCTATAAACTTTATCGTTGCTACCAGCAATTACCAGAAAAGTCAGCAACTATCTGGTCTCAGTTGCTCGGGCACAGTTGGTGCTGAGTGACATGCCTGGACAAGTCCTGCTAGTTTCAGCATGCCTACAGACTTCAGTTAATCTAACAAGAGGTTACAGCAGCACACCAGGGGAGGGGCCTTACTATCAGTTTAACAGATGCCAGCCTGTCTGGAAGCGAGGGGGTGGTGCCACGTCTTAGAGGAGACCCAGCGGAGCAAGTTGGCAGAGGGAGGTCGTGTGTTTCCAGCCTGGTTGCCTGATCTGCAGGAGCAGACATTGGTGGACACCGGTGTCCGGTTGGAGCATCGCGGGGGGATACGCCCTCGGGATGATTGATGGGATGAGTGGCTGTGCCTAATGTGTCTAGAATGCCGGATAACAAAGCGGTGGACAGTGCCTGGATACAGTGTGGTCATTGTGGCAAACTGCTCACCAGGCTTGCCTCCAGCCAGCAGGAGCCACAGTACTACCAAAAAAAATCTGCTTCAGATACCCAAAGCCAGATACAAGTCCAAAGGAGAAAGAAGATTTGCGTTCCAAGGCCCCAGACTATGGAACGCTTTACCAACCAGCATTCGGTGGGAGGAGAACCACCTGGCCTTTAGAAGAAAGATCAAAACTCATCTCTTTTGATATCAAAGGAGACAGGAACAACGAGCGCCCAGAGGCGATTTAGTTTGCATGTGCTGCGCTATATAAGTTCTTCACTCACTCACTACAATGTGGACCTGCACTCAGGACGGTGTTGTGTGCAGCCACAGACATCCCGAAAGGGCGGAGCAGGCTTGGAGTCATTGCTGAAAGTATGGTGGAGTCTGAGCCTGGTGACTCTCCTGCAAAAACAAGGGAAGAGGAGTCTGCTGTGGTCTGCAGCCTGGTCAGGGACCTGGTAACTGAGTACTGCAATGCAGGAGCCAGCTAATGTCCCTGAAATGCTGGCTGCCTCTTTTTCCCTTGCTATCCCTATCTGGAAGGAGCCAGTGCTGGAGCAAAGTGTCCCCTCAGGTGAGCCAGAAGGATAAGGTGAGGGCAGGGCCATAGATTGGGGATCCCCCAGACTGCTAGAGAGTTCGGGTATCTGAAGAGATTAGCAGAGTGGTCATCTCCTGGTAGCAGCTCGGAAAAAGAATGTGAGACAGGAGGTTCCCAGGTCCTGGAGGTCCAGTCTGAGGGAGGAGAAGAGCCAGACTTTGCTGGAAACACAGAAGAAGCTGCAGGAACCCCCATCAGTAGCAGACAACTTTTCTACAAAAGACCTTCCACCACCCAGACCAGAGCAGCTGGATACAGGCAGTGGGTCAAGAGGTCCCCTGATGCTTGTGTCCTCCATGGAAAAGGAAAGTCTAGAGAACTGCCAATACGTATCTAACCTGCAGCTCCCTAAACTTGGCAGCCTATCCAGCACCGCTACCCAGCTTTACTTCAAAATCTTCACAGAAAGCCCAAAAACAGGCTGGGGACAAGTATTCACATACCTCCCAACTTTTTGCTGTGGGAACAAGAGACACCTATTAGCAAAAGTATGTGGGCATAGGACACACACCTCTGCCACTCCCCCTTAAGCCCTGGTTCACACTGGGCTGCGGGAGTGAAATTGCGCGAGTTCAGCTGACTCCCTCTGGCAGTCCCGATTTCGGCGCGATTTAGGAGACATCTGTGCAGGTTTCTGCACAGATGTCAATGTAAATCGCATCCTGAAATCGCAAAAAGTAGTGTCATTGCTGGCAATTGCCGCCGATTTGAGATGTGATTTCACATGTGAAATCGCATCTCAAATCGAACTAAATCATACCCAGTCTGAACCTGGGCTAAAGGAAAGTTATACAAAAAAAGATTAGTTAAAACCACAAGTGTTTTTTTTTAACACTACTATTCCTTTATATTGGCTTTTGAAATAGAAATGCAGCAGTTTAAAAATTGGATGACAGGTTTAACACTGGCAAATACTTTTTGAAAGCTAAATAGTGTTTTTTATATACAACTATATAGCTCACACCAAAATAAGAGACAAATGAGGAGGAAAGAGGGACTTACACAAATACATGCCTCTGTACTATCTGGAGATGTTTTGGGGACTCTGTAGAAGGGGAGGATTAGAGAAAATAGCATTTTTACAAAATGCAGAGCATTAACCCCACAGTGAGTATAACAAGCACACTTTACTGCATATACAGACTGATATTACTGTTGTGGGTTTAGAAACACTGCAGCAGCAGGGATAATAGAAAATGTGTCTAGCTGTTTCGTGACTGAAAAAGGTCTGCCAAATGGCTCCTAGTCAGCGCTCTCAGCCAATGGCTAAGAGCGCTGACCAGAGTGTTCCGGCGAGTGGCTGTCCCCCTGTCAAAACACAATAGCTCAGCAACAGAGATCGCTGTAGCAATATTGGATTTTACCAACATCGGATCGACCCGAGCTGTCAGTTTTCATTCTTTGTTCAACAAAATGTTTTGGTAAGATCTGAAAACATAGCCATGAAGCAAACTGTAAGTCTAACATGGGCAGGTACCAAAGGGAACATGTTCTTACCACGAAGACTGAAGTGAAAACCCTGCGCAAAAAAATACTCATTGGAATTCCAATTTGTTTTCTTATCAGTTTTCAGCCATCCTTTTTTAAATGTTCTCCTGCCTTTCATGATTTTGTCTCACCTGCTGCAGATCTTCTGCTCTTGCCTGAAACTCTCTGCATGCCAGCTGTATGTCCCCCAGCTGCTGCTGCTGCTCCTGCACTGTCTGTGAGAGACGCATGTTCTGTCTCTTGCTGTCACTTAGCGCTTGCCGGACAGAATCTAGACGCTCCTGAGGAACAATGACAAAACACTCAGTAATTAGAAGCTGGATTAATCATTGTGGGATCTAATGTATTTTATTTATCTCTAAAGCCGTGTACACATGATCGGTTTGTCCGATGAAAACAGATCAATGGACTGTTTTCATCGGACAAACCGATCGTGTGTGGGCCCCATCGGTCTTTTTTCCATCGGTGTTAAAAATAGAACATGTTTTAAATTTTTCCTATGAATAAAAAAACGATAGAAAAATACGATCGTCTGTGTGGAACTCCATCGGAGAAAAATCCATGCATGCTCATAATGAAGTCGACGCATGCTCGGAAGCATGGAACTTAATTTTTTTCGGCTCGTCGTAATGTTTTACGTCACCGCGTTTTGGCATGGTCGGAATTTAGTCTGATAGTGTGTATGCAAGACTGATGAAAGTCAGCTTCATCGGATATCCGACGAAAAAAATCCACCGGATTAGATTCCATCAGATATCCGATCGTGTGTACAGGGTTTAAATGTCGGCATTTGAAAAATAGTCATATAGATAGGAGCCTGCAGTAGCAAAATATTTTGAATGGAGGCAGACCGATCCATCTTTCATTATTGTCAGTGAAAATGTAATTTTGAAATATTATTAGATTAATTGTTATATGATTTTCTTCTATTTTATTGTTATTAAAGCAGAGGTTCCGCCAATTTTTTTTTTAAAAGTCAGCAGCTACAAATACTGCAGCTGCAGACTTTTTAAAAAATTAACACTTACCTGTCCAGCGCGCCCGCCCTGTCATCAGCCAAGGACGAGCAATCTCTCGTCTGCACCCGCCGCCATCCTCGGTTAGGGAATCGGGAAGTGTAGAGTGCCACGCCGTCACTGGTCCCCGCTCTCTCCTGGGAACAGTGTGTTTTCGAGAAGACAAGTGGGGCTGCGGGTAGGGGCGTGGCTGCCGCAGATCCGTATTTCCGGAAGTGGGTGCAAATACCTGTCTGAGACAGGTATCTGCACCCCCCTCCTCACTGAAAGGTGCCAAATGTGACACCGGAGGGGGGGGGGGGGAGGGTTCTAAAAAGTAGAAGCTCCATTTTTGGTGAAGCTCTGCTTTAAATATAGAGGATTGCAGATTAGCAGCTCATACGCTTGCATTTTTAGAGAAGCAGCAAAGCCATAAACCAACCATCATTTTCATTTTTTTTTCCATCTTAATTTTATGTACAAACATTGTAAAGACTACACTTTCCCTTTAAATAGAGCATTCAACTTTTATCACATGACTCTGAAATCATAGTAACCTACAGCAACCAATAAGAAATCACTTTTACTGCAGTCATAATTGCAATGGGTTCTGACTAGTTGCTATCAGTACTGAACTTATGTTAGCCACATACAACTTTTGATCAAATTATAAAACTTCACTTGTTGACACCAACCACCTCATGAAACTTAAAAATGTCAGTTGTTGAAGCTGTCAGAATTCAATGGCTGGCAGGGATAATTCCTTTAGCAATGCTGTTTATTGTGGATGAAGAAACCTAGTGGTGTATGGCTAGCCTTATGCCCTGTACACAAGATCGGAGTTTCCGTCGGAATAAACTCTGACGGGTTTTTGGACGGAATTACGCTTAAGCTGTCTTGCATACACACGGACACACCAAATTCCGACCATCAAAAACGTGATGATGTACAACACTACGACAAGCCTAGAAAAATTAAGTTCAATGCTTCCGAGCATGTGTAGAATTGTTTCCGAGCATGCATGTTTTTTCTCCGTCGGAGTTCCATACAGACGAATGGAATTTCCGTTGGAAAAAAAGAGAACGTGTTCTTTTTCTAACTCCGTCGGAATTTCTGACAGAAAAAGTCCGATGGGGCATACAAACGGTCGGAATATTCTGTCTGACTTTTTCCATCGGAAATTCCGATCTTGTGTACGAGGCATAAGTTCCTTAAACTGTACTCCTGAAAAAGGAATTTTGTGGAGATGGTGGAAAGGTTACCTGCAGGACCCGTCTGTCTTGCTCAGCTGCTGTCAGAGCGCCTTGTAATTTGTTCACATCTTCCTGCAGGTTACCCCTGCCAGTTGCTGCTTCTCCTAGAGCCTGTGTCAGCCCCTGTGATTTTTCCTGCAGATGCCTTTCTCCATCCTGTGCCCTAGACAAGGCCAGGCTCAGCTTTTGCACCTCTCTCTGTAGGCCAGCCTCTCTGTCTTCGCTCTCCTTCAAATGTTCCTGTAAGTCTTGTGCTTGGTCCTGTAAAGCCAGAACTTCTGCTTCTCTTTCTGCTAGGCAAAGCCGCGTCCTCTCCAGTTCCCCTTCCAGAGAGCGGCGCCTGAGTTCCAGGTCCGTACTGCGGTTTTCTGAAGCTTCCAGTATTTCTCTTAGGCTCTTACATTCCAGCTCCTGTCGGCTTTCACAACTGCGAGCGCGACACAGCCGTTCCTACAATAGTGAGGATATAA
The DNA here is from genome assembly GCA_029574335.1 of Rana kukunoris. Taxonomy (NCBI): domain Eukaryota; kingdom Metazoa; phylum Chordata; class Amphibia; order Anura; family Ranidae; genus Rana; species Rana kukunoris. The sequence continues at coordinate 131,113,474 of CM056052.1, forward strand.
AAAAAAAAATGAAATGCAATATTTAACTTCAATTTTTTGCAGTACTTTTTTACTGTCCCCTACCCAACACATAAGTTCCAACACCAAACTCAATATTCTCCTCCTTCTACCCTGTTACCACCAAGTTGATAGACTCCTCTCTGTGGCCCACCTCACCACCTGTCCCCTCACAATTACTGTGACCACCTTCCCGCTCTATTCTAAACTCCCTAACCCACATCTTCAACCTCTCCCTCTCCTCCGGCACCTTTTCTTCCCTGCTCAAACATGCACTGGTTACTCCCATACTTAAAAACCCTCACTAGACCCCACCTGTTTGAATAACCTAAGACCCATCTCTCTGCTCCTGTTTGCCTCCAAGCTCATCGAACACCTTGTCCATGACCAAATGAGTCTCTACCTCACCGACAACAACCTTCTTGATCCCCTACAGTCTGGCTTCCGCCCACAACATTGCACTGAAACTGCTCTACTAAAACTCACCAATGACCTGCTAAAACCAATGGCCATTACTCCATACTCATACTCTCTGCTGCCTTCTAGACAGTTGACCACCTGCTCCTCCTCAGCAAACTCCACTCTCTTGGCCTCCGTGATTCTGCTTTATCCTGGTTCTCCTCCTACCTATCCCAGTGCACTTTCAGTGTCACTTACAACTCCATCTCCTCCACTCCTCTTCCTCTTTCTAAAGGGGTACCCCAAGGCTCCATCCTTGGGCCCCTCCTATTGTCGCTCTATACCTCTTCCCTGGGCCAGTTGATAACCTCCCATGGCTTCCAATACTACCTATACACCGATGACACCCAGATCTATATCTTCACTCCTCAACTTACCCCCTCGATCTCTTCACAGATCACAAACTTACTGAATGACATATCGGTATTGATGTCACACCACTTTCTCAAAGTCCCATCCTCAGCATGTCCTGTCAGCCCCTACCCTGTCCACCTTTAGGAAATCCCTAAAAACTCACTTATTCAGGCTAGCCTATCCCACACCCGCCTATGAACCATACCCAAGCCACCCCCATCAAATCCTCCCCCGCAGCTATTACCTTTTATACTACCACTACCCCCCTCCCTTTAGAAAGTAAGCTCTACAAGTAGGGCCCTCCTGTGCCTTCTGTATTGAACTGTATTGTATTTGTGCTGTCCCCCCTCTGCATTGTAGAGTGCGGCGTAAACTGATGGCGCTATATAAATTGTGTGTTCTAATGGCATGCTACATACCTGTATATCCCTCTTCTCATCGTCAACCATACGTAGGCTATGCTCCAATTTTGAAGCACGTTCAATAGCAGTTTGTCGTTCCATCTCTACCTGACGCAGGTTGTCCTGCAGCAATCGCATTTCTGTGTTGGCTGTGCCCAGCTGTTCCTCTGTCTTATGTTGGCCTACAAAAAAAATTATAATATAAGTCACCTTCACATGAAGTAGGAGGAAATTTCTCTCATAGGAACACAGACATGAATAAAATATTGACAGGAGTTCTAAACTTTCTGACTATACTAGAAAAATTTGATTTATTACTGTCTATGGGTGAGGAGAAGTTTCCTTCATTTCCTGTTCTGACACCCATCAAATCAATAGGAAGTGGGGACATGTTCCCTCACTTCCTGATCTGTCTAAATCCTGTCAAATATACAGGACTCGAGCAGTAAATGACAAAACATCAAATAAAAAGTTGATGGGATCTAACCTTTCTACATTAAAATGGTTCCTGCTGACTTTGCTGCGGTGAGAACAGCTGGAAGTGGGAGCATGAACCTGTCAAAACCAGGTAACCTCTCCCCCCTGAAAAGTGCCAAATGTGGCTGCGAGGGGGGAGGAGGCCGACAAGCGGAGCTTCCACTTTTGGGTCAAACTCGCTTAATATTCCATCAAAACGTTGCACAACATCAGAGATAGGAAGTCACTTTGAGGGCCAGTAACTCTATCAGACTAGATATATAGATATATGCAGAAGTTATTGGACACTGTTAAAACCTTTTATTCCCATTTATTTATCTGCTGGTTACTGTCTAGGTTTTTTTTTTTTTAAACACTTTGCACTGTTTTCAGCTTTTATTAAAGACATTAGGCTTTATCTTTAAATCTCTACAGCAAAAAATAACAAATCCTTGTCTCTTTGAGTGCTACTGTTTTTTTTTTTTGCCACAAATTTTTTTTATTGGGAAATACAAGGTGATAACTGTATACATTAAACAGCACCATCAAAAAAAATAACATAAGAATACAGAGATAAACCCACAGTCTAATGTGTACCATAGGGACATAGGCCAAGATCCCAAGGGAGGGGCCCCAAGCAAGTACTACTGTAACACTTAGCGACAGTAACCAAGTCCCACATGTGTTTAAGGGCAATGTGCAACATAGAAATCTCTAGGAGAACCCTCTATATGGACGACCTGTCAGGCCCGTATGACCTCATGCTAGCCCCGATTCATGGTAGCAGTACCCAGTCCCTTATCTGTCGCATGAATCCTCTCACATGGAAAAGGATGAATGAGGGGGATGGGCGGGAGGCCGACCCTCCCACCCAAGTCCCTTAACGTTGACAGAAAAGAGGTCAAGAAAGAAAGAGAAAAAAAAAACAGAGAGAGAGAAAAGGATAACCGGGAGCTACTGTTTTTTTACATCTGTCATATCGCCGTCTGTCAAAACAGTGTGTAATACAGATGTTTCTTAGAAGTCAGAATTCTTACAGCAGATGCTGTGAATCTATGTGCGTTTCTGTTAAAATATGTGGTAATACCTGTTATGTATGTGTAAAGGGTTAACTGCAGAGTTAACTGACCCAGTGATGATCGCTCTCATTGTATGCATTATGGTAAATAACGCTCTGCATGCAGCTCCCACCCCCAGCCCTTGTGAATACTTACCTGAGCCAAATCTCGATCCAGCAATAATCACAAGAGCAGCATCTCTCTCTCTCCTCATTGGACAAAGAAGCAGCAGGAGCCATTGAATCCTGCTGCTGTCAGTCCAAGCCAGTAAGGAGACTGCTCAGGATTGAGCATGCATGAGTGCCCCCATAGCAAGTGGCTTGCTATGGGAGCATTCTGCAGGGGGGGGGAAGAGCTAGGAGCGTTGGCGGGGGACCCGAGAAAAGGAGGATCAGTACTGCTCTGTAACAAACCCTTGCACAGAGCAAGTATAACATGTTTGTTATTTTTTCTAAATGAAACACATTGGGGGTTATTTACGAAAGGCAAATCCAATTTGCACTACAAGTGCACTTGAAATTGTGCAGTTGCTGTAGATCTGAAGGAAAGCTCTTTTTTTTTTTTTTTATTGAAAAGCCTGTGGCGTGCAAAAACACAACCCAAAAACTTCACCCGGTGCAGAAAAAATGTGCACACGCATAAAGAGTGGTGCATCGTCAAATAGTCCTCCGAAAAGGACCCAGCTCTGATCCCCCAGGGCGTTAGGCTCCTGACAGGGAAAAGAGTATAGTGGTCCAAGCAGCCGAAGCCACGAGGACCCCACTAAGGTCCATGCAGCCGAAGCCACATGACCTAACATACTCGGAGGGACTGCAGAAACAGAACCCTCCTCGGTGAGGCTCCCCCGAAGGGAGACCCCATGAGAGCAGGCGAACTAAGCCAGAAGGCCATGTCCACCTACTCCCAAGACTTTCAGAGCCAGACCGAGGACCAGCACCCTACTCATCACACTAAAAGTGCAGTGCACCAACAGAAAAAGAGACAAAACAGGGGGTAAAATAAAAAAGAAAGTGGGGGGAAAGGAAGGTGGGAATGGTGAGTGGAAAGTGGCCACCGTGCAATACGATGGCCGGCCCTCCCGCCAGGAACAAAAATTCCTCTGGTCCTAGCCACATACAGAGTGGTGCATCGTCCCTAGAGGCAGGTGTTAAAAAGGCTCGGCCCTAGAGGCAGGTGTTAAAAAGTGTGTTGTGGAGATGTGACCTAAGGTGCCACACGTTGAGTGCCCCTCTCAAAACACTCAGTGCAATGTATGGCACCCCTGGACTGCCACTCCAGGGGCACTATCTCCACAGGCTTTTCAACAGACCCTGACCCCCGGTCCGGACCGGCAGCACCATTCCCAGCCAGGAAGGTGGAAGAAGAGGTCAGGGAGAGCCCACCGTAGCAGGCTACTACCCACAACCCCCATCTCTCCCACCTAATTACATTCGGGAAGTACTACCCGCCCCTCCCGGTAAAAGGAGGAGCAAGGGTTCCCTCGCCGAACAACTGACTGGGGCAGACACCACCGGATCCAGGCCAGAGGCCAGGGTCCCGGCCCTTCAGCTTCGACCTCATGCCTCTCTGCCCCGATCAGAAGGCTTTCACCTCCACACCAACAGGCTTAGTGTCCGCCGACTGCCATCCCTTTCCCCCTCGCCGGGTACTGGGGACAGTCAGCATAGCACCACCTATTGGTAACTGATAAGAACAGATACTACACTTGATCTGAAGGAAATCTCTGCTGATTTTATCATCCAGTCATGTGCAAGCTAAAATTATGTTTTTTTATTTTCCTTGCATGCCCTCCTTGGATCTACAGCGACTGCACTTGTAGTGAAAAGTGGATTTGCTTTCGTAAATAACCCCCATTGCCTTTACAATCACTTTAAGGTAGTGCTCTCTGCCCGTCTGCCCTGGGAGCTCTACACCAAAAAATACCAGCATTAAACTCCCCAAAATGAAAATTAATGCATTAAATATTTCATGCTTATCGAGAATGAAGATAATTCTGATTCATCTGTTATAATGGGAGCAATTTGTTTTCTACGCACAGCAGACTTCCAGTCCAGTAATCCTGCTGAAGAGCTGTGTGAACATGCTATCTTTCCCTTCTGCCAAATCTAAAGTGGCTGATAACATAATTCATGAGGCTGGGTTTGGCTTGTGAACTGGAAATCAGCAGTTAAACATGAGCTGCAGGATAAAAGTGCAGTGCTCAGTCAGAATATTTGGCTGGAACATGGCTGTATTCTCACATGGACATCTATTACAGAAAAAGAACATGATATTGGATTGTTTACTTTGTATGTAGCACAAATTTTAAACATTTCAGATCAGTTAACCTAAGCTGACTTTAGGGTCCCCCATCTGGTGAATTCCACTGAGGGTACACACCTGGCTTGTATGGTGTGCAGTGGCTGAGATTCTTTTCTACTTGTTCTGCAGATTTCAGATTAGTTACTTAAACCTTAACATGTGTTGAGTTAGAGACCCTTTCACCAGACCACTCATTTCAACAACAATCTTCTGTTCATTTAACATACTCACAGGATTACATGTACATGTTATGTATGTTATTACCTGTACAAGCCTCGCTTGTGTAGACATCCAAATGGATACTTCTGGGCACCACCATCTAGGATGTGATGTCAGCCCCAGCAGACTTAGGACTGTCACTTCAGTAACACTGTACAGTGTAACAGGGGTCTCCAAACTTTTGAAACAAAGGGCCGGTTTACTGCCCTTCAGATATTAGGGTGGCCGGACTGTGGCCAGTAGGAGTAGAAAATGCCCTGGCATTGGTGGGAGTAAACAATGCCAAAGGCTTGGTGGTCAATGGCAGTAAAATAAATTACATAATTGGTGTCAGTGGGAGGAATAGTGCTCCATCTATGGTATCAGTGGAAGGATTAGTGCCTCAAGGTCCGGATAAACACAAGCAAAGGGAGACACTTGCTCTATAGCAGTGGTCTCCAAACGGCAGCCTGTGGGCCGGATGTGGCCCTTTGCTTGCCTTTTTCCAGCCTTCTGGGCACTATTCCTTACATCGATACAAGGCACTATATCTCCCACTGACACCAACAACAGGGCACTGTGCTATCCACTGACACCATCGTTGGGGTACAATTTTTCGCACTGACACCAATGATGGGGATTATTCTTGATGGGGCACTACTACTCCCTGTCACGTACCTGGTAGGAGTCTGATGTGAAGAGGTCGGCCTCTCTTGTATCTCCCACCCGGAACCCCTCTGAGGGTGAAACAGATGGCGTTCAGGTAGGAGGAACACGAGTGCCTGATGGTATTTGCTTGAGTGCCGTTGGATGCAGGAAGGGCAGAAGACCCAAGATGAGCAGCAGGCACAGGGCTAGGTGGTATAGAGCGAAGAGCCCAGAAGAGGGGGACTCAGCCCCTAGCAAATCAGAATGACCCGTGGCGGGAGCCTTGGAAGCAGGGGTCTTAGGATGGCTGGGTTGGCAGCAGGCAGGCAGCGAAGTACAAGGGATCGAGCAGAGGCAAGGTCAAAGGTCACAGGCCGGGTCGCCAGCAGGCAGGCAGCGGAGTATACAAGGGTTTAGCAGGAGCAAGGTCAAGGTCACAAGCCGAGTGGTTTTAACAGGAATCGTGGTGAAGTATACAGGCGTCAGGAATGCAGGAATCATAGAAGACCGGTCAGCACCGCCCAGACATCAGAGCATCCTTTAAATAGGTTAAGAGGGGTCAGGAACGCCCCCTGCGTGTGCCATTGGTCAACAATGTCTCCTGCGTTTCAGGTATGCGCGCGTGTGCGTGCCAACGGTGTCTCAGTCCTTTCCTTACATTGCCCCCCCCTTACGGGCAGCCTCTGGATGCCCCTCAGGGCTTTCTTTTCTGGATGGCGTTGAAAAAAGGCTTGTACCAATCTCGGGGCATGTACGTTAGAAGCCGGTTCCCAAGAATTCTCTTCCGGGCCGTAACCCTTCCATTTAACAAAGAATTGTGTACGGTTATTCCTGCGTCTACAGTCCAATACAGACTCCACTTCAAATTCCTCATTCCCTTCGATTAGAACGGAAGGGGGGACTTCAGAGACCCGGTTGGGAAAGGGGTTCGGCATGGTTGGCTTCAATAAGGAGGAGTGAAATACCGGGTGCATCTTTAGGTTCTTGGGTAACACTAATTCGAAAGTTACTGTGTTGATCTTCCGTTTCACGGGGAAAGGGCCCAAAAATTTGGGACCAAGTTTCTTTGAGGGACAACTCAATTTTAGATTGGTCGTAGACAGCCAGACTTTATAGCCCGGCTCCAGGTTCAGGTTGCCTCGTCTCTTCTTGTCGAAGAACCTTTTATTGCTTGCCTGGGCTTTGGAAATTGCATCCTGTAGCACCTGATTGTTGGTGGAAAAGAAGTTTAAACGGTCTTGAACAGCAGGTACGGGACTCTCAACAGGTAGTTCTGGAAAAAAGGACAGATGATAGCCGAGGTTAGCGAAGAACGGAGACTGGTTGGTTGCTGAGTGTATTGTGTTATTATACAAAAACTCTGCTAGCGGAAGGAGAGAAAGCCAATCGTCTTGTGCAAAAGAACAGAAACACCGCATGTACTGTTCGAGGGTTTGATTTGTCCTCTCCGTCTGACCATTGGTTTGTGGGTGGTATGCAGACGAGAGGCGAAGTTTAATACTTAGAGCTTCACATAAAGCCCTCCAGAATCTGGAGGTGAATTGTACCCCTCGGTCGGAAATGATGCTGTCGGGAATACCATGCAATCTGACAATCTCCTTGATGAAGGCCGTGGCCGTTTCTGTAGCCGAAGGAGTACCTTGCAGGGGGACAAAGTGAGCCATTTTAGTAAGGCGATCCACCACAACAAAAATGGTATTGAAATCTTCAGATGGGGGGAGTTCTACAATAAAATCCATGGAGATCATGCTCCATGGTTTCTTCGGCACAGGAAGGGGCTCCAGAAGACCCCAAGTCTTGGCTCTGTCTGTTTTGTTTCGGAGGCATGTAGTACAGGACTTGACATATTTCCTGCAGTCCTGCAGTAACTCAGGCCACCAGAAAGAGCAGGCGACCAAATCGGCCGTCTTACGGATACCATAGTGGCCGGCTAGAGGATGGTCATGGCAACGTTCCAGGATGGAAACTCTGAATTGTTCAGGGATAAAAATTTGTTCCCCATGGAAGTAAATGCCATCCTTTAATTGAAGCGCTAAGTCCTTTGGAGGTGGTTGGTTGTCTACGCCTGCTCTTATCTGAGACATCAGATCTGCTTGAAGGATCAAAAAATTTTTGGCCGGGAGGATGGTATCAGGCTCTGCGGAACTCACAGGATCTTTAAACATTCGAGATAGGGCATCTGGCTTACCATTCTTAGAACCAGGGCGGAATGTGATGTGAAACACAAAACGAGAGAAAAACAATGCCCATCTTGCTTGTCGAGGTCTTAATCGTTTGGCCGTCCTTAAATATTCTAAATTCTTGTGATCCGTGAAAATGAAAATTGGATGAGAGGCACCCTCCAGAAGATAGCGCCAATCCTCAAGCGCAGCTTTAATAGCAAGCAACTCTCGGCCCCCAACGTCATAGTTCCTCTCAGACGGGTTTAGTTTCTTGGAGAAGAAGGCTACGGGGTGAAGCAAAGATTTAGGACCCTGACGTTGGGATAATATAGCCCCGACTGCACTTTCAGAAGCATCTACCTCTAACACAAAAGCCAGAGCAGGATCAGGGTGCTTCAGGATGGGTGCAGAAGTAAATAATATTTTTAATTGTTCAAAAGCCTCTTGTGCTTCGGGTGTCCACTGGAAGGATATATGCTGCCTGGTTAACTGAGTGATGGGGGAAATAATGCCAGAAAAGTTCTTAATAAATTTCCTGTAGAAATTGGCGAATCCTACGAACCGTTGAACGGCTTTTCTGTCAGTAGGGGAAGGCCATTCCAGGACAGATGCAACTTTTTGAGGATCCATTGCGATCCTATCCGCGGAGATGACAAGTCCAAGGAAATGTATCGTTTGTTTTTCAAAGTCGCATTTTTCAGCTTTTGCGTAAAGGCGGTGTTTTCTGAGTCGGTCCAAGACTTTCTTCACATGGGTCTGATGAGATTCGAGGGATTCGGAGAAGACCAAAATGTCATCTAGATAGACTATGACAAATAGGTCCAGATAATCCCGAAAAACATTGTTCACAAGATGTTGGAATGTGGCTGGGGCATTGCAGAGCCCGAATGGCATGACTAGGTACTCGAAGTGACCAAAGCGTGTTCGAAAAGCTGTCTTCCATTCATCCCCTTCCCTGATTCTAACCAGGTTGTATGCCCCTCTTAAGTCAAGTTTTGAGAAAATTCGTGCCCCCCGCAGTCTCTGGAACAGCTCAGGAATCAGGGGAAGGGGGTACCTGTTCTTAATAGTAATCTTGTTAAGGTCCCGGTAATCAATGCAGGGTCTTAGGGAGTGATCTTTCTACTCCACAAAGAAGATACCGGCACCTGCAGGTGACGTGGAGGGTCGGATGAACTTCTTTTTCAGACTCTCATCGATGTAGGCACGTAGAGCTTCCAGTTCGGGTTCCGAGAGGGGGTAAATTCGGCCAAAGGGAATCTCGGCCCCAGGCAAAAGTTCAATAGGGCAATCATATGTCCTGTGGGGCGGAAGAGTGTCTGCACCCTTCTTGTTGAACACATCCAGGTATTCGTGGTAGGCCGGAGGTACCAGTTTAATGACTTCAGGGTCTGGTTGAAGGCTCAGAAGGGGAGTAATACCAACAGGTTTTTCCAGAAAGCAGTGCTCCAGACAGTAATTGGAAGAGAAAGTGACCACCCCAGTGGGCCAGTCGATGTGCGGGTTATGAGCTCTTAACCAAGGAACACCAAGGATGATGGGAAACATGGGTGAGGCTATGACATCCAAACGGAGAAATTCATGGTGACCAGAAGGGGTTTGACAAAAAATAGGTACAGTCTCTTGGGTGAACGGGCCAGATTTGATGCCTGAGCCCAGTGCCGGCCCAAGACATTGTGCTGCCTGGGACCAAGAATGAAAATCTGCCCCCCCCCCAAAAAAAATCATGCCCACCAAAAGGCCCCCACATTCATTATTTTATATCATGATAACTAAAGAGGACCTGTCATGGCTCTATACATGTATATAGGGGTATAAAAGGACATGTCATAGCTCTATACATGTATATAGGAATATAAAAAGAGGACCGGTCATGGCGGTCTACATGTATATAGGAGTAAAAAGAGGACTTGTCATGGCTCTATACATGTATATAGAGGACCTGTCATGGCTCTTTACATGTAAAGGAATATAAAGAGGACCTGTCATGGCTCTATACATGTATCCAGGAGTATAAATGGACCTGTGAATTGCCAGCGGCCACGATGTCTTTTGCGCAAACTAATTAATGAACGCTAATTGTGGTTTTTTTGGTACTAGAAATATGTAGAAGAATACATATTGGCCTAAACTGATAAAGAAATTATTATTTTTTTATATATATATTTTTGGGATATTATAGCAAAAAATAAAAAAAATATATAAACAGTATTTTTTTTTAAATTGTTGTTTTTTGTTGTTTATAGCACAAAAAATTAAAACCGTAGAGGTGGTCAAATATCACCAAAAGAAAGCTCTATTTGTGGGAAAAAAGGACATTTGGGTACAATGTCGCACGACAATAGTCAGTTTAAGCCACAGTGCTGTATCACAAAACATTGCCTGCTAATTAAGTGGGCAAATGCTTCCGGTCCTTAAGTGGTTAATCAGGGCTGGGCAAGGCAAGTCCCTCACAGGCTCTCGTGTCTCATTGTAATGTGTGTTTGTAATTACAGTTTTGCTTCAGACTCCACCACCAGATGCGGGTGGTCACTTGCCACACGTTGCGGATTGTCACCTGCTACACATTGCGGATTGTCACTTACGTCACCTGCCACACGTTGCGGGTTGTCATTTGCCACATCACATGCCACAGGTTGCAGATTGCCACTTGCCACAACGTCACCTGCCATATGTTGTAGATGGTCACTTGCCACACATTGCGAAAGGTTGCGTGCCACATCACTTGCCACCCGTCGCGGATTGCCACACGTTGCGGATTGTCACTTACGTCACCTGCCACACATTGCGGGTTGTCATTTGCCACCACACATGCCACACGTTGCGGATTGCCACTTGAAAAGACGTCACGTGCCACATCACTTGCCACCTGCCACCCGTTGCGGATTGCCATCTGCCACACAACGCTGCGGATTGTCATGACTTCACCTGCCACACGCTGTGGGTTGTCACTTGCTGTGTCCCAGAATAAAGGCAGGCAGCAGAGAGATATTATAATCTCTCTGCTGCCTGCAGCTGCAGTGAGGGCAGAACTGCGGTATAACAGGGCGGGCGGTGAGAGATGACATAATCTTTCTGCTCCCCTGCCGCTCACTCGCTGACTGCTCCCTGCCCCCTCCTTTTAGTGTTCTGTCCGCCCGCTAGTCACTAGTGTCACTGCTAACAGCAGCGGCGCTGGGCTCCTCACAGGCAGCGGTGCCTGCCCCACTCACTCGGTGACTGCTCCCCCCTCTTTGAGTGTTCTGTCTGCCCAGCGCCCGCTAGTGTCACCGCTAACAATAGCGGCACCGGGCTCCTTACAGGCAGCGGCGCCTGCCCCACTCACTTGCTGTCTGCCCCCCCCTTTAAGTGTTCTGTCTGCCCGGCGCTCGCTAGTGTCACCGCTAACAGCAGCATAGCGGTGCTCCTCACAGGCAGTGGAGCAGGCTGGCTCTCAGTATGCCGCTCCCCCAAAAAGTGCCGCCTGGTACCCATGGTACCAGCTGGTACCATCATAGGGCCGGCCCTGCCTGAGCCGTCGGCAAAGTGGACAAGGAATTCTTGTTTCTTGGTACACACGGAAAGCTGATGCAGAGAAACAAATGTGGAGTCCACAAAACAGCTGCAAGCCCCAGAGTCTATGACTGCTGCCACAGGGAGTGCCTTTCCATTAACTTGGAGAATGACTGGAAGGGACAGTTGTGACCGACCCTCTCCGAGAAGGTGTTCTAAGTGGGGTCGTCGAGAACTGGCTCGGATGGTCCTTGCTGGACAAGTCTGTAAAAGGTGACTGGCTTCCCCACAATAGAAACACAGGTTGGCACGTAGGCACCTGAGACGTTCAGCCGGAGTGAGGGGAGCCCTTGGGAAGCTCCTGTGGTAGGCCCCGTGTTGAGCCTTCCGGCTAGAGAATGTGGTTGATAGGTCAGGCCCAGCAGCCACAGAAAGGGTTCCTCCCGCTTTCTCCGCTGGTCAAATTAATCAAGTCCTCCAAGGATGCTGGGATTCCTACTCTGGCTAGCTCATCCTTTAAGGGGTCAGAAAGACAGTGGCGAAACCAGTGACGAAGGGCAGGACTATTCCATTGGGTGTCCGTACTTAAGACACGAAAGTCAGTGATGTAGTCCTCAACAGGTCTTGACCCTTGTTGTAACTTGCTATGCTTGGATTCTGCCGATTGCTGACAGAAGGGATCGGCATATATTTGAGCCATGGCTGAGAAAAAGGAGTCGGTGGAGGCTAGGGCAGGATCCAGCTGTTCTCGAAGGTGATGAGCCCAGGTAAGTGGTTCATTTAATAAGAGTGTAATTACAAACCCCACCTTAACGTCCTCAGAAGTGAAAGTCCGGGGGAACAAGGAAAAGTAAAGTTCACAGGAGTTGCGAAAATTTCTAATCATTTTGCGATTTCCGGATAATCTTTCGGGGATAGGCACCCTGGGTTCCGGAGGAGGAGAAGGAGGAAATCCAAAGGGAAAGCTTGACTCAACTTGGGTAGAGGCATCAGCGACTGGAGAAGGAGTAGAGGCTGGTGCAACACTTTCTTGGTTTGGAAGCCGCTCCTCCATGCGATTAAAGTCCCTCTGTAAATTCTGCACCAAATGAGCAAGTGCAGAAATAGACTCCATAATGTCTCTTGGTGGAGAGGCCTCTCTTCCAGACTCCATTCCTGGCTGACCGGTACTGTCACGTACCTGATAGGAGTCTGATGTGAAGAGGTCGGCCTCTCTTGTATCTCCCACCCGGAACCCCTCTGAGGGTGAAACAGATGGCGTTCAGGTAGGAGGAACACGAGTGCCTGATGGTATTTGCTTGAGTGCCGTTGGATGCAGGAAGGGCAGAAGACGCAAGATGAGCAGCAGGCACAGGGCTAGGTGGTATAGAGCGAAGAGCCCAGAAGAGGGGGACTCAGCCCCTAGCAAATCAGGATGACCCGTGGCGGGAGCCTTGGAAGCAGGGGTCTTAGGATGGCCGGGTTGGCAGCAGGCAGGCAGCGAAGTACAAGGGATCGAGCAGAGGCAAGGTCAAAGGTCACAGGCCGGGTCGTCAGCAGGCAGGCAGCGGAGTATACAAGGGTTTAGCAGGAGCAAGGTCAAGGTCACAAGCCGAGTGGTTTTAACAGGAATCGTGGTGAAGTATACAGGCGTCAGGAATGCAGGAATCATAGAAGACCGGTCAGCACCGCCCAGACATCACAGCATCCTTTAAATAGGTTAAGAGGGGTCAGGAACGCCCCCTGCGTGTGCGCGCCGTCAGCCGCGCTCGCGCATGCGCGGGAGTGCGCCGCTGCGGTTGATGGATGCGCGCCATTGGTCAACAACGTCTCCTGCGTTTCAGGTATGCGCGCATGCGCGCGTGTGCATGCCAACGGTGTCTCAGTCCTTTCCTTACACTCCCACAAATACCAACGATGGGGCACCATTCCTCCCACTGACACTTACAATGGACATTTTTCTTCCCACTAATACCAATGATGAGGCACGGTTTCTCCTCCGACCGCCTACAGGCGGTGTTATGTAATTTTTTTATGTATTTTTTTACCACCTCTGACCACCAAGTCTGAGGAATTTTCTACTCTCAGTGGTCAGAATCCGGCCCTTCTAAAGCACAGTAAACTAGCCCTTTGCCTAAAAAGTTTGGAGACCCCTGCTCTATAGCATTACCCTTCTCTATTGCTCCAGCAGCTGCATGAAAAGTTATGTGGGGAGTTGAAGGGAGCTGGCCCAGCACAGTAAATTCAACATTAAGCTTACCCTTTCTATGCTATGCCTCTTCCCGGTCAAAAGCTAGAACTGCAGTGGGAAAAAGATGCGTTGACATATTACAACTAAAAGTGCACGGGTTTAGTATTAGGAGCTTGAGGCTTAACCTGAACTTGGGCAGAAATTGAAACCCTGTGTAAAGCCTGGGGCCTTGAATCCCAAAGGATTCACAGGGACACAGGTCAATCTGAAGACAAAAAGTAGGACCTGGTGCCTACATTTCAGCACTGTTATTACTTCAGAATTGCTTTAGACCAGGTAAGGTTCACAGATAGCAATTATAACTTGCCACACAATTTGTGACAGTGTTTAACTGTAAGGCCGCGTACATACGTCCGAGAACCTCGTCGGGCTAAACCCATCGTTCCGCCCGACGAGGTTCCCGATGAGCGGTCGGAAAAGCTCGTTGAGCCAAAGTCCTCATTGAACAACGAGGAAAAAGAGAGTGTGCTCTCTTTTTTGGCTCGACGAGCTTCCCGACGGGACGCTCGTCGGAAGAGTACACACGATCGAGCTTCTCGCCAGAATATGTCTCCCAGCGAGCTTCTCGCTGAATTCTGCCGAGAAGCTCGGTCGTGTGTACGGGGCCTGAGTCTGTTAACTTGCTGCACATTTTTACTAGCAAGTTGTACACTTACAGAGCACTCAAAGCACAAGTTCTAGTTGACATTTTTCCAATTTTTAGCAAGTTTGCATGGCAAGCCAAGAACAAAGTTGCATTGGTGAGGCTACAGCAAGAGCAAGTCTTCAGCATGAAAATTCAGCCACACTGACCCCTGTGGTGGGATGACTAATGGACAACATAACTGAACCAGAACTTGCAGCACACTTGCAGAATGTTTGCAAAAAAAAGTTGATCTGGATTCATGCAATACTTAAATTGTGCAACACATTTGTGAAGCTTGGCAAGTCTAGCAATATTCAAAACAAAATACACGAGGCCCTTCCTAGAAAACCCAGCGCTCAGGGAAGCAGAAAACACTTATACAATGAAAAAAGTGAAGATTGGTAGTGATAATAATAATCCCATAAGATGGGGGTGTGAAGCACTATAATACACCTCCCTCACTAGTGAAGCTGTTAGCTGCTGGAGCTGCTACTATTACCTGTCCAAAGACAGGTTATAAACATAAACAATCAACATATAAAAAAACAATATGAAGCAGCGCTCCTAAAACATGGAATAAAACATGCTATGATATGAGAAAGTCCGTAATTCATATATAGAAAAGGTGATCAGAAAAGGAAATCCCAAGGTAATCCGTGAAGAGAGAGGAGGGGATGAATCCTATAGATATCAGCACCGAGCAATTCCCTTTAGTCACCGCCACCGCGTGCAATGGTTAAATGTAACTCTTACCAGACAGCGCTGGATGTAAAGAGTTGTATTATAGTACACACCGCAGATAATGCAAAGCCACTCCACTTTTTAGATATTTTTACAGTGAAAGTTTTTTATTTTATTGACATACCAACAAATAACAGAAAACAATGACAGTCGGAAGGAAACATATACATTCAGTCACATAATGCAGATATAGAATGGTCACAGGAATCAAAGGAAGTGTGATGTAAAGGCCATAAAGTCGTATGGACGAGTGAGCAGAACCCCAACCAGCAGGACCCTAACACCGGGGGGGGCAGCTAGCCCGAGGCATCAACCCAGCTGGACCATATCTTGTCGAACTTGGCCGGACAGTTCCTGCTCTCGTATGTGATCCTATAGAGCGGTAGAACCTTATTAATCGCCGCTCGCCACGAGGCACTCGTAGGGAGCTCTTGGCCCCTCCAGCGGAGGAGTATCTCCCTTCTGGCGTAGAATAGAGCAAATGTGATGCACAGCTTGACATATCTGTCTCCCTCAATTTCACCCAGATAACTAAGCAGGAATATGCGAGGATCCATAACCAAGTCCACTCCACACAATGTAGACAGAGTGTCAGCCACCTCCTTCCAAAACGTGCTTAGTTTTGGACAGGTCCATACCATGTGAAAGAACGTCCCAGTGTCAAGCAGACACCGGGTACAGAGCGGGCTCCTAGAGGGATAAATCCCTGCCAACCTCTGCGGTGTGTAATATGCTCTATGCAAGAATTTCAGCTGGATAAAACGGTCTCGGGAGGCTATCATAGATGAGATGTAGGAGGAGACACACTCCTCCCACACCTCCTCGTCAAGGTCAGGGATGTCCGCGTTCCACTTACTCAAGGCCCCGGTCGTGTCCACGTCATGAACCACTGTGAGTCGGAGGTAAAGCGAAGAGAGAGGGCTCCCCATCACACTTGAAATCAGCAGGCGCTCGACGGAGTCGGGCTCGAGGGTCACCGGGCTTGGGAATTGCGAGGCAAGGGCATGTCTGAGCTGCCAGTATCTAAATTGGAAGGAGAGGGGAAGGTGGTAAGTCCGTCTCAACTCCTGGAACGTCACAATCCCACCGTTCGGCATCACATGCCGGAGGGTAAGGATGCCTTTTTTTGCCCACAACGCCGGATCCGGGATCTTGGAGAGGTGGGGAAGAAGGGGATTGGCCCATAAGGGAGTGTGGGGGGAAACCGATCCGGGCTTAACCATCTTGGCCCTGGAGGAGCGCCACACTGATAGGACAGTCTTCATGGGTACAGTGACTGTCGGGTGGGCCTTGGGGCCCCTAAAGGCCAGATTGGAAAGCGCCGCGTATGAGCCCAATACCGCCGCCTCCAACGCGACGGCCGTGTTTTGTCGGGGTTGGGAGAACCACCATCGCACCGTGACCAGTACCGCCGCCCAGTAATATATCAAAAAGTTCGGAAGCGCCAGTCCCCCGCTCGACAATGGAAGATAGAGAATCCGCCGCGCCACCCGGGGCGGACGCCCAGCCCAGACAAAGGTTGTGATTACACCATCCAGTTGTCTAAAAAACGACCGGGGGATAGGGACCGGGGTTTGTCTAAAAAAATATAGGAGCTTGGGTAGGTAAATCATTTTAATCAGGTTCCCACGCCCGACCGGATTAAGGGGGAGGTTTCGCCATGTCGCGCATTTCTTAGTCAGCTGCTCCAACACCGGGAGGACATTCTTAGTGAGGTAGCTCCCCCGCTCCAAACCCACCCGGACCCCCAGATAGGTAAACTCCCCCACCCAGCGAAGAGGCGTATGCGAGTCCACCCGGGGCACCGATGGGTGGAGCGGGAAGAGTATCGATTTGTCCCAATTGATTCGAATCCCCGAGAACTGACTGAAATTATCAAAGTGGGCAAGGGCCCTATGCAGGGAGGCGGAGGCATCCGCCAAATACAATAAGGAGTCGTCTGCATATAAGGACAGTTTTTCCTCCAGGGAACCCACCCGGACTCCCCTAACCTCGGCGTCTCCCCGCACGTGGGCAGCCAGGGGTTCGAGCGCAAGGGCAAACAGCCCCGGGGACAACGGGCAACCCTGCCTAGTCCCCCTCCCCAGGGAGAAGGAGTCCGACAGGGTGCCGTTAGTGCGAACGCGGGCCCCGGGGGTGGTCATAAAGCATGCGAATCCAAGAGAGGAAACGGGGGCCGAGGCCAAAGCGGGAGAGGACCGTCCAGAGATAGCCCCACTCGACCGAGTCAAAGGCCTTCTCAGCGTCGAGTGAGGCCACCACACCCGGCGCCCCCGGTCCCGCAATCGCCAAGTGCGTGTGCAAGCGACGCAAATAGATATCTGTACCTCTGCCCGGCATAAAGCCCGTCTGGTCCGGATGGACCAAGGCTGTGATAACCGAGTTCAGGCGGTTGGCCAGTACCTTCGCAAAGATCTTAGCATCGACATTAAGAAGTGAGATGGGTCGATAAGAGGAACAAAGGGCAGGGTCCTTACCGGGCTTGGGAATGACCACTATTACTGCGTCGCTCATGGAATCGGGGAGAGCACCGGAGTCCGACGCCTGAGAAAAGAGGGACAACAGTCTAGGGGCAAGATCCTCTGCATAATTCTTGTAGAATTCCACCGGGAACCCATCCGGGCCCGGCGTCTTCCCCCCCTGCATCATTTTCAGTGCCCTCTGAATCTCCTTCAATTTGATTGGGGTATCCAGTTTCCCCGCCGAAGAGGAGGTGAGGACAGGGACATCCACAGCATCCAGGTATTCAACCAAGGAAGACTGGTCATACGCCACTCTGGAGCTATAGAGTCTCCGGTAGTATGCGGCGAAGCATGCATTAATCTCCCCGGGAGTAGAGTGGGGGGCCCCATCATGACCCACAATTTGGGCAATGGTGGTGACCCCCGACTGTTCCCTAGACAGCCAGGCCAGGAGTCTACCAGTCCTCTCCCCCTGTTCGAAGATGCGTTGCGACTGGTGAAGCATTCTCTTCTCCGTCAGGGCCGTCCGTAACAAAAGCGTCTGTCGCGTCAATAGCTGTAGTTGTTCATAGTGGTGAGGGTCCCGAGTCCGAACATAGAGGGCCTCCTGTCTAGTCGCGTCCCCCTCTGCCCTGACCAAGTCCGCCCGGCGCTCCCGCCTCACCGCGGCAATGATTGATTGATATTGACCCCTGGAAGATGCCTTGAAGGCATCCCAGACAGTGTTCTCAGCCGCCGTACCAGGGTTGTCAGACCAGTACTGTCGGAGAGATTCATGAAACCGAGGCTCCACCTCCGCATCGGTGATCCAGAATCGGGAGAGTCGCCAGAGTCTGTCGGACGGGTCAGTCGACACGGTCAGAGATAGGAGAAGTGGTGCATGGTCTGAAATCCCCCTAGGGAGGATGAGGACATCCCGGACCCTAGACAGGACTGGGGCCCCAACATAGGCCAGGTCTATTCGAGAAAAGGATTTAGTAGTAGCGGAGTGGCAGGTATAGGCCCTGGTGCTCGGGTGTCTCCATCGCCATACGTCAGTGAGGCCATACGTGTCAGCCCAGGCCGCCAGTCCCCGGCGGGTCGTGCCAGGTCCGGCACATCGGTCCATGTCAGAGTCCGGGACAAGGTTAAAATCGCCCAAGAGTACTACATTATCAGAGGGGAACTGTGCTAATTTAGTTGCAAGCAGAGTCAGGACCCCTAGGGAGGCAGGTGGTGGCAGGTACAAGCCCACCAACACCCATGGTAAACTATGGATCAACGCATATACTATCACAAACCTGCCATCTGGGTCGAGAACCAAGTCAAGTGGCTTAAAGGGGAGTGATTTGAGGACAAGGACACTGACACCCCTAGCGTAGCTCGAGTAGGTGGAATGGTAGTGGTGCCCTACCCACGGCTTCTTCAGGCTGAGAGTTCTACTCCCTATCAGGTGCGTCTCCTGTAACACACAGACATGGGGGTGGTACTTCTTAATAAATTGAAACACCAAGGAGCGTTTGATCGGGGAATTCAGCCCCCGTGTGTTCCAGGAGAGGATGTCAAGGGTAGCCATGTGGGTCAGTGTGGGGGGTGTGGCAAGGATCAACAAGGGTCAGGGGACGTGGGACAGCCCCAGCAGCCAATGTTGGGCTGAGGGGAGCACCAAGACCCCAGGCCAGTACATCTACATACAATGAGGAAATTACTGTCATACAACATAAAACCAAAACACGGGAGCCAAGAGGGCAACCCAACAAACCCAACCGCGGGATGTCCACACCACCCCCCTCACCCAGAGAAGCACCAGGGCCCACCACGTAACATACTCACAGAGGAGTGCAAACAGGCATCATGACAGAGTCAGCGCGGCAGCGTTTCTGCCCAGGCCACCACATCACGGGGGGAGGTGAAGAACTGGATGCGTTCGCCATCCTGCACCCTCAATTTGGCAGGAAACATCATGCTGTATTTTATCCCCCGTTCCCGGAGCAAGGCACGGGCATGATCAAAGGACTTACGTTGTCGCTGCGTCTCAACGGAGTAGTCCGGGAAGATAAGAAGCCTAGTGTTCTCAAACTTTAGATCTCCCTGTAGACGGGCCGTCCGAAGGACCGTGTCCCTGTCACGGTAGTGCAGGAGTTTAAAAATGAAAGTGCGCGGGGGGGGCTCCCTGCGGGCCCCTGGCTGCCGGCATACGGTGCGCCCGTTCAATGGAGAAATGAGGGGAGAAGCGCGCGTCAGGCAGCAGAGAGGGGAGCAGCCGCTCCATGAAGGCAACGGGGTTGGCGCCTTCTGCACCCTCCGGGAGTCCCAGGACCCGCAAGTTGTTGCGGCGGTTCCTATTTTCGGCGTCCTCTGCCCTGGCCTCCAGCACCTTCACCCTGGATTTCAGGGACACCAGGTCGGCACGGTGGTCCCGCTGCACATCTTCCACTCCGGCGACTCTGCGCTCCACCTCTGACACTCGTTCGCGGGAACCCCTCCATGTCCCGCCGAATCAACGCCGCCTCGACCTGGACGTGGTCAATCTTCACCGTCAGCGCAGACTGACAGTTTGCAATGGCCAGCATCAGAGCATCGAAAGCCGGGGAGCCTGTAAGGATCGCGCCGTCCGGCGGTGGTTCCTTCTGGGCCTCCATGCGGCAGGCTGAAGGGGAGGTAGTAGGCCCGAGTCGTAGCGGGTGGGGCTGTGCAGGCTTGTTCCGTCTCCCTCGGCCGGATCTGGTTCCCCGCATACCCCGGGAGCTCCAGAGGGTAATGTTTGTAGGATGGAAGGAGATTTAGAGCGATTCCACACCAGGATCAAAGCAGGATGTTAGTCCGGACCGGGAGCTCAGCAGTTACACGTCTGCTCCCGTCGCCATCTTGGACACGCCCCCCCACTTTTTAGATATTAGCTTGCATGTGTAAAAGAAAGCAGATGATGGCACATAGCATAATTCTGTGGGGTTTATTATTTAAAAGACATACATAATAAGAAATGCACTTACAATGTTGTAAATTTGATCAGGCATATATCAACTTGGTCATCTTTCATTGCAGCTAGACACTGGCGCGGACACACAGAGCGGTGTTCGCCGCTTAGTTCAGTTACCTCCTGTCGTGTTGACACACGCCGGCGTCGAGCAGCGTGATGACGTCACTAGGATAGACAGTCGTTTCAACCAACCCAGACGCGTTTCGTCATAGGATTGACTTCATCTGTGGGTGTGGTTGTACGACTGAGTGTATGTTATTTATACGCTGTCCCGCTCATTGCTAATTGGTGTGATGGAGTATGGGCGTTGTTTACCACCCGCCCTGACCGTTCACCTCTATTTAGCATGCCATATATATGGTAATGCAGACACTCGTTCTCTGCCCCCTAATGGGCTTAGAGATAATTGCATATACTATTTAAAAAAATCCTGAAAAGAACGGGCACTCATTCTCTGCCCCCTACTGGGCTTAGAGATGATTGCATATAATATCAAGAATCCCGGGGAGACCCATAATTCGCCTATTAGTATTAACTTGATCTAAACCATGAATATATTCTAATATATTATAACCCATATAATCAAATATACAGTTACATGTAAAAACAAAAATACAATATATAAAAATACAATATATAAAAAACTGCATATAAAATATTAATTTCAATACAGTATGTAAACGGATAATTAAAAAATAAATAAAATAGGTAAAAACCAACTCAAATGTAATAATCACTGATAAAGCAGTTCACATCTAACTCCACATTCATACCCTTAGGAGTTAGGGTGTCCATAAAATGGATCCATCTTGTTTCTCGTTTAGATATTTCTCTTACTAAATTGGATCCTCTCCAATTAGGGTGGATACAATCAATTCCCCAATATTTTAAACAGGATGGGTCTTTATTGTGATTTTTTTTTAAATGTAAGGAAACACTGTGATATTTAAATCCAAGTTCAATATTATGTATATGTTCCGCTATCCGTATTCTTAATTTTCTCTTAGTACGGCCTACATACATGAGATTACATGGACATTGTAGAACATATACAACATGCGTGGAATTGCACGTAATGAATTCAGTAATATTACACGTCTTATTGTTTCCAGTTGAAACTAATTCTGACAGACCTCTAATAGGATTATTAACCATTAGGCAGCAACTACATTTCCTGCACGAATAGAACCCTGTGATCTGCCAGCACATACTTTTCTTTTTAGGGGGGTCCAACACCTTTTGTACTACTTTGTCTCCAAAGTTAGGTGCTTTGCGATATATGAATTGAGGTATAGTTGGTAGTGCCTGGTGGAGTACTCTATCCATACACAACACATGCCAGTGGCGTTTAAATATTGTTTCTATATCCTTATATTGGCCATGAAAATTGGAGAGAAAACTCCACTCTTGTCTGGAATTTTCAGGGCGAACTTTATCCAAAAAGCACGCTTCTCTCGGTGTGTCCTCTAATTCTTTTACAATTTTATCCAGGTTATCTTTATTATATCCCTTTTGTATAAATTTCTCTTTTATGGTTTCGGCATGAGTAATAAAGTCATCATTGTTAGTACAGTTTCTTTTAACCCTCATTAGCTGGCCTTTTGGTATATTTCGCAGCCAATTTGGGTGATGACCACTAGTTAGTGGCAGATAACTGTTTCTGTCGGTTGGTTTAAAGTAGATGCTAGTTAACAATGATGTACCATGTAATCTAACATCCACATCAAGGAAATGAATATGTTCTTTACTATATTCATATTCCAATTTGATGTTATTTTGGTTAGTATTTAATTCTTCCAAAAACGCCCCATTGTTAACTCTATAGGCTCTGTGACAGCAAGATTAGGCCAATACCTGGATACGTTCCTGCAAGCCAGTGTCTTAAAAACTAAGGCCTATTTAACCACTTCCATACCAGGCACTTACGCACCTTCCCGCCCAAGCCAATTTTCAGCTTTCAGCACTGTCGCAATTTGAATGACAATTGCGCGGTCATGCTACACTGCACCCAAACAAAATTGGCTTCCTTTTTTCCCCACAAAAAGAGCTTTCTTTTGGTGGTATTTGATCACCTCTGCGTTTTTTTTTTTTGCGCAACAACTAAAAATAGAGCGATGATTTTGAAAAAAAAATAAGTTTTTATTTTTTTCTGTTAATTTTTTTGTAAATGAGTATGTTTTCTCTTTCAATTACGGGCACTGATATGGTGGCACTGATGGGCACCGATGAGGTGGCACTGATGGGCACCGATGAGGTAGTTCTGATGGGCACCGATTAGGTAGCACTGATAGGCGGCGCTGGTATGGGGCACTGATGGGCACTCATAGGCGGCACTGATGGGCACTCATGGGCGGCACTGATGGGCACTCATGGGCGGCACTGGGCACTCATAGGCGGCACAGGTGGGCACTCATAGGCGGCACAGGTGGGCACTCATAGGCGGCACAGGTGGGCACTCATAGGTGGCACAGGTGGGCACTCATAGGTGGCACAGGTGGGCACTGATAGGTGGCACAGGTAGGCACTGATAGATGGCACAGGTGGGCACTGATAGGTGGCACAGGTGGGCACTGATAGGTGGGCACTGGGCATGGATTGGCACTGACAGACACTGGGGTGGCACTGATGATCACTGAGGGGTGGCACTGATGGATCACCTGTTGCCAATCAGTGCCCATGTGTGGGCACTGATTGGCATTATTGGCATTATTTTTTTTTTACTGCCCTTTTGTTTTGTCCTTTTTTTTGTAAGTACCCTGGTGGTCTAGTGTGGGCACTCCCTGGTGGTCCGTGTGGCGATCCGAGGGGGGGGCTGCGCTGATAAACAATCAGCGCAAACCGCCCCTGTCAGGAGAGCCGCTGATCGGCTCTCCTGTACTCGCGTCTGTCAGACGCGAGTGAGGAAGAGCCGTCGGCGGCTCTTCCTGTTTACATCGTGATCAGCCGTGATTGGACACGGCTGATCACGTGGTAACGAGGCTCCGCCGGAGACTCGTTACCGAGATCGGAGGTGCAGGGTGTCAGACTGACACCCCGCATCACCGATCGCCGCGCTGCGCGCCCCTACGGGCGCGCGCGGCATTGAAATCGTGCTAAGCCGTTTGAGAACGGCTAGTCACGATTTCATAACCACTTCCCGGCCGTATTGGCCGGGCGGGAATCGGCTATTGGCCGGGCGGGACACAAAGTGGTTAAAGGACACAAAGAGTTTTTTACAGGAAAAACTCATTGGGGAAATTAACTTAACAGGAAAAACTAATATCTACTTAGTACAATTATCCAGCTGATGTATCATCACTCTATACAATTATCCAGCATAACGACGCATTATTAGCCCTTAATTGGGCGTTATGCCAGCGTGATGACTTACCGCACGAACAAAAAGTCTTTCTGGGGCAAGCACTGGATTTTTGTTTATCCCGGAATTACTTTTGGTATGATCAAGAGCTTTACTCCCAAAAAAGGGAAGTGGCTATGGGTGCTAGGTTTGCTCCCAGTATAGCCAACCTCTTTATGGGGGAATGGGAGGACAAGTCAGTTTTCTTGAATAAAAAAGATGGTCTTCTGTTTTACAGAAGATATATAGATGACCTGTTTTTCATCTGGGAAGGCAGTGAAATATCACTGCTGTCGTTTTTGGAAGAATTAAATACTAACCAAAATAACATCAAATTGGAATATGAATATAGTAAAGAACATATTCATTTCCTTGATGTGGATGTTAGATTACATGGTACATCATTGTTAACTAGCATCTACTTTAAACCAACCGACAGAAACAGTTATCTGCCACTAACTAGTGGTCATCACCCAAATTGGCTGCGAAATATACCAAAAGGCCAGCTAATGAGGGTTAAAAGAAACTGTACTAACAATGATGACTTTATTACTCATGCCGAAACCATAAAAGAGAAATTTATACAAAAGGGATATAATAAAGATAACCTGGATAAAATTGTAAAAGAATTAGAGGACACACCGAGAGAAGCGTGCTTTTTGGATAAAGTTCGCCCTGAAAATTCCAGACAAGAGTGGAGTTTTCTCTCCAATTTTCATGGCCAATATAAGGATATAGAAACAATATTTAAACGCCACTGGCATGTGTTGTGTATGGATAGAGTACTCCACCAGGCACTACCAACTATACCTCAATTCATATATCGCAAAGCACCTAACTTTGGAGACAAAGTAGTACAAAAGGTGTTGGACCCCCCTAAAAAGAAAAGTATGTGCTGGCAGATCACAGGGTTCTATTCGTGCAGGAAATGTAGTTGCTGCCTAATGGTTAATAATCCTATTAGAGGTCTGTCAGAATTCGTTTCAACTGGAAACAATAAGACGTGTAATATTACTGAATTCATTACGTGCAATTCCACGCATGTTGTATATGTTCTACAATGTCCATGTAATCTCATGTATGTAGGTCGTACTAAGAGAAAATTAAGAATACAGATAGCGGAACATATACATAATATTGAACTTGGATTTAAATATCACAGTGTTTCCTTACATTTTAAAAAATTTCACAATAAAGACCCATCCTGTTTAAAATATTGGGGAATTGATTGTATCCACCCTAATTGGAGAGGATCCAATTTAGTAAGAGAAATATCTAAACGAGAAACAAGATGGATCCATTTTATGGACACCCTAACTCCTAAGGGTATGAATGTGGAGTTAGATGTGAACTGCTTTATCAGTGATTATTAAATTTGAGTTGGTTTTTACCTATTTTATTTATTTTTTAATTATCCGTTTACATACTGTATTGAAATTAATATTTTATATGCAGTTTTTTATATATTGTATTTTTATATATTGTATTTTTGTTTTTACATGTAACTGTATATTTGATTATATGGGTTATAATATATTAGAATATATTCATGGTTTAGATCAAGTTAATACTAATAGGCGAATTATGGGTCTCCCCGGGATTCTTGATATTATATGCAATCATCTCTAAGCCCAGTAGGGGGCAGAGAATGAGTGCCCGTTCTTTTCAGGATTTTTTTAAATAGTATATGCAATTATCTCTAAGCCCATTAGGGGGCAGAGAACGAGTGTCTGCATTACCATATATATGGCATGCTAAATAGAGGTGAACGGTCAGGGAGGGTGGTAAACAATGCCCATACTCCATCACACCAATTAGCAATGAGCGGGACAGCGTATAAATAACATACACTCAGTCGTACAACCACACCCACAGATGAAGTCAATCCTATGACGAAACGCGTCTGGGTTGGTTGAAACGACTGTCTATCTTAGTGACGTCATCACGCTGCTCGACGCCGGCGTGTGTCAACACGACAGGAGGTAACTGAACTAAGCGGCGAACACCGCTCTGTGTGTCCACGCCAGTGTCTAGCTGCAATGAAAGATGACCAAGTTGATATATGCCTGATCAAATTTACAACATTGTAAGTGCATTTCTTATTATGTATGTCTTTTAAATAATAAACCCCACGGAATTATGCTATGTGCCATCATCTGCTTTCTTTTACACATGCGAGCTGATATCTAAAAAGTGGAGTGGCTTTGTATTATCTGCGGTGTGTACTATAATACAACGCTTTACATCCAGCGCTGTCTGGTAAGAGTTACATTTAACCATTGCACGCGGTGGCGGTGACTAAAGGGAATTGCTCGGTGCTGATATCTATAGGATTCATCCCCTCCTCTCTCTTCACGGATTACCTTGAGATTTCCTTTTCTGATCACCTTTTCTATATATGAATTACGGACTTTCTCATATCATAGCATGTTTTATTCCATGTTTTAGGAGCGCTGCTTCATATTGTTTTTTTATATGTTGATTGTTTAAGTCTAGCAATAGCTTAGAAAGTCATTTTCAAACTTGCAGCACAATTGCTTACTATCTGGGTTCATGTTAGCTTTGCTAAATCAACCACCTCCTTATAGGCAGAAAGATCATTTTGAAAAAGCCACAGGAGCCTGAAAAATACAAGTCTGTTGGAAGCCTGACAACCGTACTATTGGTCTAACAGTGCCATCTAGGCTAGAAGTTTAAAGCTTAACATAGGCAGATATTTATTCTTGTGAAAAAAAATAGGCAGGTATAAAACCTCTAAATCAGAATTCAGATTGGTAGAAAGGGACAGCACTATAAGAATAGGACTTACGCAGTGCTGTGACATAAAACAGATAACAAATATAGCTAGCTGATTATAGGATAGAGCTCACAGATAACCTCCTCTTTAACTTTTTTGCACCTTCACTATCCAATCACAGAATTGATCAAGCTGTATTGCTTAAACTGAAGTGAAGAAAAAAGGGGCCAGATTCACCAATGACTTACGACGGCGTATCTCCACTTACGCCATCGTAAGTCCGAATGTGAGCCGTTGTATCTATGCGCCCGATTCTTAGAATCAGTTACGCATAGATTTGGCCAAGATACGAGCAGCGTAAGTCTCCTACGCCGTCGTATCTTGGGTGTATATTTACGCTGGCTGCAAGGGGCGCTCCCGTAAACGTAAGCGTCGAATATGTAAATTAGGCAGATACGCCGATTCACGAACGTACTTGCGCCCGCTACGCCGTTTACGTTAGGCTTACGTCCGGCGTAAAGTTACCCCTGCTATAGCAGGCACAGGTAATGCAAAGTATGGACGACGGAACAGGCGTATCTTTTTACGTCGTTTGCGTAAGTCGTACGGAAATGGTGCTGTGCCTAGGTTACGTTCACGTCACAGGCATTGAGCCGGCGTAACTTAGGGGAAAATTTTTACGTGATACTGAGCATGCGTGCGCATGCGCCGTACAATCGGCGCTTCATTTACATGGGGTCACGGCTCATTTCCAATAAAACACGCCCACCTCTTACACATTTGAATTAGGCGGGCTTACGCCAGCCAATTTACGCTACGCCGCCGCAACTTATGGAGCAAGTGCTTTGTGAATAATGCACTTGCCTGTCAAAGTTACGGAGGCGTAGCGTAAATATGAACCGCTACGCCCGCACAAAGATACGCGCTCCTACCTGAATCTGGCCCCAGATTCCTAAATATGGCTTTGGTGTATTGTAAGGTTGTCTGAATTAAAAAAATGTGTTAAACAAAATATAAATGTTCAACTGTGTATTTAGTTGTATGCTTTCACTTAAGCTTTAAAGGTTTTAGAGAAGTAATTGAAGAGCTGCTGCAAACTTACAGAAAAAAGGAAGATGGTCTAGGCTGGTAGGAGGCAAGCATTGTGGCAGTCCATATTCTAAAAGAGCTCAATATGTACCCACAAATACCTGCAAAAATTCCAAAAATATATTTTGGATCCAGGTGGAATTGATCTTTAGGCCCCTTTCACACAGGCTTGTCCATGTGACCGGCTTTGCTTGCTCAGTGGGGGATCGATCCACTGATCCCCGCTGAGCAGGCAGAGGACAGGTCCTTCTCTATCACTATACTGAGATGGACCTGGCAGAGTCCCGCTCTCCTCTATGGGGAGCTTGCATAAAAACAGACCTCCTGTCTGGTTTCATCTGGTCCCATCCAATCTGCCAGACAGATGGAAAATAGGATCTCCATCCATCTGGATTTTGCGGCAGTGTTGCCAACCGTCCGTATTTTTACAGACAGTTCGTAAAAACAGGCACTTTTTTACCCCGTTCGTAAATGTCCATGGTTGCGGAAATGTGCCAGTAAAAATTGCAGAGATCGGTTCGGCTTGGAACTGCACATGAAGATTGGAGGCAGGGGGTGATGGTGGCTGCGGTGGCACTGCAGACGGGGATGGAGGCAGGGGGCAATGGAGGCAGGGGGTGTTGGTGGCAGGGGGTGATTGGAGGAAGGGGTTGTTGGTGGCACCGCAGAGGGGGATGGAGGTAGGGGACGATGGAGACAGGGGGTGATTGGAGGCAGGGGTCTGGGGGAGATTGGAGGCAGGGGGAGATTGTGGCACCGCAGAAGGGGTTGAAGGCAGGGGATGTTGGTGGCAGAGGCGGATGGAGGCAGAGGGTGTTGGTGGCAGAGGGGGTAATGTGACTAAATAATTTGCCCTTATTATATCAAAAATAACAAAAATAATATGTTTTTTTTTTACCTTAATATCTACCTTAAATCACATTGCTTTTTGCCTAGCGTACTTGTTTGTAGCCTAAATACTGAAATTTGCACCTAAAAATGTAATTTAGTAACTTTTGTGAAATGGCAGTAAAAATGTGCCTGCGCCAGTAAATTTAGGGTGTCGTGCCAGTAAGTTTCAATCTGGTAGGTTAGCAACACTGTTTTGCGGACAGGATCGGATAGCAGCAGGTGTCAGCAGACATGTCATCCGCTGTTCCATAAGAGTGAATGGAGCACCCAAGCAGGTCCATCTGAAAAATTGACAGGCGGACCTGATCAGAAAGCCTGTGTAAAAGGGCCCTAATGTCGTGTACACACGATCGGATTTCTGATGGAATAGAATCCGATGGATTTTTTTGTCGGAAACCTGATAAAGCTGACTTTAATCAGTCATTATGGGTATATGGGAATTTCCGACAATGTTGGCTGTGCTCTCAAATTGTCCCACAACAAATGTTGGATTATCTGATTGTGTGCACACAAATCCGTCGGACAAAAATCCAAAGTACAAATACGCATGCTCTTAACCAATGCTAATCATCAGACAACATTAGCAGAATTTTCCCAAAGAGTGGCAATAAAGAGCAGAAAAACAACGTCGTTTTGCGAATGTTGGATGAAAAAGTTCTGCCGTCTGTATGCAGAACAAATTACACAGATTTCTCCGATGAAAGTCCGATCGTGTGTATGAGGCTTTAGAAGACTTTCTGCTGCTCCTCCATAGATACAGTACAGTGATGAGCGTTTTTACCCTAGGACAGTCGATGCGCCCTTTCCAGCACTCCTTATTGTATAGACCAGTCATAGGTGGGGGCAGTGACTTTTGTTTGTTGTATTTATGTCATTGTGGTCAGGCAGCGCACTGGCACCTTTGCTTCCATGTGATGAGTGTGCAGTGTGCTCCTGCCCCTTTAATGAGGGCTGGGCTACCTCCAGTCACCTGCCCCTTATCTATCCATCAGTAGTCATGTGCTCCTACTGAGGAGACTTAAAATGCGATGTTATTGTTAGGACTGCAGTATACAGAGAGCCTTGGCGGGGTTACTGGTGGGATCACCTGCTACCTTAGCTCAAATGTTGTTGAATACATTGAATTGTTCTGAGGACTACAGCTATATTATGCACCAAAAGACACATACAGTAAGTTATACTTTCCCAAATTACCCTTTTAGTCTATTTGAACACATACCAAAACAGAAAGGGTCCATGACATAACGAAGCAATCACAATCATTTTTTTTGTTCCTGTAATTTACAGAAAAACAGGTGGGGTATTGCATGCAGACACCAAGTTGTTGTTACCCTTGTGTGAGCATGACATGTACAAAGCTTTCATCATGTCTTTCACTTTACATAGTTCATTTGAGAGGTTGGATTTTTAAAGAACAAAAAGTGCCGTTCCACATTTATGTCATAATCCTAGCCTTTATGTTTGAGCCTGTGAAGATCCTCCAGCGGAGAATAGGATCAAGTCCTTCCCTTCACATCTCCTTGTTAAGGTTGCAGGGTCACACCCTTTTAAAACATAGCCTAGGGCTGCAAAGTTTTCATTGCTGAGAGGTGTACATAACATAAACTGAAGGATAGAAAATATGTCATCAAATACTTTTAAAGGTTAACAGACTGATTAAACTCTGCATACCTTTGACTGCATAATATTTTTGTGTTTTTTCAAAAGAAGAAATTAGGCGTAAGATGATTCTTTGTAATGTCTGCATTTCACCTCAACAAAGCTCTGCTGGTGGACTTTTTTGACAGGTGGTGATTATAATAACCTGCTGTGGGAGCTCATGTTTCCTTTGTAGCTAAGTGTATAAATACTGTAGCATATATAAATAACTGGATGATTTGCATTCTACTAGAAAATGATCCTAATCTAATGCACACGGTCGTTTTTTGCGATGAAAAAAAAAAAACGTTGTTTTTTAAAACGTCATTTAAATTGATCGTGTGTGGGCAAAACGTCGTTTTTTTTTTGACCAAAAAAAAATTCCAACATGCTTGAATTTTTTGTGTCGTTTTTCAAAACGTCATTTTTTGTTTCACAAAAAGTCACCGTGTGTAGCAAAAACGTCGTTTAAAACGACGTTTTTCAACCCGCGCAGGCCCAGAAGCTAGTTATGAAGCGAGCTTCAATGGAAAAGAGTGGTGAACGTAACCTCGCTTTTTGTGAAAAAAACGATGGTGTGTATGCAACATCATCTTTGAAAAGTGACGTTTCAAAAACGTTGTTTTTTACTTCACAGAAAACGTCGCTTTTTTTTCATCACAAAAAATTATCGTGTGTACGCGGCATAAGAACTGCATGCATAGCATTATTAATGGAGAAGATCTGAAGTCTTGCTGCCCTTTGGGTGGTTGGAGGAAGGAGAAACCCATCAGCCAGTTGATACATATGAAGAGAGCTCTACACATCCACTTCAAAACTAATAATCAATTGTTTTATTTTGCCTCAAGTGTAGTAAATGGATTAATCCTTTCTACATAGGTAAAAAAAAAAAATCCTTTATCTGTCTCAGAAATGCCTAACTTGCCTATGTATGAGGTCATACAGTTCTGTTATACCAAGTACATGTTATTACATCATCATTTCACATTTCATACAACACCGGCATATTATAGAATACACAAAACCATTTAAATCAGTCCCTTCCCTACGGAACCTTGTTATCTGATATCATGAAGAACCCCTAATGCACTAAGAAGATGGAAGCAAGTTACACATATATGCAGGGGCAGAAAGAGTGGGCCTTAACGTACAGCCACTGCACATATGTGTCCACTACGTGCTCCCAGCACACTGATTAAGCTATCTTCGATCAGCTCTCAGTCACGGTTTGTGATTAGGAATCAGCAGGGTGGGTTCCTGATTACATGACTGCTGTGAAAGCCAATCGAAGGGACCACTTGATTGGAAAACGACTCTGCTTCATGGCATTAAAACCCACTTGAAGTCTTTGTAGACGAAACACGTTGGGTTTGAGGAGTCCATGCCATTGCCATCACGTGACTGTTGTGAGAGCCATTGGCTCCCAGTGCTGTCAATCAAAGCCAGTGATGAGGTAGTGGGGGAGCAGAGCCAAGTCCTGCTGTCTGTGTTAATGGAGGCATCAGTGGTGCTCAGGACCAAGCATGCACAAGTGCCTCCATGGGAAGTAGCTTTCCATGGGGGCACTGGACAGAGAAAAGGGGCCAGGAGTCCTGGCGGGGACCAGAGAAGAGGAGGTTTGTGGCCGCTCTGTGCAATTTCATTGCACAGGGCAGATAAGTATAGACATGTTTTTTTTCCGTTTTTTTTATGTTACCCTTACAATCTCTTTAATATATGGAGGAAGCCAATGAAAGCAAGAGGATATCTTTCCAAGGCTAGTGTGTTCACACCTTGATACCGTACTGTTCCATCCCTTAAATAACACCTACACCAAATAAATAGCAAATGTGGTGTTTGGAGTGGCTGCACTACCAGCATATATTGGAGTAATGTTTTTTACATAATTACGGATAACAAATCACAAATAAAAAGTGTGAAATTCTACAATAAATGTATGGTTGCACCTGGCAGGCATAATAGCTTGTCCAGCAATGCGGTCATTGCTCAGCAGAATAAATACCGTACATACCTTCTTGGAGCTCTGTGACCTGTCTCTGCAGTTTCTGCAACTGGCTCTGCAATCTCTCACACTGATCTGTGCGATCGTCCAGCTGTCTATGTAGAGACACCCCGGTGTCATCCTGTCACAGAAAGTAGAAGCATTAACAGAATGCATTTTAATATTCAATGATGGAAATAAAACAAATATTTCTTTGACATTAGCAACCAGTGACTCGATCTGTCTCCTAATTATCAACCCAAAGAATGATAGCAGGCCATGTATGAATTGCCATATTCAAGCACTTAGGATAGACATTCATTACAGTATAAAAAAGACAAAATCCACGTAAATATAAAAAAAAAAAATATTTCAGTCAAGCATTTATTTAAAAACGAAGGCCCGGATTCAGAAACGATTTACGTCGGCATATCTCCAGATACGCCGGCGTAATTTCAAATGTGCGCCGTCGCATCTTTGCGCCGACTCACAAAGCGAGATACGCCGAAAAACATGGCTTCAGCCGTCCGACGTAACCTGCCTATGCCGGCGTATCGTAGGTGCATAGTTACGCTGGACGCATTCGGCGTTCCCATTTTAAGGCCGCGATTCAGATACATTGTATTCACAAAGCACTTGCTCAGTAAGTTGCGGCGGCGTAGCGTAAATTGGCCGGCGTAAGCCCGCCTAATTCAAAGTAGGAAGGAGGTGGGCGTCATCTATTTAAATTAAGCGTGACCCCATGCAAATGAATGGCCGGTCGAACTGGGCATGCGCGCGCATGATCAGAATCACGTCGCATACTAAGATACGTCGGCGCAATGCCTACGAAGTGAACGTAATCTACGCACAGCCCTATTCACGTAGTACTACATAAACGGCGTACGCAACGTAAAATTCGACGGCGTCATTCCCTGGCCCATACCTTTGTATTAGCTGCGCCTGCTATATGAGGGGTAACTTTACGCCAGACGTAACCCTTACGCAAATCTCGTATATGAAGCGGCCGGGCGCATCTACGTTCGTGAATCGGGGTATCTTACTCATTTGCATATTTAAAATGGGAACGCTGAATGCGTCCAGCGTAACTATGCGCCCACGATACGCCGGCATAGGCAAGTTACGTCGGACGGCTGAAGCCATGTTTTTCGGCATATCTCGCTTTGTGAATCGGTGCAATGATGCGACAGCGCACATTTGAAATTATGGCGGCGTATCTGGAGATACGCCGACGTAAATCGTTTCTGAATCCGGCCTAAATATGCAAATGAGTAAGATACGCCGATTCACGAACGTAGATGTGCCCAGGCCGCTTTATATACGCGATTTGCGTAAGGCTTACGTCCGGCGTAAAGTTACCCCTCATATAGCAGGCGCAGCTGAATGCAAAGGTATGGGCCAGGTAACGACGCCATCGAATTTTACGTTGCATACCCTGTTTACGTAGTACTACGTGAATAGGGCTGTGCGTAGGTTACGTTCACAACTTAGGCATTGCGCCGACGTATCTTAGTGAGTATATGCAACGTGATTCTGAGCATGCGCGTGCATGCCCAGTTCAACCGGCCATTCATTTGCATAGGGTCATGCTTAATTTAAATAGATGACGCCCGCCTCCTTCTTTGAATTAGGCGGGCTTACGCCGGCCAATTTACGATACGCCGCCACAACTTACGGAGCAAGTGCTTTGTGAATACACGCCAATGTATCTGAATCGCGGCCAATGTATTGTATTTTAACATATTCTTAATACAATAGGCTATCTTTATTTTATCTCCCTGCCATTCCCTGTACAGCAGTTATCAGAGTAGAAGGATCTATACTGTGAGCTATTCTAGTTCTATTGACTTCCATCTATTCCAGTGCATTCAATCTAACATGTGGCTATGCAGTTTACAGGACAAGGAAAGCACATTTTATTAGCAGACAGATGACATGGACAAGACTGCAACAACAAATGCTGCAGAAAATTGGCAACGTGTTTAAATATGCCACATGTTAATACCTATGAATTACGTTTTTAAAAACCAGTTAAATTACCGGCATTCTGGGAATGCCAATTCTCACATTAGTTGTGCTCTCAATCAAACTATCAAGCCATCAAATGGCTTGTGTCATAACTGATCACATGTGCAGAACCATGGCTGTTATAGATCAAACAGAGCCTAAAGCCGGCCATAGACTTGCGGTTGTAGGAGAGAAAATTGCTCAATTCCCCCATCAACACAGTCACTGTTGATGGGGGAATCCCTCTCGTGGAGCCACTGGGGTTGATTTACTAAAGGCAAATCCACTTTGCACTACAAGTGCACTGTAAGGACACCTGAAGGTGCTCTGAAAGTACACTTGGAAGTGCAGTTGCTGTAAATCCCAGGGGAAGATCTGAAGAGACTTGAAGCTCTGCTGATTTATTTACAAGCAAAAATGCTATTTTTTATTTTACTTGCATGTCCCCCTTAGATCTACAGCCACTGCACTTCCAAGTGCACTTGTAGTGCAAAGTGGATTTGCCTTTAGTAACCCCCATTGTGTTCTCAGCTGTCTCTGCCGGAAAAACACAGTGATTATTGCTAGTTAGCTATTATAACAGCCGTAGGCTGGTTGTACCCAAGTCGATCGATCAATCCAAACTGCCCACACATGGTTTGAATCTCAGTTGGCATCTATGGCAATATTAGGGTGCTATCCATTTGGCGCTTTAGGATCTCAGGCTGAATTGCTATGATTCTGCCCGTGATCTCAAATTTCACTAGAATCACAAAACACATTTATTTCCAATAGCACCTAAATGTGGTGCGTTTTTGGTGCAATTCATGGCACGCTAAATCATGCTGAAATCGCAGCAAATTGGAATGCGTGAAGCTTGTCAGCCAAAAGAAGCTCCTGCTCTATTTTGGGGGTCAAGGTTTACACGTTGCGGTTTGCCTCGATTGCTGCATAATAGTCGTGGCAAAACCACAATGCATTTTTTGGTGCCGTTGAAAATTAATGGCACCTGAACATGCATTTTGCAATTGTAGTGCAATTTTAGATTGCAGGCAGAATCACAGCGATTTCGCTCGAGATCCTAAAACGCCAAATGTGAATGGTTTTGAATGCCCTGTACACACGATCGGTTTGTCTGATGAAAACGGACCGATGGACCGTTTTCATCGGACGAACTGATCGTGTGTGGGCCCCATAGTTTTTTTATCCATCGGTAAAAAAAAATAGAACCTGTTTTAAACTGTTCTTATGGTTAAAAAACCGATAGAAAAAAATGATTGTCTGTGTGGAAATCCATCGGTCAAAAATCCACGCATGCTCAGAATCAAGTCGACCCATGCTCGGAAGCATTGAACTTTATTTTTCTCTGCACGTCGTTGTGTTTTTTTTACGTCACCGCGTTGGACACGTTCAATTCTGGTTGCTATAATAACAAAACTTTAGTATCGTTCTTTTTCTTTCCATTAAATGACCTCAATTGATCCTTTTAAATACATACAGTCACATCCTGTAAGGTCACAGTATCAATCTGTTTAGTTGCTTACCCTCTCCCTCTGAGTATCCCGCAGTTCCTGCACAAGGTCCTTTAGTGCCGCTTTCACAGTTTCAGGTTCAAGCTCGGGGTATGGAGAGCGGCTGCGATCCGGGGAGCCACTGCGAGAGCCTGGCGTTCTCCGTCCTTCCAAAAATGTACTCGCTGACCCAGAAAATCCTGTATGTGTAAATGTTATAGCATCACATTGTGATAAGAAGTAAAAGCAATAAGTAAAGCTGAACATATACTGATTGAATTTCAGCCAGTTTAGCAGGGACCATTAACATTTCTATCAGTGTGTGACCGTCCTTGCTCAACCAAAAGCTGATCGCTTGGTCGACTTCTGTCAAAGAGACATGCTGGAAAACTAGTGGCTGCAGCAGGCCCCACTGTTAGAATACAATGGGGTAGATTTACTACAACGGGTGCAGCTTGTTCAATTAAGTTTTGGCAATAAAACCTGGAAGCTGATTGGTTTCTATGCAGAAGTGAGCCTGATTTTGTACACTCCAGCTTTAGTAAACAAACCCCACTGTCCGATAGGGGGAATTTTCCATCCACCTCCTTTGTATGGATGGAGGAATCTGTTCATTTTTTCCCCATTCATTCAGCTGTCTGAACAAAAAAGAAAATCAGCTGACTATGGCCAGCTTAAAGTGGAACTTCACCCAAAAGGGAAAGTTATACTCACCCCCCCCACCCCTCCTTCTTTACATTTGGAACTTTATTAATTTTTGTTTTTTTTGGGGGGGGGGGGGGTGTCTGATTTTGAAAAAAATTACAAAAGACTGCAAATTCAAACTAATGCAGTCACCACAGGTTTTGCCTTTACTTGGTTTTAACACGTTGTTAGGGCAAAATTTATATTTGCTATTTCACTTACAAAGCAAGATGACAGTCATTTAAATCCAGCTGTAAAGCCCTTGGGAATATCTTACCTTTACCGGGAGAGCCAGTTCTAAGAGGTGAGGGACTGCGACCCCTCATGCCCAGAGTGTTCCTGAATGCTGAATAAAGGCTGTTTAATTGATTTTCTGCATCCCTGCGTGCTGTCTGGATCCTGTTCATTTCAGTTTCTAGTGCTCGCACTCGAGTTTCACCTGCTCCAAACTTAAGCCTGAGATCCGCAGCCTCACTTGTAAGTCGCTGTAGCTGCTCCTGCAGTGTCTTGCATCCTTCCTGCAGCCTTTGCTCCCCTGCTCGGCTTTCGCTGAGTCTCTGCTCAAGTTCTTTTTCACGCTGGCGGGAAGAAGTTTCTACAGCTGAGAGACGCTGCTGCAGAGCCAATATCTAAGGAATTCAGAAAATATTAAAATTAGTGACACTCATAGCCTGGTAGACAATAATAATGCAGGACTGCAGGCTACTCTACCACATATACCTTTAAAAAGTGTCAATCATTTCAGCTTTTGTTCAATCCTGACTAAACATATAAAGGTCAGGCCTTTCAGATATGACCATGCACTCCAATGTATGGCCAAACCAAGTGGAGTCTATAATTTAGTACCCTTTTTGAACTTCCAGATGTGTGGTGCAAACAAAATTCACATGACAACTATATACAATGATAAAGGTGTTTATCTTACAATAAGATTTTTCATCCTTCGTTATCAATACGTAAGTAGATCGTGTGCTGGTTGCTCGGATGTATTTTGCACACAAGGCCTAAAGCTGACTGCAGCAAGAAGAGGTAAGTTGTGAATCTCTATTCGAGGAATGGACAGCGTAAGTAAGTAAGCCTTCTTACTTGTGTCAATACCATCTGTTTACCAAATTTTCCAAATGTGGCCCGCAGAACCCTCTGATGTGGCCCGTAACCTTCTGCTCTGGGAAGGCTGTTTGGCAAGCCCATTTTGCAGATCGCCAATCTGTCATCCCAGAGTATCAGTGTGAATGAATCCGGCGGTAGAGAAAGCAAGCGGCTGCGAGGCAGAGCCGCATAAGCCGATGCTTCCTGTATAGCACCGCATCCTTTCACAGGCAGAGTGATACCAAATATGGGCATATCTGTTCTGCAGTGGTTACTGGGCTGCTTTCAAACTGATCAGCAGGTGCACCGCCTATGTCCAATTCGATCCGCTAAAGAAAAAAACAAAAGAGAATCCATCCCCTTCCACCTGGGTGGATCGGATCGAAGGGCCCATAGAGTAGAGTGGGCCGTGTCTGCTCTCGATATGCAGAGTGGACACAGACCTGTCATTTACCCGATCCACTCATTGTGGCCCACGACCGGTTACCAAGTCACTTAAGTGGCCCTCGCTCTTCAAAAGGTTGGGCATCCCTGGTCTAAAGCAGACCTGATTGAATATAGGCAATGGACTATGTTTAATTTTTTTTTTTTTTTAGCCTATAATCTATTTCTTCTTTGTATTATTTAGTCTCCCATGTTATTTAGACCAGAAACCCCTTTCCAGAACTGTAATGCCGCATACACACGATCATTTTTTGTGATGAAAAAAAACGACGTTTTCAATCATGAAAAAAAACGAAGTTTTTCAAACTTCACTTTCCAAAACGACGTTGTGGACACACCATCGTTTTTCTACAAAGCTCTAGCAAAGCGTGGTGACGTACACCACGTTCGACGGCACTCTTTTCCATTGAAGCTCCGTCTCCTTACTTGCTTCTGAGCATGCGCGGGTTTTAAAACGTCGTTTTCAACGTCGTTTTGCCAACACACCATCACTTTTTATGACACAAAAAATTCTAGCATGTTGGAATTTTTTTTGGGCGTTTTTTTGAAGACAAAAAACAACGTTTTGCCCTCACACGATCAATTTAAATGACGTTTTAAAAAACGTTGTTTTTTTTCATCGCAAAAAGTGATCGTGTGTACGCGGCATAATTATGGCCATGATTAATGCAATGTAGGCCGAAACACTTAAGTGTGGGCTACTTTATGTGTTACCCTGCATATCAATATAGTCATTTTACAGATGTTCCTTTGTGAGTGCCAGCTTTTGCTACAATATTTTTCCAGAGCTGCCTTGAGAAGTCTTTACCCCTTGTCCTAGTTGGACAAGTCATCCCTAAAGCCCCTTCCACACGGGGACGGATCCGTCAGCGGCGTCTGCCAGCTCAGCGGGAGATCTCTCCATTGATCTCCACTGAGCCGGCAGATAACAGGTCCCTCTCTGCTCACTGAGTGGGGAGGGGCTTGTCGAGTGCCGCTGCTTGTCTATGAAGAGATCGGACAAAAACGGACAGCATGTCTGTTTTCATCAGATCTCACCTGATCCTATCCGCCAGGACGGATGGCGACGTATCGATTTTAGCGGATCGGATGTCATCGGACATGTCACCGCTGACATCCGATGCTCCGTAGACAAGCATGGAGCTCCTGTTCAGGTCTGCCGAATAAACTGACAGTGTGAAAGGGGCTTAAATGGTCCAGATAAACTCCAGAGAAAGCTGTGAGAGCAGAAGGATGACCTCATTCTTCCTAACTACCCATCATTTGGTTCTACTTTAAAAAAATTAAACACTATGGGCCAGATTCAGGTAGAAGTTACGTGGCTTATCTGTAGATAAGCCGCGTAACTTCTAACCTACGCCGTCATATCTGTTTTCTGTAGTCAGAAAACAAGATAAGCCGGGATTGAGTTCAGATACGAGCGGCGTAATTGTATTTCGCCGTCGTATCGGAACTGCAATTTTAGAATAGCCGCTCGGGGCGTTCCCGCTGATTTACGCCGAGAATATGTAAATCAGCGAGAGACGGCAATTCACGATCGTACGCGGGCCCGACGCAGTGACTTTACGACGTTTCCGTAAGAGATAAGCGGCGTAAAGAAAAACATGCCCCCTAGGTGGAGTATTCTTTGTTAAGTACGGCCGTCGTTCCCGCGTCGAATTGAAAAAGTTTCACGTCGCTTGCGTAACTCGTCCGTGAATGGGGATTGACGTCATTGACGTTGACGACGAAAACACTGACAGAATTTGGAGCATGCGCACTGGGATACATTGACAGCCGACGCATGCACAGTACATTCGCCGCGGGACCGCGCCTAGTTTAAATACTACTCGCCCCCTACCCGCCCAATTTGAATTCCGCCGGCTCATTTTTGCTACGCCGTCGCAACTTTAGGAGCAAGTTTGCGAATACAATACTTGCTCTTAAAGTTTCGGCGGAGTAAAGTAAATGACGAACGTTACGCCAGAATAAAGATCCGCTCTCCTACCTGAATCTGGCCCTATATCATCTCCTGAACAGCAGCAGAAAGGGGCCTGAAATATTTTTTCTAAAATCATTATAAAATATATAGAACTTCCTACAAACATCAAAAGCTGAAGAGATATTTATAATAAGTGGTTTACATACATGTTTTTAATAAGGAATACATCATTACACATGGTTGTGTAGTATGTGATGATATTTTAGAATGTCACACACCTCTCTACGAGCAGCCTCTCTCTCTGCCTCGCTCTCTGTAATACGTTGTCTCAGCTCCAGGGACTCTCTGCGGCTCTGCTGCTCTTTATGCTCTTCCTGCTGGATCCGTGCCTGTAGATCAGCCACCTCTTGCTCTCTCTGGCTGCTTTCTCCACCCAGGGTCTTCACCTGTGTGCATGGGAAGTAAATCTTCAAGCAACCAATTTGTCCATGCATGATATACAGTAAATAAATCACCTTTCATTTCTAAGGTCTATTTATATTTTTTAAATATATGTGGTAGGGCTACATACTTTACGCACAAGTGAAGTACCTATATGTAAAAACAGAGTGACCTAACCTAGACTGTACAATGAAAAATCAGCAGCACACTGACAAGATCATCTCTTTTCTCTCGCCTTCTATGGAAAATTTTAAGCCTCGTACACACAATCGGAATTTCGTCTGACAAATCTGTGGATTTTTGTCCGAAGGGCGTTGGTCGTGAACTTGTTCTGCATACAGACGGCAGAACTTTTTCAGCCAACATACACAAAACTATGTGGCTCGTTAGCGCCACCCTTTGGGCAACTTCTGCTATTGTTGTCTGATGGTTAGCATTGGTTCGGAGCATGCGTGTTCCGACAACAATTGTCCGATGGAGCATACAGAGGGTCAGATTATCCGACAAAAACCTTTTATCATACAATTGTTGTTGGAATATCCCATCGTGTGTACGGACCGTCAGATAATTTACTGTCAGTTTGTAAAAATCTGTGACTTTTACACCTGTCTGTGGATATCAGGGGCTGATAGTTTGTCATGCTGTGTTGACCTTTGTAAGTGTAAACCAGGCAAATTACTTGTTAGGCCGCGTACACACGACCAAATACATCTGTTCAAATCGGTCTGACAGACCGATTTGAACAGATTTGTCTGCTGGGCTGTTTTGGTTTGATCGTTGTACACACGATCAAACCAAAATCCCCGCCGGCAGACAGCTCGGTGACGTGGCGGTGACGTTGACGCCGCCACGTCACCGCACCAGGAAGTAAAACACTTCCGCGCATGCGTCAAATCCATTCGACGCATTTGCGAGCAGCGTACTAACCAGCAGACATGTCGGACGGACGGATTCCCAGTAGACAGATTTTAAAGCATGCTTTAAAATCTGTCGGCTGGCCAAATCTGTCTGTCTGCCCGTACACACGATCGAATCTATCTGCTGAAACTGTCTGGCAGACCATTTCCAGCAGATAGATTTGATCGTGTGTACGCGGCCTCAGTGTTTCCATATCGTATTTATACTGTTTAAATATTGATTGTCTAAGTTTTTAATAGGAATTCTGTCATTTTTCAGGCTGTCAGTAAACAAAAATTGCTCAGTCAGTAAATCTCCCATATTTTACCAGTAAAAAATACAGCTGGAGTTTGGCAACCCTGCTGTGTTGGGAATTATAGAAATCTAATAAAAGCACTTTACACAAGCTGTAGCTACAGTAAAAACACACAATCTTTTTAAAGAAATATATTTCTTTGGTTGGAGCTTAGAATAAACAAAACTGCATTTAAAGAGCTTTAAAAACATATTTCAGACACATTTCAAAAGTAATTTATTGTGTGTGCTTTCTGAAGCTGCAAATCACTGGTATAAAGCATGCAGTGACTGGCAGATCTATTGGTAATTAAAGTGACATCCAATGCAAACCTGTCTCCGTAGCTCTTGGAGCTGTCTGCGGGCCTCTATATGAGCTCTCTCCACTTCTCGCAGGCTGGTTCTCAGTTGTACCGCTTCGCGATCAACACATGATTTTGCCTCCTGCAATACAGCCATTCGCTGCTGTTTCTCCTCTATTGCAACCTGCAGGCTGTGGAATAGTGACATTAATTCACCAGGATCATCTATTCACTATTTTATTGTTATATCACACAAACCATACTTCTCTGTTCCTCCCATGACCTCCTGCTCTCTAACTCCATAGTCTCCTCCTCACATGCTCACCTCCAGGGTTTCTTTAGAGCTTCTCCTACCCTCTGGAACTCTCTACCTCAATCTGTCTGGCTACGTCCTACTCTAGCCACCTTCAGATGAACCCTGAAAACTCATTATTTTAGGGAAGCCTACCGCCTCCATATAACAACTGAACTTTTATTTTTCCATCAGCTAATCCCTCAAAGTTATTAACATTTGTGCCACTTGCCCCATCCTATTAGATTGCAATCTCTTATACGCAGGGCCCTCCTAACCCTCTTGTATTGCATTGTAACTGTCTCCCTTTATATTATATGCTGTGCACACTGTTGGCACTATATAAATACTGTATAGTAATACTATCCTCACTTAAAGGTCAATGCCACCATACATTGCTATTTCAGTTTTAGGAAGGTGTCTATGGTTATAGCGAACAGCTTTTTACATCTCCAGTGGTAAGATTTGCCTTCAGCAGTTTGTGTCTACAGCTCCATCCACAAGGAAATAAGGGAAAGGTGGTTGTCTTACAGCTGGATTTCATATTGTGGACTAACCATTGGGGATTAATGAAAGCAATATAGTCCTTTGTAACAGCCTCAGCGATTGACTGGAACTGGCAGTTTTGATGGGCACACCTTGCCTGTGGAGTCTCTGAGAGACGTATTAAGTCAAAAATATAATTGAGTTTGCCACAAACCACACAAAACAGAAAAATCTTTCTACCTTCTAAGTAAAAAAATATGTAGCATACAGTAGATATACATTTTTCTTTATCAATTAACATATACCTGAAGATAAAAACATAACCCAATACTGCATCCAAGAAAAAACAATGGCCCGGATTCACAGAGCACTTACGCCGACGTATAACAAGTTACGCCGACATAAGTGCAAATGTGCGCCGTCGTATCTGTGCACCAGACCCACAAACAGAGATGCGCCTAAAACCAGGCTACACCCCGCCAACGTAACTTGCTTATGCCGGCGTAGGGTGGGCGTACATTTAGGCTGGGTGCATGGTGCCGCTTCTATTGATTAGCCATTTAAACATGCAATCGGGGTAAATACGGTGATTCACGAATGTACGTGCGCCCAACGCAGGCTACGCGCAGTGCACATAGGTTGTATGTCCGCCGTAAAGTTATTCCCCATAAAGGAGGTGTAACTCAGCAACAGACATGCTCAGGTCTGCACCAGGGAACACAAGCCGCCGTATTCTACGTTGGACGTGTGTCTGGCTGGGCGTGGGTTACGATAAACGGTGTACACAGTGATACGGCGTATCTTAGGCAGTTGTTCCGACGTGGTTGTGAGCATGTGCAGGGAGATGCGTTCACGTCACTGCGTATGTGCAGTTCGTTATACGTACTTGTCTGGCACTTGGCCCATCTTTTGCATGGGGTCACGCCTGATTTGTATGGATCACGCCCACTTCCACCTACGCCGGCCTGCGCCTTTGAAACCCACGGCCACGCTGGTGCAACGTTGGCTTCATGAATTCCATGCTTGCCTCTCTGCGCTGCGTTGGCGTAGCGTACAGGGGATACGCTAGGGCGGCGTAATGTGCGCCTGCTGTCTGTGAATCTGGATCAATGTTATTTTTTAATTAATATAAACTTCTTGAATGTGTACACTATTTGATTTTGTTTTCACTATTTGATTTTTACATTTTTTTTATTATTTACTTAAAGAAATAATTTATTATTCATTATATTACTATTCATATACTATTCATTATTTTAGTTCAAATGTTACAACTGGCTCTTTCTTCTATATACAACTGGCTCTTTCTTCTATATCTATTTAAAATATTCTTTATTAGGTTGTACTTCAGAATTTCTCAGCCAGTGATACCTGTACCCCAGGGGCAACTCTGATATGTCCATGGAGTTCACCTGTCTATCAAAATAATCTCCATATACTAACTTTAGAGTTTAGTTGTATTTGAAAAGCCTTTTGAAAAGGAATTCTATGGAAAGCAT
The DNA here is from genome assembly GCA_029574335.1 of Rana kukunoris. Lineage (NCBI taxonomy): Eukaryota > Metazoa > Chordata > Amphibia > Anura > Ranidae > Rana > Rana kukunoris. The sequence continues at coordinate 131,157,536 of CM056052.1, forward strand.
AAATAGTTAGTGGATACAGTTAACACATTAGGAGGTCATACTAAGTAAATAGTCACTGTAATAATAAAGAGTATAATCATACAATACATTAAGGCTTCGTTCACACCTAATGCCGATGTGGCTCCCAGCAGGGGTCCAGTGCATTCAGGTTTACCATTTCAGGTTCGATTTCAGCCTGAATTTTGGGTTGAATTCTGACCTAAAATGGACCAAAAGACGCACAGGGCTCCTGTGCAAATTCGCACTGGAGCCGAATCAGAGATATGTGAACCGACTCTATAGAGAGCCATTCTCCTGTTATTGCGAATTGGATGCAGGGAAGCCGCATCCAATTCGCAATAGTGTGAACCCGGCCTTAAGTAAAGGTGCATTATACTCAGTGGCATAATTTAAATCGGCATAGTTGCCGATTTATTTCCCCAATAGTCGGGTCATGGTCATAATTTGTAATCGATGGGACCTATACATTATTTCTGAGCTTATGTAAACCTATGACGTCTCCAATGTGAACTGGGGTCTGACTAACCCTCCTAGCATGCAGGAACAAGTGTGGAAGGTTGTAACATTAAAGATAGTATAGCGCAGGTATGTCCAATAGCGGCCCGCGTTCCAGTTTCGGACGGCCCTCCTGGTGATCTTGACATATATATCTTTTGTGGTCCCCAATGAATCCCAAGCGCCATGGGCCACAAAAGATAGTATGCTGGCTGCCTTGGAGGATAAGGGGACGAGTGCCATGCAGACAGGAGAGTATTTCCAGTTTACATGGCCATTGGACAACTGTTCTGTCCATCACAGGAGGCGGGACTTTCAATTAAAGAGCCCCGTCGAGAAAACTGGAGTTTCTCCGGTTTGTCTGTTGGTGCTTGTCTCGCCCCTTCCCTGTCTCCTCTGCAGGCTGCACCCACGATAATGGGGAGTCTGCATTCATGGCAATACAATGGGTGCTGCATTCATGGCAATACAATGGGTGATGCATTCATGGCAATTTAGTGGGGGCTGCATTTATGGCAATGTAGAGGGTGCTGCATTAATGGAAATACGGAGGGTGCTACATTCATGGCAATGGGGTGGGCGCTGCATTCATGGCAACGGTGAGGCTGCAGATGAGCACTGACCCTTATTTTGCTTTACAGTTCTGTATTTATAATTTAAGATTTTTTTTCCTGAAACTTCCTTTTTTAAAGTGAAGGTGCATGTTATAAGCCGATAAATACAGTATTTACAAATAACACGGCCAAACTTATCTCTTCACCACACACAGCCACAAAGGCAAGAGAATTCTTGTGTGTATTGGTGCTCGGAGGAACACACTTAGACCGAATTCTAGTGGTTTAAAGAATGTCAGGCAAAATGGTCGGCCCTCAAGCATGTTCACTTCATCAAATCTGGCCCTCTTTAAAAAAAAGTTTGGACACCCCTGGTATAGTGGATTATTTGCAATGACCGTACCATGATTTGGCATGAATACATAGCTTCTATATCCCAACCTGATGATGCAGGTTATCTCCCAAATCTCACTAATATGTAATTTACCTGCTCCTCTCTGTTTCTGTCTTCTTAAAGGAAGCTCTCAGCTCAGTATTGGATTGCTGTAGAGTTTCCCTTTCTCGAGTCAGATCTCCAAGATCACGGCGCAACTCTAGAGATTCCTTCCTCTGCACCTCACAGGTCTCTTCCATCTCTCGCAGCAGGCGCTGAACTTCGATAAGGTCTCTGCGCAGCCCATCTCTGGTATCCTCTGCTACACGCAGCTGAGTTCTCAGCTCTTCCACCTGCAAGGATGAACATTATCTATCCAGTGTTTTGGTTTTCTTAGAAGCCAGTTTTATGATTGTCTAATAAGAATTCATTTATCCTATTTCCAATCATTTACATAGAGAATGAATTAATGAAACAATAAAAATATAAATAAATAGGGAGTTGACATACAACGACATTTGTGAATATCTCAGCTTACCTCCTTGCTTAGGCTCTCCCTGTCTTGGCTCAGTTGTTTGACTCGCTCACAAAGACTTTTGTTGTCTTTTGCGTGAGCTGACACAGCATCCTCAAACTCTGCCTGCAGTGCTTTCAGTTCTGAAGAAACACCATCCAGCTGTTCCTGATCAAGTCAAAAAGAAAGATCAAAGGACCAGTTGATATTTTCACACCTTACTTCCACATGCTCAGTACGATACAGTATTTTCAATGTCACCATATAGGAGTAGATGTTCTTTGAAATATGACAAGTGGTCTTAGCATGCTTCAAGGTTCTTGACCAATGTTAGAATATGGCATGCACTCAGTGAACTCACCATTCTCTTCTATATGTAAAAATAATAATAGCTATTGGCTGCAAAAATATTTCCAACACACAGAAAAATATTCAGTTTTGGACCATGAGTATTTCTAGTACTCATTATCTGATTTTATTAAAAAACTGCATTTCATAAAGATGAAATTATTCACTGGTCAAGTCATTTGCATGGAACTAGTTTGTGCTGTATTGAATCGGGGAAAGGTTCGCTCAATCAGATTTTCTCAAACAGGTGTTTTTTTTTTTATGACCCCATGATTGCATGACAGTGTATATCCACCTTTAGGAAAGACTAAGCTTCATAGTAAACACTAACCTTGTCCTGATCTTGCTTGACTTGAGTCTCACGTCTAAACCTCTCAGCCTCCAGTCTAGTGTCAGAAAACTCCCTTTGAATCTGCATCAGCCGCTCACTTAGAGAATTCTTCTCAGTCTCCTTCTGGAGTAAAGCCTGCAAAAAGAGACTTCACTGATTCACAAGCAACTTAAATATGCATTTGGATGACAGATGGAATATGATTTAGACACAAGGCAACAGATTTAGAACTATATTCCAGATCCAAGGTACAGTAATTCCTACAGCCAGCTGCAGTCATTTTACCAGTCCCAATACACAGCTGCAATCCATTTATGGGTGGAATAATTAATATATATACCCATGAATCAACTAAAATGTCTTACTTTCTGCTTCTCATTCTCCACTCTGTACAGGCTCTCTTCTCTGTCTTCCTGCAGGCGTACCATCTCTGCATTCAGTTTCTGCTTTATGTTTTCATGCTCAGATAGAAGTTCTTCTTTCTCCATCTCCATCCGCTGCACTGCTTCCTGCTTCTCCGCCATCATAGCTAAACGCATAGACTCCTGTTCATGAAAGATGAAGCTTATTATAGCTCATTACATGGCAATATATTAAGGGCAAACTTAAATTGACAGGAATAAACTATGCTAGAATATCTATACGTGTTCCTATGAAATCAAAAATGTATTTCCCAACCCATTAATGTGAATTTGCAATGGACTACTACTGAAGTTGTTTTCACTCCATAAGTATTCAAGTGATTGAATTAGAAATGTTGGAATGGTGTATTCAGCTAAACTATGTTTCACTTTCAATAAATGTTTAGAGCCCTTTCACACTGAACCGCTCATAGAGTCGGAGGTAAAATGCTGCTATTTTTACCGACGACACTATGGGTGGATTTGTGGCGCATTTCGGCTGCTAGTGGGGCGCATTTAACCCCCGCTTGCGGCCGAGTAAGGGTTAAAACCGCCCGCAATGCGCTGCTTAAGCAGCGCATTGCGAGTGGTATAGCCGCGCTGTCCCGTTGATTTCAATGGGCAGCAACGGTGGAGGAGCGGTATACACACCGCTCCTTCACCCGCTCCAAAGATGCGGCTAGCAGGACTTTTTTTACCGTCCTGCTAGCGCAACGCTCCAGTGTGAAAGCCCTCGGGAGCAGCACTTTTGGGGCAGATTGCAGGGGCTATTTTTAACGCTATAGTGCCTGCAATATGCATGGGAATGCAATGCACAACTGATTACCTGAATTGTACCAGTAACATGTTCATATTTGAGCATAACAAAAGTCTGTAAGTATACAGAACAATGAATGAGTGATACAGGGGTAACCTGTTTCTATCTTGAGAAGGGTCAAGCAGATGGCAAGTAACTGGAGAAAATGCGCTTCTATGTCTGGTGAAATAGTTTAACCTCTAAACTCTATTTCAACCCATTTTACACTCATGCCGCGTACACATGATCAGAAATTCAGACAAAAAAAATGTGGATTTTTTTCCGACAGTATTTTGGCTCAAACTTGTGTTGCATACGCACGGTCACACAAAATTCTGACCATCAAGAATGCGGTGACGTAAAACACTACGACGAACCAAGAAAAATGAAGTTCAGTGCTTCTGAGCATGCGTCAACTTGATTCTGAGCATGCGTGGTTTTAAGCACGTCGGAATTGCACACAGACGATCGGAATTTTCGACAAGAACTTTTCCCGTCTGAAAATTTGAGAACCAGCTCTAGGAAATTCAGACAGAAAAAGTCAGATAGGGCCTACACACGGTCGAAATTTCCGACCAAAAGCTCACATCGAACTTTTCTTGTCGGAAATTCTGACCGTGTGTACACGGCATTATTTTTTTTTTAAAGAAATATAAACAAAGAGAACACATTTCAGTAAACCAGATTTGCATATTGTGCTCTATCAATTTCTTACATATTTCAACCTATATTTGAAAAGTATATGGCCCAATAGAGTAAAGCATGTAATCTAAAATTAGAAAGGAATACATCAGTATGCCTGGCCAAAATAGCATTACCAGTACATTACATATTGTCCTTTGACTTATGAAAAAAATGAACTGGTTTTGGTTTTGTGCAAGCTCTTAGCCAACGTTATATGTAGGGCTGTTACTGATCAAAATTTTTGTGTCCGATTAATTTTTTTTTTTTTTAATCGATTAATCAACTAATTTTGATTAATTATAATGCACATACAGATCCAACTACTTTAAGATGATCTCCTCCTTGCAGGCTGATCCCTAGTGCAGCTACCAACCACTAGAAAAATGTATAGCAGGATACAAAAAACACACAAAGGCAGCGCTCGATGGGAATAGCATTAAAACTTTTATATTCTTCAAGTAGGCAACCAAATAAATATTGCACTGGACTGTAGCTACATAAACTGTAAAAATGGTGCGAGTAATACGAGACGTTACCAAAAGCAGTCATAAAAACATGTAGCTAAGTATGATACTGGTATAAAAATGTGTACACTGATACCACTGCTGAATCCAGATGAGGGGAGGTTAACATCTGTCAGTCGGCATGTAGATGTCATATGAAGGGAACTATCACAACTCCCAGTGGATAGTTGTAGAATCCCAGGTTGATGGAGGGAAGTGATAGAGGGAAGTGTAACAGCCCTTGGGTGTGGCAGATAGTAAGGTCCCGCTGGCATGCAGATATGAAGGCACAGCAAAGGAGCCCTTCAGATGGACACGGCAAGGCCCGTCGGTGTCCGTGACATTACCGGATCTCCGACGGAACTCCCTGAAGGCCCAGAAGCCGGCGGAGAGGTGAGTACCAATCAAAAGAATTTTAATCGATCAAAAAGATTTTGATCGTTCAAAAAAATTAAAGATTAATCGATTAATTAAAAGTTAATTTGCACAGCCCTAGTTATATGCAATCTGGAAACAAGATACGATAACTACCTGGCTCTTACCACTCCAGTGCCTTATCCCCCCTTATTATGTGATTTGCATTCTTTTATCCATGATGCAACATTTTGTCAAGCAAAAAAACAATAACAACCTTTTCTTTCTTGAGTCGCTCTATAGCATCCTGATGCTGCTGGGCCTGATTACTGAGAGAGAGCTGTGCTGCCTGCTCTGTCTGTGCCAAATGCAGCTCCAGCTTGACCTTCTGCTGCCTCAGCTCTGCCATAGCTTCCTCAGCTTCCAGTGCCTGGTGCTGTGCTTCCGCTAAGGTAAAGAAGCAAAAATGACATTATACCATGAAACAGATACATATAGCAAATTGTTGTAATGAAACTTGAGTGTTCTGGTATTTGTGCACATGAAAAATCCTATTTAAAAAAAATAATGTACAAATCTATTATGCTTCTTTAGAACCATAGACCAAATTTATATTATAGGTAACACTGTGCATTCATATTGTAGTTCACTAAAGCTTAATTATAGCAATGGAGAAAGATAATGTTTTCCAAAATTAACAGGCAAATAACTAGACACTTTCACTTACTGATATCTGTAAGTTTTTAATGATGAGGCCTGCTCATGAGGCGTTTGAATGGTTTTATAGATAAATCCATGAAAGGAGCTAAATTCATAAAGAGCTAATTTTTTTGCCAAAGGATTTGTATTTCTTTTCATTCAGTCCTGCTGTGTTTTGCGTGTTCTGAGCTCCAGACATAGGTACCTGAACATATACAGCACTAAACATGAGTACCACTCGGTAAAGTATCCAGCAGCTGCCTATTTCAGCCTGTCGTAAATTTTTATAGGCTTCCGGCAGTGAGACTGGACGGTGCACCTGTGCCTCTCGGGCACACAAAAACCCCAGGATTGACGCATACGGGCTGAACACCCAGTGTGCATGTAGCCTTACACATCGTTTCAGAAAGCAGAACTAGTAAGTGACCAGATTTTTCTCTGTTGGAGTTATTTAAGGTCACTTTCTTGCCCCCAGCCTGTGATTGGACAGTGAAAGAAAACAGAACAAATGAGTGCTGTCTATGATACTTCTTTTATTTCCACTAATGCCGCGTACACACGATCGGAAATTCCAACAAGAAAACCGTGGATTTTTTCTGACGGAATGTTGGCTCAAACTTGTGCTGCTTACACACGGTCACACAAATCTTGTCGGAAATTCCGACCGTCAAGAAAGCGGTGATGTACAAGACGTACGACGAGCCGAGATCAATGAAGTTCAATAGGTAGTTCGGCTCTTCTGCTTAATTCTGAGTGTGCGTGTTTTTTTGCGCGTCAGAATTGAATACAGACGAGCAGATTTTCCGACGGAAAAAAATTGAGAACCTGCTCTTAATCGTTTATTGGTGGAAATTCGGAACGTGTGTAAACGGCATAACAGTTAAAAAGCAAAAATGCACTAAGGAGCTCATCTAGCTCATCTCTCCTCCTGGACAGATGTTCCATATCAATACATGTGCATACAGCAAATCTGATTCGGTCCCTAGTGCTTCCTCCTTCCGAGTACTGCTTTACAGGGAATTAAATTCAGGTATAAGCAGTAGCTGCCTTTAAAAACCCACTTAAAGCAGTATTAAACCCCAAACCGTAAATGTAATTTAGCAACTTACAAATCATTAGCTGTGGTGTCTGCAATTGTTTTTTTAAAGGCTTTTTTCCCCTCTGTTTTCACCTGATGATCCGGCTAATAACACACCTCCTAATACAGACACACCATCTAAGAATTAGTAATCTGCTTTTTAGTTTAATACCAATTACTTATACAATTAATCAATGCTTTTAGATATGCCTGGAGTTTTAAACAAATATTTTAGGGCTGTTACTGATTAAAATTTTTGTGTTCGATTAATCGTTTTTCTTTTATCGATCAATCAACTAATTTCGATTAATTATAACGCACACACAGATCCAACTACTTTTAGCTGATCTCCTTGCAGGCTGATTCCCAGTGCAGCTCCCAACTACTGGAAAAATAGATAGCAGGATACAAAAAACACACAAAGGCAGCGCTCGATGGGAATAGCATTAAAACTTTTATAGTCTTCAAGTAGGTAACCAAATAACTATTGCACTGAAGATAATATCGATGTAGCTTCATAAACTGTAAAAATGGTGCGAGTAATACCAAACGGTACCAAAAGCAGTCATAAAAACATGTAGCCAAGTATGATACTGGTATAAAAATGTGTACAACGATACCACTGCTGAATTCAGATGAGGAGGGGTTAACATCAGTCAGTCGGCATGCAGATGTCCTGTGAAGGGAACTATCACAACTCCCAGTGGATGGCTGTAGACTCCCAGGTTGATAGAGGGAAATGTAACAGCCCTTGCATGTGGCAGATAATAAGGCCCCGCCGGCATGCAGACATAAAGGCACAGCAAAGGAGCCCTTCAGATGGACACGGCAATCCCCGCCGGTGTCCGTGACGTCACCGGATCTCCGACGGAACTCCCTGAAGACCCAGAAGCCGGCGGAGAGGCAAGTACCGATCAAAAGAATTTTGATCGATCAAAAAAAAATTAATGATTAATCAAGGAATTAATTGTTAATTTCCACAGCCCTAAAATATTTCCCTTTAAAAAATAATTTATCTGTTAGCCATCCCTTTTTGCTCAAGTCGTAATATTGTCTTATAGTCACTGATACAATTTTATGGTTTCCTTTGTAATTTTGCAAATATCAAGATGTAACTGGCCTTTGTACCTTGAACACTCTTTTTCAGTGTACCCATTTAATATTGCTGTATTGTTTTCTTACTTCTACCACCAAGTTACTTGAATAAAAAAGTTTGTAAACAAAAAAAGCATTCATCTGAAATGCTTGTTAAACAAAATAGGCGATTTTCTTTTTTTTTTTAAATGATCTCTGGGATTTTTGGAAAGCTCCGTGGAGCCATTTTACAGTCGTTTAATACCCCCCCCAGAAATCTCAGATATCTATTACATAAATATGAATATAACTGGTCGGCTTTCTTCGAGTAATGATAAGCAAAGTTTGATATATGAGCACATTGGGTAAATGACATATTGAGGTGCTTAAAACTGTCTATTATACCCATGATCTTTGGTGGTTTTACTATCCAGATGTTACTTATTTTTAAAGGGAATGGAACACAACAGACTTTACTGTAGTTCAGTCTGTAAGTCGTAAAATATTAAGTATGTGTAGCTGGTTTGATACCTTGCAGGTTTTGTTTTGCTAGCATAAGGGTATGAATCTCTCCTTCAAGTTGTTCTCTGCGATCTTCTAGCTGGGCTGTGCGGCGCTGAGTATCATACAAGGTGCTTCTCCAGAGATTCTTTTTGTGCACTAGTTGATGACAACAAGAAAGAAGACCCTCAGTAAGCTAGCACTGGACGCACTGCAGAAACTACACTACATAATGTGCTAGAGTATTACCGAAGCTGTTCCACTTCATCTTCCTGTTCCAGCCTTTCAGCCTCCAGAGCTGCTACCTGCACACCAAGCTCTGCATTCTGATTGGTCAGGTCTTCCATGCGCTGAGCAGCACGCTGTAAAGCTGCTGACTGTATGTCCAGCTCTCTCCGGGTTTCTTGTAATTGTTCTTGGAATGTCTGAATTGATGCATTGGCCTAAGAACAGAACATAAGTCCAGGTTTACAAAACACTTAATAGATTTTTTACAGCAAGATATAGTATCCTTACAAGAGGACCTCAATAAAATAATGGGGTGGGCAACTACATGGCAAATGAGGTTTAATGTTGAAAAATGTAAAGAAGTGCATTCGGGGGCTAACAATGTGAATGCTAGTTACTCACTAGAGGGAGAACCTCTGGTGGAATCTGGGATGGATCTGGGGGTCCTAGTATATGACAGGCTCAGCAATGGCATGCAATGCAAAGCTGCAGCAAGAAAAGCTAGCAGAATATTAGCATGCATAAAAAGGGAGTTTACTCATGAGAAAAAACAATAATTCTGGCACTTTATAAAACGCTAGTTCGCCTACATTTGGAGTATGCCGTCCAGTTCTGGTCACCAATCCTCAAGAGGGAGATGCAGGAACTGGAGAGAGTCCAGGGAAGGACAACAGAGTTAATAAGGGAACTGGGGGACCTTAGCTATGAGGAACGAATAGAAACATTAAACGTATTCTCTCTGAAGAAGTGGCGCTTGCGAGGTGATATGGTGGCGATATATAAATAGCTCAATGGCAATTCTGGCATAGGGAATAAACTATTCAGTCTCAAGAGAGCACAAGAAGGACACGGGGTCACTCAATGAAATTGGAGGAGAAGATGGTTAAAGGGGTGTTCCAGCCAAAATTGTGTTTATTAAAAGTCAGCAGCAACAAAAAGTGTAGCTGCTGGCTTTTAATAAACACTCACTTACCTGCTCCTGCGTTCCAGCGACGCGCCGACTGGGGCTCCGCTCCTCCCCCCCTCCCCCAGCCGGCGTCTCCATCTCGACTGTGGGCACCCAGCCGTGACAGCCTTCGGCTTCACGGCCGGGCACCCACTGCGCATGCGCTCGCCGCACTGCGCATGCGCGTGCGGCGCGGCTCGCCGCTGATTGGAGAGGCGATCGCATGGGACCTGTCAGTGTCCCATGTGATCGCCTACAGGGAGGGGCTGGTGTAGGCGATTAAGGCTTAATCGCCTAACCAGCCCCTCGGCGGAAGCAGGAAGTGGGACAGGAAGTCCCACTCCTACTGAAGCCCCCACTCCCCCCCAAAAAAAATTACATGCCAAATGTGGCATGTATGGGGGTGAGGAGTGGAACAAGAGGAAGTTCCAAATTTGGGTGGAACTCCTCTTTAACCTTAAACTGTGTAGGGGTTTTTTTACTGTCAGGGCAGCAAAGATGTGACATACTTCAAGTATTAATAGTTCTTATAAACTCTTGGACGGGTATCTTAGCTAACACAGTATACAGGGATACAGAAAATGATTATTGACATGAACACACACACACAGGTTAAACCGGATGGACTGATGTCTTGATTCAATCTTACCAATGATGTAACTATGTACAGTAACTATCTGAAATGGTCAACAAACTTAAGGGCCTAAAAGACACTAAGGCCGCGTACACACGATCAAATCTGTCTGCTTAAAACGGTCTGCCAGACCGTCTCAGCAGACAGATTTGATCGTGTGTACGGGCGAGCAGACGGATTTGGCCAGCCGACAGATTTTAAAGCATGCTTTAAAATCTATATGCTGGGAATCCGTCCGCCCGACATGTCTGCTGGTTGGTACGCTAACCAGCAGACATATTTGCTCGCACATGCGTCGAATGGATTCGACGCATGCGCGGGAGTGTTTTACTTCCTGGTGCGGTGACGTGGCGGCGTCAACGTCACCGCCACGTCAGCGCGCTGTCTGCCGGCGGGGATTTTGGTTTGATTGTGTGTACACGATCAAACCAATACATCTCAGCAGTCAGATCTGTTCAAATCGGTCTGTCTGATCGATTTGAACAGATCTATTTGCCCTGCTCGTGTGTACGGGGCCTAACTGGTTTATCCTTGTCTTTTAAACTAGTAGAATACAATTCCTTCTAACTTTTTAAATTCCTAGGATAGTAAAATCTTCTAGTATATGTCAAATTGAAAATTTTGTGGTTTTACTGTTAGTTAAAAATTATCTTTTGTCACCTGGAGAGTATGTTTAAACGTTTTTTTATTTCCTTCTCCGTCTTCATTGTTACCTGTGCAAGCTGTTCCTTTACTTTTGCTCTTTCTCTGTGCACACTGTGAAGCTGCTCCTCCACCTTCTGCAGCTTCTCTTCAGTGTCTCGGCATCTCTGCTCCAGTCTGGCTCTATCTGTCTGTAGCTGGGATACCTCAAGCTCCAGTGCTTCTCGAAGCTCCTTCAAAGCAGCACAGCTGGCCTCACTAACACGCCGGTCCTCCTGCAGGGAAGCCCGTTCGGCCTCTAGCTATAACCAAAAATTGAAAAGCAAGATCAAATAGATGCAGTTTAAACAAAAGGTCTGAATTACATTATATCAATTTCGTATAAAAAACTTAAAATATGTCCACTCTAATTTAAATTGCGTATGTGTTTTTTAAAAATAATTTCTTTTAAAGGTTGTTTGTTGCATAGTGGGCATTAACAGAAATTTCAAGCAAGGCTGATAGTGGCAAATCTTGCCCTGACCACTAAATGAAGACTTGTAGTACACACCCTGAGCTTTTTCCCTTCTATTAGCCAACCATTCACCTTCCAATGGTGTTCGGAACAGACTTCAGGGGGTTACATTGGTTAAACTGATAGATAATGGAAGAAATTTTAAAAGGAAAGGCATATTTTTATATGCGGTATATTACTATGTCATGTTATTATATATACCTGTAAGATGACACGGTTCAGAGCCACTTTATCTTGCGCTAAACCTTCATTCAGAGCACCCATCTTGGCCAAAGAATCGCTCAGTCCTGCTTGTTCACTTCGCATCTGGTTTAGTGCCAGTTCCAGCTCTGCTCTGCTTGATTCAGCCTGGCATAGAAATCCATGTTAAAAACACAATCCACACCAGAGACACTGTGTACTGTACTAAGATCAATATTTTCCATCTCTCACTGAGAACTGGATTTTCTATGTGGCATGTCCTAGGTTAGAGATGACCTTTCTCAGATTAAAAGGCAACATGTACATTTTCAATAACATCCACATCCTGAATAAATTTACATTCTAACGTGGTTGAAAATAAATTGATTTGACATTGCCACTGAGATTGTATAATTTAATTGGGCTTAGTGTACAATATGTATGGTGGTACTAAAACATTTACCTAAATGTTTGATAAAAAATGCATTGATTTTCACCGTAATGGTTTAAATTAGAGGTGCACCGAAATGGAAATTTCAGAACCGAAATGATACCGAAAAAAAAAAATGTCAGGGCGAAACTGAAACCGAAAATTACTTTTCTTTTTTTTAAATAATTGTATGTTAAAACAGTACAGTCGGATTGCAAAAATGTATGGAGCATCCTATCACTGTCTCCCAATTGCCGCCTCTTGTTTGTTTTTTTATTACTTTATTTACTTTTTTTATTTTTGAATAATTTTCTTATTTTTTAATATTTTTCTTATTTTTTACCTTTTAATTACTTATTTCATTATTTTAATTATTATTTCTTATTTAATTTTTTTTTACACTTAACTTTATTGCTATCACACAGGAGAAAATAATTCCCGGTGTGATAGGAATTGGAGGTGACAGGTTCTCTTTATTAACCCTGTCACCTCCAAAAACAGGAGTATATTGGCGGCAGGGACAGGAGCCAGACTAAGCAGCCGGGGGAGGGGGCGGGGGACAGAGTGCCGAAGATAGAGCTAGCCGAGGGAGGTGTGGGGGGGGGGGAAGGACGGGTGGCTGCACAGTGCACACATTTTCTACTAGAAGAGAAAGCAACTCACCGCCCATATGCTGAAACTGTCTCCACGCTGCTCGCACACAGCCCCGCCTCCTTACTAACCCCACGCTGTGATAGACAGAACACATCTCAGCATTAGACCCGCATTCTCTCTATCACAGCATGGTTAGAGGCAGGCGGGGCTGTGTGCGAGCAGATCAGAGACAATTTCAGTGTGTGTTTTACCGCTCTGCAATCCCGTGTTGCACCACTAGTCATTATCGGCAATTTTTAAGTTGTTTCGGCATTTCCCTAAAATAGGCATTTCCGGCCGATTTGTATCGGCCACCGATATATCGGTGTATCCCTAGTTTAAATTGTTATTTTCAACATAAACAGAGGGGAAAGCCAGTCTATATAGTCAGATGACAACCCACTGCTACCAGGAGTCTGCCGGAAGAAACGAGCAGAGCATCCAAGTGATAGCCATCCATCACATAGACAAACCTTGCTAAGAGCACTGGTGACAGACTCCTTCTCTCCTTGCAGGACATCTCTTTCAAGCATTGCTTGGCTTAGATTCTCTCTGAAAGTAACCAGATCTTTCTTCAACATTGATACCTTCTCTTCCAACTTCTCTTGGGTTCTCTGCCTATTATAACATGAAAAAGTCAATGTTTATGCTGTACTGACCCTCCAAAATGGTGCACTCCAGCAAGTACAAAAAACCTGCTCCTGAACATCTTTCTACTTCTCTGTTTATACTCACCTGACTGCTCACAAGAGGAAATTGATTACATTTGTGAGATGATAATCATAATAATATTGGACTTATACAGTAAGTACTATGTTAATTCTACAGGCTCATTAGAAAGTGGACATAAATGGATCTTTATTTAGTCAATCTTTAAAAAGTACTGTATATAAACCCAAAATCTATTTGTCAGTATATTTGGTACCATGTCTCACGGGGGTGGATTTACTAAAACTGAAGTGTGAAAAATCTGGTGCAGCTCTGCATAGAAACCAATCAGCTTCCATTTTTTTGGTCAAAGCTTATTTGAACAAACTGAAGTTAGAAGCTGATTAGCTACAATGCACAGCTGCGCCAGATTTTGCCCTCTCCAGTTTTAGTAAATCAAAACCACTGTTCATAAGCACTTTATTATAGTGACACTTTTGAAAAATGTCTTACATAAAAAAACTAGTACTTCTCTTTGCAGGTTGACAAACTTAAGCCAAGGCCTCACAATTAGCAGTAGTTGGGGAATATTAATGCGCAAACCAGAGGGGGAATAGATGAAATAATTAAATAAAAAACTAAACTAAGCAGCTGCCAACATAAGAGGTGTTCTCACACAAAAAATAAATGACAATAAAGAGAATGCAGCACTTACTAATTACTAGATAACTAAATCCTGATAAATTACATAAGACTCATGCGTATAATTCATAAAATTTTAAGTGCATAGATATTAACATGTGCAAACTTCGCTGACTAGCAAACAATTACTTTCAAGAAAATTGTGCAAAAAAAGTATATATAAATCACATTGGCATCAATATTACTTCCATTAAACATGTGCAACTATTAGCAAAAACATTTGCAAAATAGCAAATAGTTTTCGAGAAAAATAGTGCAATACCCTTTGAGAAATAAAAGTGTAAAAATATTGCGCTAACTGGAATTAAATAAATGGAATCAGGCAGCCAGCATAACAAAATGGAAGTATTGTGAAAGTGAATAGATATAAGATGTAGCGCCAATAGGGAGCTCTAATCAAAGGACTCTCCTGTAGGTTCGGTGACCACACAAAAAATTTAAAATTAAATGTGAATCTACCCTGTAAAGTGACCTGTAGCTGCAATCAAGCAAAGCTCAAGACGGAAGGACTCTCCTGTAGGTTTAGGGATTGAACACCGCGAACCTTAAATGTGAATCTATAAATAAAATTAGCCAAATATATACAATCAAGTAAATAATAACATGATGGGAGGCCTCAATCAAAGGGTTAGACTCCACAAAACCCAAGTATGGATCCACGGATATATCATAACCATATATATCCTAATATCCACTGTGATTGAAAACATATATATGAAAACATAAATATCCTAATGTCCACTGTGATTGACTAAAAGCAATCAATTAAGTGAATAGCAGTCCATACACTCAAACAGTGTGACGAATGTATTCTTTATTCTGGAATGCTCGGATAGCACAAGGGATCCAAAATGCAATCTTCAGACAGAGAAAGTATAAATGGGTACCCTTACCGGATCAGGTGGACCCTCAACTCACCATACGGTGGGGGGTCTTCAAGGCTTGTAAAGGCCGATTGCCTAATCCTGTGTCCAAACAGATGGAGATGGTATCCGGAGAATCCAAGAATAACTTTTGATGTTGAAATGTCTCCGTGGTGGTATATATTCACATCCCGAGCATAGGAGGAGAAAAGAGAAGAAAAACGACTCCTCATAGTGTAAAACCACCAATTTGTTTGGACACAGGATTAGGCAATCGGCCTTACAAGCCTTGAAGACCCCCCACCGTATGGTGAGTTGAGGGTCCACCTGATCCGGTAAGGGTACCCATTTATACTTTCTCTGTCTGAAGATTGCATTTTGGATCCCTTGTGCTATCCGAGCATTCCAGAAGAAGAATACATTCGTCACACTGTTTGAGTGTATGGACTGCTATTCACTTAATTGATTGCTTTTAGTCAATCACAGTGGACATTAGGATATTTATGTTTTCATATAATGTTTCAATCACAGTGGATATTAGGATATATATGGTTATATTTTTTTCACTATTCACCACTGATTGTATATTCACCTTTATTGATATTGATTTTTGATTAGTGCCTCTCTCAATAGACTTGAAACGCCTATATAAATTAGGTCCTACACTATAAGTTATTACACTGGCACTTCTTTACTTAGTTTATGAATCCCATTTGTTGGACACAAAAGTAGTGATTCTCATCCGTGGATCCATACTTGGGTTTTTTGTGGAGTCTAACCCTTTGATTGAGGCTCCCATCATGTTATTATTTACTTGATTGTATATATTTGGCTAATTTTATTTATAGATTCACATTTAAGGTTCGCGGTGTTCAATCCCTAAACCTACAGGAGAGTCCTTCCGTCTTGAGCTTTGCTTGATTGCAGCTACAGGTCACTTTACAGGGTAGATTCACATTTAATTTTAAATTTTTGTGTGGTCACCGAACCTACAGGAGAGTCCTTTGATTAGAGCTCCCTATTGGCGCTACACTCTTATATCTATTCAATACCCTTTGAGAAAGTCACGTGAACAGTGACGCAACGCATCAGCGAAAGAGCCGGGTGTCGTCACTTCCTGTCGTGGCAGAAACCGGAAAATGTTCACGTGTATAATAGTGTTGAGCGGAATACGCCATATTCGATTTCACGATATTTCACGAATATATAGGAGAATATTTGTGAAATAATTCGTAAATATCGAATATTCGTGATATTTTATCAAAACATTTTTTTTGCGAAATTTCGCTAATGCGAATGTGAAATTGATTGCGAAATTCTCGTCAACACGTGAAAATGGAGATCATTTCAGATTACTAAACTAATATGCACTAAACACTAACTCTACTTACACAAACTTATATGACAAAACTAAGGCTAATTTTTTTTTTTTTATACACAAAACACAGAAGGGCAGAGAAAATATTCGCGAATATTCGTAATACGAATATTCGCATTGCGAATATTCGGCAACATAAAAGGATCGTCTCAGCTACTTGGCCCAGGGTCTCTAATCATACCAGCAATGCTTCTAGACGTTGATGGAGATCACTAGGATGTGATCTGTTTTAAAAATAAATTTGAAAAATATTCGATTTATTCGCGAATACTTGAATATGCAATATTCGGTAACGAATATTCGCAATAAGAATATTCGTGAGCAACACTAGTGTATAACACTGTTTGTTTTTATCTCCAACTGTAAGTTACTACGTTTTATAATAAATTAGTGTGTGGAAATACTGCACCATGGAGCCCTCCTCTTCTTTTACATGTGAATGAGTTTAATTACCTTGTGATTGTGATTCGATCAGAAACGCTTTGGGAATCGACCGGCCAGTGAGGAAATAGCAGAGAGGCATATCTTTGAACATATAGGAGGTGAGATGCTGGGGCAGACGGTCTGCGCACACTAGATGGTGGAAACTTACTGGAAGGTGGCACTTGCACTTTACTTGGATGAACTTTGCTGCACGATTAGGATACGTGTAGATGCTTTAATTCTTTTGGATCATTCTGCACTATTTATGGGACTTTATACTTTTTTTTGCGCTATTTTTCTTGAAAACGAATTGCCATTTTGCACATTATTTTGCTAATAGTTGCACATGTTTATTGGAAGTATTATTGATGGCAATGTGATTTATATATACTTTTTTGCACAATTTTGATGGCCCTGTGATTTATTTATTTATTTCAGTGAAGTTGTTTATAACTATGCACTTTCATTTTTATGAATTACACGCATGAGTCTTATTTGATTTATGAGGACTTAGTTATCTAGTAATTAGTAAGCACCACATTCTCACAATTAGCAGTGTTGTCAGCCTGCCGCATGAGCTCATAAGGAAATATGCACACAAGGCTGACAATGCTGCTAAATGCAAGCCTGAAAGTACTGTTATTAACAAGATCCACAGGTAAGAACATTTGCAATAGAGTCATAAATATGACTTGCTTGTGGTGCTTTTCGTGGCTGTGCCAGATCTCTTGGGTTAGTTTTGTCCCACCCTTATGAGACCCCTGCCTAGATTTGTTTGCATATTGTAGATGTTTGTTTATATTGTTCTTAAGGTATGCATAGGTTTAATACTTTTATAGTTTGTTGATTCCCTCTTGTTTTTCTCCTGATAAAGTGGAAACATTTAGTCCTAGAAACGCTTTGAGATTTTTGCTAAGGTCTGTCATATCCACAGCAAGAGAATTGTATATACTATGAGAGTATTGTATACTCACTCAAACTGTATTACTCTAAGTGGGTGACAGATATGTGTTAAAGGGGGTTCACATTTTTAAGAGTGTTGAAACTTTGGATAAGAGTTGCTTTTTATTTAATTTATAAATAAAATAGGAGTTTTATGAAAAAAAAATGATATGTTATAGTGTCTCAAATGTTCTGCCTTTTTTTGTAAAAATATTTGGTGTATCTATAACTGGCTATGAAGTGACAATAATATAGTGGACATAAAGTAAAAACTTGACATGAGGCCTAATACTCTCTCTTGCTGATCCTATTAAATCAGCAGGTTCTGTGTAAGGCAGCATCACTGATGCTCTTTATGAGTAAGTGGTCCTTTTGCACAGAACCTTTGGTAAAAAAAAGTGAATGTGTCATGGGGGTAATCAGAAGTCCAAGCTAGCAAGTGGGTAGGTTTTTTTGTTTTTTTTAACAGAAGTATCTGTTATTGTTTTAACTAAATGAACATAAAGTTTATTTTAGGTTTTAGGCTTGCTTTAAGACAATGTCCTCAGTCACTATATATATATATATATATATATATATATATATATATATATAATATATATATATATATATATAATATATATATATATATATATATATATCTATATCAAGCAACACAGTGATACAGCTTAACTAAAATAGCATTTTAGCTTCAGATCCAACAGAATTATTATCTATAACAAAAACCTTGGGCAAACTCAACCACGACCCCGTTCATATATTATAGTGCTACACACTCCAACATAGAAGTTCCATTTTGTAAAACATCCATAATCCTGAAGTACTCATATATAGGGCCAGATTCACGAACAGTTAGGCTGGCGGATCACACAGAGTGATCCGCCAGCCTAACTGTGACTTTGAAACACAGAAACCGACGTTTCTGTTTTACAAGTTTTCTGTTGTGAACCAGAAAACAAGAAACGCCGGGTTGAAGTTCCGATGCGAGCAGCGTGGTGGAACTGAGTTTCGCCATCGCATCGTTACTTCAAACTTAAAAATGGCGCCGGGGGCGTTCCCGCCGATTTTACGCTCAAAAAATATGTTAATGAGCGGAAATCGGCAATTCACGATCGAATTCCGGCGCGACGCAATGACGATACGACGTTTTCCGGACGGGATACGCGGCGCATATATTCTATACCTACATGGGGTTGGAGTATCCTATGTTAGGTATAGGCGTCGTCATCGCGTCGGGAAAAAAAAAAAAACGTTACAGCTTGCGTAAAAACGGTCATGAATGGGAATGTGACGTCATTGACGTTCATTCACAGATTTTGGAGCATGCGCAAGGGATGTTTTGACACTCGACGCATGCGCAGTACGTTGGCGACGGGATCGCGCTTAGTTAGCATACTACTACACGCCCGTACCCGCCAAATTTGAATTCCGCCGGCTCATTTGCGATGCGCTGCCGCAACTTTAGGAGCAATATTATAGTGCTTCGTGAATGACAGCACTTGCTCCTAAAATTTCTGCAGCGCAACGCAAATGAGAAGCGTTACTCCATTTTGAGCAAAGATGCTCTGGACTACCTGAATCTGGCCCATAATAATGTTAATTTGGCATTTGTAGATATATTCTACTTCTATTATGTTGCATAAATGGCCCCAGCACTTTACACAAGCTGTCATCTGAATCGTGCATTCATGACATAAAAACTCAGTTTTGTTCTTCTCACCCTCTTTCCAGCTCTTTCTGGTTACGCTCTCTCTCCCTGTTCAGCTCCTCCTTCTGCTCCTCCAGGACATCCCTCTGGCGTAGCAACTCTGCATTCACTGCCTTCAGTCTTTCAATATCCAGGAGTGAGGCCTCAGCCGCTGCTTTGCTGTCTGCAAGGATTCCTCTACAGTTTCCTTCTCTCTAGAAAAAGCAATACAATGACATTGTTCAGAAATGTCATAGAAAATTACTCAACTGATTAGAACTAAAAAGTTCTTGGAAGCTCCTGGATAAGTACCTATCTCTGTTACCTTACAGTATTAGGTTGGTCATACACGGAGCCAATTCGCCTGATTCCCCCATCAACACAGAGAGTTTTGATGGAGGAATCTCTCCTGCCGGGGCCATTGTCTTTTCCCAGCAGGGGAGTGGGTGGCGGGCAGGTAGGGAAAGCCAGTGATTAACGCTAGCGGGTATGGCAGCCACTGGCAATAATTGCAAATGAATTCGGCAGGCTGGTTGTACCCAAGTGTAATGATC
Source organism: Rana kukunoris (assembly GCA_029574335.1). Classification (NCBI taxonomy): domain Eukaryota; kingdom Metazoa; phylum Chordata; class Amphibia; order Anura; family Ranidae; genus Rana; species Rana kukunoris. Next base: position 131,177,645 of record CM056052.1, read on the forward strand.
AATCAATTTGGTACATTCAGCCTGTCAATTAATGGATCAAATCTTAGCCAGTTTAGCAGGATCCATGTATGGCTGGCCAAAGGGTCTTGAGTTAATTATGCCTGTGGTAAATAGTCTGTAAGCTCCTTTGTGTTCAGCCACTAGTGTGGGTCATAAATGGTCTTTTCACCTAGTCTAACTTATGCTGCAGTCTATATTTATGGTTCACAATCAATAAAAAGAAATCAGTAAAACACGATATATGTTATACTTTATATAGACTGCTAAGCACATGTCCTTCCTTATTAAACAGAGTCTCTGCCCCTCTGTCATCGAGAGGGCGATCAGGAGTGTCAGGATGGCCCACTAACACACAGCTCTTTTCTCTATCTTTAAAGTAGAGAGTGTCCTGACTTGCTTCCCTCCCCCTCAAGAGGCTTGCTCCACACCAGAGAGAAAGCCTTGCATTACGGTGTTGAGTTACAGACAGAAGAACAGGAAGTGAGGATTTCTCAGAAGAAATAAGGACATTTAAAAGCAAAATGGAAGGATGAGGTAAGTGAAGGATGACTGCACTAAGGTAAAGGAAGCTATTTAGGGAAAAAAATGTCTTCCTTTACAATCCCTTTAAGGCCAACCCAGGGAAAGCTGCAAAACAAGGTCTTCCTACTGTGCAAAACTACTGCAGAATACAATTTTCTAATGCCGCGTACACACGATCACTTTATGTGATGAAAAAAACTACGTTTTCTGTGAAGTAAAAAACAACGTTTTTGAAACTTCACTTTTCAAAGACGATGTTGCATACACACCATCGTTTTTTCACAAAAAGCGAGGTTACGTTCACCACTCTTTTCCATTGAAGCTCGCTTCATAACTAGCTTCTGGGCATGCGCGGGTTTTTGCTACACACGGTGACTTTTTGTGAAACAAAAAACGACGTTTTGAAAAACGACACAAAAAATTGAAGCATGCTTCAAATTTTTTTTGTCGTTTTTTTACAAGACATAAAACGACGTTTTCTCCTACACACGGTCAATGAAATTGCCGTTTTTAAAAACGTCATTTTTTTTCATCACATAAAGTGATCGTGTGTACGCGGCATAAGACATATGCCAATGACTCACTGCAAAGAGCATGAGGAGGTAGTGACCAGCATGTCATTGGAAAGCAATCTATAAATGTATTCATAAAATTTATTTTCAATAGCTTTAGCGAGGGTACTGTTCAGTTATTCATCCCCCCACAGCTACTACCCTTTGTTTCACTTGACCCGCCCTTCTAGACTGTAAGCTCTAACGAGCTCTAACGAGCAGGGCCCTCTGATTCTTCCTGTATTGAATTGTATTGTGACTGTACTGTCTTCCCTAATGTAGCGCTGCGCAAACTGTTTGAAGGGCTATATAAATCCTGTATATAATAATAATTTATTCAGTATCAAACCAGGGTAAAAAAAAAAAATCAATGTACTGATTTCTTACCACGCTCTGCATCTTTAGATATCACAAGATGAAAATAAGAAGCTTGCTGCTATGCACACAACTTCTAGTTTACCTGTTCAGGGAGTCCAGGCTGGCCTGACATCTCTGAGATTCTTGTTTCACTTTCTCCAGCAAGTTACTGATCTCATCCTTATCTCTCCTGAGCTCCAATCCTCGCCTCTCAGCCTCCTGTAGACTCTCCAGCAGTTGCTTCTTAGTGTCCTCCACTGACTGCCTCACCAGTGTCAGTTCAGACAGAAGCTCCTGCTCAAGAACAAGTATAGTAAGTACAGACTGGCTGATGGATTTTGTACGGATTTATATAATGGAAGAAATCTCCTGGGCAATGCTATTTATTTCAATTATATTCACAAGCTTAGGTATGCAGTTCAAAAAACTGTTTATCAATAAAATTATAATGCCACTTTATGGATAATGATGATAGATAAATTTGTACAATATATATAATGCCACACTATCTCACCTTCTCTCTTTCCTGGTGTCTATGCAGTGTACTCTGAACCATTTTAGCAGCCGGATCTTGTCTATATGGGGAGCGGCCACGACTGGGGGATCTCCTACTAGATGGAGAAGAAGCCAGTCTAAGTTCATCACCTCCGGCACTCACTGAACTGTCCATATCAGGGCATAAACTATCTGCTTGACATATCTGGAATGACAAACAGCAGAATTGTCTATAGTGTAGACTCATAGATGTATCACTAGACAGTTGCCTACAGAATGGGCATTGTTTGCCACATCTGTATTATTTGCCACAGTGAAGAATACATTTTCAGATAAAGCAAAACAAACACAATAAACCAGTTAGTGCATATCTTTTCTTGGTCTTTGCTAATATTGATAAAAATTCTATAAAAAAGTCTGGAGTTATTGCAATGCATCTGAATGGAATGAGCAAAAATCAGAGCTCTCCAAGCTGCAACAGAGGGCCTCATTACTGGAAAAAGATAGGGCAATAAAGAGAGGATCTTTTCAATGGGTGCTAACCATACACATGGGCCAAATATCGGGTGGCACCAGCCGGTTCAATAGAAACCAGCCGTTATTTGGCCCATGTGTATTGCAGCCGGTCCGACAGAAGCTGGCCGAATGTCTGGCTTCTGTCGAAGGGGCATGCCTGAAAAAAGGTCTACCGATTGGTATATGATCAGCACTCTCAGCCAATAACCGAGAGTGCTGACTGATGTGTTCTGGCGAGGGGGACATCCACCGTCAGAACACAGTAGCTTGAAAAAGAAAAAAAAATGCTAGTTTGCACTAGGCTTAAGTTTAAGAATTTTTTTGTTTTGTTAAGAAGGTGTTTAAGAGGAGGCATTGCTCAACTGTGTGATAGAACCAGATGAGGAAAAATTTGTTTTACCTTTACAACCCCTTTAATGATCAAAAAGAGGCTTTATAAGTAGTGAAAAAACACTGCTTGTATGTCCTAAAGATAGTGTAGTGGTTATGGTGAATGGCTTTGGTGTGGACTTGGCAATACAGATATTCAGCATTCCCACACATTTTCTGCAGGAAATGCATTTTCTAGTTATTACTATGCTTATTACAAATGGACAGCCTATTGTCTATGTTGTTACTCCTGGGTGTGAACATATTTGTGTTTATAGGTGTGTCCCAATTTATTTAGAGCTGTTATTTTTAAATGAACCAGCATAAAGACTGAAGTGCATTTGTTCTTCCATTTGTATGTCTTTAATAAACCTTGATTTCCCTAAATAGCTTCCTTTGATTTTGCTTTTAAATGTTCTTATTTCTTCTGAGAAATCCTCACTTCCTGTTCTTCTGTTTGTAACTCCACACAGTAATGCAAGGCTTTTTCCCTGGTGTGGAGAAAGCCTCTTGAGGGGGGAGGGGGCGAGCAGGATGCCCACTAACACAGCTCTTTTCTCTATCTGCAAAGTAGAGAGTGTCCTGACTTGCCTGGTCGCCCCTCCCCCTCAAGAGGTTTTCTCCACACCAGGTAAGTGAAGGAATACTGCACTGAGGCAAAGGAAGCTATTTAGGGAAAAAAATACCTTTACAACCCCTTTAATCCACACACCTGATGAGTGAGAGGACCCTTCAAACAAACCTTAATAAATCCACAACAGTACATGCTATCGAAAAAGCAACTTCACCGTTAGAAATACATGGCCTTTGTGAACGTATCGGTATGAAATTTATGTTGATAAACTTAAAAATGTAGGCATGTCTGCGATTTAAAAAATAGGTTGTCTGTGCGTTTCACTTGGAAATCAGTTTTTTTTTTTTTTTACATGACAGTCAATGGAAGAAAATGTGGAGCACTTGTCATTTGGAAGCTCATCCAGCCTAAATGCGTATCACAAAACTGAGCACATTGCCTGAAACCAGACAAAAATACCTTTTGATATATAAATTGTGTATGACAAGTAGATCTTGTGGGCGTGAGAGCAATTTGTTCCCCCTTTATAAAGATATATATATATTTTTTTTTTAAAGCTCTTTGCTCTAATGATGTCATCATCCACTCTAAACCAGCCCCATAGAAACACTGTATAATCGATAACATTTTCTGAAGAAATCACTAAACTTAAAACTGCTTTTTCACCAAAACTGTAAAAGATATCAAACTGAAAAGATATAGCCGGATATCTGAATGTCTATACTGGGAATGCTATTGAGCATTCCCACTAATAAGTAATGGCCCTTTGGAATGAAGATACACACCTGAGTTATGGTATTTAGTGCATGTTGCAGTGACTCGCTTTCTTCTCTGACACCTTCCAGCTCTTGCCAGGTGTTACAACCACTGCTTTCCTGTAAACATAAAGCATATATATATTTATCTATATCTTGTAATTGAATAGGGATTTAGAATATGAGGTCCGCTTCAATTATTCAACACTGTTAGGCCTCGTACACACGATCAAATCTGTCTGCTGGAAACGGTCTGCTAGACCGTTTCAGCAGACAGATTCGATCGTGTGTACGGGCAAACAGACGGATTTGGCCACCCGACAGATTTCAAAGCATGCTTTGAAATCTGTCGGCTGGGAACCCGTCCGCCCGACATGTCTGCTGGTTAGTATGCTAACCAGCAGACATGTCTTCTCGCACACGCGCCGAATGATATCGACGCTTGCGCGGAAGTGTTTTACTTCCTGGTGCGGTGACGTGGCGGCGTCAACGTCACTGCCACGTCACCGACAGGTCAGCGCGATGTCTGCTGGCGGGGATTTTTGATTTGCTCGTGTGTACACGCAGAACACCAAAATGCCAGCAGACAGATCTGTTCAAATCGGTTGGTCCGACCGATTTGAACAGATAGATTGTGATAGTGTGTATCGGGGCCTTAAAGAAAAACTGCCATTAAAAGAGATATGACAACTTTGCTTGTTTTCTGAGTTCCACCTCTTTTCAACAAAAATAGCTTCAGAGCTGCTCCAAAACAATTTACTTGATATTCATCTATAATATGATAATTTAAGAAAATATTTCTCTGTATTGTGTATTAGCTAAACTAGAGGCTTAAGGAAATAAAAAATAAAAAAGCTACATAGCACTAAAAAATATTTCTAAATGAGGTGGTAAAATATTAGAATATTTTAGAAAAAATTCTTTAAATTAAATGGAAACATTAAACGGCATGATGAGGGGCTTAAGAGGGGTATTTTCTTCTTACCCTTAGTTTTTTTCTTAAAAACCCATGTTCAGGCAAATTGACCCCCCAACATTGTGTAACATGACAGGAGTAGGTTTTAGATTTTGGTGGGGTGAGTTCGGGGTGGGCAATCACTGGTTCTGGGAGTGTCGGGGGGGGCAGCAGCAGGGAATGGGTGGGGGTTTGCTTGGTGAGGGGGCGTATCTTCAGCTTGTTCATGGGGGGGAATTGGT